>CM053410.1:57440652-57569274 GCA_028644305.1 Xerus rutilus | reverse complement strand
AGGCAGAGCCACTTGTTTCTCAAGGGGGTGCCACTGGCATTTGGGGTGGTACTGTTCTTTGTTGTGTGCCACTGCCCCTCACTGCAAGATGTTTAGCGTTCCTTGCTCCTGTCCCTGTTCCTGCCCACTAACTGCTAGTCATTCCCTCCATGTTTTTAAATGTCCCCTTCCCCAGGAAATTCAGTAATGACTGAAAGGTTGAAAACTGGTGATGGAGTAACACTTTCCTCATTCATCCCTCTCTCCTTCCCAGGGGAGCAGCAGCAATTCCTTTCACTGGTGACCGGCCTTGCCCCTCTTACTTTGGACCTGCTACATGGGGTGACAGCTTGCTCCTTCTACCCTCCACTGAGTGGGAACTTGACAAGAGGCCTGGGGCTGTCTGCACAGCATCCTCTTGGTGGGTCTATAAGTGGCACAGTTCAGAAATGAGGTGTTTTCAGACCATTGGGGAGGGGGGAGCTTTGTTATCTATGTAGCTTAACAAAGATGGAGTTTATCTTTTCATTTCTTTTTCCTGAAGGAGAGGGAGTGAGAGAGAGAGAGAGAGAGAGAGAGAGAGAGAGAGAGAGGTGTCAATTCCTGAATATCTGAACCTTAGTGACTTGTACATCTGATTGATGATGGTCAGGTTCTCTTTTCCTAGTACCTGCCCAACAGTTTCTATCACTTGGTTAATAGGAGAGTAGCTGGGGAGATCTGTTGTTCATGGAAAGGAGCAATTCACCATCCTCTTGGGGGTAGCACCAAGAGGGAATCGTTCAAGGAGATGTCAGGACAACTTAGTGATGGGTACAAATAATGCATAAGGGGGCTCCACTTTTGTCCCATGCAGCCTTGGGGACTCCGCTTCCTGGCAGACTCTCACTGACTCCAGCAGCATGGGGAGTTGTAATGACTTGCATTAAAAACTCATTTCCTAATTCTGAAGGTAAACTCAAGAGCTGGCTCAGTTTGTCCAACAGAGAACAGAGACCTGATAGACTCAAAGGAAGATAAATGTCCTCTGGGATCCTCAGTGGGTATCTTTGCCCGGTATAGAGAAGACCACTCTGCTCATGGGAGGGCTGAGGGGGTAAGGAGAGGTGCTGGACAACAACTCTGCCTGGTCTGGGGCAAGAGAAAAATATCCCCAGGATATTACCTTGAAGCAGAACCAGAGATGTAGATTCTTATTCAGGCAATCTTTCTGGAGGACTGATGTTTGGAGAAAGAAAACGAGGGATGCAGGTTGGGGGAGGGGGAAAGGACTAAGCAAAAAAATATGTTCCATTCTGGAACCAGCTTCAATTGGATGCCATGGAAAAGTATGGAGTACAAATTACACCCTGAAACACCAGCCGCCTTGAGACCAGGGTCTGTCCTTTTGTACCTTTGTGCATGGTAGGAGAGGGTAACCTCAGAGTTGAGGAGGGTCCTGCTTAATCAAAGGCAATTTGTGCAGTGCAGGGAGCTGTGGGAGTATAGCTTCTGGCACACACATTGGAGAAAGGATGTCTGCACCTAGAAGTGGAGGCATCTGGGCAGGCACACAGCATCCACACTGTGGGGTGGCAGCAGTATTAACAGCAATGGCTTGGGCCACCATGTGCCTTTTTACATCAGGCAGTTCCAGGAAAAGGGCCAAAGTGTTCCTGTTGGGGGGACTATGAATTTGATAGAGTCACAGCTCTTATCAAGAGCTGCCAGGCATTCATGCCTGGGCCACATATGCACATAGAACCCATCGAAGCTCTCAAATGGTGTCTTTGAAAACCTCTTTCACATTTGTCATTCAAACACAACAATTGCACCTAAATGCAAATTGTGACACTTACAGGTAAATTTGTCTTGTTTATAACTCAAAGCTCACAGGCTTTATCCAAGATAGGGAAAATCTGGTGATTCCCAGGAGAAAAATCTTGAAAGATAGCCTGTGTGTGGAGGATGCAAACCCCCTGCATTAAAGCATCCTCAGAATCTTTGCTAAAAGGAGTGGAGCCCTTTTGTGTGTTGGTCTAACTAGTATAAATGCCGGGCCTAAGTGGTGTGAGAAATCCAAGTGCTGTGGTAGATCCATGATATTTCTTAGATATCTTCCTTATGCAACCCTGTTATACTCCGTGAGTGACATGGATTCTCTGGTCAATGACATCTCCTGTGAGGATCCCATTCCAAAGATTTCTTCCTCTCTTCCTCCCTACTCCCTCTCTCTCAGTCCCTTCCTTCCTTCCTTCCTTCCTTCCTTCCTTCCTTCCTTCCTCCCTCCCTCCCTCCCTCCCTCCCTCCCTCCCTCCCTCCCTTCGGTCCTTCCTTCCTTCCTTCCTTCCTTCTTCTCTCTCTTTCTTTTGTCTTTCTCTCTTTTATCAAAGTATCTTTTCTCTAGTATCAAATAAGTTAATAGTGGTAGTATTTTCAGGACCACACTGAATAAAAATTTGAATTGAAAAATTTGAAGTTCACTTTCCATTCTCAAACAACATGCCCACTACTCCACTGGGCTCCCTGGTATCTCTCAGAACCCCAGGGCTTCCAAAACTCCTCTTCTGTTTCCCTCCCACCTCCCCTGGAGCAGCTGTGTTTCTGCCCACCCATTAGCTGCCTATCACAAGCCACACCTCACAGTACAAGGTTTCCACTTATCCTATTAAAGCTAGTCTGTCTTGTGTCCTATTCCCTTAAGGTCCTTCTTGCTGCTAATGTGATGCTATGTGACAATGCATTTGCATTTGAACAAGATCAACTCCTAAATTAAATGGTCCTGCACCCCATGCTCAGGACTTTTGCCTTGGTTAACATTCTGAGAAATGTGGCTGTGGAAAAGAGATATGCAAATGTAGTTGCTCTGCAAATGTAAATAGAAGGAACATACATCTAAACATAAATTTATGTGGAGCACACCATTGGTCAAGAAAGGAAAGGGGGAAACAATTACTTTGGGAGAGGAGTGGAGATGGAAAGAGAACTCAGTGTCCAGATGGAGAAGTCTTTTGGGAGAACCTACACAAGAATAGGGAAAGGAAACAGAACACCCAGAAACATCATGGAAGAAGGCTGACTGGATAAACCAGAAAGAATTGGGGTTACAAATATAGCATATGTAAAGGAAAAAAGCATGACTTTGGAATCAAAGAAAAATAGCTATGAAATTTTCTATCTACCACATAGTAGTTGTGTGATGTTAGGTAAATCACTTAACTTCTCTGAGGCTCTGTATTTTCTTGCATATTAAGGGAATCTTAATAATCAATGGGGTATTAGGCAATTGGATGAGATGTACGTGAAATGCTGGGAACAATGGCTATCATATAAAAGGATTAGAGAAACACAGCTTTTTTTCTTCCTTTTCTTACTCTCCTCAATCAAATATAAGAGTCACAATGTACTATGTGTGTGTGTGTGTGTGTGTGTGTGTGTAAGAGAGAGAGAGAGAGAGAGAGAGAGAGAGAGAGAGAGAGATAGAATTATAGAAAAAAGACATACTGGATATGAGACCCAGAGAAAAGACTGTTCAATCCATAGTATCAGAGAGGCGAGGGGAAAAATAACTTCTGAAGTTGCGGTTGTTTTTGGAAATTGCCATGAAGGTGTTGCTCTTTAAGAAAAGTGGTTCACAAGGTGGACCAGAATTATCAGAAGATAATTCACTGGTAAAGCTGGTGTCTACGGGTAAGAAAGACTGAGAACTCCAGAGACTATGTGCATGAGGGTTGGAATCAGACCAATTTTGTTTTGACTCCCCCATCTTTGATTAGTTGCTGTGTAGTCTCCTCATTGCCTAATTGCCTAATCAAGGCCTCAGTTTGTTCATATGCAAAATGGGGACAGATAAAGTTCCCACCCCATGGGACTGATGTGAAAGAAAAATGAGGTATATATATCATGCTCCTTGTAGGTTTCCTGGCACTTTCATAAATTCAAAAAATATAAGCAATTGTTATGATTTGCATTATCCTTGTGCATTGAGGAGCTCCCATGTGATGTTTCCCTTGGCTATATCATCAGAATAATTTATATATTAATTCATCCATTTTAATCTGTTGGGTGAGGGTAGGACCTGCTAAAGAATTATCAAAGACATCAGAGTCTAGGATAAGAAAGAGGAGGTATCAGAAAACATGGTGGTTAGAAAGTTAGGCAAGGGATCAATTCTGCTTTGAACAGTCAATGTTTATCACCTACTTATGCATTGATTCAGCACCTGCTGTTGTGTCCATATTGTATCCCAAGTGTAGGAGATGCAGCAAAGAATAAGACAGTCATGATCTTGGGAGAGAAAGAACGAGCAAAATTTGGTCTTCAAAGGACACAAAGGAAATATTAGGCTTGTCTGAGAAGTAAGTGAGGAAAATCTTCCTGCAGAAACAGAGACCTACTGAGTAAGAGTCAGGCAAACTATGGGGCAAGAGGAACAATGCAGAGCCTCTGAGGCAGGAAAAGCCTTGGCATATTGGCAACTGAACTGGGATCAACTTGTCCTGAGACAATGAAGGAGGGAGAGAGAAGAGAAGTGCTGATGAACAGGCAGGGACCAGGTTGCATGGGGGTCGTGCAGGCAACGTTAAAGGTTTTAGATTTATTTTTAAGATCTATACAAGGCTAATGAAAAGTTAGCAGAAGATGTCCTCTGTTTAGCTTTATTTGCATGAGCATATTTTGTTCAGCCAGGCTTTTGAGTGTTATCTCAGAAGGTTCATCTGGCTGGGGTAAAGTAGATGGGAGGGCTGTCAGGGCTTCCATCCTGATCCCCAACACCCTCATCTCCAGGCCCTGGGCACCATGGACTATGTGGTTAGGGATTCCATGGGGGATTCTTATCTCCAGGCCTGGATGCAGATGCTTCCCTATGGCAAATGGCAGGATTCAAACATAGAGTAGGGAGCAGACGGAGCTTAATCAGAGTTGAGATGTTGGCCTATCTCTATTCAAAAAGGTCTGAAATGATTCCAGAGGATAGTTTGGGTCCATGCAGGTCAACACATCTCCAGGGCAGCTGGTAATTTCTGCAAAACTTCGTCTGTTTCCACAATTTGTTTTTGAATGAAATTTCCCTGGTAAGAAGCATGCAAATATTTAATAACAGATTTGAAGAGCCTTGAGCCATTGGCCATCATCTGATTCAACCACTTCTTTTTGATACACGATAATGATAATCTGAATATATTGAATGACTACTATATTTCAGGCATAGTGATAGCTGTTGAACAGTCATCATTTTATTTGATTGTTATAGTGATACTACAAAAATATTTATTATTAAAACCCTTTTATGGATGAAAATACTAAGGGCTGGAGCAGTTAAATAACTTACTCAAGGGAAAGCAGCTCTTAAGTGGAAGAGCTGGTTCTCTGAGTCTCCCTACCCTACTACTTCCCAGATGAAAAGACCAAAAGATTAAGGTGCTTGGAGAAACTAGGAACTCGGGCTACAAGAAAAGCAGACAACAGCAACCAAAGAAATAGGAGAAATTAGTTTCAATGATATATTTTATTTGACCTTTATTTTCAAAGTATCATTCAATGTATAATCCATATAAATATTTTACATTCCTATTTTATGCTTACTTTTCCAAATGCAGTATATATGTATTTGCCCACTTATGACCCATTTTAATTTGCCCTAATAATATTTCAAGTGCCCACTAGTCATATTTGGCTGATGGCTACCACATTGGGCAGAGCAGATTTAACTCACAACCTATCAAAAATAAAGTTACTCAACTTTTATGAGTAGTAACAATTAAGTGAGAAAAACTATATCAAGTACCTAGACCTGTGTTGGCACATGATGGGTGTTTTGTAAAATCTCTCTATGTTTCCTGCCCTTCAATCCTGAAATATTGAGTGTCTGTACTTAGAAATTTGGTCTTTCAATTTTCCACATTAAATTCAGGAAACTTAGTTTATAGGATTTACAAGCTTATTTCCATATTGCTTTGTTATGCCTCATCTAGTTAGAGGGTAGCATATTTTCTTATCTAATTATGTTCTGTAGATCATAATACAAAAATATATTTTCCTTTACTGACTTGTGGGCAGAGAAGGTCCTAAAGCAACCTGGATGGCAGAGTGAATCCAACCTGGGGAGACAGGCTTGTTGCTTAGTCATTGACATCAAGGGTTGATGGGATATCTACCAGTGAGGACAGGGGCAGATAACCATGCAGTTCCATGCATATCAAGGGCAGAGTTAACTGACCGTATGGATATTAGTGACAGAACGATTGGCAAAGGGCAGTTGATTTCTTTGAGAGGCAGATTTGGCTCCCAAGTGGAAGATATAGTGAATAGGTCCACATTACCTCTTTATTACATGATTACCTTTTTCAAAATGATAGCATAAGATCAAGATAAGAGTTGGTTCATATTGGAAACTGAGTTTGAAACTGTTCTCTTTGGTCTTTCTACTTAAACTTCTCTTTCATTACTGCTTACCACCTTTCTTTCCTTCCTTCTTTCTTTTTTCTGCTTTTGGAACCATCTCCACTTCATTTGTGAGCTGATCTCATGATAGAGCAGAAGTGTCAATCAATCGTTTGGCCATCAGTAGGAGAACATCCCCAATCTGCATTAGCTTGCTGGGCTGGCTTCCAGAGCATCATCTACTACACATGAATTATTACAGAAACATTACTGCTGTCAGCACATTCCACTCTATACAACTTCCTATTATTATTTTTTTGGCGGACAACATTGAAATTTTAAACAGCTCAATCTTGCTTAAGTAATGTGAATTTGGTGGCTCTAGAAACAACTTTTTGCCTCATCAGTGAGAATCTGACCACAGCAGTAGCTGGGCTTAGATGCAGAGTAAGAGATGGGGTCTAGTACAAATGGAGACCAGAGGAAGCTTTGATTTGTTTCCCCTTCTCAGATTTCATCCACTTCCCAGTCCTATCTTTTCTCTTCTTTATTATCAATGGAAAATTGAGGCTCCTGTGCTCTGGAAGTTAGGGTAACAGAGTAGAGGAAGCTGGGGATAAATCAGCATGACACCAACAAGGTCATGGAGCATTGCTTAGGTCCTCTCTCACCAAAGAGCATATAAGCTGGCTGTCTCTCTGATTCATTTGGACCCTGTACTATGATGGGGATAATAGATTTAGCTTGGAAACTCGTGAACAGAATTAGACTTTTTTTTTTGTCTCTTTTAAAGCTCTGTCAGAAAATGGGTCACTTATCATTCTGGAATGTGGTGTATCTATGTGAGGTGAGGGGGCTTTGGGGAGCAGAGAGGCACAGCAGGAATTCAGGTGCTGGTACCTGAGAGGGGAAGTCTGTTAGGTCAGGTGGTCAGCTGAAACTGGGCTACACTGGACAAGAGAACAGGGTTTTCTGAAGACCAAACCAAGTCAGATAGAGAAGTTAAGATACAAAAGATACTAGGAAAGAGAAACTTTCAAGTTCTTGAAACCAGCAAATGTACTAAAACTCAGAGATGGAACCAGAAAGGAGAAACAGGGGCATGACGTGTGATGCCTCTAATAAGGACTTGGGTTGCTGAGGCAATCCTTGGCCTTGATTCTGAGGCTCTTTATAGTTTTCCTGTGTGGGCAGGACCCAAGGTGAGGCTGGTCAAGGATGTGCAGGAAGATGCTGCTAGAACAACTGCCTCAGGCAGACTGAGGAGGTGGAGAGACAAATCCTTCTCATTATTGGTAGTGGCTCCAATTTCTCATTCGGCTGCTACCACTGAAAGGACTGTGGGTTTCAACATTTGACAAGGCTCTGGGTACCATTGGCCCTTCTTTATTTCTCTTCAGAATCCCACTCATTTACTGTTTTACCATGGTGATGCTGAGACAACCATGAAGTCCAGCTCCTACCCATGTTCAGGAAGGTAAGCAGAACTTGTGTTCTGCCTTGAGTTGGAAGTAGAAATAATCCACTTTAGGTGATCTTGGATTGACATGTTGAGCTATGCAGACTCCCATCTTTCCATGGACTCTGTTCTTCTCTTAGGTAGACTTTGGATCCCATGACCTAGGATTAATCCCTGAGGACTCAAGTAAACCCCTCAATGATAGAGATTCTCACTCTTTCCAGAGCAGATGTGATCCAGAGGACAGGCTTCTGCCTGAGATGCCTGAGGATTCTCTGAAGCAGTCTCATTCTTACCAGTGGCCTCCAGGGCTGTCAAGCCCTTTTGATGATGAACTAAGCTTTTCTTCTGGCAGTTTTCACTGGGCGGATAGATCAAGGAGGGTGGAAGTGAATGCATCTCTAGATTGGTGTCTAACCTTCAAGCCCAAGGCAAACTGTTATAGCTCATCATCTTTAATAATTGTTCCGCTTCTGGTTATGGATGTTTTTGTTTTCTATTCAAAAGTATAATAACACTCTTCACCAGTTCATCTGATTACTGCTTTGGTAATCCTAGAGTCTTTATCTGCTTCCTAGAGCACAGAGCTTGAGGTAACCCTTATGCTGAATTGTGTGCATGTGAAAAAAGAAATCCCGGGAAGTAAGACTGAGGTAAAAGAGGAACTGAGACAGGGCAGGAAGAAAATTATATACAAGACAGTGCATTGTCAAGCTAGCCAGTTTCAAGAGAAATTACAGTTACCCGTGCCAACCCAGATCCTAGAAACTATAAGCACATTTGCCTAAAGGCATTTAGATTTTTGGAATACTCACCATAAAATTAGCACCATTTTCTAGCCCTTATATGTATTAATGAATATGACCTACATGATAATGCTGTTGGTAGACCTGTCTCATGCCAGAGGAAATGGGTGTACAGAGGTGCTTGAGGGAGTTAAGAGAGTATCTGAACCCAAGGAGTTTGGCTTTAGAGTGCATCGACTCAACTAATCCATCCTATAGACTTTCAGTATAATGAAGTGTTTTTGCATGTTAAATATTCCTTGGGGATTTATTACAGGTGGCAACAGCTATGGTAAGAGGATGCAGGATCCCTGTCAAATCTACTGTACCTTGGCATCAGAGATTTTGGAATTAGGTTCTACTTGGAGGGTAGGTCTAAATCTTGGTGAGATATATATGGGTTGAAAAGGCCCTATAGGCAGTTCTGATCAGTCATGAGGACTGAGAGCCATTGTTGAGAATTTTCTATGTAGGCATAGTATAGGAGGCAAAGCCAGGATCGTGAAGGTAGGACCATATCCTATTTCCTTTATAATGGGGCAGAAGAACTGCTTCTAATTATTTTCACTAAGTTCTATAGCATCTCTCTTCATCTTTCATAGCAGCCTTTTGGTAGTGCTGCTGCTGGTGGTGGTGGCGGTGTGTGTGTGTGTGTGTGTGTGTGTGTTTGGATTATGAATATGTAGGTTTGTCACCCCACCCTCCACACACACACAATAGACAGTAGCCCATGGATTGTGCCAGGCCTGAAGTTACAAGGGAAAAATCCATTGGATCTGCCATAAGTAACCAGTTCTTAAATACAAATATTTTAGAAGATGGAAAGAATGATGACCTTGTCAGTCTAGGTCAGATCTGGGTCTTAATGAACTTGATAATCAATCTCTCAGGGCACTTAAAAATGTGCTACAGAAGGCTGTTGTCACAAGGCAAGGGAAGTCCTGAGAAAACCCTTCTCAACTCTGAAGGAGCTACCTGCCATGGGTTAAATCCTGGGTTATGTCCAATGAAAAATTCTGAAGAAGTGGACAACTACATTCCAGTTTGAGTGCTGTAGGTTTATTTTTCACTTTCTGTAGATCAGGAAATGAGGAAAAATTTGCTCTGTCTTCATTCTCCAGTGCCTTTCTGGCCTCTTTGTGTTTTTCTTATTTCAGTTCTGTTTAGGTAAATAGCTATGCCCTGGAATGTCTCAGGAACATAAATAGTGTATGATGAATTTGACAGAATATCATAAACTATTTCTGTTCACATTGGGTTTCATTATTTTTAAAAATATACTTGTATGTTAATGCACATAAACCTCTCTGACTTTCTTTATGTGAGAAGTTGTATGAAAATGTTTCTAATATGTAATAAATGTTATCCAGATCTAGTGGTGTTCTCTAGTAACAAATTACACACAATGTCTTAAAAAGGCATTAGCAACACATTCTTGACAGGTCATGCTGTAACATAAGCAGTTCTGAGAGTAGATTCATTACATGTTAGTCAGTTTTGTGTTGCTGTGACCAAAATACCTGACAACAACTATTTAGAGGAGGAAAAATTTAGTTGGGGCTCATGGTCTCAGTCCACAGATGGCCAAGTCCATTGCTCTGGGTCTGAGGTGAGGCAGAACACCATACGAGAAGGGTGTGATGAAGAAGCAGAGAGAGAGAGGAAGTGGGGAGGGGCCACAGAAAAGAACACTTCCAGGTCATGTCCCCAGTGACCCACCTCTTCTGTCCACACTCCACCTGCCTATAGTAAATACCCAGTCCATCCATTCAAACTATGATGAACTGATTAGGTCGCAGCTCCAGTAATTCAGCTCCTGAATATTCCTACATTAACACAGAATCCATCACATCCAAACCATAATATATTATAACCGAGATAATGTTAAAACAATGGGCTTTATTTTCATCAAATGCATGTACCCAAAGAGAAACAACTTAGCACTATGGATGCTGGTGTGTGTGTGCATGTACTTGTGACTAGAAGACAAATGAAAATCTCACAGCTGCTTAAACTCTTGAAAAAGTGTAGAGGATAAACCCAGCCACCTATCCAGTCACTCTTAGCAGCTAACCTCTTACGTCACTAAAACTTAGAACTAGAATATGTCGCATCATTTTATAGAGGAGGAAACTGAGACTAAAGAAACTGACCACTAGCTGGAGACAGAGTCAGAATTTCACCTTTATCCTAGATCTTCTCACAGACAGTCAGTCCTAGATGGTAAATCCTTAACGATGTTTAGGCTCTGATTCTTTCTCTGGCTAAGAAATATGTTTTACAAATGAAGACTTCTCAATTACTGGGGTCTGAATTTAATGCATAACTGTATCATCTTGGGCAGTTTTGATACTATTCTCTGAATTCATTAAGAATCGGACTAAAAGGCTAATGCTGTCCTCAGTTTCACAAAGGGGAAAATATGAATTATAAAAACTACAGTTGAGTGATCTTGATTCTTGCTCTTGGAAAAATGCTAGAGAGTATTATTAAGCAGATAATGAACACATGAGAGAGAAAAGAGATGGCCTCTAGAAGCATCCATGATTTCCTGAAAGCTGATCATGCCATGTAACCTCAGTTCCTTTTTGACTTCTTTACCAGACGGGCAGAAGGAGGAAGAAGGAGGAGGAGGGTACTGCAGACATAGAGAATAGAAACGCAGTAAGGCCTGTGACAGAATTTCTTCTGTTAATCTTTGGAATGACCTGGGAAATAAAGGCTGTGTCTGTACCTTCAGCCAATAGAATGATGTCACTCAGGGTCTATTTCTGAAACGATATCAAAGAGGAAGGAGGTGTCCTCTATCGACTGACAGGGCTCTTTTCCTGTCCCTGTCATGTTCCAAGTATTTATCAATGATGTGAATGCAACATCGACCATGTGCTGATCAAATTCATGTTGACACAAAGCAAAGGTCGGCTAAATGACAGATGATGTAAACAAGTTTCAAAGAACCTGATATCTGGACAGATGGGTTGGCGCTATCAAGGTACTTTAAGGATAAAAGTTGAGTCTTGGTTTTAGGCTTCAAATTCAGCTTGATTTCAGAATTAGAGGGTGGGACAGAATTGGTCTAAGTATAGAGTCCACGTAAGAAAATTCTGAGTGGGTTTTAGTTGACCACAGACTATACAAGGCCAACAGAGGTTATGCACACTCTGTCTCTGTCTCTCCGTCTACTTATCTACTTATCTGCAGGGCAGTTTGTCCTCTTCTGTGCTCCTTAGGAGTTCCTCAGAACACTGTAATGAGTTCTGGGCTCCATGCTTAGGAGAGACACTGACAAATTGAAGAGGGAGACCACTGTGAAAAATGTCTGGACATCTTGTCAACCAAAGACTGATGGAGAAAGCTGGCAATGCATTTAGGAAAGCAGCTTTTGAGAGGTAATAACAATTGGCTTCCGATATTTAAACACATCTCCTGGAGAAGATGAATTGAAGTATTCTGTCATGTTCCACAGGGTAGAACTGGTGTGATTATAAATGGTGTGATGGAAGCTGATATTGACTCAATGTAAAGATGATTTTTGAAAATAGTTAGAAGTTTTTACATGTGGACAAGGTGACTTTTGTGTTAGCCAGCTCCTGATCACTAGTAGGTTTGAAGGTAGAGGTTAAGTGATTACCTGAGGATCAAGAGGTTGCTGAGAAGATTCTGTCTAGAGTGACTGGGTGGACCGAGGGATTTCAAGACTGCTTCCCACACTGAGACTCTGACCCTGTTCCTTGGGCCTGGCAGACTTCACTGACTCTTGATTATGGGCCACAGAGAAGGGGTGCTCACGTTGTCTTCTCTTCTTCACCCCTTACAACTTTGTAAGGAAAAAGAGAGAAAAGGAAAATAAATGGTTTTAGGCAGGATCAGGGTTGACAGAAAGTTCTGTTTGTTCCAGGGTCTCAGCTCTGAGACTTAAAGAAAGCAATTGCCCCTCCAGACAGCCCAGATGCCAGAAAAGATTTCTGAACTTCAAATGAAAAGGAGAACGGCCACTCCTTTGAAGTGCATGTATCAAAGCCTTAATAAAAGCTAATAAAATTGTTATGTTGGGTTCAGATCTCCCGAGAACATCAAGTCAAAGCCTCTCCAGGGAAAGAAATTGTTACATAACTATTCTTATGATTTTTAGTTTTTCAAAATGAATCCCTAATTAGAAGACCACAAAATTATTTCTGATTAATTGCAGAGTGCTAATTGAATCTCAATTGATTTATTCAGATTTTATTTGCAGTAGAGAAGATGTCAAAGCATCTTGCTAAAACCTGAATAAAAAACAGAGCCTTCTGAGTGAGTAATGTGGGCACAGGCCTATGAAAGAGTGCCCTGGGCTCCTTGTAGTCCTTGCTGCCCAAGGCTTCCAGCAATGGCAATAGAGTATTCTTTCATCTGCAAAGGATTAAAATTTCCATTAAAATTTAAAATTTCCAAAAAAATCATTTAAAAAAAGATTTTTTTTCAAGATAATTTTAAACAAAGACAGGCTACTTTTAGAAGTCTCTAGATACACTGACCTCTAGTCTATGGAACAAAGGTCACTTATATATGAATATAGAAGATTAAAAAGTGAACAGGCTTCTTATTGCATGCCCCAAATGAGTGAAAGCAAATCTCAAACTCAGCTTTCTGTTGACCAAGGGGAGTTTTGTGGAAGGAAGGGAAACCTAGGAGAACTGATGGGTTATGTGCCAGGTATCGTGCTAAGAAGTGGATGTTATTCCTCACAATTCTCAACTATAGAATCCAAGGAAAAAAATTACACCAAGTGGCTGCTCAAAGTCACACAAATTAAATGGCAGTGCTGGGATTTGACTCTAGCCAGCATGATAGGCTCTTGCCACACCATGTAGCCTCTGAGGGTGTTTATTTTCAGCCCATGAAGGAGTGGCCAGTGGGATTCTTTCCAGTGTGGGGCCATATGCGTTCACCTGTGAAGATGTCTCAAGCACTAAGCTGCCATCTGCCATTTCTGGTTCCCTGAGGAGAGGGGGAATGGTGTGCAGGCCAGGGAGGGGTGAAAACCAGCAGAGCACTAGGGCGGGGGAGTGCTCACAGGAAAGTTAGGATGTGCTTACAACAGCCCAGAGGTCCTGAGGAGCTTCAGGCAGAAGAAGGGCAGTGTGTGTGTGTGTGTGTGTGTGTGTGTGTGTGTGAACTTACAGGATGGAGATACCTGTATCTAAAAGGCATCCGGAGAGATGGAGACAGGAAGGACTCACTCTTTTCTGGTCTCAACCACTTGGCTAAACTCTCAGGATCCCAGAGCCCTCTCGCCCTGATGTGTCAGGTTTCCTTGCTAGCAATTTGTTTGAGCCGAGGAAGAGGAAGAAGGAAAGTATAGGGGGTTTGGGGGAGCAAAGCAAAATGGATGTTTATGGAAAAGCAAGGGGTAGGGGAAGCACAGTGGATCCAGCTCTTTTCTTAAAGCAGAGAAGCTGCTCTTGGTCCTATTTTTGATGCATGGTAAATTTTGTACCTAAGAACTGGAAAGTATTTTAGTGTTCTTTGCATGAAGCAGCAATGCAGGTTCTGACCCTGTGCAGCAGGGCAGGGGAGAAAACAGTCTCACTGAGAAGATCCCAGGGAGCTGGAATCCTTATCAGTCCATCTCCTAACAGCTGGCCAGAAGTGTACCCAGCTAGAGGAGCATGTAGTGTCTCAGACTTCAGTGATTTGTTCAAACTACCTGGAGCATCTGTTAAAATGCAGATTCTGCTTTGGAAGGATGGGGAGGGGCATGAGGTCCTGCTGTTCCTTGACTCTCCCAGGTGCTGCTGCTGCTGCTGCTGCTATTCCACATCATTTTGAGTCACAAGGAGCCAATGGGTTCTGCAGGAAGACAGCCTGCATTCCAAAATCTTACCGACGAAGTTTATTCATTTGACCAAAAGGCACCATGGCAAACTTGTTCTTTTCATTCTGCTCACAGCAAAGGGGCAACAGAGCTGGCAAATTTCCTCTTTATGTCAGTCCTTTGAAACTTTCAAATTTCCTAAGTGCTCACAGAGTCATCTGGGAGGCAGGAACAAAGCAATTCTTGACAGGCTAGAAAGGGTTGGTTCCTGAGTTGCCCCATAGGTCTGGCCCAATGCCACTCTAAATGGCTGATTGAAAGGAGCAATGTGTTGAACAATCACTGTTTTTCAGGACCAACATGGGTGGAAATAATGATGAAAGTCGGGAGTTTGGAAAGACTTCCCAAGTTGGTTCAGGTTTTTTGGCAACATATGCTGCTTCTGTGTGTTCCGTATTCACTCCCTAAGGCTTGTTCCTGTGCTGCTGTTGGGGGAGCACAAACAACTGTGGACATCTGTGTCCTGGGCTATTCTTTGTGCTCAGCTACCCAGGAGGGGATTCTTTGCAGGTAGATTCCTTGGCATGAGTGCATGGTGTGTATTGGTGTATGAAGACTCCCCAACCAGCTCCTGCATGGTCAGATGGGCTGTGAACCTAGGGCCATCTGCCCAGTGGAACCCTCCTGTGCTAATCTGGAGCAGAGGTTCACCTGCAGTGCAGCCCTGCTTTTCAAGTCTTTCGAGAGGATGTGACGAGGACCTCTTTCCTTTATGCTGCCTGTTACCCCTACAGCCCCAGAGCATGAGTTTCCCTTCAGCCCAATAAAATAATACATTTGTCTTCACAGGGCTCAGTCAGACCCTAGTGGGCTTATGTGTCTTGTAAACCTGACAGATTCTGCCAAAAGAAATGTCTCTCTGCTTTTCTGAAACACAAGGGTTTCTTGGATGACAGTGAACAGAGCATGAAAATCCAGACGGACTGCAGGGGTGTGAATTGACTGGCGAGTCACCGAGCAATAGCCTCCTTCTCTGTGGCTATTACCCGCTGTCTTTGGCACTTGTTATAGGGTAGGGGCTACTTTGCACTTAGAGGATCATCCTTGATGCTCCTCTCATCTAAACCTCAACCACAGGAAGTGGCTAGAATGAGGAAAACTGGCTTGAGAGCATTAGAGACAAAAATTCTAGACCAGACTTGGCCAATTGTGAGGTCTTAGGTAAACAAGTTCTTATTCTTTCTGACTCAGTTTCTTTTCCAAAAAAAATTGAGGGTGTTGGATTCATTCATTGATTTATTCATTCATGTAGTATATGCTAATTTAATGCATAGTTGACATCCACCAAAGTGCTGTAGGGAGCTTTGCAGCAAATACAAAGGAAAGGAAAAACATTTTACAATATCCTCTCAAATATGTCTTCCTACGCAAACCATGCCAAGAATCAGCAGCATTAACATCATTTGGAAGCTTGTTGGAAATGCAGAATCTTGGGTCCTGCCCCAGACTATGAATCAGGAACTGCATTTTAGCAAAATCCCCTGGGCGACTCGTGTACGCATTAAGGTTTGAGAAGCACCAGCTCCATGGGTGATACTGCTTTTTCCGCTTTCACACGCATTGCCTCAACAACAAACATCTTTTCCTTTAAGGAACCCATAATTGAGGATGAGAGAAAGAGATTCTGACATAGCCCTACTCTACAGTGCACTGAATGTCTTTATATAGATGGGAACAGGATACTATGGAAATTTAGACCAGCAAATGTTTGATTGTGCCATTCACTCAAGAAATACTTGAACATTCACTCTGTGCATGACATTCTTCTGAATGCCGGTGAAAGGAAAATAAACCCAAAGGAGAAGTCTCAATTTTTATGGAGATTATCTTCTAGTGGAGAAGACAGGTAATAAACAACTTTAGAACTTGCAATTCCCAATAGTGATGAGTAACGCGAAGGCAACGGACAGGTAATTCGTAGTGACTGGGGACGGAGGAGTGGGAGCTACTTTTGAAGCGTTGGTCTGGATGGGCCTCTTGGAGGAGCTGAGATCTGAATGATGAAGAAACAATCTTGGGCAGGTCTGATCTGTGGGGACTGGGATTAGAGACATTAGAGGGAGAATAGCAAATGTAGGGCTTTTATGGAGTGGAAAATTCTAAACCGTTCTTGGTTAATCAGGAGCTCAGGTGAGTTTAGTAGGAGAAGAAGGTAGGTATATGAATCGGCAGGAGCTGGCTTTTGTAGGTTCGGGTCTTGGTGTTAAAGTTTTACTTAGAGTACAATTGCAGTCAAGTCTACTGATACATACTGAAAACACTTAATTCTGGCTATGTGGAGACCAGAGTGTAGATGATATGACTACAAGCAGTGAGACCAAGTAAGAGGTCCATGCAGGGGTTCAGGTGAGTGATATTGGTGACTTGGACATGGAGAAAGATGGATGGATTTATGTGTGTGTGTGTGTGTTTTGGTTAAAGGGATTGAACCCAGAGGTGCTTAACCACCAAGCCACATCTCCAGCCCTTTTTTATTTTTTTATTTGAGACAAGGTATTGCTAACTTGCTTAGGGCCTTGCTAAATTGCTGAGGCTGGCCTTGACTTGTGATCCTCCTGCCTCAGCCTCCTCAGCTGCTGGGATTCCAGGCATGCGCCACTGTGCCTGGCTAGGGTATATATTTGAAAGTAGAATTAAAAGAATGTGGGAAGATTTTTTTTAAAGGAGGTTATGAGGGGATGAGATAGGCTTTGAGGAATGAACAGGAATTTACCAGGCAGGTATTAAACATTTGAGGTTTAGAAGATTAACCAAGAGGATAGACATGTGCTTTAGAAGTACAAATTTGGTTCATGGTATTCTTCTGAAAAATAAAAAATAATTCTAATGTATGTGTCTTTCATAGATGTTCAGTTCTCTTAATTCACAATGGAAATCTCAAATATATGCTAACACTCCTGACTTCTGAGCATGGCTCTCCAAATCCTTTCAAGATCCATATTATACAAGTTTAATTCCTTGGAAAAGCCTCTCTTTCTGCTTTTAGCACATCAGACATCGGTCCTGGATCTGCTCATGGATACCTACCCTTAGAAAAGTGACTACTTTGGTTCTGAACAGTATGTTTTCAGCCCCAAACTCCAGAGCTGCCCCAGAAACCATCCAATCCAGGCAGGAAAACAAATGTGAATATCACTAACTCAGCAACCTGGCAGCTGCAGATGGTCCCATTATGTCAATCACCATCAGCAGTTCACTGTAACTGGCGGGCTGTCATCATCCTGAAGAATAATTGTTGGAATCTGTTGTATGTATTAATAGATCATTTATTCAGATTGATCTTACATCGATTGATCTTCACATGGCTGGGTAGCTATCATTTTTGTGATCTTTCTGGAGCTGCTCTTTACACTTAAACTCTCTCCTGGGATTTCTCAGCAAGCATAGTAACCTCCATGCAGATTCCAAGTCTACGAATCATAGCTGTAGTCAATCTTGTCCCATTTTTAAAGAACCAGGATACCCTGCCTCCTGGCCTATGATTTACTTTTTAATCTGCAATCCAAGTACTACTATCAGGCTGTGGTCTGAATCCTCACTTATATAGGTGTAGCACATTTCCCTTTGGAAACCTGAGCTTCTGTTTCATTTTCAGGCCTTCTCTGGATCAACTCTCATCCTTGGACCAGAGACAGAACTTGAGGTCATCCTAACCCATCAAGTGGCTAATTCTTACCCATATGTTATAAGTTGAATTATGTCCCCCTACAATTCACATGTTGAAGTCTTAAGACCCAGTAACTCAGAATGTGACTGTATTTGGATATAAGGCCTTGAAAGATGTAATTAGGGTAAAATGAGGTATTATGGCTGGGTCCTTATCCAGTATGACAAGTGTTCTTCCAAGGAAAGGAGATTAGGGCATAGACAGGTAGAAAGGGATGATATTGGAGAAACACAACCCTCTACAAGCTAAGCAGAAGGACCTCAGAAAGTACTGCCCTGTAAACACCTTGGAATTTTGGCTTCCAGCACTGTGAGAAAATACATTTCTGCTGTTTAAGCCACTCAGTTTGTGGCACTTTGTTCTGGTGGCCCAAGATGAGTAAGTTCATCATCCTTCAGGACATATCACAAATGCACCTTTCCTGAGGAGACTCCTCTACCTCTGAGTTTAGCTTAGGTCATCTTACTATCTGCTCCCAATACTCCATCCTTTCACTACCCTAAAATTCATTAATTACATTATAATTACTTATTGAATTGCTCTTTTATAAGAGTATCTTAGCTCCACAATGCCAAGGATTTCTGTTTTGTTCACTGCTTTATTCAATATAAAAACAATGCTAATCTTGATAGCAGATAAATTCTAAATCTCACTAACTTCACAATAAAAGTGTGTCTCTCTTTCATATGACAGTCCGATGGGGACCTGAGATTCAAGGACTGAGTCTCTATCTGTAGCTATTCTTTCTCTGGTTCTCTGAAGGGATCTCAATGTATATGGCGGATGTGGGATGAGGAAGTGATCATTAACGGGAAGTTTCCAGTTTCCATGAGCCAGACCTGGTAGTGAAGTGCCTCACTTGCTCACATCCCATTGGCCAGAACCTCAGTCAAGTGGTCTCACCTAACCACAGGGGAGTCTGGTAAATGTAGTCTGGCTGAGTGCCTAGGAAGCAAAGAAAACACAGATATTGGTGAACACCATCACTTTATGCTGCACCTGCTACATCTTCAGCACCAATCATAGTACCTGATCTCTAATAGGTGATTATTAAATACTTCAATTAATTAACTTATTAATTAACCTCCAGAGGTCATACACTTCATCTTAGGTGGATCTAGGATGGTTTAGAATTATAGTCTGACTTCTCTATTCAGGGACCTTTCCTTAAATAATGTTATCTCATTTGTGCACATTTGGAAGACATAATCTCCTTGTCTCAGAAATCTCCTTGTAAGAAACAAACCCAATCAAGAAAGTTATTTCATTCCTAAAATCTGAACAAGAAGAGGCATCTCAGTGTGTGTCTTTGCCCTTTTTTCTACAGTTGTAATTTGCTCCTATTAAACTCTAAGCTGGAGAGCATTGCATTAAGCATCTGTGTATTTCAGCTACAAGCCTAGTGCCTGGCACATCTTCAACTTCCTTTCATTCAGTATTTATTGAGCATTTATTATATGCTCTGCTTCACATCCATAAGCCCATTAAATTGTTCCATGAAGTAGCAACAGTGGTTGTCTCATTTTTATATATTGAAACCTAGTGCTCAGAAAGCTTGAGGGAACTTGCTGAGGGTCACAGGACTAGTAAAGTAGTCAAAGTAGGATGTCAAAGAAACAAAAGAAACAAACAAACAAAAACTAGAGATTTCAAAACCTGTATTCTTAACCACTAGTCCAAGCTACCTCTCCTGCGCATACTCTTTAAATGGAATGGAAATTGGCCATGGGCATCAGAGCTGAGTTGGCTGAACTTGTGAGGTAACAAGACTGTCTTGCCTAGTTTTATTCTTGTTTTCCAAGTGTATTATCTCTTTAATTCCTTCAGTGTGGGGAATGGCCCATCCTTTGCACCCTACAGAACATCTAGCATAGAACCCTCTGCATAGAAGATTCTCAATAAATGTGTGTCCCTATTCCCTACCGGGACCTAAAGAAAGCAAGGAGTGGTCACCTGACCTCTACTGGTCAGTACAGTCTTCCCCAAACACCCAGCCACTCACTGTCCCCACCTCTGCTTTGCTACTCTGCCCAACTTTCTTCTTCATGAGACTTGAGTCCCCATCTGTAGCTATATCTTTCTCTGGTTCTCTTTGGGAGTAAAAGGCTCTTGTTTCCATCTTTGAGACTGATGAGTTGGGGTAGAGGGAGCAAACTGGAAGTTTCTGATAAAATTTTCATCCTGAGGGTAAGATAGGAAGAAAAATTCCCAGTGAGTCAAGTCTTCTTAGGAAATAAGACAGACAGATCTTTTCCTTTAGGCCTCTTCCTTTTTCCTTCTGAGCTCAGGTGCATCTCAGACTCCCGGAACCTGATAGCAGCTGTGCTCGGTTCCAGTGCCACTGTTAAAGTTCCTGGGAAGCAGGGACTGTGACCTGTCTTTTCATTCCTTTTCAAATCCACCCCACAGGCTGCTTTGGTAGCCAGAAAATGACATTTTGCTCAAGATGACTTTATCAGTGGGCTCTGCTGGCACGTAGCAACCTGAAACAATAATGAATAAACCAGTGTTCATTTGGCATGCATTTGGCCTAAGTGGAGACCCTTCCTGTGTGAGCACTTGCCTATTTGCCTTTCTTGGGCCTACAATGAACAAGACCGCATGGCTCTGGCTGGTAAATGCCAGGTTCCATGGTCTCAAAGATGCTCATGTTCTCTCTTGTCCCTCAGGTGGGTGAGATATCACCTACATAATAAGTAACGAGAGTGTTCCTGGCAACCCATAGCACCATGTGTAGATGAAGGAGGCTTTTCAGCTCCCCTCGTCCACGGCTGCCCAACGTACATGGAGAGCTGGACCCCATCCTCCTCAGAAAACTTGCCAATTCTACGTGAATTCAAGCTTTCCAGCTGGGCTTCTTCAACCAGCAGGAGCCCTTTGGGAATGGCAAGTACAGAGGAGCCTGAAGAAAGGCATATTCCAGTCACCCCAAGTTCATTTCTACTTCAGGCTGAGGGCTGAGGGGAAGCTCTGTCTCTTCCAATTTGGTTTCAATTGAGGCCATCCAGCCCCGGTGAGCTGCATTCCAGCCTTTTTTTCTTGCTGATGTCAGAAAGCTGAACGTGGACTCCAGGACAGCTGGAGGGCTGTCTTGCCTGCTAACACTGATTTTATGATATGCTAAACATAACATTCAATAGCTATTACTTCCACTGTCAGAGAAACAACTTGAGCCATCTATCTTCCTCCTCAGACTATATTACATTTCTCCCTACAAATGACAACGCATTATAATATCTTTTATTATAATATTACTTATTTATCGCCAAAGGTTTTCCAGCATTAATGCTGAGGGCTCTCATCCTTTATCTGCTTTTTGGTTTGTTTGTTATGAATGTCACATTTTATTTATCAAGATGGGCTCTGTTCAGAATTTGTGGAGACAGACTCTTCTGATTTACTTCCTGTGCAAACCTGGGCTTTTATCTCATTAGATTTCTCAGCACGTAATGAGGACAGGATGGACAAGATGTTCTGCTTCTTTGCTTTGTCAGAGGACCCAAAGGGGAAGGACTAAGCTGTAAGAGTCTGGTGCTTGAGCCTTGGCAGAGAGCTCCTGGGGTCATCTGTGCTGGAACTCCTTCTCTTTAGGCAGAGCTTTAACCAGAGATGGAACTATGTAGAAGGAGCTCCCATAATGGGTTTTGGTAACCTGTTCCAAAGTTTAGCAGCCTTCCTTTCTGAGACACACCTTGCCCCCAAATTAAAACTACTACCTCTAGTGCAGTCAAAAATGTAACATTCCCCTGATACCTTATTTCTCTATGAAGAATGCTGGAAAACCCAATGCAGGAAACATGTCATTTTAAATGTCATGCATACTTAGAGGCAGTTATTTGCTTTATACAAGAAAACAAAAACTCAAAAATCACGCTTCCTTGAAGAATGACTTCTCTAGTTCTCTCTCAAGTGACTGTGCATACATCATTAATGACCAGACAGAAAATCTCCCCGCTAGCTCCAGCTGGGGGTAGGTAGATGAGTAGGCAGAGAAGATAAAATTAAAGTGCCAGCCAGCAAACTTATGTTTACTGAAAATCTGACAGAGTTGCTGATATGGTCCTTGTGAAAAATGGAGATGTCTTTACATTGATACATTGATATAAAAACATCAATTCACATTCCACTTCATTAGAAAGAAATGGAGTTCCATTACACTTGAGAGAGAACTTTAACCTTAATTTCTCTAGAAAGTTCTCCAGCACCTAAAATCAAGTAGAGCCTGAGCTCTGGGTCAAGTGTGGTCATGAACAAATGGGTAGTGTACTCCCTCTGAGGCTGGTTTACAGTTTTATGGAAGACTATGAAAATATAACATTATTATTAAAGGAATGATGTTGTTATGGTGGAAATTCAGACATCATAGAGAACTGATAGGAGATACTTTGAACTAGAGCTGGAAACAAAAGGGAAGTACTTCACATTACTCCAGGCTGGAACTCAAATCTTTCTGTTCATGACATCAGTAGAATAATCCTTTCTGTGCCACAACCTGAGGCCCTCTCTTTGGCACTATGCCAAGCCAAAGTCAAAGGCAAAAATACAGTACGTTGGCTATAGCAAATAGGATGCTTAGCATCCTCATGAAACAAGACTAACTGTACTTTCAGCTGTTCCTGCTGAAACAGGTGATAATGAGACAAAGCCTAGCTTCTAAGTGGGAGAATGTCTTGTAAGGTTTCCAGCTGTCATTCTTGAACCCAAGCCCACCTGCCATCTTCAAAAGGGAGAAAATGGGGGCAGCTAAGGAATTCTGCATGATCATATAAGATTTCAAAGTAGCACCCCACAGGCAGAGGTAGAGCAGAGCTGGAGTATCATGGTGGTTTGGCTGATTGCAACTCGTTGGGTATAGTTGGAATCTCATATTCCAGTCTCAAAGATCTGTGTTCTCCATTGAGCCCTTGAGCTAGTAGCCAAGAGCTAGAAATGTTAATAAGGTCTGTGACTTATTCACAAGGCAGAAGAACTCTTCCTAAATTAGTGTAGGCCTGTTTCTGAAAATATAAAGTAGAAGATTGGGAAAGTGGAGTAAAGTATGTTGACATTACATATCTTATTAGACCTGACTCTCTGTCCTATATCTTATTCTTTAGTGGTTTTTTCCCTCAAATAAAAAACAAAGCTAGTTAGTTGAAAATATGGGCTCTATATCCAGATGAAAGAAGTTTCCTTGAATTTCTTCCTTTCTTACATTTTCCAACAGTCCAGCTTCTATTCTTTCTCCTCATGATCATTGTAGTAAGTTTGGTTAGGTTGGGTAGAGCTGAACCTCCTTTTTGATCAAAGAGGAAAGAGAACAGATATAGTCTTCTTATTTTGATGGGTCTTGGGCATTTCCTGCAGTGATCATGGCCCCAGATAACCAAACTCTTCCTTCTTGGTGTCCTATTCTCTCATTGATAAACTAAGTTCTTGGAAAGACTGTGGTGTTAAGATGGCTCATCATTTCAGTACATTAAGGCAAAAAAAATCACTAATTTTAGTCTGTGGTTTGTGAAATGGTGCAATAAGTTTATTTGTGTATTATTTTCTTTTGACCTATAATCTAATTTCTATGAAGATAATGGTGATATTGGTGAGGAGACAGGGAGTGAGTCCCCTAAAGGCCTTACCTCTCAGCATCAGTATGCTATAGGTATAACCCACATAGATCTGTTGGATTTCTTTGACCAGAAAAGTTGATTACCCTTGTTATTTATTTGAGGTACCACTTGCAATACTGAATTTGCCTCTTTAAACCATCTTCCTAATGACTTTGAGGGAATGACATTGACAAGGTTTGGGGGACTTTACGTTCTAAGCGTCATAGTTCTCAGCAAACCTGCTTTACTAGCAAGGCCCAAGAAAGAAGATACCAGATGGTGTCTCCACCATCTGGTCCTGGGAACTCCAGCTCCCATCCTTCTCCCTTTCCAACTACTTGCTTTACCTATGTAGCTAATTAAGGTTGGGATTTATTGCTACGCATCTCTCCTTCAGATCTCATAGATTCAGTTCATACATTTAATATATGTTTGCCTGAATTATTAGAGGGCGTCCATCCCGGCTTTCCATCTTGTATTCTTCAGTCGGCTGTCCATAATTTAGGCACCACAACTGTTATATGAATAGGAGCATTTTTGGTTTCTTAGTTAAATTTCTCTTCTTTTATCTCAGGATAAGATTGAAATCCTTTTGTAGGCCAAAATAATTAAGTAAGTAAAGAAATAAATAAATAAAGCCTTTTATAGACTATTTTTTTGCAATCTTACTTCTTATCATCCTCCAATCCCAATGCCAAACTAGTATAGCACCCATTCCTCACCTGAGAGTCTTATTTTTTACCCTCCTTCCTGGAATATTCTCTCTAAAACCATCTTCTTTTATTTGGTTAGCTTCTATTTATGCTTTGTCCTTCATCTTGAGGCCAGTTATAGTGGACTTCCATGGATCAAGTTTGAACTAGGTGTTCATTCCTGGGGTGCCCAGTAATCTTTGGCCTTGTTTCTGACATAACATTATCTCCTTGTGTTTGTATTTTGTGTTTAGTTGCCTCTTTGCCCATAGATGTTAACTCTTTGAGACAGGGACTGTGTTTTAGGGACTCATCTTTTTAACTTTGAGACTTGATCAACAAAGTAGGGGCTTAGCAAATATGAGATGAATAAATGCCTGGCCTATATAAATATAAGCTAAGCTCTTTGTTTCTTCCTCTCTCTTTTCTATTTTCATTTTTATCTTATTTCAATGTTTTTTATTAGTGCATTATAATTATACATACTAAGCCCAACATGGTAGGGCATGTTTATGATCCCAGCTGCTCGGGAGGCTGAGGCAGGAGGACTGTAAGTGAGAAGCCAGCCTCAACAACTTAGCCAGGCCCTGTCTCTACATAAAAAGTAAAAATGGGCTGGGGATTTGGCTCAGTGGTTAAGTGCCCCTTAGTTCAATTCCTGGTAAAACAAAACAAAACAAAAACAAAAAAAGCCCACCAAATAATTATACATACTAGTGGGCTTCACTGTGACATTTTCATATATACAAATAATTCGATCAATTCTATTCCTCAGTAACTCCATTTACCTACTCCTCCTTCCTTCCCTGAACACTTTCTCCTCCTCTTGTACTGGTCTGCCTTTTATTGTTATGTTTAAGATTAGAATGTTATAATTATATATATAAGTGGGATTCACTGTGGTATATTTGTGCATAGACATAGCATAATTTGATCAGTTTCATTCCCTGGTGGTTCCCTAGGCTCTCCCCTCCTCCTTTCCTTTTGATCCCTTTCCTCTTTTCTATTAATCTCCTTCTATTTTCATGAGATACCTTTTCTATTCCTTTTTTTCCTCTCTAGCTTCCATATATGAAAGAACATATTCCACCCTTGACATTCTGAGACGAGTTTATTTCACTTAGAATGATGTTCTTCAGCTCCATCCATTTACCATGAAATGACATAATTCTGTTCTTTATGACTGGGTAGAACTCCATTGTGTATATATACCACATTTTAAAAAATCCACCTATTGATGAACACTTAGACTGGTTCTATAACTTGACTGTTGTGAATTGCACGGCTATAAACATTGATAGGCATTTCCTTCTTTTTCTCTTTCCTCCAGTTTGGGAAGTTTTTTCCTCAGTGCTACTTCACTGTTGTTTAGCAGGAGGTTGTTTTTTGGGCTACAGCAACTAACTTTGGTCAGAGTACTAAAACTTTCCCCTGACAGCTCCCAGACTTTTCAACACATACCCCATATCATCATATATATGGCCAAGAAAGCTCTTTTGCATTCTGTTCCAGTTGAGCAGGGAGGGCAAGGTGGTGATGGGGGATGGGAGCGTGGAAGTGAATCCAGAGTGCTGCACTCCCTGGGCTGAGTTCAGTAGGGCTCCAGTTTTTTCTACTTTCAATTGCTTTTTCTTTGGAGGCTGGGGAAATCTTCAGAATCTCTGTTAGTCGTTACTGCTGTCCATTAATATTTCCTAGACACGCAATAGAATTGCACTAACTTGCTTAAATAGAAGCAGAAGGGTCAGCTCTAGACTGAAGTTTCTAGAGCTGAGATGTGGCTCACCACTCTCAGAGAGATGGTGCCCATTCCATCAGCTTTGTCCCAGAGTGAGAACAATGATGAGCCTGCCAACTGGCACTATCTGAGTACTAGACTGAGAGACAGAGCTTCACATGTAAAGCTGCTGAGATGTGCAGGTTATCGATCTCCACAGCATAATGCCTCTTCATGGACCAAGCCACAATGACTGAAATGAAGTATCCTCTTTACTAAAATCCTCCTGGTGGGGAGTTTATGGAGAGATGGCTCCTTACACAGGCACAAGCCCCGCTGCAGCCCAAGCCTTCTCTGGTCTGCTTGCTGTGCGTGGGGAGCCACCGTTCCTCAGCCTCACCTGACTTGCTGGAGCCCTTCTTTGCCAGTGAATATCCTTTGTGTGGACTGTGTAGCATCCTTTCCTGCATCTGCTGAGTTCCAGTCACACTTCCTCTCCCTCTGCCCCATACTAACCTGGAAAGCAGGGTGTGCTTCCCACTGCATGGGGACAGTGCACCTGCAGTAGGAGGGAGCATTGCCAGCACGCACAGGAGCAAGGACGAGAGCCATGGAGAGAGACACCTGCCAGTTTTGTGAGTAAATACATCCCCTCTGGTTCTTAAATTAATCTAAATTGTTTATCTGACAGTTGTAACAGAGAAAATTCTTACTAATTCACCCAGCAATATTAAATCTTCCTTGCGAGTGATTCTGTTTCCCTATGTTCGTTCCTTCCATGCTCTGGGGGCAAATATACAAGTGACCTCTATTTGGTCATGACCTTCCTGGGAAACAAGCATCCAGCTCTGAGGACCTCAGAGCTATACCACCATTCCCTCCCCTTAGGCAGCAGTCAGCTGCAGAGCCACCTCAACTTCCTGGAGACAGCTGGACCAGAAGTCAGTAAAAAGGCTTCTGAGCAGATAAAACGCAGTTCACATCACTGATATTCAATCTTGTGAATATTACCCTGGTGATCATCTATTCACAAAAACTCAGAGTTAATTTCCTTTCACTGTACAATTATAACACTTTCCCAATCTTCTTTCACCTTAGAATAGAAGTAGAAAATGAGGAAGAGTGAGGGACATGGTGTTTTTGGTCTTATTGTCAGGAAGTGCCACTCGATAGGTGATTCAAAGAAGAATCTGAAAAATGACAGGCAAAATGCCTCAAGCCTGGGGCCATAAAATGTCAGGAAAAGCAGTATTTCACACAAGTGGAGAGCCCTCCGCACATCACCGCACATCACTGCCTTTACAGCGTCACGCACAGGCAGATTCTGCTAATGGTGACCCTAAGTCAATTTAGTGTTAAAGCACATTTGGGATTTCTGGTTTATTAAGGGAAGGAACTATTTAATTAACTTGGAAAATACTAAATATAATTAATTGTTTCAAATACTTGACATTCAAAATGGTAAATCCCAGTTTTTCTAGAACGTTTGTTTATGCAGAATGGCCCTTCCTCTGATGGTGCTAGGTTGCTGAGGTGTTCTGTATTGTTTACCAATATAAATAACGTGCAGTATGGATATGTTTATTTTCTTTGTGTTCACACTCTTTAGTATGAGATAACATTTGTGAAAGCACTTTGTAAACAGTAAGACACAATACAAATATACTTTATCATCATGCTCCCTGGAAGTCCTGTATGACATTGATACTCATTGGCTCCTTCCTCCCTAGGAAACCCTAGATGAGCCATTCTCAAAGTTTAATGTGCATAAAACTCCTCTGAGAAACTTGTTGAAAGTGCAGATTCCCAGGGTCTATTTGCAGGTATTCTAATTCAATACCTCTGGGACATAATTCAGAATTTACATTTTAAGTAAGAATTCCTCCTTCCTCAGGGACTCTAACAGTTTTAAAATATACCTTAAAAATGTATATTCATGTATATATATACACACACATACATTTATATAAATACACACATATGTATAATACATACAAATGTATATATAAAATATATACATAAATATACAAAATGTATATATAAAAATATAAACTATATATACACATATATATGCCCAAGAAAAAATCTTCATAAATATATAAAATGTATATATAAAAATATTAAATATATATATATACATATACCCAAGAAAAAATTTTCCCTCCTTGTACTGTGAATGGAGTTAGAACCCAGACTTGAATCACTGAACAGCAGCAGGAAGTCATAAAGTCGTAAAATAAAATAGGATCTGGTTGAGGTGACCGAAATAAGTTGGAGAAAAAAAAAAAAAAGACTTCCTGAGTCAAGTTTTAGATGGTGGTATAATTAGAATTATGATCCATTATTTATGTGGCAGATGATGTTCATGAAGTGCTTGATGACTCTGTGTTAATAGGCAGTGGTTGTGCTGAAGGGGAATGTGACATTGTTCCATCTTCTCTCTCCCTTCTCCCTCCCACTGTGTCTGTTCCTCACTGAGCCCCAGCCGGTTCTAATGGCTCTTTTGGTTGAGTGACTTGTAGGAGTGTGACAGAAAAGTTCAGCACATAGGAAAAGCCTTTGATTTAGAAACTGGTGACCATCTTCCTATATTGTGACAGTGTTGATAATGCTCTCGGGTGCTGCTGCCATTTGTTGATCCATCTCTGTGTATTAGATAGAATCTCATTAAATTCTCATAACAACTTTGGAAGTGTATGATGTCTCTTTAAAGATAATGACATTAAGATTCAAAGAAGGAAAATGACCAGCCCATGGCATGGCAGTCAGTAAATAGTGGACAAGTGATGCCAAGTCCAGCATGCTGGGCTTTCTATTACTTTTCGGAGGGTCAGGGATCCCCTAGAGCTCTCAAAGGGCAAAGCATGCCAGGACTCTTGTCTCACTATCTCTTCCAGGGTCTTTTTAGTACTTTGCCCTCACTGTGGTCCTCGGGATCCTTACCCTCTCTTACTATATTTAGGTAGCCTTCTCTGGCTTCATCCAGTGTCAAGCCTGTACTACTCACTAGACAGGCACTTCTAGTAGAGTAGGGATCAATCTTAACTTGCACGTTTCCAAGAACAAAAAGCACTTGGGACATATTCCACTACTACGGATGAACATTAGCGTCACTATTGCCTTTACTGTAACAAATGATTTTTTTCCTTCCTTCACCTGGGTCTAGCCTTACAAAAAGTCAAGACCTATCATGCAAAGCTGGCCTGTCCTATCAGAAAGGGGAAAACATAAAGTTAAGCATAGTCTGTCAAAACAAGGGGCAATTGAGCTTGAAAAATCCTTACTCTTCAGGGGCAATGATATCCTGGTTTAGTGTAATGAAAGTCCTCGTGCCCAGTGTCCTCTAACAATCTGACTTTAATGGGGTTACTATAGCTGGGGTAAAGCATTTTATATGGAACCAAGTTTACATTATCCTACTCTTTAGAGATCTTGCTTGCAATGCTGTTCAAATCCTTTAATCCATAAATAGGATTCCAGACAGCACTGGGCTGCCTTCCAAAACTGTAATCTTCCAGTATATGAATTATTACCAAAAGATTAGGGTGTTTCTAGTAATAACATTTCAAATAAATCAGCTTTCATGGAGGAACAACAAACTAATATTGGAAATAACAATATAAAGACATTTATATAGCCACTTGCTAGAATAACTTCCCTAACCAGGGGCTTCTTTTCTCATTTACATTCATTCTGTTTGAAAAGTCTTTTTTCATTTATCATCAGCTGCTGGCTTTACCCTTAAAGCATGCCACGTGTTTCCAAGTTCTGGGACTCTTGAGGCCTAGGAAATCATAGGCCCATTTCCCCAGGGATGGTCAGAGATGATGACTTTTGTCTCCAGAAGCTCTCTTTGGCCTTTTTCCCTCTGGGGAAGTGTGAAGGAGGAAGTTATAAGAACATTTCAGGCTGGGGCTGGGATTGTAGCTCAGCGGTAGAGCACTTGCCTTGCATGCGTGAGGCCCTGGGTTCGATCCTCAGCACCACATACAAAAGCAATAAAACAAAGACATTGTGTCCATCTACAACTAAAAAAAAATATTTAAAAAAAAAGAACATTTCAGGCTGGAAAATACTCTTTGACCTTCATATCAAAGCTTGTGACTGAGATTATGGAGTAGAAGTGAGAGTTCCTTGCATGGCCCTAGAGACTCAATCTTGTCTTCCAATGGTAAATTTACTCTACTTGTGTGCAACGTGGTCAGGACCCCAAGGCTGCATGATGCAAGGTCAGAGCACATTCTTATACCTGGATGGACTAGACCTCATCACCCATCATCTTGGGAATGTTGGACCAATTCCTTTACCCCTTCATTTCTCTGTTTTCTCATCTATAAAATGAGATATTTACTACCTATGGAATTATTGAGATTCAGTGAGGTGTCAGTGGTAACATCAGCACTCTAAAATAAGTGTTCTTTTTCTCCTTTCTGCTGTTCTTTTAAACCACTTGAGCTCATGATGAAGTGGCTAATGGGAAGTAAGGGGGTCCCCTCTCAGCCACACATGGCTGCTGGGAGAAATGCCTCCAGAAACAGATACCTGTTTAACATCCCTCTCTGTGGCTAACCTGTTGTGACTTTGGGTGAGCTGTCACATTTCCAGCATTCTGCCTTCTACTAGAAGCCATGGGACTGGTTTACTATCTTGTAGGATAGGACGGCAGTAAAGCCAATACATTTACATGAGATTAGATTTGTAAGGAGAAATTTCATAGTCATAAAATTTTAATGCTAGAAGGGGTCATCTAGGAAGGGAGGGAATTAACATTTAGTAAAAGTATTCACCATGTTCTCAGTGCTATATATGCTTTGCCATACTTGATCCTAGCAACCCCTTCTTAGGACCCAATTCACAGAAGTGAAAACTGAGGCCCAGAGTTGCTTTTAGTTAACTTAGTACCAGTCACACAGCTCAAGCGTGCTTGAGAAGAGCTCAAACCCACACCTATAGGACTCCAGAGCTCACTGCCCTCCTATTGCACTGTGTTGGGCCATCCATAATTCTCATTTTTGAGGTGACCAGCAGAACTGGGGCTTATGATGTTATTCATCCATGGGCTTAGCTGGTTAGTGAAAAGTCCAGAAAGAGAACCTAAGTTTCTTGGTTGCTATTCTGAGTGTACTTCTCCCAAACTGATATCAATTGCCCAACCTAATCTTCTATCTTATTATTTCAAAAATGTTTTGTTTTCCTTTCTGATGGATTTTCAACAGTCTCCTAACATTTTAGTTCTAAGAGACTCTTCTTATATAAAAAGGTTGGAATAGTTGATTTCTTTGTTTCCTTCTAGCTCAAAAATTCTATTATTTTTCTGACCCTCCATTCCCCATAGTAGTTAATGATCTGTAAAGAAACACTTACATGTACAGGTTTACTACTTCTTTGCTCTGCGAATGAGATAGAAGCCAGCTATTACTTTTCTTCTTCAAAAGGGAGATCTGAGACCCACACTACTCTAGTAACTAACTCAAGGACATAGCTGATCAGTAGCTGAGCTGGGCCTGGAATGCTTGAGGGACTCTGTGTTTTAGTCACTTTCTGACCTTGACCTTTAGCAGAGAGCTCATGCTCCTTTATGGTGGAATGAATGTATGCATGCATGAATGAGGTCTGAGTGGGACTCGAACTCAGGCTTCCCAACTCCTAGTGCAAGCTTCTTTTAGCAGCTCTTTTCTTCCCAAAACTTTTTTTAAAGCAGAGAATTTGCCTGTTTGCTAAGCGCCTCCTATGGTGGGCTTTCTTGAAGCAAAGTGGGCCCACAGAGTACATTTCAAAAAGAGAATGCTTTCTGATCGCTGAGGCTATGGGCCTAAATTCAGACCTGGGAGGATGACTGAGTGAATCTGCACATATCACTCCAATCTCCTCTGACTCTTCCAATGTAAGGCAGCAGTAGTATATTATTAATGGGATGGGAGAAGGGATGCCCAGAGAAGAGGTATTTGTGAAATGTCTCCTCAGATTAAAGAAGCTTTGAAATGGAAAGCATTAGCCCTCCGATTAACTGTGCCCTGCACTTTACATTTTGGACTTTTAAATAAAAAAGAAAAGAAAAGAGGAAAACACCACTGTGTTTTTGGAAGCTGGTGTCATTTTTTTTTTTTCAGTCTTCCGCTTAGCTGCCCCGGAAGGCAGGTGTTGATGAACGGCACATACTACAAAGAGGAGCCAGAGGGCACATGTGGGCCTGGTGCTGTTCCTGTCAGGGCTGCTCAAAGGGAAGCTGCACCGCATGAAGAGTTACCCGTTTTCTTTCTAAATAAATGTTATTTCTACTGAAGTGATGACAGTTTGGTTTAATGACAGGGACGAAGGAAAAGAGAATACCCCTTCTTCTGCTGCATGGATTGGGGAAGTTGGACGGTGCAGGTAGGCTGCAGCCAGAATGCAGTGGGCCTTAGTGGGCCTTGCTCAGTTTCTCTTTCTGCCTCAGTCTCCTCATCTGTCAAAACCAAGAAAAAGCTTTCCCAGCTGTAACTGCTTTTACAAATTCATCTGATGATAAAAAGTGTGGCAAAGAGGAAGAAAGGGTCTGAGAGCGGCTGTGCATATTAGTGGTGCTAAGTCCCTGCCAGTAGGAGATGTGGGATAGAGCCCGTTAGATGAGAAGGGTTGAGAAATAGTTCCCATTGGGAAGATTTTGGAATATGCCTGTACCACTTCTTATATACCTAATCATACGCAAAGATACTTTCTTTTAGATGATTTTTAAAATCATGAAGGCAGGGGAATGGACTTCTTGACCTCTAGATCTTTTCAAGATCATGATTTTGTGACACAGATTCTTGCAAACAGGTCTTTACTTTGATAATCAGAGACAATGCATCTTGCTGAATGGCACCGCATCCCTCTCCCCGTTGGCAGTGGGGGATGAGTACTCATCACTGCTCAGGGGCCGGCCTGCTCTTCTGAAGCAACTATTGACTCCCTCCCCAATCAGCTGTCAGTTCATTTCCCATGATGCTGTTGACACATAGTCAGGAAAGGCCCTTTGCCTTGCTGGGCAAACCAAGGAGTTTGTAGATCCTACTCTCTACCTGTGTTCTCCCAATATCATCCAGTGATCTTAGCTGACCCCATGGAAATGAGGAGAAGTGAAGATGAGTAAGTTAACAGCTCTTGTCTATGTGTCTAGACACACCTAGATTTGGGCTAATGGGTCATATAGAGCCCATATATGTCAGCCCAAGAGTCAAATGAATGAAACACATCCATCTAGGATCAATGGGATTATTTATTTATTTATATTTTATTAGAGTATTATAATTATTCATAATAGTCGGGTTCATTGTGACATATTCAAACATGCATAAAACATAATTTACTCCATTTCATTCCCTAGTACCTCCCTTTTTACTCCCCTCTTCTCTCCTCCATCTCATCCTTTTCCTATGCTACCTATCTCCCTCCCATTTATATGTTTTTTTAAATTGGTACATTATAATTACACATAAAAGTGGAATTCCTTGTGTTATATATGTGCATGCATTCAGTTTTAGAAATTAGGCAAACTCCTAAATACATTAAACAGTGTTGTCTGGAGAAAGTCCAGATATTTAGGTCCCTGGTTCAGTTCTGGAGCTAAGCAATTGGAATATTGGAATCCAACGTGTCACAAGGCTAATGAAAGACAGTAAATCCCTTGACCAGAGATTGAGGTTCACTGATTTTCTGTATCAGCTTGGAAACAGATCTCATCATAGACATGTAGTGTTTTATGGTACATAAAATAGTGATAACCTTAAATTTTGGAAATCTTGAACTTCTCTAGATACGTCTCTCACAGGTGTAAAAAGTCTTCAATGTTTGCTTTTGAATTCCAATTTATATTAAAACAGATTAGGAAGAGAAAAAATAAAAAGAAAATTCTTTTATTCTGTAAAAACTGAAATTTCAGGGATGATTATTAAAAAGCATTGATAAAGAATAAAAAAATGATACATGGTTTCCCTAATACCAGTCACTCTCTTTTCTCTAGGGGTGCCTCTGTGTATGTCCCATTTGGCAGACCCAGATGGGGCAGTTTAGTTCTAGCATTGCTATAGCACCTCTGGCCGATGCTGGTGATAGAGGAAAATGGAAATCCTACCTTGGAAAAGACAGAAAGGTAAAAAGTTCATGACATATTTGAATATGAAACAATGAAAATCATATATCCATTAGAGGGAAGAGAAGAGGGAATGTCTAACGCTAATGGGACTCATTTTCCTCTTTTCCCTTGAGAGGGAGTTTCACCCCCCCCCCCACTTTGGGATATTATGGATCTCTTGCATTTCCCTGCTGTCTTATGAATTTGCTGGCATGTGACATCTCTTTTCTCCTTTGTTTTATTCCTTGGCATTCCTTTTATCCTCCCTTGTGCTCCTGGAAAATCAGCCTCATGATGCCAGGTGACTTGCTCCCCTTAAGCATAATTAAGTTTTCACACTCACTTGAAACTTGGGCCCCTTTGGAGCTGGCCAAGCCTGGTAATTAAAGTATCCCCTTCATCTTTAATTGCTTCAGTTAACATCTAGTGCAATGGTTTAGGAGTGCTCATGCCCTCTGTAACGATCTGGTGTGCCCTGGATAACTAACAGGCAGCATCTCTTGCCCATAACTCAGGAAAACTAGTCTGTTTGGGGGACTGGGCATCTTCAAATCTCAGTCATCCTTTGACCCAGTAAACTTTTCTTGCTTTCTTGGGAAAAGTAATCTGAATTTTCTCAGCCTTCCTGGCTATCAAGTGGATTCAGTCCCTACCCTGCCCCTACACCCAGAAAGGATATCACATCTTCCAGCAAACCTTATCATCATGGAGACCACACATTCTTACCTGTGTCAGGTGCAAGGAAGTGGTAAGAAGCTTTGTGCTGAGAGAGGCAAAGTCAGAATTTGAGTGTCAGGCCTCCAAATCCCTAATGGGGACATTGGGCTAGCTGTTTACAAAGCTTCCTTCAGTCTTACGTTCCTTGTTTGTGAATGGTATAGTGATACCCACACTGCAAGGAATAAATGACACAAGGGCAGGAAACTTGGTAATGACTTAGATGCATTAAGAAGAAATAAAGATTGTGACTAGAAGAGGCAGGTTCTCATTTGCTTTCTCTAAATGTGACTGTGGGAACAGGCATGGCTGAGTAGCCGGAGTCAGCTCCTTCCTGACAGAGGGACTCCATGGCACCACAGGAGCCCTGCTAAGGAAGGGTGAATGATAGGATCTTGTATTTATCAATGTGGAAGAATAGTGTTAAGTTTTCTGAGACAATTTCATGTAAGTCCCTTAGGGAAAGTCTACTCAAGTGACCTTGAGTATCCCTTGGGGGCAGAGAAAGATATTGGTGATGTTAAGACTTCTCCATACTGAAAGAGGTGATAAAAAAATAAAAATATTGTCAGGTCTCTCTGAATATTTTAAAAGTTTCATTAATTTTAACTGAAAAATAATAATCACATATGTTTATAGGATACAATGTAATGTTTTGATATATCAATATATATATATTGTACATCAAATTAGGCCAGAATACCCATAGCGTCATATATTTATCATTTCTTTGTGGTTAGGACATTTACTGGATGCCCACTGTGTTCCAGATATTATGTTTGGTGCTCACATAGTTAAGACAGAAAGCCAATTGCAGAACTGTCAGTTGGACTACTTAGGCTGAAAAGAAAAAGGAGACACTCCAGAAAACTTAAGAAAATCAAAGGATGTATTCTCTCAGATATTGCAAGTTTATTTTAGAATTTCTCCAAATTTCTGTTCTATTCTCTTTTCTGCAGCCATTTTTTTCCTGCCTACTCATTTTCCACATGATCCCAAATGCCTCCCATGGTATCTAAAATTATAAGTCTTCCAGTTCCAACACCCACCGTCAGCATTGGCAAGCATCTCTATGTATCTTAGTTTACATCCTTGGAGAAAATCTGATTGTCCAGCTTGTCGGTTAGACACAAGTCATAGGATGCTCATCAGCCTCTGTGTTCATGGCTCTTGTGCCATGTGTCCACCCCATGGTTCAGTCAGCTGTGGCCAGGGGAGTGGGCAAGGAGGCCTTGCAAACTGTCCAGTGTATTCTGCTCCTTGATTTCTCTTCTCACTCATATGGTCCCCGAAATGTCCCTGCCTAATTAAGCAGTTATTTTTAAAACTTAGTGAAAGGAGTAGACTCAGGAGTCAGACTGACTGAATATGGATCTTGGTTCCACCATTTCAGTTTTATTCTCACCTTAAGGAAGTTATTTAGAACTTTCTATGCATTAGTGTCCTCATCCATAAAATGAGGATGACAGCAACCACCTCATAGAGTTGTTTTGGCAAATACACAGAAAACACTTGAAATGGATCAGAATGGGAGCACTTAAAATATGGTAGTCATTACTATTCATATTGTCACATGCACAGGTACATACCTAGTCTCTTCCCATTAGGAGAAAATATGACTTGACCTGCTTTTGCATCCAGAGTTAATGTCAAAAAGTCCACTTCAAATATTCATTTTCAATCTTTGGTGGTGTCTATTTCTCACTTGGTTGCATTCCAATAGACTTAAATGGTATGCTTAGTCACTATAAAATAGCAGACAAAACCCAGAAAATTATGATAAAGAAATAAAATAAAAACTAAAATTGCAATACTGATTCTTACTAAAAAAAAAAAAAGATAGACATTATAAAACATATACCATAACTCACAGGACAGCCCCTTGGTCTTGTAATATGACACATCCTTTCGGCCTCTAAGTACTGCCATTTATTGGAGATGAAATGTTGCAAGAGGCCTGAGCAACACGAGCCTCTTTCTCAGAACCGTGTGATTTGTGCCTGCAAAGGCCAACATCTGTTAGAACAGGCCTGAGTCTTTTAAAAACAGCCTGGCACCTTGAACATAAAACAGCAACTTGCCCATGGACAATTACAAAAAGCTGGACTGTCCTACAAAGGTTGAATCTCTTGTGATCTGTGGGAATCTGATGCCTGTACCTCGATGACAGCGTCAGCCTGTTCCTGTGCTACTTTAATGTCCCAATGCCAGTCTTTGTGCCTGTCTCATGGCTTCTCAATCAATGCACTAATTGTTGGGTTTTGGGGCTGATAATTGTTTTCACTCTGTAAGTCCCCAAGGAGTTTTGAATCAATGGAGAAATAGAAGAATAAAACAGAAGTAAAAATATCAACTTTTATTGGTAATACTGGAATTCAGAATGTGTGGTTTGTGTTTGTGGTCAGACCTGCCTAAGATCACTTTCTCTTGCTTCCTCATCTCTAATAATGGGACTTCAACTTCCAGATCCCCACTGTGATGGCCACCTGAGTCCCTAGCCCTCATTTGGACTCAGGAGCAGAACTGAGAGCATCGACTCAGGCAGGCAGTTTCAATTGCCCAGAAGGTGCTGAGCCACGCATGCCCTGCTTCCTTGCCTCCCATCACTTGGTCCATTGCATTTGCTTTGAAAAGAATCAGTTAAAGACATGGAAGGAAGAACAGAAGCAATTTTCAGAATTTCAGAAATAACTCGACTTCCTATTTTTCTGGACAAAATAGAAACTTAAGGACAAGAAGAGAACAGTTGGTTGATTTCCTTTGTAGTGCAATGAGGGCCTTGTCCAGGTGCGACTGCTTGAGATTCTGTGACTCCAAGACAGCTGGAGGTTCTTTGTCCTTGGTTTGGTACTGAACGGAGATGGTATGGATTTCTACCCGAGGCAGGGATAGAAGCAAATGCCTGGGGCTGAGTCACGGCTGAGTACTGGAAAAAAGGAAGATAGCTCCAAAGCATTCTTTGGCCTTTCTAAGTCCCAGGCATCATTGACAAAGAAAAATGAGATTACAATCTCTTAGTTACTCCTCTTAGTTGGGAATAACTGTAACTTCCTGGGTTTGGTCCAATACTCAGCTGATCAAGTACCTTTATTGGGACCTGCTCTAAGCTTAAAGAACCCTCTCGCCTGGACCTTCAGAAACTTAGGGCCCAATGGGGATGGCTCCTGCCCCAACCCCGCCACACTCCACATGCAGCGCTAGGAAACAGAGGGTACAGTTTAGTGCAGTAGAAGCTCAGAGAGGAGACAGTGTTGGTTTTGTCAGAGCCATCAGGGAAGGGTCAAGGTCAGTGACAATAGTATAGCACAGCCCTGAATGCCTGATAGGATTTAAGTAATTTGGAAGAAAGAAATGAGCACTGTCGGCTCAGTGGGGACAACTTAGAACAAAATACAAGAGTTGTTGACAAGAGAATGAAAAAGACGCGCGCATGCGTGTGTGTGTGTGTGTGTGTGTGTGTGTGTGTGTTTGGTGAGGAGTAAGAGATGTGTAAAGATATCCGAAAAGAAAATATATATTTTTTTCTATAGCTATAAGATGAAGGCTGTTTCCCACTTTTCCTGTCTGAACTGTCATGGACATCTCTAGTGCTGGTAATCTAATTTCCACATCGAGGGAGAACATGAGTTTCACAGATGCTTTTCTTTACATACACACTCTCCACGCCCATTTCCAACCACAGGAAATGCTGCATTAATTTGATTCAGGAGCACCTTTCATGATTGTATCTTTGCAACACACGGACACACGCACACACACACACACACACACCCTGCCTGGCTCTTTCTCCTTTTGGTGTTTCAGCCTCATACAATGAAGGAAAAGCACAGGACCCCAGGGTCCCATGTCCGTTCCTCTGCCTTCCTTCCCTACCTACTTTAGGTAACAACTTTGAGTCCCTTCCTTAGGATGAGAAACACACCATCTTGTCCTCTCCTAGGGAAGCAGATCCACAGAGTGACATAGTACCTCTTCACCCCACCTCCTCCTGACACACCCCCATAGCCCGTTTTTGGAGGCAGCTCTCAGTCTTACAGTCTCTACAACTCTGGGCTCTGCATGAGAGAGGGACATTGATTAAGGAGAAGCTGGAATTTGTGGTAGTGGCCATAAGTGAAAAGAGATTTTAGAGATAGGGGAGACTGGGGTAGGATAAAGTGGCTAAAGAGAGCCAAATAGGGAAATGGGACCTGAACTGTATTTTTCAGGCTGAGGAGAATTTTGATTAGCTGTTAAAGGGGAGACTGAAATGCAAGATAGAGACTTTGATAGTGCTGGGGCCATTGATGGTACAATATGGAATGAGGTCAGCAGAGGGTAGGAATGAATTTCCCTGCAGAGTTCCTGGCTCTGATACCTGAGTTTTAAGGGTATGTTAAGGAGGTTTCTTTCTCCAGTTTCCCATTCCTTATTGGCCTGGCCGTATCTCCAACACCAAGACATAAAAAGATTCTTTCAGCAAAGAAAACTCTTTACTAATTCTAGTCCTTTCTGAAAGGGCTGCTGGTGAGCAGCCAGTGCCCCTCAACTCCTAGGCCCCTCTCTTCTTGCCTCCCTAGGGCTTTCTTTTTTTGTTTTGCTTTATCCCTCCTCTCTCCAGGTTGATGGATTCCCTTGATGTAGGAGAAAGAGAGAACTGCTGAAGAGTGGTGTGCTGTATATCTTCATCAACGTCTGGGCCGGGGAAAGTGAGAGCCCAAATCAATTCCGAGGAACACCCTCACAAAGGGGGCGTGGTTGGTATGGTTTTAGGAGAAGATGGTGTTAAATCAAGCACATAATTTCCAAAGTGCCACCCATCAAAATCAGCTCTAAACAAAGCTTTGGTAAATTTTTAAAAGAACATTTTAATGATGAAATGACCATCTTGGAGATTATTTTGCAAGTAATTGAGTAAAATTCCCTAGTGAAAAATGTTTGGCATCAAGTTCTTGAAAATGTTTCCTCCCCTTTGTTCTTAATGGACAGAAGCACAAACAGTCTCTAATCACATGAAACACAACTCTCCTTTCCAGCCTGTAATTATGGTGGGGACCCGGAGAGATGCTAGTTAAGGACTCTGTCAACTTGTCTATTAAAAGAGCTGGAGTTATGTGGGGGTTGTGTATGTTTTCTTTCTTTCATTTTTCTTTCTTTGCTCTGAAAGGGTTCAGATCACAATCATTTCCAGTGAGGCTGAAACTTTAACATAGATTGTCAGCAGGGGAGTAAATTATCAGCCACCAACTTTACAACACTTAACAAAATAAATGCTGCTTTGATTTGGAGGGGGACCAAATTGTCTCTCTGCCCCTTACTGTGTTCAAGGTTCCTCTTGATTGGGAGACTGGGTTCATGCTTGCTTTAGACTTGCCAGGAAAAACAGGAGAGCTCTGCATCTTGCTTCCAGGTGTCAGGGAAATAGACCCTGAGGTTTTGTGCATTGTCTATGGAGTTAATTTGCTCCCCCCAACACTCCTGTCTTCATTGTGTTCCCCTTTCTGTCATTGGCTCCCAACAGTCCTCAACATGGGGGCAATGCCAGGTTTTCCACTGCAGTGTTCCTCAATTAAAGAAAAAAGGTACTCTGAATGCCAAGGATTATTATGCAAAAGCATTTTTCCTTCTGTTCTTTTCACTGCTTTATTTCTAGACCCAAATGGAGAAGTTATGCATTTTAAGAAGAAATATTGAAGGAGGAGCAGGGCTAGAAAGGGTCTCTGTGGTCACTTGGGGTTTAAGTGGTACCCAAGGCAAAGCCTAGGCAAAGCCCCAAGGTGAAGGTGAGACTCCAGGTTCTTATGATGAGTAAAAGAAGTAGATAACTATAATAGGTGCAAAGAGTCAAGTGGCATCTTTTGGATTATGTGGTATCAAACTAGTCACCCTTACGTGGTCTCTCAGTAGTCACCCCTTGTCTACTGAGTGACTGTGAACTTCACATCCTGGTGGGCATTCAGTTCAATGGAAGGCATGGCCCTAGCACAGCTGTCCAGCCGCAGTTCCCATGGCTCCCCTGGTAACCATAAGCACCAGCTCAACTAATGCCCTCCTCCGGGCCAAACCTCCCTAACTCCACGTCTTCCCTCATGCTGCTCTTCTGGACTGTAATGCTTCCTTCTCACTGCACCTCAGAGAGCTCTGTTGAATTCTAACCTAATTTTTACCAACTGTCATCTTAGTATTTACCAAATACTATCTTGCTCAGGCATCTTTTCCAAATTCAATCGGCTCTAACCCCCTTTCCCTCTCCAAAAGTCCCTGGTATTTTGTTCCTCCTCCATTAACAGTATGTACTTTGGCATGTTTGTCTTACTTTCTTTTTAGGATTTTGACTACTGTTTGCATAATCAGTAGCGATTAACTCCTAGGACTTCATCTGATACTTCATGTGATAGGCCAATTCTTTTTTTTTTTGTTCCCTCTCACTCATTTGAAGAGCATTCACATTGCCTTTTGCTTTTAATGTTTTTTTTTTTCCCTAATGGAGGATCAATTAGAATTGAACATCCCTAAATAGAAGGTAGAATGTATTAGTCAGCTTTCTATCAATGTGGGGGGAAAAATACCCAAGATAAACAACTTATTAGTAGGAAAGAATTATTTTGGTTCACAGTTTCTGTTGGTTCCAACCATGGTCTCTGGCCCCATGGTTTTCAATCTGTGGTGAGGCAGAATACCATGGTGGGATGTGGGTGGTAAAGCAGAGCTGCTTACCTCATCGTGGCCAAGAAATAAAGAGAAAAAAGAAGAGGATGAGGTCCCAATATCTCCTTCAAGAGCATACCCACCTCAATGACCTCTCTTCTATCTACCTAGGCTCCATCACCTCCCAATGGGGCTGGTGACCAAGCCTTTGCAACATGACTGTTGGGAGACATTGAGGATTCAACTATAACATGGAGCATCCTGCTTATTTCTTTGGGCAGTTTTAGGGCCAGGATAATTTTCTTCCAGAGAAAAATCTCCCTATTTCTTTGCTGGTATTTTGAAATATCTTGGCCAGAGAAGCAGGCTTCTGGTTCCCCAAAGAGAGTTGCAGCTTATATATAAACACAACTGGAAGAGAGATAACAAGTGATTTAAATTCATATGAGGAAATAACTGGCTTATATAAGTTACTAGTTAAGAACACATTTGGTTGGAGATGGTGGCTCTAAATGTTTAAAAGAGGAAAAAAGGAGTATCAGAGAGAGTGTGGGATCTGAGAATTGCTGGTATTAACTAGAATTCTCATCATTTAGTGTCAGACCAGGTTGGAATTACAGATTCCTTCAATCAGCAGGATTTCCAATCTATATTGCCCATTTCCAAAATCCAGGGAAGTCCTAAATTCTGTTCCACCATGATGTTCTGCTCCACCACAGACCCAAAGCCATGGGGCCAAGAGACCATAAACTGAAACTACTAAAACTGAACCAAAATGATTCTTTCCTACTAATATGTTGTTTATCTTGGATAATTTTTTTTCACATTGATGAAAAACTGACTAACAGACTCTACCTTCTTCTCAGGGATGTTCAATTCTAATTGATCCTCCATTAGAATGGAAACCAAATTAAAGGCAAAAGGCAATGAGACTGTTCCTTAAATAGGAGGAGAAAAAGGCCTATCACATGAGAATACCAGACGAAGTTACAGGAATGGATGCTACATGAGACTGAGCTGCTTTGTAAAGCCACCCCTGATAATCCACTTCCTGCTTCATTCATTTATTAGAAGGTTGTGATCTATATTCAAATGAAAATGCCTCCATTGTTTCTAACTGGTGAAATTTTTTATAAAGCAGCCTTTGCCTGGAAAGGGGTGAAAGAAGAGAGAAACTCTAGGGCCAAGGAAAGAGAGGACACTAGGCACCCAAGGAAAGAGAGAACATAAAACCTTATTGTTCCTTGGATTGACTGAATCTTTCCCTCCCCACCCCACGATAGTCTCCTATGCCCACTCAGACGGTTCTGCAGTTTGTCTGTCTCATAGTATCATTGGCGATGCTTCCTTCCTTCTGTCAAGTCTCCACTCTCGATTCAATTTCAAATTGAACTCCCTCCCACTTTCTCTTATTCTACCCCAGAGGAGATGGAGAACAGCTGGTCACCATCTTCCTTATGATAACCCTTCATATGGTGCAATTTTATTTCCTTAAATTAATGACAGTGTGTTGGTTGCTTTCCATCCCAGACACATTTTAATAGATGCTTTTAACATACGGAGGGCTGAGGGAGAGAAAACAATGCCTCTGTCATGTTTGGGCACATCCTAGATTTGAACATGATTAAACCTCAACAAAGCTGGTGTCTTCTGATTGGTGACAGAATTTAGGGGAATTTACACATCGCTGAGCCCCCGTGAGCAGTCAAGATGGAGCAACTCAGGGCAATGTGCCCTTGGGTGAGGTGTGATGAGTTGTACAACTCTTCCAAATTCCCCTTATTTATCTGGGATCAATTATTTACTAACTTAATAATATTGCTGCCATGATATATGAGCCTTACAATGAGAAAAATCATTCCCCACTTTCCATGTGCCAGCAGTTTTTGCTCAGGAGGCAGGGAAAAAAATTGCATTTGCTGGTTTTGATTACTCATGGAGACCTGCTCCTAATCTGTGGCAGTATTAAGGAAAGGATGGTATGTTTAGAAAAACACAGATTTCTAAACTGTTTTTTAAGTTATTCCTAGAGTTTGAGATCTTGAAATTCTATTCTCCCACCAGCTCACCCCATTCAATTACCAGTTTTTTAACCCACACTCCCAGCCTTCCCATTTCTGCAGCTACCACATTAAAATGAGTTTTCATTATTGTGTTTCTAAGCATTTGTGGTAGTTTTTAAAATAGTCTTCCCCCCACCCTCAGGGGTTTTAAAATGATTTTCTTTGAATTTAATTTATTCTCTCTGCTTCCTTCCCCTTCTTTATCTTGGTCCTTGGTCCTTAATTGTTTTTTGTTTTTTTGTTTTTTTTTTTTTTACCTATAGCATCTAATCATGTCATTTCCTTGTTAAAGTGGGGGCCTGTGGAGTTTGTGTCAGTCTTTTTCTGCTGCTATAACAGAATACTATAGGTTGGATACATTTTAAACAATAGAAGTTTATTTGACTCATGATTCTGGAGGCTGAGATGTCTAAGATGGAGGGACCACATCTAGTGAGGGTTTTCTTGCTGCATCATAATATGGCAGAAGAAATTGTGTAGTGAGAGAACATGTCAGAAAGACAAGAACAGGGGGCTGAAAGTTCCCCTTTTATAATGAGTCAACTCCTGATATAAAGGATTTTATCCATTTATGAGGATGGTACCCCTGTAACCTAATCGCTTCTTACAGGTCCCACCTCTCAACACTGATACAATGACAATTACATTTCAACATGAGTTTTGTAGAGGACATTCCAATCAGCGGTTTGCATCTCAGCTTTGCTAGTTACTAGCTAAGTGCTCTTGGGCAGGTTACTGACTCTCCATCTTGATTCCCTCCTGTGGACAATGAAGAGGTTGAGGGTCAACCCTCCAAGGTCCCTCAGAGCTCTCATTTTCTGAGATCGACTTTTCTTGCATAATATCTGCCTTTCAATTCCTCATGACCGAATGTAAATGTCGTCTCTTTCCTGAGGACTTTTCTGATGTATCAGTTAATGAAACCTCTCCCTTCTTGAACCACTGTGTTAATTCAGTATATATCTTCCAGTTCTTTTTCCTTTTTTACTTTTCTGCTTATATGGCATTATATCTTTAGGTGGTGAATCTGTACACATTAGGTATTGAGCATTTTACTCCTCTGCATAATGCTCTTCTGCTCTTCTTGAAGTTGGCACTCAAAATATGATTTTCATGGATGGCAAGCAGTCAGGTGGAGGTTTTGCTATAAACATCAGCAAGGTAAGAAAGAGTCCACAGAGTGTGGATTCGTTGGTTTGGGCCATGGCCAGAGGTTAAGAATAGGGCTAAAGGGGGTGAGACAAGGAGTTGAGCGGGGAAAGCTGTGAGGAGGGGGCTCCATCTGTACCGGCATGATGCTTAGCATACAAGATGTGCTCAACATGCTGTGAGTGGATGAGGAGGGCAGAGACGCACAGGGTTTCAGAATTGTAATTCATTTATTATTATACATTTCTAAACACTCTTTAGTGATTCTCTCTCATTTGATCCCAAAACACCAAACCGGAACATAAAATAGGGTGTGCATTATGATTCCTATTCTACGGGCTTGGAAGTTGCATATCTCGTAAACTTGATCAAGGTACTGTGCAGTAGTCATGTGTTGGAGCTGAGGATAAAAAGAGGAACAGAGAGAGTAGTGGCTGTCAGTGAGCTAAGTCATACTCATGAAAGGAAGGCAAACAAGAAAAAGCAATATATTGCAATACCTGCTACAATGGGCTGCTCCAGGAGATGACAGTCCGCAGATATGGGGGGAGGGATTCCAAGAATGAGAATGCTTGAGTAAGCCTTAAAGGATGAAAAGAAGCAAGAGTGAGAATTTGGAAATCTTTAACTCCAAGCCCTAGTATTGTTTCTTTGGGGGCAAAGAAATGCCCAAACTCAACCCTTTTTAAAGTTTGCAATTTAAAGTCATCCTCCCAGCTTACAGAAACCAGTAGGTCTATTCTTTGTTCAGTGCCATATACTGAAATCTATAAATGCACAGGTAACTTTTCCATGTAAAATTCATGGCAAAATTGTGGTGACAGAAAGATCTCTCTACAGCTACCGCCACTTTAGCCCCAGTGGGCTTTTGGAGCTGCTGGTTTGGGAGATAGCCGTTAAGGGCTGGCCTCCAGCCTCCAGCTGGTGCATTTCTGTTTGCTGGGCCTGGGTTGCTGAGTCTGGGGTGGTAAGACAAAGGGATGAACGGTCTGAGGGCTGCAAAGGTGGGAAGAGGGAGGCGGGCAGAGGAGGGGCTGGTGGCTGGGTGACTGACTAATTGCTTTGTTCTGTGGCAGGAGGCCTTTCAGCAACAACAGCAGCTACTGAAGGCCCGTTGCTTAAGTGGTTTCCATCATCATTACCTCCTGTCATTAGTCCCATTCGCAGCTTCCATCAGCTCATTGCTAGTCAGGGGCCATGGCGTGTCACAAACTAGCTCTTGTTTGCAGCTATCTGTCTGCCTTTATCTGAAGCCAGGCCCTGTTCCTCTAAACTCTTTTCCTCTGGCCGTTGGTGCCCCACCTGCTCCTCTATTTGATGGGTCCATCTGTTAGGGGGCCTGCTGATGGCTGTCCCTGGCCATTTGTGCTTCCCTTTGACTGCTGCTGTCCTGCGCGGCTAGCTCTCCAGCCCTCCATACTTACAGTCTTGACTCCCTTGGACTGGCGCTGCACCTGTATAGACAATGTAGGCTTCTGCTGTGCGCTGGTTACTTAAGGACCCAGGAAGTGACTGCTTTTTTTAGGATCCCCAGAAAGAATGAAACTTTCTCTCTTTGGTCCCAGTATGCCTAGGTGATTTCAGAACTCATGCTTATGATATTGAGAGTTTTTATTAAATAATTGCCACTATATGCCAGGCAGTGTGCTAGTGACTGCATGTATCTTTCATCATCCTCTAATGATGCTGAAGATAATATCATCTCCATTTTACAGACAGAAAACTAAGCCGTGGGAAGGCTCTATCACTTAACTCAGATTACATGAAAATGATTTCAGTTTTATGACTTCAAAGCTGTAATTTGTGGTTGCCTTTATGTCCTTAATTGGCCCCGTGTTGTAAAGGAAGAGTGATGTCAGGGCCATATTTGGAATCAAACAGTAAAATTTCTACTTTGAGCAATGAATGAGTGAATGATATTTGGCAGATTATTTTCCTCCCTTGGCTCTCAGTTTTCTTACCTATAAAATGGAGATGAATGTCTACCTTATTATCATTATTAAAAGGATTAAATGAGATAACACATGAAAAATGCCCAATGCAGTCTTTATAGAATGGTAGCATTGTGTAGACTACAAGTGAAAATAAGGATCACAGTTGGGAAATACCACTGGGCTTATAAGCATTGTTTTTATTTTGGTGGCTGGATGCTCATTTCATATTTCTTTTCTTTTTATACTTGTCATTAGTTAGGAAAAAGTTTATATTGTAGTAACAAAGAGCTTCTAAATCTTACTGACTTGTAACAATGAAGGCTTATTTCTTCCTCTCTGTAATGTGTCTTAGTCTGTTTGGGTTGCTATAACAAAATACCATAAATTGGGTGTCTTATAAACCACAAAAATATATGTCTCACAGTTCTGGAAGCTTGAAAGTCTAAGATCAAGGCGCCAGCAGATTTGACATTGAGTGAAGCCCATTTCCTGGTTCATAGAGGATATCTTTGTCCTCACCTGGAGGAAGAGATAGCTCTTGGGTCTTTTTTATGAGGGCACTAATTTCACTCACAAAGCTTCATCCTTATAACTTAATCACCTGCCAAAGGACCTGTATGTCCTAATTCTATCACCCTGTTGTTAGGATTTCTGCATATGAGGGGACTCATTTAGACCACAGCACTGAGTATCTGCATCTTAGGTTGGTTGGGTGTCCACTCCATAGTCTCCACAACTCCAGCTGCAGGGGCGCCATCTGTCTGGTGGATGATTGGCAGCAATGGAAGAGGGAAAAAGACACCGTGGGACAAAAGCAGACTCCTACAGCCTCTGCATGGAAGTGACCCTATCACTTCTGCCCATACTTCATTGGTCAATACTGATCATATGGTTGCTCCTGAGCTCAAGGCTTGCAGGTGTGCATGTGGTGGGTGGTGGAGCGGAGGGCAGAGGGAATCTGAAACAGAAAATTTAGCAAACAGTAAGATAATCTGCCCCAGGCCGTAACTGGAACTGTATTTGATTTTGACAGTCTCGAAATTTACTGATTGTGGTCTTATCTTACTCAGTGTTCAGATTTGCTCGGGGATGTTTAGGTTTGTTTGTCAGTTTTGATGAACCAATGTATTGTCTAAAATAACCAAACACATCTAGGCCTAGCAAAAAATAATTTCATTGCTGAAATTCCTGAAGGAAAAATAACTTAGTTATTGCCTGTCTAAAAGTCTTTAGCATCAACCCCTTTTTGTCCTCTATTGGAATAATCCTTTTGGAATGCTGTTTTTGATAATGTGATGTTTCTGAGAAATGCAACCATTATTTAATAGTAGAAAAATAATGCATTTTTTTTCATTTTTCTATTTTTCAGAAATCTGGGCTGGAATAGTTTTTGGTATCCCCAATTCCCAGAAAAAAGGAGTCGAGAAGTATCAGAAAGTTGCCTCTATCAATTCCATTTTCCTTGTTCACATGTCCCCTCACCTCCACCTCTCCTGTAGCATTTATCCTTGTTCTGCTATATTTGAGTGACTTATTTATTTACTAGTTAATTTTACAACCCAGTCTGCTACTAGCTTAGCGGTTCCTGGAGAGCAGTAACTACTTTTTTCTGATTTCCATGTCTCTTCTGATCTCCAGTCCTGCTCTAAATAAGGTTTCTTGACTTGAACTGAGTGGAGGCAAAGATTATCCTCAAATACAATATAAAAGAGTAGACTAAACCAGGCACAGTGGTGCATGCCTGTACTCTCAGTGGCTTGGGAGGCTGAGGCAGGAGGATCACGAGTTCAAAGCCAGCCTCAACAACTTAGCGAGGCCCTAAGCAACTTAGAGAGACCCTGCCTCTAAATAAAATATAAAGAAAGGGCTGGGGACATGGCTCAGTGGTTAAGCACCCTTGGATTCAATTTCTGGTACCAAAAAAGACAAAAAAAAAAAAAAAAAAGAGTAGGCTATTTTCTTCTGCTCCTTAGGTTAAAAAGCTGTATGGATAAATAGAAAATAGAGTTTTGCTAAGTATTCCTAAGGGTTATACCTTTAATTGGTCTTAATTTGTTCCTTTTAAGCACAGTGCTGACTATGCAAGTTGGAAACTGATTTATTTTCTTCCTTTCTCACCCCACCAAACATTTGCTTGTGTAGCCCACAGGGAGGAGGTGGTCTACGTATTTGTGCTTTGTGGGGTGGGTTCAAGCTGGCAGGGGAGTGAAGCAGGAGGCTTGGGTGTAAGTCACAGGCAAAGGAACAAGAGGGAATTGTACACCTTGCAAGATGAAAAAAAAAAAAAAGGAAGAAAAGGAAATGAAGTTCTGATAGTCTGTTATATTAGATTGAGAGGAAAAAATTCTTTCTCTGACTTTCCTGGCTGAGTCTTAGGGTCAACCAAAGAGGGCACCATGTTAGCTGGTGGCTGCTCCAATATTCGGTTTTTGCCTAAACACCAGGGCAAGAGACAAAGGCTGGGATATACCTTACACAATCCGTTTCCTATCATTTTTTTTTCTTGGTACTGGGGATTGCACCCAGGGGTGCTTTACTATGGAGCCACATCCCCAGCTCTTTTGTATATTTTATGAGACAGAGTTTTGCTGAGTTGCTTAAGGCCTAAGTTGCTGAGGTTGGATTTGAACTTGTGATCCTCTTGCCTCAGCCTCCCAAGCTACTGGAATTACAAGTGTGTGTCACTGCGCCTGGCTTCTGTTTCCCATCTTTAAATAGCAGGACTTGATTGAGAACTCAGCTTATGTAGATAATCATGAGTTTATAACAGCTCATATATGCGCCACATCGAATACCTTGTTTCCCAAAGCAATGGTAAGGTCAGCAGAGAATTCTAGGGAGTGGGTGAGCACAGGAACATCTTTTGGGTGCTAACTCAGGAACATGTGCCCCTGCTTCCTAGAGTTCTCTGACTGCTTGAGGATTCTAGGTCCTCTGCACGTGTCCTGACGGCCATGCCCTGTGGGCTGGGTGCGCTGCTATCCTGGTGTCAGTCTTCTGAGGCCTGACAATGTTCATAAAAATATAAAGAACATGCACATTGTTCTTTATATTTTTGAGTTTCTGAGCTAGACGAAGTAGATGAGCACTGCTGATATGCTTTCACATAATCTAAAATTGTTTTGTCAGCAGGAGGCAGGAGGGAGATAAGAGAGGGGCACAGACAAGGGGACTTGGCTTGACATCTTCTCCCTTCTATTCACATGGTATTTTGTAGTTTGACAGAAGCCCTTCTGCATTCATTTTATCATGATGGCATGGCAGCAAATAACCTTGCTCTGTGCTTCCTACACCTGAGTTCCAGTGCTACTTTTGATCCTTTTAACTTATGTATTAAATATGTTTTGAGTTGCCTCCTACCCTGTGCAAATCCCTGGGGGATCAATGATGAAAAATCAACATCCTTGCCTTTGAGAGATTCAACATTTAGTGGAGACGTATATAAACTCACACAAAAGTGATAAAAATATGACTTGATAACATGTATAACAAGGCATGGTTATGGCTTTGGGTATTCACTCAACAAATGTGAGCTATTGTTCATACTATTACTTTATTATCATTATTGTTTTTCTTAATATTTAGTAGTAACAGAGGTGTGGTCAGTATGCTATAGGATTGCTAAAGGAAGTTTGTGCCTGGAGTGTTGGTGAAAGTGCAGGTGAAGCCTTCCCAAGGGCAATTGATTTTGACCAGAGTATTAAAGGAAAAATGGAAGATTCCTAAGGGAGCAAGTTTGGGGTGGGAAGCTGGGAGGAGGGGGAAAGTAAGGAATTAGTCCCTATGGAGAAAACCTTTTGGTCCATGCATGGTTGAATGGGTGTAGGCATGTGTGTGCTCCTTTGGCTTGGCTAGAGCATTGTTTTAGTCAGCTGTTTTTGCTGCTGTGACAAAAGTTTCTTAATAGGGCTCAGGGTTTCAGAGGTGTCAGTCCATAGACTGTTGACTCCATTGCTCTGGGCCCAAAGTGAGGCAGAACATCACAGCAGGAGAGTAGAGTGGGGGAAAGGGCTAAGGACATCACATCAGGAAGCCAAAAGGGCTGGGGGAGAAGGAGGCTGACTCCCCTCACTATGGACAAAATATATACCTCAAAGGCACAACCCTAATGACCCACCTCCTCCAGCCACACCTTACCTGCCTTCAGTTACTGACCCATCAGGGGATTAATTCAGTGATTGGGTTAAGGCTCTCATAACTCAATTATTTCACCTCTAAACCTTCTTGCATGGTCTCACATGAGCTTTTGGGGGACACCTCATATCCAAATCATAGCAAGCATAGCAAGTCACATGATAAGAAGAAAATCAAGGGCCTCAGATGCTGGTTGAGGGATTTGGATTTTATTCTCCAAGTTACAGGAACAAAAAACATTTCCTATATTTCTTTTTTTGGTATGAGGATTGAACTCAGGGGCACTCGACCACTAAGCCATATCTCTAGCCCTATTTTGTATTTTATTTAGAGACAGAGTCTTGATGAGTTGCTTAGTGCTTCGCCATTCCTGAGGCTGGCTTTGAACTTGTGATCCACCTGCCTCAACCTCCCAAGCCACTGGGATTACTGGCATACGCCATCGCACCCAGCTCCTATATTTCAATCAGATTTTCACTTCAGAAAGCTAAGTCTGCCCTGGCTCATCAAATGGCAGTGCATGCCTGACAAGCATCCCTGGACCTCAGTTTTCTCACATGTAATGGGCATGATAACTCATGACCTGCTCGCCAGGTCAGCGTGTTGTGTGAGTCAAAATGAGAACCAGCAAGGTCTGCTTGTTAGTGTGTTATCTTCAGCATGTTCTATCATGTGCCTGATTACTTCGAGGCCTTTGCTTACATTACCCATCTCTTCTTTTCTCCACAGCATACCTACTTCTCGCCTCCTATGAATTTCCTCAAGTTGTCAGCACCTTCTTCTGGGCTGGACTCAAAGCATTTCTGCTCCAAGAAGCCTTCTGCACTGGTGTGCGATTACTGTGTAAGACATTACCACAAACTCCGTGGCTTAGAATCACATCCATTTATCATCTTCCAATCTCTTGTGGGTCAGGAGTCTAGCACGGTCCATGTGAATCCTTTGTTCAGGGACCCACAAGCCTAAAATCATGGAATCCAGGCTGAATTCCTGCCTGGAGCTCAGGGTCCTTATGCTTATGAGTTTGTTGGCATAATTCTGCTCTCTACTTTCTTTCTGTTCATCCACTAGGCGCCCCTCTCAGCTGAGGGTCATCCATCCTTTTTTGCTTTGTGACCCTCTCTACAATATGGCAGTTTGTTTCCTCAAGACCAAGAGGAGATCACATGTGGTAGCTTTGAAATCTTTCCCTTCTTCTGACCTCTAGACCCTCTTTGAGAAGGCTTCACCTGATTAGGCCAGGCCCACCCATACTCAAGGAGAAGGGATTACATAGGGCACGCACATACCAGAGGGTGGGAATCTCGGGACCATCTTAGAATTCTGCCTGCATGCCTTCTCTCATTACATCACCAAAAACTTCTTTACTTTCTTGAAACTCCTAAAGTTCCTGTGTAGTTCGTTTTCATCCACTCCATGTAAACCCTCTGTTGTATTCTTATTTGCATTCCCTTTGAACCATTGCATGACTAATTGTTTGCTTTTCAGAGTCAGGAGGATGCTTCCTTCTCTTTTTTCTTCTCCTTTTCCTTCTCCCTCCCCTCTTCCTCTTTCCTTTCCTTTGTGTCTTTTTGCATCCCGACTCAGATCTGGGAAGACTAGAAACTTAAAAGGTATTGCTGTTTTAGTTCTCTTTTTTTGATCTTGTCCTGAACTTTCCTGTGCATATGTTCTTTATTGACATGCTAATAATACTCAGAGCAATGACCTTGCAGTGAAAGAACGCTCAAGGGCCTCAGGAGAACCCACTGGAATTCTATGTCACATGATATCTCTGGGGAAGCAGTCAATGGAGTTCTGTAGATTAGAGATACTGAATTTTGGAGCCTGGAGGTAACTGGAGAAACAGCCTTATTTGTGAACAGAAATAAATTCTCTGCTTAAAAAAATATATTCTTCACTTTCAGTTAATGTCTAGCAGAAGCTTAGCCAAAGCTTAAGTTTGCTCTGATAGGTAAGCAACCTTTGAACTCCATTCCTGCTTCTCCTTTGGAGACCTGGTTTTAAAGGACCCAGTAGCGGGGGAGGGCCTTGGTAAGCTCCAAATCAACCTCCAAACATTTTATCTCTTGGGATTAACCTTCCAAGGAAGGTGTAGTGTGTTTGGAAAATAAATGAATAGCAAATGCCCTTTGAGGCAATCCATGTCCACCCAACTAACTGAACTTGACAGGTCCTAAGAGATGATAAAGCATATGAAGTACTTTCCGTGCAGTAAGAAAGCTCCGAGCTTCTCCTTTGTTAACAGTACCTCTGGCTATTGCACAGCAAAATCACTCAATAACTTTTGATGCTGAGTTTGGGGGAAAAAAACGGAGTCCTGTCCCTGTTTATTTTTTTCACATTTTCTGCAATGCCAGATTGTTAAGACAAGGCCATGAAATATATAGGTGCATGGCCTTCCCCTGGTCAGGTCCAAATCCAACCCACCCACATTGTATATACAGAACGATGTTTAAAGTTGGAGGATGGCTGTGTATATCCAGAGCAGACAGATGTGTATATAGAGAAAATGTATACAATAGACTGCATTTCAATGTATACATGGAGAAATATACACTAGACATGGTTGTTGGCAAAGCAGAGCTGAGAGTCAGGGAATAAAGAACTTCAACCTTTAGAGTCTCATTACGGAGCTATTCTGAGAGACGGAAAATATTTGGTGAATGGAAATCCATGAATAGTGTTATTAAAACTAATGAAGTTTTTATTAAATTGCTTACAAATCTAGGACAGCTCATGACCCATTTGGGCTGGTCATCATTAGGCTCAATTAGTTCAGAGTGTCAGCCTAAGTGCTAGACAGGCTTGAGATGGCACATACTGGATAAATGTGGTGGACTGATTGGCTAGGGAGAGTGAGGAATGGACCACTGCTCTCTTCCCCTGAAGATTTTATTATAATTCATAGTAAATCTGAACTGGAAGTAATCCTGGAGATTACTTTGCCAATCTACCATTTTGCAAATGAGAAAACAGTTGAGATTTCAATAAGCTAAAAATAGCTGGTATAAGGTCAAACTATCAGAATGGCCTGGGGCTCAGCATCTCCCAGTTCATTCTCAATGTTCTTCCATGATTACTCACACAGAAAAGGCCTCAGAACTTGAGTCTCACACAGCCTTTAGAATACTCAAGTGTTAATTGCATGGCTCACTGGATGTGGGGCTATGTATGTGGCATGTAGAGAGAAATAAAAAGCAAACAAACAAGAAACTTCTCTTGCTCCACGTAGAAAAGCAATTTTCTCCTGCTCCCTGGTACTTCTATAAATTCTGCCACTGTGCTTCATTATTTAGCTTAAGACTTATGTATCTATTAAAATGCAGTTATCTTCAGAATAGGCATAACCTTCTACCTGTTCTCAGGATGAATGATTTCACCAGAATTCCTTTTGATGTTGAAGAAGGAGACAGCAAGGAATGCCTAAGAGAGCTGGAGAGGACGAAAGGCACCAAGCAAGGGTTGGTGGGAGGATGGGGCTGAAGAACCAATTTCATTGACTCATAGTTTTTTTTCAGAATCAGCCTAATAGAGAAGATTGTACAATTGTACTCCCTGGGGTGCAGGAGAGGGAGAATAGCTCTAGCAGATTTTTAAAATGTTCAAGTTCTCCACCTCTTGAATTTGGGTTGGTTTTGTGACTTGCTTTGACCAATAGAATGTGGCAGATATGATGTTGTGCTGGTTTGGGGCTCAAGCTTAAAGCGGTCCTGCATTCTTCTTCTTTCTCTCTCTTCCTCTCTTGGGGTGCCTGTTGCCACTGTCAAGTAAGCAAGCCCAGGTTAGCCAGCTGGTGGATGAGACCATGTGGAGCAGGGTGAGCCCTGCAGTGGAAACTTCTTACAACATCCAGATACTTGTAAGCACTTATGGGCTGGCTTGAAGCTCCCAAATCCATATGTTGAGATTCTAGCTCCTAGAATCTCAGAATGAAACTGTATTTGGAGATAAGTTCTTTAAAGAGGGAATTAAGTTAAAATGCCAGAACTTAGGTTGGACTCTCAACCAAAATGATTGGTATGCTTATGGAAGAAGGGAGTTTGAACAGATATGCATGCAAAGAGAAAAATAGCATTTTTCTATGAAGACAAAGTGAGAAAATGACCATATAACTATACAACCCAAGGAGAGATACCTTCAAAGAAACCTACTTTGCTGACACCTTTATCTCAGACTGGTAACTTCCAGCAATAAATTTCCATAGTTAGTCACCCAGTCTGTGGTGCTTTGTTATGATAGCCCTAGAATACACACACACCAACCTAGCAACTAATCATAGATGCACAAGCAAGCTTTGCCAAGATCAGCTAAATTTAGCTCAGATTAGCAGAACCATCCAACTGATCTCTGCCCAATTTGCCAATCCTCAGAATTATGTTATTAGGAAATGCTTTTTTTCTTGTAAATATCTAAATTTTGGGATGACTTTCCACATAGCAATAGATAATTGATACAACAGTTAAGACCCACAAGACATCCTGCTGCAAATGCAGGAATTGGCCCACCAAATGCATAGTACTTTCCCTGTTTAGATGGGAATATATTTAAAAGCTTATTATTAGAACAGAGTTTATTCTGTGCTAATTTAGCCTTACAGATCTTCTCATCCCAAAGACCAATACCTTCAGCAAGAAGAGCTTAGTTATATCTGCTGCTGTATTGTTTTCCATCCTTTTTGAATTGTGTCACCTATCATCTGTTATAAGAGCTTCTCAACTGGGAGTCAGATAACTTATTCGAGTTTGTGCCAGAACAGCCAGCAGAGGCCAGATTATAGCCCATGAGTTGGTCCAACATGGTGTGCTGGAAAAAAAATGCCATGCATATTGGAACTAAATACTTGTAGGTTGGATTACTGGGACTGCCAATTTTTCTTGGGTGAAGTTCTTTAAGCTATTGTTTCCTTTTGAATACAATGTGGGTAATATGTTATTCTGGGATTGGTGTTACCTGAGATAAATTCACATAATTGCAAATAGCCCAACCCTTTAAACATAGATAGTCAATAAATGTCAGTTGTTTTTCTTTTCTATTCTACAACTATCGAGAGGCTCAGATTCATTTATTCACTAATGTTTAGTGCTAACCAGTGTTAGTCTGTTTCAGGCTCTAATAAGTCAGCGAGTTAGCCAAGCAGACATCTCTGCTGTCATTGAGACTATTCTATAAGGAGTATGAATAGATTAGAATCTGTCTGTCTGTCTGGCTGGCTATCTCTCTATCTACCTACCTGCTTCTATCAATCTTTATCCATCATCCATTGATCAGTTTTAGGGTATTCACAACATAGTGAAGCACTGCTCCCATACCCCCATCCATAATCAAAGCAGCTTTTCTTCTATTTGTTTTAGACATTGAACTTCTGAGTAAAGGTCCGTTTGAAAGAAGAGTTATCTGTTGAATAAAACAAGTTTGGAAACCACTCCACTGGTTCATCTGCTATCAGGGAATTCCATGTTTTGCCTCATGTAAATGATTTTACAAGATAACTCAAGCATACTACTGTAATTTGACAATGTTATAAAAATATATAGCATATAAAAAGAAAATTAAAAAAACATGGCACAATTTCCCTCCTCCTTAAATAAAGTATGTTGCTCATAGAGGATGTTGAACATCATGTGCAATTTTCTCAATGGTTTCAAATACTCAACCTCTCTGGGGCATTTTACAGTTCCAAAGTTGACTCAAGCATTCACAATGCTGAATTCTTTGGTTTTCTTAATACTCTTGACACCACTTTTTCTGTTTCCTTAACCTATTTCTGTTCTCCATCTCACCTCTTAATTGTTACTGAAATTTTCCTTTTGTTTTCTTCTTTCTCTATGAAGATTATTTTTTCAGTTCCTACTATCAACATTCTTCTCTTTGCAGATGGCAGATGATTCCTGATGTCATCTGGTTTCTTCATGGGAAGAAAGCAGTTCAGCTTTTCATGGCATAGGCATGGCTTCTCAGAGGTCCCAGAGGCTTCCTCCCCATCACAAGTCTAGTCTTGACTCATGTCTCTCTTTTTTTTTTTTTTTTTAATATTTATTTTTTAGTTGTAGGTGGACACAATAGCTTTATTTTACTTTTATGTGGTGCTGAGGATCGAACCCAGTGCCTCCTGTGTGCTAGGCGAGCACGCTACCACTGCGCCATAACCTCAGCCCTTGACTCATGTCTCTTAAAAGCAGTTTCTATCTTGCTTTCCTGAGCTGTGGTATAACATTGTATGTCTATTTGGAAACTTTGAGGTCTCATCAACCTAACCCCCAGTAGTTTCCAGAATCTGTTGATGGACTTCCACAAATTTTAATTTATTTTTATTACCCTGGTTCAAGATCTTCTCTTCTCTCACTCGAATTGTTGAAATTGACTTCTAACTGGTCTCTTTACTTTTATTATCTGCCTGTCAAAACTTTTTTTATCTATCAGTTTTAGAGTCTTTTCTGAAAGCAGAACTTTGATTGTATCAGTTGTATACTGGAAAATCTTTATGGCTTCCTGCTACATATAAAATCAATCCCACATTTTTGAGTCTATCACCCTCTTTAACCTGACTCCAACTTGTCTTTCTACTTTACTCTATACAACTGGGACTTTGAACCTACTGTGAATTTTATTTATTTATTTATTTATTTTTGCTGCCGTTGTTATTTATCTTTATGCTCACACTCATCTTTTTCCCTTTTGTTGAACTTCTACTCCTTTTTCCATTTATAAGTTTAGGTATTTTCTTAGGGAGAAAGTTTAATAGTTGTTTGCCTATAAGCCACAGTCTGAGAGAAAGTGTTCATATTGCACAGATTTGACAAAGACTTGTCTGTATCCAGATAGACCCTTGCAATTCAATAAGAAGAAAATAAATAACCCAGTTAAAAATAGCCAACCAATTTTTTTTACAAAAGAATATGTATAAAGTGATCACTAAGCACATGGAAATATGTTCAGTGTCATTAAAACCCCAGAGCAAAATATGCTATATACTGAGTAGAAATAGGTAAAAGCAAATCTGACAATCCCAAGTGTTGATATGGCTGTGGAGCAACTTGAACCCTCATACACTGCTAGCAAGAATGTAAAATGATACAATAACCTTAGAAAATGGTTTTATAGTCTCATTGAGTTAAACATACACTTAATATATAGTCCAATAATTTCACTCTTGTATTTACTAAAAAAAAACAAAACCCCCCCAAAAACCACACATGTCCTTACTATGACTTATGCCAAGTTATTTATAGTAGCTTTATTTATTATAGCCTCAAATCAAAAACAACTCAACATACCTATAATTCCAGCACTTTGGGAGACTGAGACAGAAAAATCATGAGTTCAAAGCCAGCCTCAGCAATGGCGAGGTGCTAAACAACTCAGTGAGACCCTGTCTCTAAATAAAACACCAAAAATGGGACTGAGGATGAGCCTCAGTGGTCGAGTACTCCTGAGTTCAATCCTCAGTACCAAAAAAACCCCCCTCAAATATTCACCAAGGGGTGAATGGGTAAAACAACTGTAAATATATAAATGATAGAATCCTATTCAACATTTAACAGGAATAAAGTACTGATACATAGAAGAGCATGAAAGAATCTTAAAAATGTTATGCTGAATGAATAAAGAAGACACAAAAGATACATATGATATGACTTCATTTGCATGCAATTCTAGAACAGTAAAAAATTAACATATACTGAGAGATATGGGTCTGGGAATGGCAAGCATTCTCCCTTTTGAAGTATCATGAGGGAAATTTGGGGGCTGATGGGATTTTAACATATCTTTTTGTTCTTTATTGTGGTTACACTATAATACATTTGTCAAACCTTATTGAACTGTACCCTTAAAATGGGTACATTGTGTCATGTGTAAATTATGCCTCAATAAAAGTGATTACTATGTTAAAAAATAGTTATACTTGATTTTTGGCACTGGCCTATAGGAGGAAATTTCACATCCTCATTCAGACATTATTTATTTTATTTTAGATAAATTAAAAATGGTTATTACATAATTTTCTAACTAGATAAGATAAATGGCTAATGGGATGAACTCTTCAGCTAGACTTCCAGGGTTAAGGATTTTGCCACATAATGACTTCAGGAAATTAATTTCCCTATGCTTCAGTTTTCTAAGCTATTAAATATGGGAATAACTATATTATCTGGCTCATTGAGTTGCCATGTTTTTGGTGTTTTTTGTTTTGTTTTGTTTTGTTTTTGGTGTTTTTTCGTGCTGGGGATTGAACCTAGGGCCTCATGCCTGCCAAGTACATGTTCTACCATGGAGCTATACCCCTAGTTCCTATTTTTTTTCTTAAATTTTTTCATAATGATTGTCCTATTATGATTTGAGTTTGAGCTATTAGTCTTTATGTACCCCTGCATTGGATTAGAAGTCACTTGAAATTCAGGGACACATTTTATTCTTGATGTCTCCCCCGAAGAGTCCAACACAGAGTTTTGTACAGTTGTTCAAATTTTTACTCCATTATTATAATGCGTTTAAATATTGACATAATACTAGACACTAATCATCTGTGAGTGCCTGTTCCATGGAAGCATCTATTATTTAATCTTCAAAACAATCTGGCAAGATAAGCATTATTAATTCCATTTCAGAAATGATAATGTTAAAGATCAGAGAGGTTATGTGACTTGCTTGGCGCCACATGGCTAGCTAAAGAGGGAGATCATGCTTTAACATTCTTCCAGGGGTTTGGAGTTTCATAGAACCATTTGCTTCTATGCTAAGGAAGCCCCTTTTATTCCGTTTTGTGTTGTCTGGGTCTGATATTTATGTTTTGAGGTATTTTACCTCTCTATCACTTTTTTTTTAATGCCAGATTTTATGCCACATTTTTGTTCACACACCTCTGCTCCTCCATAGTGACTTCTATTTTATGGCAAACTGTTGGTGACCAGGAAATTATATAACTTTGTTTAAATTTTATTGAAATCAAGAGTGAATAAACCCCTGAGGGAGGATGTGGGGGAATTTTCCTATAAACAAAAATTTGTAATTCTAGAGCAGGAGCTTTTCTTTTAACTTAAAAAAAACTGATATAAAAGCTTTTCTTTTAACTTAAAAAAACTGATATAAAAGCTTTTCTTTTAACTTAAAAAATAAATATAACATAGAATAAGGTGTATAAACTATCAGTGCTTATCTCCATGGAATTTTCTCTTTTTTTTTTAGACCAAATAAATATCCATGCAACCTTTAATTCCATTAAGGCACAGATCATTGCAAACAGTCTAGAATCCTTATTTGTTTAGGGCAATTTTTTTTTTTTTGACACACACTATGATTCAGAGTTCTTTGCTGATGCTATGTTCCAGATGGCTGCCTTTCTGAATAAGGAAGTTAATAATATTTACTAATTTTAATAATTGGATATACCAACTATACACCCCTGAAATACACAGATATGGAAAAATGCCTTAGTCTTCTCCTAAGTCTAGGAACCACTTGAGTACTGGTGGGGATGGGGAAGAGGATAGAAGGATTATGGGGCTGATGAGCTCAGTGCTCCCAGAATTGGCTTTTCTGCAGAACCTGCTCATTCAGGGCATCATTGCCCCAAGCTCCAGACTGCTTTGAGTCTGTTAGATTTCTGCCTCTTCCAAAGATGACTTCGGACCACACTATTTCCCAACCCCCAAAGTGTCCCAGAAGGCTGCTTGTCTTTCAGAGTGGGTATCGCATCACCTGCTCCTGCCCTGTTACAGTGTTTCTTTCATGCTTACCAATTCCTTTGATCCGCTGAAAATGTCCTTCTCTATACTTCTGATTCAACTGAAATTAAACCTGGGGAGTAGGGCAGGGGAGATTGGGGCCAGAGCATGAGTGTGTTGCCTGAGGCCCTGGCTGGGCTCTCTTCCAGCAACTGAGAGACTGCTCTGGCCAGCAGGTCTTTCGAGAGGTGGCCCCAGGAAAGGACTGGCTGATGTGCACCACAGTACCCCCCAGCTGTCAGTGCTGCAGGGGCTGGAGATCCAGGCTGCATTTTGAAGATGAGCTTCTAAGTGTACTTTAACAAAGAGGAAGGAGACAGAGAGGGGGCTTCTGGGAGACTTTCATCACCTGTTCTGCCTTTCTGGAGATAATGGGCCTGATGCTTCTTCCTCCTGTTATTCCCCTGATGATTAGGGGGTAAGACAAGAAGCCCTTGGCAGATTCAGGTGTGTCTTAAGTAAATCATCTTTACGAAATCGTTCGACTTAAAGGTACTTGGAAAGTTTTAGAAGAAAAATCTCTCTTATGAATTCAAACCCCATCCCCAAGGATTAGCGCTAGAGGGGGAATTACCATTAGGGAGTGCTGCCCACACAGCTGTACTTGGGTATCTCTTGCTTTGAGAAGTCCTAGGACACAGGATTGCAAGGGTGGCTTTCTCTGCCTGTCTTTTGTACAAAGTAGACCCAAAGGACTTCCTTGGGGACTCCTGTCTGCACTCAGGCAAGATGGGTTTGCAAAAACTTTACTAAATACTAAGAGGAAGCAAAAGTGAAGAAGCCATATGAAACATCTATCTATCTATCTATCTATCTATCTATCTATCTATCTATATCACTTCCCTTATGGGGTTCTGATGCTACCATGTCCTGCTAACTCCAGAGGCTGAGGTTTATTGAGGTTTATACCCTCTATTACCAAAGGTCTTATAAACTGACATGACCCTTTGCCTGGGATTCTTATTTCCTACGTCTTGTTCTGTATTGGCTTTGCAGGTTCAAGAATGAACTAGAAGGAAATGCCTGCCCTCTACTAATTTCTAATCTGTGCCAGATATTCTATGTAATGATTTGTATGCATTATTTCATTTCCTCTTCCCCAAAATTCTATGTGGTGGGTGTTATTAAGCCCATTATACAGATAAAGAAACTAAAGCTCAATAGAATAATTAATGACGTCAAGCCTACACAAACTAGTAAGTGGTAGAGTCAAGATTTGAACTCGGATTCTCTAATACACTACCCAAGATTACCTTCTTAAATGCTGTAAGTCCATTCTCAAAAGTAAAAAAAAAGACCTTTCTGTTGTTCTTCAGGACCCTGTCCTCAGTTCTAGTCTCCAGAATGAGGGGAAAGGATTTTCTCCTGGTTATCACCCCAGAATGAATGTGGATCCCCACAAGAAGTGAGCAGCTTGGCCTATGGGTACCACTGTATAGTTGCATTATTATGTATTATCACACTCCAGCACTAATAAAGGAACTACATAAATTAAATAATGGGGAGGGGGTCACTGCTTCACAGGGTGATTTTATGTCTTACAAAGGGCTTCAACATAAGATCCTTTTATGGAGGAAACAGCAGAGCATTTCAATCATCAGCTGATTTGCATGCCATCCCTCAGGAAGACATTTACTCTGCATGAATAATCATTATTATCATTAAGAACAGGTCCCACTTATTGAATATTTACTGTGTACCTCAAACTTTATAAACATATTTTAATTTATCCATCAAAAGTTGGTATGGAGGTCTCATCTTTCTCAGTTTACAACTGAAAGAGCTGAGCCACTTTCCCAACACCTTCAGAGACAAGGATCGGCAGGGGATATGCTGCCAGCTTGGCTGGCTGTAGAGTCTGCCTGGTTTTCGCCATTCTAGATGGGTCTGTGTGAATGAGAACGTGTCTATATTTTTACAGCTTGTCTCACCATTGTATCATTAATATAGATAATCTTTTTATTTCTTTTTTAAAAATGCAGCAGTAAACTTCAAATACTTGTCAAGCTCTGATAAAATCCTCACATTATTTGAATTTGCTTCCTCTTATGTGTTCATGACAGAGTTCTCCAAAGTAATCAAGCCTCCTTTCAACTCTACCACTTCCTTAGTTTAGCCCCCTGGGGGCATCTTATCAATCACTCAATATTTTTGGTCAAATAAACTCAATTTTCTCTGCAATTACCCTTGAAAGCTTAGTTCCCGTTGGTCCCTCAGAAAATAATGCAGAAAGAGATGAACTGTCCCAGGTCCTCAGGAGTCTTATATTTATGCAGTCAGAAGTTAGATTTAATTATACCATTATTTATTCAATTAAAATGATGATAAATGCTATAAAACGACTACAGTAAAATATATACATACCATCCTGATTCATTTAGTACCGTGGAATATTTGGGATTGTGCAATGTACTTTAACTTATTTTTCTCAATAATCCTTTGAATGAGGCTCTATTGTTTTCACTTAGTAGATCAATAAACCGAAGCACAGAGAGGTGAAATAACTTGTTCAAAGCCCCATCTGCTAGTGAGAGTTGGAGCCAAGATCTGGCTTCAAGAAATGTAGGTCCAGAGCAGGGATCAGCTCTTGATTAAAGAGCTCTAAAGAATAAATGTTGAAGTAGTGACCTAAGAAAGTGATGTTCCAGACTACTGGAATGGGTGCAAGGAGATGATAAAAGAATAGAAGGAGAGCGCTTGTGGCAGAAGCACTCTTAGGTGCAAAGCCCTCGGTGAGAAAGGGCAGGGTGAGCCAGGAAGGGAAGCTGCCTGGAGTGGAGGTAGGTGCGTGAGCTGGAGGTGGAGCTGTTGAAGGCTGAGGAGAGGGGTGGCCATCAGGCACCCTTCTTGGCACCGGAAGACTTTATTCTCCCTACAGCAGTCGGGCACCGGAAGACTTTATTCTCCCTACAGCAGTCGGGATCCATTGAAGGGTTTCAGCACGGAGTGTATTTTTCACCTGCCTTGCCCTTTCTTACCTGATCCTGACTACAGATCACTGGAGAGACGCTCCGCAACCATGCACATACGCATGCGCACACTCCGGACGTTATTCTTGGCAAGTGCACTTGTCTGCTTCAGCATCCAAGCACTGAGTCTGGCTGGGCGCGGTGGTGCACACCTGTAATCCCAGTGGCTCTGGAAGCCGATGCAAGGGGATCGCGAGTTCAAGGTCAGCTTCAGCAATTTATGAGGCCCTAAGCAATTCAGAGAGACCCGTCTTTAAATAAAATATAAAAAATGGGCTGGAGATGTGGCTCAGTAGTTAAGTGTCCCTGGGTTCAATCCCTGGCTGTTAGATACAGTAACTTTAGGAGCCTATCTATCTTTTTTAGAATCCCAAAACTACCATTTACTAACCTGTGCCTAGGGACACATTATTTAACCTTTTTTGTGTCTCAGTTTCCTCTCTGTAAATAGGAATAATGAAAGTATTGCTCTATGGGTTGTTAAGAAGATTAAATAATGTGCATATATACATATTATATATATTTTAATTGCAAATGCATGTAAAGTATGCCTGGCACAGCAAAACTGCTCAAAATTATTATTATTATTGCCATTACTCATATTTATGAGGATTTGTGCCTTCCATTCTCCTAGTATTCTGTGTTCTTTTTTTTTTTGGTACTGGAGATTAAACTCAGGGGCACTGGACCACTGAGCCACATCCCCAGCGCTATTTTGTGTTTTATGTAGAGACAGGGTCTCACTGAGTTGCTTAGTGCCTCGCCATTGCTGAGGGTAGCTTTGAACTCGCGATTCTCCTATCTTGGGATCCCTCAGTGCTGGGATTACAGGCTTGCGCCACCGCGCCTGGCTGCTCTGTCTGTGTTCTTGACCTGTCTTTTTCCACCATTTTGTAAGCATTACTCCCTTGTGGGGTGTGTGTGTGTGTGTGTGTGTGTGTGTGTGTGTGTGTGTCTGCTTTAGATTTCCAAAATGTCCCTCTCTTCTGGCATGATTCTCAAATCCTATGCTAATTCTTGAGTGTCTCTTCTTTTAAAACCAAACCAAAAAAGCCAAGCAACAACAGAAAATGCAGAAGCGATAGCAGCTCTGTGCTATACCTCTGCCCATCCCTTCATCTCCATGGTCCCCCACAGCCAAACTCCAAGAAGGCACCTTCTGCTGGCTTGTTCCATTTGCTAAGCCTCTGGCTCACCCCTTGCTTCCTGCCATCAGGCTCCTGTTCTACCGTGCCCTGAGGAATGTCATAAAGCTCACCAATGACTTTCTTATCTCCAGACCCAATGAACTTCAGTCCTCAAAAGTTTAGACCTTCGTGTGGCAGGTAACCTGTCGTCCAATCCTTTCTTTCTGCATCTCTGCCCTCCATGGCTTTTATAATAGTGTTTTTGGGTTTTGCTCCCCATCTTGACATTTTCATTTCCATAGCAATTGTTTGACTGTCTTTCATGTCCTCTCCCTTAATCTATGCCTTAAGTGCTGGTGATATTCCTTAGGTTCTCACTTGACCTGATAATCGTTCCAGATGGCCGCCTGTTTCCTGTGTCCTAATTCGTCATATATCTGTGTGTCCAGCCTGGAACATCAGCCTCAGCCTCAGGTCTGTATCCCAGACCCCACCACCTGGATGTCTTACAGGTCCTTAAGCTCCATCATATCCTGTACAGAACCTGTGATATGTCTTTCCAAATGGGATTGTTCTTTGTTTATTTCCCTTTTGGATAAATCACCACATACTCTGCTCATTCAGCTAGAAATGCAGGGCTCACTCTGTACTGTATTCTTTCTTCTCCTTTGCCATGCAAATAAACATGGAATTCCACAGGCTCTAGCTCCAGCCCCACACAGTTCTCTCTGCCTTCTCTCCTGGTGGTCTCAGAAATTCTGCGCCAGTTCAGGCTCCTCTCTCTTATCCCTGAGCTGATCTCCTGCCTGCAATTTGGTGCCTTCCCATCTGCCACACATCCTGCTGCTTGTAGAGTACTTTTTTCTGATGTGGAAACCATGTTGTACCCTTGTTTAAAACTCTAAAATAGTGGCTACAGAAGGAATCTCAAACTTCCCAGCAGAGCAAAGATGGCCTTTAATACTTTGGCTCCTGTGTCCCCTCACTGTGTCTCCTTTACTGTATGTCAAACTCCTTGAAGGTCTCAGAACATGCTGGATTCTTTTATACCCCTGGGCCTTGACTCTTGCTGCCCCTTTGCCTGGTGAGCATCTCCTCAATGTGGACTCTTGCTCTTCTTCCCTTTCTCTATGAAGGCCTTCTTCTTTTTTAGGGTCTGTAGCCCATTATATTTTATACTTGTTTATTTGCCAACTCCTTTAGCCCTGTTCACTCTGTAAAGACAGCGTGTCTTACTCTCTTTCTCAGCCCCAGCGCCTCCTGCAGTGCTGCGCAGATGGTAGCTTCTCTTTAAATGGTTGTTTTATTTATTTATTTATTTATTTATTTATTTATTTATTTATTTATGGCACTGAGGACTGAACTTAGGGGTACTTGAACACTGAGCCACATCCCCAGCCCTATTTTGTGTTTTATGTAGAGACAGGGTCTCACTGAGTTGCTTAATGCCTCACCATTGCTGAGACTGGCTTTGAACTCAATATTCTCCTGTCTCAGCCTCCCAAAGTGCTGGGATTACAAGCATGAGCCACCGTGCCCAGTTTAAATGGTTGTTGAGTGAATGAATGAATGAATGAACCACATTACAAGGGTTGCTCCAATGTAGGACCCCGGAAATTGTGACTTTTAGTAAGTTCATGTACTTCTCTGAGGTCAGTTTTTTCATCCATAAAATTTGAATTGTACTCTATCAGTTTCAAGTCTGAGAAATAGCCTAGATAGTATTTTGAGGACTCTTTCATATTTAAGAAACTTTTAAGTTAGCAGGATTTATTAGCTCAGATTCTTCTTCTTCTTGTCTAAGTCTTTTTTTAATGAAATGCATTTTAAATAGTGTTAGAATTTATTGAGTACTATTTCTATTATGTATTTATCCATTGAGTGCCTTTAGAGTATAATTGCTATGTTATCCTTACAACAATCCATTAATGAGGTTTTTCTCATTATCTTCATTTTGCACATAAAGAGACTGAGGTCCAGGTCACAGGTTAGGAGTCAGCAGAGCCAGGATTTAGGATCAGTCACACAAACTGTGTTTAAGCTATGATTTACCCCTACTCTATGTTGTCTCAATTTCTGAAATCGTGGTTAAGGAGTCAAGTTTCATTTTGTTATAAAATAGGTTGTCATAGTTCAGGTATAAGGTGTCCCCCAAAAAACTCATGTGTGAGACAAGGCAAGAAAGTTGAGAGGTAAAATGATTGGATTATGAGAACCTTAACCTAATTAGTACATTAATGGACTTGAATAGATTACCTGGGTGGTAACTGTAGTACATTAATGGATTTGAGTGGTAACTGTAGGCAGGTAGGGTATGGCTGGAGGAGATAGGTTACTGGGGGCATGTCTGTGGTGGTTATATTCTGTCCCTGGTGAATGAGAGCTTTCTGTGCTTTCTGATGGCCATGTCCTGAGCTGCTTTCCTATGCCACACACTTTTTCCATGATGTTTTACCTCATCTTGGGCCCCAAGGAATATAGTTGCCCATCGATAGACTGAGACCTCTGAAAGCATGAGTGCCAAATAAACTTTTCCTCCTCTAAAATTGTTCTTGTTAGGTCTTTTGGTCACAGTAGTGAAAAAGCTGACTAAAGCATAGGTCAAGGCTTGGCAAATTTTTTCGGTGCAAGGCTGGAGGGTAAATATTTCATGCTTTACTTTTGCATTGTCCTCTTTGAGGAAGGTAATAGAAAGGTATTTTATTTTTGTTTTGACCAAGTTAGGAGAGCTTTTCTATTAGAACACTGAAGCAATACAAGGAATTAACAAATGCTTTAGTAATTCTTGTTAGATAAAGATCAAGCAATGTAATTCTACAGCAAACAGATTGACAGTCCCAGCCTCCCTTGCTGTAGCCTACAAGGATTCCATTAAATGCTGACTGGCCAGACCACGAATGTCAATGTCTGCTCTGTGAATGGTTCTGTTTCATTGAAAGTCAAGTACTGTAGGGAGCAAACATCTTAACTTCCTCATTCTAGCCTCAATAATTTACATAGGGGCTCCCCACAATATCATCTGTGATAAAGTAGGGGAGGGAACTCAAGATCTTTGACTGGCTGGCCTTTAATCTAAATCAATCAAGAAATTAAGAGTTTACCCAACACCTCTTCCTTAACTTTAGTGTCTCACCTGGGATGTAAGAGAATGAAAACTCCCTAAAGAAATTTCAAATTCACATGGAGAAGGGAAAATCAAGTTTTTTGTTTTTACTGGAGATTAAACCCAGGGGTGCTTAACCACTGAACCACATTCCAACATTCCAAGCCTCTTTTTTTAAAAAAAAATATTTTACTTAGGGATTGGGTTTCACTGAGTTTCTTAGGGCCTTGCTAAGTTGCTGAGGCTGGCTTTGAACTCATGATCCTCCTGCCTTAGTCTCTCGAGCCACTGGGATCACAGGCTTGTGTCACTGCAAGTGGCTCAAGTGTTTCTTTCTTTTTTCTTTTTCTGTTTTAGGAGAAAGAACCCTCTGAGTGTTTAGAAATATTATATACTCTATACTGAGAAAAATACCTGGGTGAGGACACACAGCAGTTGGCATTCATTTTTAGGTGATTCTTATTACCCACTCCCAGATCTAACCGTGAGCTCATATTTACATGTCTTGTTTTAAATAATTGGAGAGAGAAGACAGGCTTCTATGTGTGGTACTGATTGAGGAATCATTACTCTCTTGAGCCTACCATCCCTCTGGAGACACATGTTCTTTAGTTGCTCACACACTTGTTTCTGGGTCACCTCCATCATTGGGTCACCGGTAGAAATGATCCATTTCCTTAGACCTGCAGTCTTTGTCATTTGAGTGGATGTGAGGCCAAGCCTGGTACCCCAGAGGCTCCCTCCCCTGTGGTCTTCCTGCTCCTTATCTCTGTGTGTCATGTTTTGCAGCCAGCGCATCTAATGGGAGGTCACGGTTCTCTGGCTCAGCAGTTTCCTCTGAGTGTTTTACCACAAGTTGAGAACAACCCTCTGGGAAGAGGGAAGCATGAGCTGTCTTCTCAGACTCCTGTTCAATGGAGCATATGTTCAGAAGAAATTTTATTCTCCCTTCAAAAGTGTGACCTCTGCAATGTTCCACCTGATCTGTAGAGAATGCAAAGGCCAGCAGAACTAAGGTGTGGGTGAAGCGATCCTGCGGGGCTAGAGTGGGCACCTGAAGATGGTCATTGGCATCTGTGGCAGAGGTGGCTGATAGCAGAGGTGAATGATGACCTGGATGCTCTGAATCTGGCATTTGTCTCTTCTTGCATGTTTGTTCTCATGGTTCCTGTACTGGATTGAAGCATGTCCCCCACATATTCATGTTTACTTGGAAACTTAGAATATGACCTTGTTGGTCATATTCTAAGATAAACACATCGAGTGTTTTTGCCTATGTATTCATTAAGGATCTCAAGAGGTTAACGTATTGGATTTGGCTTGGTCTCTAAGACCAATGACTGGAAGAAGAGGGTATATAGAGAAATAGAACACCACGTGAAGATGAAAGTGGAGACTGCAGTGATGCTGCCACAAGCCAGGAAACATCTGGAGCCACCAGAAATTAAGAGAGGAAAGGAAGGGAACTTAACAGCCTTTGGAGCAGCATGACACTTTGATCTCAGATTTTGGACCAACAGAACAAATTTGTTGTTTTAAGTCATCAGATTATAGTTCTTTGGTACAGCAGTCCTGGGAAGCTAAACAGCTGTCTTCTTATTATTGTAGATGGCAGCTGGCTGAACCCTGCATGGATGGAGACCCTGATTATTTTGTCTTCTGGACAATATCCAGGGAGAAATGACTGAGGTTCTGCAGCCTCTGATCTGAGGGACCTGCAGGTCCTGGAGATGCTGATTGATTGTGATGTTTAGCAAGCGACTTGCCTTTTCTGTGTGTTGGTGCCTGTGGCTTGATAGGAAGCCAAATGTTCTCTTTTCCTTTTTCCACTTGAGTTCCTACCAGAACTTTAGAAATTCTAATAAGCAACCTTTTGAAGAAAACCACTCACTACCCTCCAAACATCCTGATCTGTTTCTCCCTCCTTCTAAGTGTTGGCTCAGAACTTCCACTCCATCTGGGATAATCCTTCCTATATTCCTCATACCCAGCACTAACTCCACACTGAATTGAATGATGACTTCTGTTTCTGTCCTATTACCTCTTCTAGACTATAAGTTACTTGAGGTAGGGATCATTCACACTCAGTCCACAGCCAAAACTGAGCATGACATTTTGTAATGTCCTCATTTGTAATTCATGCTACACATTATCCGATCTAAAATAGTTTAAATCCAATGTAAATGCTAAGGGTAATGTACTCATTTTGGTATTTTTAAATGGCAAAGAGCCATGTTTTTCCTCATGAGATTTTTTCTCCTCTGTCTCTTCCCAAATGTCAGTGAGTTTGGTTAAAATTATACAAGATCATATCACGTTATTGTGACTAGAAGTCAAACTTCAGTGTTGTATCCTCACTCCACCATCTACTTCTCATGCAGCCATGAATACAACTAATGTGTGATACACACATGGGTTCAGAATACTCCATCAATAGGAGAGTAGAACTCACCTCACTCGGTGTTAGAGAATGCATGATCCCTGTCAGGTAGATGGTAGTATTTAAGTGTTAGTTCTCCTTAACCCTTATTTTCACTGGATGTCTTTTATTTCAAGATGGCAGAATGATATATATATATACACACATATATATATATATTCTGATATATATAATGATATATATATAGTGATATATATATATATTCAATGCAAGGTATTATTTGACATCTAGAAATAATAATAACAAATATATATATATATGTGTGTGTGTGTGTGTGTGTATCAACCATATGTCAGGCAATGTGCAAAGCATGTACATACATTAGCTTATGGGTGCTGTTATTCTTACCATCCTACAGATGAGGAAATCCAAAGTCACAAGTAAGTTAGGTAACTTGCCTAGGTTTTTCCAGTTAGTTAACAGTGGTGTCAAGCATGCATTTAAGCAGTCTGGCTCCAGAGTCTTGGGATTTTAATCATTATACACATATATTCAAGTTATTGAAAATAACAAGCAGAGGAATATATGAACCTATTGAGTGGCCTGGTTGGAACTCATGCCTTCTTTTTTGCTGTTGTTGCTTTAATCAGTGGCAGAATCTTTATAGATAAACACATCGAGGCTGCTACATCAATAATGGGAGCAATGGCAAAAACTCAAAACAATTTACCAGCAGTCAAAATTTCCTTCCTTTTACTCTAGTATTACTCTAGTAAAACAGAAAAAATGAGTTTTAGAATAGACAGAAGTGCTTTTGAATCCACTTACTAACCCTAAGATTTGGGGTGGCTACTTATCCTCTCTCAATTTCAGTATTCTCTTTGGTAAATTTCTCATAGGGCTGCTATAAGCATCAAGTTAAATGATGTGCCTACATTCCTGGTAAAAGTAGCAGTAGTACATGGCATTTTATCATCGTGAAAGCCATGTAGCCTATTGTTTTCAAGTTTGTTGTCCTGATTTAATGGCATGCCACACTCATTTGTGAAGTACAGAGTTCCTTCTAAATAATAATAGAAACATTAATTTTCCTAAATGGTCAATCCTTTATTGACTAGGCACAATAAAGGGTATTTTTTTATTTAATGCCAATTTTGCTTGAATATTTATACTGTTTCTTGAGGATGAAGAAATGAGTGAAATTAATTGGTGAGGAAGGAATTGTGCCCAGCCTAGGCGTATGCAAAGTAATGTCCGATGTCAAGGGCAAGGTGGGAAAACATGTGGAGGCCCTCAACACTTAACTGGTTCCCTATATTGGAGTAAAGAATCTCCCTGTGAGCTGTGGTCATCTGAGACGGCCAGAGGTTAATCTATATGCAGTGTCTCAAGCATTCTTTATGAAAGGAGTAAAAAATGAGTCCTATTCTTATGTGTATAATTTGTTTTCAAATGTAAGTACACACATGACATGCTATTGGGATTAATGAAATGAATTCATTTAAAGGCATAACTGAATTCATAGTCACTGCTTGTCATTATATATTTCTTAATAAGTAAATACTAAAAGGAAGATTATATGGAGGTTTTTTTTTTATATTAAAAAAGGCACAACATACTCAAAAAGATGGCAATGTCCCTGGTGAAGTTGTGTTGGCATGACTGGCTGCTTAGTGGCCATTCCTCTCCCCTGGAGTGGTGGAACATGCTATTAGCTCTTGTCAGCAAGGGTGGATGAATCAAGACCACTGGCCAGAATTAAAAGATTGTGAACTCCAGGTGGATCTATTGAAGGCCAAGGAACATGGCACCGTGGAGGGATATGGTTTTCAGGCAATCCTTGTATTCGTAGATATCTGGGTTTTGTGTTTTTAAGAACATCTGTTCACGTTTGAATGGAGGCTGTCAAGATAGATCTAGCTCTAGGAGAAAGGGCTGGCAAGGTGAGTACTAGGGGAAAGAATTTTTGGCCTATTGAATTTGGATTTGAACTTCTAAAGGGTGTGGGAAGTGGAGTGAAGAAACAAGGACCGGACTAGAAAGACACTGAGAAGCTGCCCATACATAGCTGGGGCAGCAAGGGACTGTAGCCCAGGGCCTCAGAGATCCCTGGTAACAAAATCTTCTCTTGACTCAATTGATACAATTCATTAAGGGAATGGGTTCCTGAAAACTACAGATAAGGCTCTCTATTTCAGAAACTAATAGTGCTAGCTGTACAGGAAGCAAGAGTTTATTCCTCACAGCTGGGCAGGTCAAAGGCAGCTAGAAAAAAATGAATGGTTTTCTCCCACCTTCCTATATGAGTGTTCATCCATTCTTTGCTTGCACGTCTTTAGTGATGTTGATCCCTTTAGGAATGAAGTGGAGTCACATTTTATTTCAGAAGAGAGAGAGATAGGGTCCCAGTGGAGGGCTGCAACGTGTGCCAACTGGTTCTTTGGAAGGATGCAAGGTTGGGATGATGAATTGCAAGTTTGTGAGTTTCTGAGTTAGGACTTGATTATTTTTGTAGAAGATTTCAAAAACACATGTGAATACAAATAAATTGTTAAATTGTTCCAGGGGGAGTGTGAGGGTGTGTGTGTGTGTGTATGTGTGTGTGTGTGTGTGTGAGAGAGAGAGAGAGAGAGAGAGAGAGAGAGGGAAATTAGAAATGAGAAAAATTTCCTTTTAATTGTAGAAAAATGCAGCATCCCATCATGAGACAGAACCTGGAGTGTAAAAGTTTCCTTTCAGTGTCATACTCCTGGAATTCTCTGTCCTCTTTCTTAAGGCTACAGATGCATATATAGCTGAGCAAGCATTGAACCATGTTTTGACTTGTTTGAAAGTCCTTGTTTGTAGCCTATTTCCTTATTTCTATACTTTGCTGGGCCCAAGAATTACTGTCACACATTAGAATTTTAGAGGCTAGAATGAGAATCTTAGAATTATTGTTTAAACCTTTCTCCCAGATTGTGTATAATGGGGTCACAAATTTAACTTCCAACCTAACATAGATATGCAAAAGAATAAAATATGAGATTTTACTTTTGTCTGTAATTAATTTGGTCTATCTCCTGAACTTCCACTTAGTGGGGGAAATAAATGAACTAAATATTCATTCAAATATAACCTTAGTCACATTTTTAAAATGGAAAAGTTAAATAATCCCTTCAGATAATGTTCAATCTCTCTCTAGAAAGAGAGAGAGGGAAAAAAAGGAAGAAAGAAAGTCTCTCTCTTGGGCATTTGGGCATATGGGAAAGAGTGTGAGGCTTGGCACTGGGCAGATACCTAAGTGAAGCTATGCAATGTTAGCCTCTGTAACAAACACCCTCTGCCCCAAATCTCAGCGTCTTAACAGAAAGAAGGGTTATTTCTTTCATCTCACTGTGTGATGTGGGAAGGATGGCTTTTCTCCAAGTGGCTACTTAATGATCCAGGCTGTCCTTTTATCTTTTTTTTTTCCCTTGAAAACATACCCTTCACCTACTTCAGTACATGACCTGAGTGCTTGCTATAGAAAGAGAATGCATGCAGGAATTGTGCAGAGTTGACGGACAGGCCTGAAGTAGTGGACATTATTATGCTCATACTCTTTTCACCAGGAGCTGCTCCTAAGGTTTCAACCTAACTGCAATGAAAGCTAGTGGATGTAATTTTCCTATGTGCTCAAGAAAAGGCTACAACTTTGGTGGGATCTAGCCAGGATCTGCAATAGTAAGGAATTGTTCCTCAGCCCTCCTGCAAGAGCTGGCTGGCAGCATCCCTATCTGCCTGGTCACTATGTTAACATCCTCATCTGTTTTTGATGCTGAGATGGGTGGTTGGTACAACTTAGGCTCATTTCTCTCTGCTCAGCCAGCACTGCAGTGGCACTCCCTGCCCACCTTGGTCACACCTTCCTTGGCCCCCACCAAGATCTTTCTCCTGTCTCACATCATTGAGCTGACCAGAAAGTCCACCCCCAGGCTCTATTGTAAGGTCATTTTGCTTCACCATGGGAATTCCTACAGGGAATTCAGTAACTATCAACTCAGCAACCATATTACCCAGGGACGCTCAATGGTTCAGGCAAGCTAAACATCAGGGCTGCCCTGTGCTTGCCACACGGCAGGTATTTCCTTCAGCTGAGGCTCAGGCTGGCAGGAAGCTGCTTGTCAGCAAGATTCTTCCCAGGATTCCCCCACAATAACAAGATGGATGGCTCTTCCCATGAGGACTCTTGTCAATGGATTTATCTTCTCCCTCTCCAAGCCTAACTTCAAAGGGAGGGAAGAGAAGTGACCCTGTTGCTTCCTGTGCTGCATCCCCTTCCCTCCCACCATGGCCAGGATGCAAGGAGAAAAGGGCTTTTCTTCCACCATCCCCAGCCAGGGCCCCTCCCTCACAGAGCAGGCCTTTGCATCCTAGAGACCACCTGTGATTGAATCCAGGTGTTGATTGAGCCCAGGTGTTGATGTGCTAAAAAAGGAGAGAAAGACATTTTTGACAATCCTTTCTCAAGACAATATCTTGGCTCACCAGCTATTACAGTTTCAACAATCTAGATTTTTTTTTTTTGCTTTAAAAGTTGAATACCACCTTAGATTTTTTCTTCATATTCATTCCACAATTCTAATCTTTCCCAGGCAGGCAAATGCCTGGGATGAAGAGTAGAGAAATGTGTACTCAGACAAAAGAGAAGCTGCACTGATTTTAAAACACCGGTTTAATGAGGATACTCTTTTCATTACGGACAAGAATGCATTCATTTAACTAATATTTATTGATTATGATTTGGATATAGTTCTAGGCAAGGGGAATACTGCAGTAGACAAAGGAGATAAAGATTCCCACCCTTCAGCATTCTGGGTTCTAATGGAGTGGAGGGACATGAAAATAAGTACCAAGCAAGGGCATACTAACATCATATGTGTCTGTGTATGTCTAAAATGCTAAATAGTGTCAAATGTTAAGGAAACAGATGAAGAAGAAAGAGCATGTAATGCACTATAGCCTAGGTCTGGAATGTCTCCCAAAGCTTTGTTTTTGGAAGTTTGGCTCCAGCTGGTGGGGCTAAACGGGGGTGGTGGGAACTCTAGGAGGTGGGGCTTGCTTGAAGGAAATAGGTCACTGGAGGGTACCTTTGAAGGGTACATCTTGTTTCCTGCCCCCTCCTCTTTCTTTCACTTTACTTCCTGTCTACCATTAAGACAAGCTGCTTTGCCCTACCATTCCCTTCCCATCGTGATGTTCTGCTTCACCACAGGTCCACAGTGATGGGACCAAGTGACTAGGGACTCTGACACCATGAACCAAAACAGATTTTTCCATTTTAAAGGTATTTTTTCCAAGCATTTTGTCACAGTCATGGGAAGCTGACACATCAAGTAAAAGACCAGAGAGAATGGAACAGAGAAGGTGGCTTTTGAGTAAAGACTGAAAGAAGTAAGAGAGTAAGACTCACAGAGTTTTCAAGAAAGAATATTCCAGAAAGAGGGGGGTGTAAGGACAAAAATCATGAATGAAAGCCTTCTTGGCTTCCTGGAGGAATATGAGGAGGCCAATGACTAGAACTCTACAGGGGATTAGTTAAAGGAGATAAGACTATAGAGTAATGGGGACTGGAGTACAGATGATGTTGGCCCTTTATCTTTTTAATAAGATGGGGAGTAAATTGTATTTCTGAGCAGAAAAGTGATGTGACCTGACTTGTGTTTGAATGTAACTGTTCTGGGCCAACATTGTGACTGTGGTCAGCTGGAGTGGCCCTGATATCTCTGCTTATATTGTGACAGTATTTGGGACTGTGTTCCTTCATATGAAAGTCCAGAGGTGGGACAGGCTTAATTGTCTTTCAGCTCCTATTGGGCAGGTGTCTACTACTGTCTACAGGTCAAATCTGCTTGGCCAGGCTTTGGAACAGAACTGTGCTTTCTCATTTGTGTACTGTCTATCACTGCTTTTATGCTACAATAGAAGAGTTGAATATCTCCAACAGGAATCATAAGATGTACAAAGACTAAAATATTTACTAACTGGACATTTTTTTAAGGGAATGCTTGCTGACCCCAGTAATGGGGAAAAAATGTACTGGAAAGACAACTAAGAAAATAAACTAAAGGCATATGAGATGTGGGAATAAAATAGGTTTAAAAGTAAAAGATGTCAAAATATGATATAAATTATTTATATTAAAAACACACCATAAAATGAAAAAGAAATGGAGATTTAGTTGAAATAGAGCTTCCTAGATTTGGGGAGATTTGGGGATATCAGGAATGTACTTTGTAAGCTTGCTATATAGGCATCAACTTTTGGGTAGCATCTACCTATTGAATGTCTGCTTTCCCCATGAGGGGCCCTAGTGGATCACAAACTAGACTGAAAAATTCCATCATAGGTTAGCTTGGATGCATCTACAATTGACCTGATTTGCTAATTGCCTTGCCTTCATCTTAAGTATATTGCTTAAGTGTATGCTGATGTAGTCTAAGAGATCATCAACCCCTTTCCATTATCACTCCTGTATATTAATGCCACATAATAGCTGATAATAGCCCCAGTACTCTTAGAAGTGTGTTTAATTTTGCAAAAATAATGAGGGCTTGCTTTTCCTCTCAGATCCTGCTCTATGCTTCATTCTGTTTCACATCATCACCAGTTTAGCTTGAGGCAGCCTCTCTGAGAAGACACTTCTTGTTCACATAGGTCTGCCAGACCCTGGGTGGACAGCTCTCAGTTCCCTTCTTACCTGAGCCCTCTGTGGAGCAGCTGCCTGGCCTCCGAAGTGCCTGGATTCACTGGTTTAATTGGTTCCACTCAATGCATGCATAGTCATCAAGACATTTTCCAAATTACTTATAATTAATGCTCTAGTCATTACAAATGAGCTGTCTCAGGCCAGCTCCAATTCCCTATTCAATGGCCTGTGCAGGCTGCACAGTCAGAGGGGGTCACAGGGACCACAGTTACCTGAGGAAGCTATTTCCCATAGTCGTCTCTGTGGCTGCTAATACAGTCATGTTGGTAAATGGTTTGGCATAAATGACAGTTACTTAGGGTACCTTTGCAGTTCTGCATAGTCAAGGACTTAGCAACATATACCTTAGTGCCATTAGCACTATTCAAAGAATATGCATCTTCATTGCAGCAGTTTTTATGCCCATTCTTAAAATCCCTGTGCCTTGGGAAGGTTAATACCATCACCAGTCACCCAGTGCATAGAGTGTCAGTTGTCAATGCTGGGCTAGGTCCAAGCAAATGACTTTGTAGAATTGTCTTAGCCCTGTGACAGTTGAAGATGCAGGGCCACCTCTGTCCTTGATTTCACTAATTTTGTACAAGTATATAGTGATCCCATTTAAGAGTCTCCAGCCTGGAGCTGAACCGAGTGAGAAAGAGGTGTTTTCTTTCTTTAAGAAGCTTTGTGACAGTGTCAAGGCGTTTGTCATTTCTTCTTGTTGAATCTCCCGGCCTCATCTGGTTTATGCCTCCATGGGTTGTTAGAATCTGGCATTTACAGTAGGCTCTACGGCCTGTTCTCAGTATTTGTATTACTTAGAACTCAGAAGAAAATAGAATAATCAGGCAAAAAGAAATACTGAGTTTTCAGGGTTGAAGCCTAGTGCTGACAGCCCAATGTGAGGAAGTAGATCTGCCCAGGGCACACTCAGTACTCAGCACTTGCAGCTGAGATGAGACCCTGTCATACCACCACTTCCTGGGTGAACTTACAAATGGTAGACATCATTATAGTCACCAAAGGACTTTGAAGCTGGGCTATGCGTGATAGGAAGGAGCAAGGCATGGAAAAATAAGGAGGGTCTTCTCGGTCCAGGGGACAACTTGTACAAAAGCAAGAGACAGAGAAGCAAGACAAATGCTCAAGGAACGACTGGTGGTTAAGTTGGCTATAGTGCTGGGTGTATGAAGGAAAAAAGTGGGAACTAGTTTTAGAAATGAAAGCTATTATTATTCCAGGCCCTTTCTTGAAACTATGAATGCTATAAATAGAAAGGGATAAATAAAGATGAAAGGAACATGCCTCTACCTTCTAGGAACTTCCATGTCAAAATGAGCTCCCAGATGCATTATCGCAGCAACCACAGTGTGCTGAGGCATTAGGCTCACATCTGAAGTGATGTTCTGGACGAGATGCTATGTGTAGCACAGCTGGGAGATTCCTGTGCTTCCAGGTCCTGAGGTTCCGACCATGGTGGCTGGGGCTGCCACTGTGGAGTTGCTGGTAAAAGGCAATGTTCAACCGTCTGATTAATTTTATATGTCAACATGACTGATCCTTAGAGTGCCCAGTTGGCCAAATGTTATTCAGGGTGTGTCCACAAGGTATTTCTGGAAAAGATGAGCATGTAACTTGGTAGAATGAGTAAAACACATTGGCCACTCTAACATCGAGGGTCTCATCCAACCAATTGAAGGCTGGAATAGAATGAAAAGGCTGAGTCGGTGGAAAGTGCTTCTGCCTGGCTTCTTGAGCTGGGACTTGGGTCTTTTCTGACCTTTGATCTTTGAAATTTTTTTTAAGTTCTCTAGCCTACTGGCTTTTAGACTGGAACTTATATTATTAGTTCCTGGTTCTTGGGCCTTTGAACTTGGACCAGAACTACATATGGGTTCTCTTGGGTATCCAGCTTGCTGACTACAGATTTTAGGACTTCTTAGCCTTTGTAATCCCTTATGAATAAACATATATATATTATATTGGATTGATTCTGTCTCTCTGGAGAACACAGTGATGCCTGAGCCCAGCTGACATTCAGGAAGAAATCTACTTTTCAAATTAGTGTCTACTTTTCAAATTCTGCAATGCAGCATGTTCTCAGCTCTGAAGAGTTTAGGTAATGCATTTTTTTCTTTCCCTGCATGGTATGGCAGTCAGAAAGCTCCTGCTGGGGGAGAGGGTGAGGGTTAAGAGAACACGAAGTTCCCTACTCTTAGCTCTCAGGACACCTCCCAGGCACTGGAGTTCCTTAATCCAGGGGATTGTATACTATGGCTTTAATTCCCAGGGGTCAGTGGGTCCTCTGGAAAATGAGATCTTATTTTGTGGTGTTACAGGGAAGTGCTGTCACACACCACCATAGACTAATGCCACTAAAAGGGAAATGCTATTACTCTTCATTTTTTTTTTTTGCCTCCCTATCTTAGCAAAAGGTTTTACCATTAACTAAAATTTTTTCGTAAAGATTTTCACTTTATACTAACTGCAGTGAATGAAACTAAAAGGAAAGAAAACCCTCCAGGCACAGAGATGTCGTTAGCTACCCACACAGTGCTGGCTCTTCCTGGTGAGTCAAGCCAGATTTGCTTGTTCTCAGCCTCACCATGAATATGCATAGGTACACACCAGGAAGGCATGGAATTGTACAGAAAGAAACTTCTATGCAGTGTCAAAAATATGCAGTCTCTAGCCAGTGCAGTGTATAGATAAAAACATTTTATAAATTCTTTCATCTTAGCCCAAAGTGCTCTCCTGGATCTACTCGACCTCTTTCCTCCACCCTTGAGTCCATGAAGTGAGAAATAGTAAGGATGATCCCCCGCATGTGGAACATGAAGACATTTGGGACAAGGTGGGTTAAGCGATTTGCTGTCAGTCATAAGGTGTGGAAGTCAGTTAGCAACATGGTTCTTCCCTTTTTCTTTCTCTCCCTTTCCCCCATCTTATTATCTTTCTTTTCTCCTTCATCAGATATTTGCGGGGGACCTAGAGGTGATTTCCTAGGTGCTGATGGTAAGGGAATAAGGGAGACATAGCTCCTGCCTCTGAGGCATCCTCAGGAAACAAGAAACAGGCTCATTAACTCATAAATAGGATGCAAGGCTTGGCAGTAAGAGGAGAGGCTTGGGCAGGGCACTGTGGCACGTCCTATGTGGGGGAGGCTACATCCTCCTGGAGTGGTCATAGCTGTTACCCTGGAAGCAACATTTGGATTAGAGAAAGAATTGTAGAAATTTTATAGTTGAAAGGAAAGAGGGGCATTTCAGGCAGAGACAAGAGTTGTGCACAAATATGGCCTTACGGTCCTGCCACCAGAGAAGTTCATCAGGGCTGTCGAAGTATGAGGGCTCCCTTCTGACCCGCTGGTGCTACTTCCAACAGGAAATACAAACCCTCTAATCAGGCCTCGACCACAAGAGCAGTGCAGACGGTGTTGTAAACATTGCCTGACATAGATTAATCCTGCCTGCCTGTTGCCAGCCTTTGATGGTTGTTCCTCTTTCTTCAACAATGAAGAGAGCCATGTCAGTGTAATGACTGTCATATTATCTCCCATTAACTTCATTATTGGACACTAACTGTTTCTAGTAATAATTCATTCACTGGTAATGACTTGGTGTCCAATTCCTGGATAATTACTGTCACAAATGTGATCAGACGGGTGCTGGAGGTTGCTTTCTCCATCTGGGTTTAGGCAAATCAACTGAGGGCTCAGTGCTTGTGGGATTTCCCTGGATGTGACAGAGGAAAATCACTTCATGAGTGACAGGGTCAGAGATTTCTCCTAGGGACTCTAAAGACCCCCAAATAGATTTTTCCCTGCCCTGGGGCTTCTATGCAGTCACACGTGTCTGGACTTGTGTGAGTGGGCATGTGCTGCCACGTGTGTGCACGTGTGCTCACTCCTGGGCGCGTGTGTGCCTGTGAAAGCTGTTGTTCAGTGGAAGCACCAGGCCCTTCTCTCATGCTAAGTACAGTAATTGATATCTCACCAGAAGTTTCTGGTGGATCAAGTTTTATATCCCAAGATATATAGAGGCCTCTACTCTCAAATTACTCAAACTCCACTTTAATTGCCCACATTTATTTCTGAGCAGAGATATGCTGCTTATTGGAAGGCTAAGGAAGAGGTTTCTGAAATTGTCTCTGTGGTTAAGGGTAATGTTTGAAAGAGAAATTAAGTCTGCCAAAGAATCTAGGGGGCTATGCTGACGTGAAATATTGCAGTGTGGAGAGAAGGAATCAGAATGAAGTTGAGGAAGAAGAGAAGATGGACAGAGGTCAATGAGGAGGACTCTCAAATGGGCTTAAGACATCAGATCAGTTTGCTGACCTTTCCTACCACCACTGTAGGAGAGGCAAACTCCAACAGAAGCAAACTCTCCAAATCCCTCAGCCTGGGAAAGCCAGACTTGTCCAGAAACGAGTTCAACTTCGTTCTTGCGTGCAAAATTGCACCTTGTCTATATTAGGGTGTTCTTGAAACCTTCTAGACAAATAATTAACAAGAATTTCTCCTGCATGATTTTTGACCTCAGATTCACAGAATTGAGTCAGAGTCCTCACTCATTTCATGACACAATTTTGACATCAGTCCACACAAGAAGCATCTTTTATTATATTCTTTAAAAAAAATTTTTTTTATGGTTCTGTCCCCCTCTTCATTCACTTCTTACTCCCCCTCCCTGTGGAGGTACCTCTGCTTATGTATTTCTTGTATATCTTTGGTGACTCTATTGGATTTTTGTGCCTACTTTAACAAATTACAATGAACATAAGAGATTTAAATGAAAAAAAAATCTATCATCTTACAGTTTCTGGAGATCCTGAGTCCAAAAGACTTGGCTGAGTTCTCTACTTAGGATATCACAAGATTGAAATCAAAGTGTTGACTGGCCTTGACTGTTTCTGGAGGCTCTGGGGGCAATTGCCTCAATGTGTATTCAACTAACCGATTGCGTGCACGTCCTTGCTGCTGGCGGAAGTCATTCTCAGCATTTAGAAGGTGTCTGCATTCCTTGGTTTGAAGCTCCCTCCATCTTTGAAATTAGCAATGGCATGTTGGGTCCTTCATGTGCTTAAAATCTCTCCAACTTACTGATCTTCCTTCCTCTTGGCTTTTAAGGAGTCACGGGCCCACTCCAACAATACAGAATAATCTTCCTAATGTCAAGTGGTTAGTTGATGATTACATCTGTAATTAAGGCCATAGAAAATCAACATATTTACCATTTGGAGATTAGGGTTTAGAATCTTCTTGGAAGTCATAATTTTGCTTGTTGCCATGCTCCAACTTTCATTTGCTTATTTCATTTGCTTATTCTTAGGGACAGCCTTAAAAATTAAATGTTGCTTGTGTGTACTAAAAAAGTATAGAAATAGTTTTGTTCTGTGTCTTAGTGTTTTTTACTTACTTAAAATTGTGTTTTGAACTCTATCCTAATTCATTATTTTTGACCAGTGTGTAGCACCTTGTCATATTCATATATTGAACATAATACATTTATTTATCCTTGTCCCTAATTGTAAATGCTGAAAACTGAGCTTCATGAACATCTGTATCTCTCTCTTGCTGTGAACCTGCCTATGTTTCCCTGGGATATGCAGGAATGGGACTGTTATGTGAAGGTGTGACACACACCTAACCCCACTAAGCAACTGGATGCCACCTAGAGTGGCTGTACCAAACTGATCTCCCATTGACAGTGCATGAATGTCTCATTTCCCCACATCTTTACAAGTGCCTGGTATTGAATCTAGGCTCTGCCACTTCTTGCTATGTAACCTTAGGTTAAAATATTTAGCATTCTTTTCCTTCAGCTTCTTCATGTAAAAAAATGGAAGGATTTTGGCATCTTCTTTATAAAGTTGTAGAGATTAAATAAAATCAATGCATTAGATAAATCAATTGCTCAGGACAGGCCCTGGCACAAAGTAAGAACTGTTGTTATTGTATTTATTTTTAAATATTTATAATACAACGAACACAAAGTAGCATTCTTTATTTTGATTGGCATTTTTTTTAATCATTAGGGAGGTAAAACACAATTTTGCATAGTTATTAGTTGTCCAAGTTTTCCTCTTCCTTCTTTTTACTTGTCTATTTTATTTTGAGTGGATGATATTTTCTTATGTTTCATGACCTGTATTCATCCCCACAAATATTAACCTCAAATCCCTAAATATGACTAATATTTAAATGTGTTTATATGCTGTGAACTGTGCAGGATAATTCTGCCCATGGAAGAAAGTTACTGACAGATAATAGCTCTTATGACGCACTGGTGTGTCCAAAAATCATCCTTGCTATGCAGTCTTACCCCACTTCTGTCTGGTTTCACTCAATCCCCCTGGGTGGCTAGCTCCACTGCTTAGAGAATATCACTCTCATTAGGGTTGTGGATTTGGTTCTGGTCTGGTGTGTCCCAGTTTCTCTCAGTCTGTGCCTCAGGGGCAACAAGTCAATCCCTAACCATCCTTTGGTCACAAAGAAGAAAGTGTTAGATGTGGGAATCTGACTCTTAACCACCACAAAAATATGTAAAAGACCTGGAGACAAACAAAAGTCGTGTGCACTGTGTGTGCGTGTGTGTGTGTTTGTGTAGGGCAAGGACCGTTATAAATGGCCTAGTCTATGTACAAATTGACAAATGGAACTTTCTTATGGGTAGAGAAAGCATGATTCATGACTTAAAAACAAAAGAAATTTAATTTAGTAAAACATTTCATGGAGTTGGAAATCAGCAAATTCATACTCCATTAAAATAATGAAATAGTCTCACTTTTTCACTCAATGGGATTGTTATTTTTCATTTTTCATTTTTAAACTTTGTTTATTGTAAAGGTAGTCGAAATATTATTCTTTGAAAAGTTACAAACAGGTTACAGTCTTTGTGTTTTTTGGCATACTCAAGGGACAGAGCATTCTTGTTATTTGGCATTCTTTTTTTTTTTTTTTTACCATTTCTTATAATTCTTTACAGTTTTTACAGTTAATGTTTACTGCTTTGGAAACTTAATTAAAAATGACCACATGGCACAAGAGGTGAATTCCCCAGAGATGAGGGAGGTGAGATTGGATGATGCTGGAGCAGATGGCAAGATGTTTTTTTGCTGCGATTGGGGAGTCATGCTCTGTGGTTTGAAAGGGCCAGAAGAGAAAAGATCCATTGTGTTTGAAAGTGAAGAGAGCCTTGCTAGGCCAATTGGTGTTTGGAGCAGGAGTCTTACTTACCTGATTCTAGGTAATTGATAAGGTGGATCTCTTCTCATCAAATATGGGCAGCATAATACATTGCTTAGGGTTTCAGTGGTCTTCATGGAACATCTATTGACTTGAAGCTAAAAAGCAGAAATTTTTGAATCTTCTTGTTTTCTAACCTCATAAAAATTTTTTCTCTCAGGCTTTAGTAGCTGGAAGAAAATACCTATATTTATTGATTATGGACAGATCTATAAAAATATATGTATACATATATATAAACCAAACATTATAGAGTGGTAGTTTTTCTCCTCTTTCCTCCAAATGCCACAATGAACTGCGCATTTTGGTCAGCCTTTTTGTCCTCCCCCGAGAAGAAAGTCATCTGCAATAGGGCCTGCAGGTTCTCCTGAAGCCTTCTGCCTGTGGACAAGTTGGTGGGCTGGTAAGTTGTCTCAGCTCTTAACCCATGCCTAGTATCTATGGAAGTGGGCCTTGTCATCTGTATGAGGGCTTTTTGCAATGCAATAGGACAAGAACTTGAACTCAGGAGCCCTGTCCTATGGAAGAACAGTTACTTTCTGTTTTGGTTAAGTATTTGTCTGACTGCTATATCTTGGAGGATTTCCAGATACAATAATCTTGCTTGCATTTTCCAGAGACATTCTTCTCTGGAAGGAATGGTACATTCTTTGTACCAAAAATGGTACATTCAATGTACCAAAATATGGTAACAGGAGACTTCTTCCTTTATTTTCCATAAATCCAATCCTAGGTATAATAAATTCTGGAGTGGAGTCACTGATGCATCCTAGAGAATTCTAGTTAAAAGTTTGTGGGTGGCAGACACAAAGTAGCACAAGGAGTGTCTATGAATTATAACCAAGAGTGATAATAACATTGAACATTTACTGAGTGTTACAAATGTTTTTCAGCATTGTGTTAAGCCCCTCATGTGCATTATCTCACTTAATCCTCTCAATGACCCCATGAAGTAGGTACTATGATCATCATTTCCATTTTACAATAAGTAAATTGAAATATGGAGAGGAGCACAGACTTGCCCAAGCTAGTAATTAAAGGGTTGGGATTGAACCAATTCTATATGATTCCTGAGCCCAAGCTATCAACCACTACTATTGTTACTACTGGCCCAGCTGAGACAGGCTGAGCATTGATCACTTACTATGTATAAAATACTGTGAGGGATACAAGGAGGATAGCATTTACCTACTATGAGGGTCAAGAGAGTGGTTCAGATCAGTACTCAGTTTTTGGAGGAAGGGAAATCTCTGTGGGCTAGAATTGTCAGGGAAGTCATTGCAGGGTAGGTAGATCTGAAAACTGGAAAAGGATTTGGGCCTGTCTTTTAGAGTAAGGAATGCTTTCCAGAAAATAAGGAAAATTAAAGAAAGTCCTTAGACTTATCTGAGAACACACAGACACACATGCACACACACACGCACACACACAATCAAAAGTTATGTAATAGAATGTCTTCTGATCCTTGCTAGAGTAATGTTATGAAGTCCTATGACAACTCTTTCTTGAGAAAAGCCATTTTTTTAAGCAGTTATCCCAGGAGAAAGGGAACATCCTATCTCTGAAAGACTTGCCCCAAATACCTTATTCTAAAACTGATGTAATGAATCTAGTTATATGCCAATGTTTTTTTTTCACTTTCAACACTCAGGAGGATTCCAAAATGGCAGCTTATTTGACAGACCCATAACATATTAATGGAATTTTGTCTAAAAGAGAAAAATCCACACAGTCGTATACCAACTTAGAAGCAAGAATCTAGAAGAACTTGAGCTGCTAGGAGGAGCATGGCTCTTCCCTGCTGAACAAGTGCGTGAGCTCATGGAAAGAGGAGCATTTCCTTTGATGACCAGTTGTGTCTTTTTGTGTCCATGGCACAGACTTCTCCATCCTGAATTATTGGGTGACATAATGTGCATAACATGCAATCTAACAGAACACATTATTATTATTCAAGAGCGAGTGACTTGAAATTGAAATGCTCACACGGTTGTGAACTCCAACAGCGTTAAAAATAAATCCCTTTATCTGTTCTACATTCCTGGGCTGGTTCTCTTTTTCCATTGGAAACCCTCTTTAAAAGATGTGTGGACAGCACGTTGAACAAGATCGAATGTGACTTTGCAAAAATAGAATGCCTGGTTTCTCCTCTTTCCCTCTCCATTCGACAATACAAGATAAATTCACTCCACAGGAACCTTTTGTGGGTTGTACTGCTCAGGCAATTTGCAGTTTTCTGGGGGCAAGGCAGCTCACGCTACATTTATCACCCCCTGCCGCCGGCTACAATTCAACCCACTTCGAGCCACTGAGCAGAGGTGCTGATGGGGGCTCTGGCATTAGAATTCCACATCATAATGGAAGTGCAGGGAAGCAAAAGACAAATGAATCAGGGCCACTCCAGGTCTCCACTGAGAAAGAGGTCACAAAGTATGACACTGGGTGATGGGGACCAAAAATGAGTGCACTGCAATAATACAAAATATGGTTGCTTTTCTCTCCCTCTTATGTTTTTTTTTCTTCTTCTGGTAATCCTAGCTTGAAAAGTGAATTGCTTATTGTTACCAGAGTCATCAGCTCATCTTGACATGGTAGCCTCAATTTCACTACAATCACCACACTCAACATGGCCAAAACAAATAAATGATAAAAGGACATGACTTGTCTTCTCTTTCTTCCTCTGCTTTACCCAGGGGCTTGTTCTCTAAAGAAACAAGTAACAACAGCCACAAAAAATGGGAAGAGTGTAGTGGCTGGAGGAAGTTAAAGTATTAGTCAAGCTGGGATGTGCTGCACAAATTGATCATCAAATCTTCCAAAACCCAAAGTATTATTTCTCATGGAAGGTGGTGGAGAACTCCATTTCATGGGCTATCAAGGAACCCAGGCTGATGGAGCACTGCTTGGTGGCTGTACCATGTAGGGCTCCATGCAGCAACATCTAAGGCTTTTAATAGAAGAAGAGTTTGCAGAAGGTCTTCCACTGGCAGTGAAATTCTTTGACTCAGGTGTGACACAAATTCTTTCCACCCACAGTCTTGGTCAGAACCAATCACGTGGTCTTGCTAACTGCAAGGAGTCAAAAAGGTCTAACCCTCTAGTGTGCCAAGAAAGAGAGATTTTGTTATGAGTCAGCCTTAGAAGTTTCCACTCTTGCTTTATTATGTCTTTTCTATTGGTTGGCAAGTGAAAGAGGCTGAGTAAAATGATGGCAGGTCTTCCAGTTTAAATAAATCCAATATATTTATCATTCCTTTTTCTTTCCAGACATGAAGATGTCCACAAATGGTTGAAGAGTCACAGTGTTTCTGTGTGAAAAGGACTAAACCTACTGAAAGGATGAGAAAAATGAGAACAAGAGAGATTGCATGTCATCTCCAATCTCTCCACTGAGAGCAGAGGTGGGTTGAGTTCAGGCCAGTGTTCCTTCCATGGTGCTATGTTACCCTTCTGCTATTTCTGTTTGGTATCAGGAAGCAAGATGGTACACATGCAACCAAAAAAACCAAACCAAACCAAAACAAAAACAAAAAAAAAGGGTAGGGAGAAAATGGACAGTGTAAGGATTATTTTTGGTGTTGATATCCAAGGTACTTATTGCTGTATTTAGGACTAATGTTTTTACATTATTCACTCATTGCTTTACCTGATGTTATTCTTTCTGATTTGCTAATAATAATATTAATGACAGTATTTTTTCTTTCAGTTCACCCCAGTGTTCAAAGTTGGGTCTAGGGTTATGTGTATGTTGATCCATGCAGTACAGCCTATGTTTTAATGTCATGATACACACAGAAATATTAGTATGGGACAATAGACTAAGGCTGCTCCATCCCAGAGACAATAGCTCATGGGTTCTGACTGTTTCATGTCCCAGCCTGGCCACCTAAGGGAATGAGGGTCAGTCCCTCTGCATACCAGCAGCCAAGTGGTGGTGGACAGAGGAGAAGCCTTGATTTTCAGAGAAGATCACCTAGCAGGGCACAAAGGCCTGTAGAATTTGGGGGCAGAATTATATCCATGTTTATCTCTGCTGATTTGAACACTTTGAGATGTTAGTCAAATGTGAATGTTAAGAGGAAACACGTCATCTCACCTTCACGCCACTTGAAAGTCAAGGAGTCTTGCAAGAGTCAGATTTGCAGCAATGTCTGGAGAGTAGAATGGATACCACAGCAAGTTAGACAAGCTTGTCACCCTGGAGTGCTATTTGGAGCCATTCTGGAGGCATAATGAAGCCATTTTAAATAAGGGATATTTTCAGCATAAAGTGCTTAACAGATCAAATAGCACTAGAGGCTTCTGCAGGTTTCAGAGGAGGCAGAATGGAAAGCTACGCTGATGAAACACTACTAACAGGCAAATGTTGCCTTTTGCCATGAGGTGTGCCACTCACGGGGTTAACTTAGGAGAGAAGCTCTTTGCTAGCTGGCTTAGGTAATGAGCGTCTTGCTGGGAAGACCTCGTGAGCATTATTTGTGCCCATGTCTGTGCAAAAAAAATGTCTATTCCCTTTATGGTGTGGGGCTTGAAAGGAAAATGGATTGCATGCATTGGAGGAAAAGGGTTTGATCACTGTCTGGCCCTATCTTTTTGGTCCTTTATAATTCGTTTCTATGTCACTGTTTGACATCTGTCATTACAATGTTGCCAGGCCATCTCCTCCTTCCCTTCTACCATGTAGAGCTCTCTTTGTTAAAATCAAGGATGCTAATGCCATTCCCATTGTGTGTGTGTGTGTGTGTGTGTTTGTGTGTGTGTGTGTGTATGTGTGTATGGAACATGGACACATTTGTCTAGGGAGCATGGATTAGAGGATGGAATTCTGTTCTAACACATTCACTGAATCTGCCCAGCAATCTGAATGCTGTGGAGTAGACAGAAGTAGGTCAGGATGGGAATTGTCCCATCTCAGCATATTACAAGGTGGGTGTGACAAGTGAGTGACTTGTCAGTTCAAAGGCAGAAGTAGGAAAAACCAGGGATGGGTAGGGAGATCATATAATTTATCATCCACGCTGGGACACTTAGGAGAGTGAAAGATGGTGCTGTGAATAATTATACTGGGACAACATGTGTAAATTGGGACTGTCCCAGGCAATCTGAGATGAGGAGTGAGCCGGGGATGTCAAAACACCAGGAGAGGAGCAGCATCATACTAGAATCTAGTCTTTCCATTGGAATGAAGCCAAGAACATGGCCAAGGACTTATATTGGAATAAAATCATAAAAAATACAAAAACAGAGTGGGGAGCGGGAGGGAACCAAAGTCTCCCATGGTTCGTGCAGACTTGAAAGGCAACAAGAGCTAACAAGAATTCCACTCAGGGAGGTGAGAGCCATGTGGACCCGGAGTAACCCAGAGCAGTAGGTTGTTTGTTCCTTTTGAAAGTCTGCAAATGCCTCCCTGCCCCTGTGGAAATCTTTTCATCTATCTAAAAGGCAGAGTTCCCCACACTTGACACCTGTCGGGAATGGGCAATCCACATTAAATAGAAGCAGTCTAAAACTGCCGGATGTAAAGTTGAAGAGTGTAAAAAATTTTTGGTGGAGGCCTTTCGATAATTGGTGGGGGCATATCATTTGAGGGGCACCCTATACATTACCTTCTGATTTGTATTCTACCCATCAAGCTGATATTGGATGTAATAAAGTGAAAAAAGAAAGGTCTATGAATATCTGTGAGGTATCTTCTTCAAGATGATAAGTTCAGTCAGGGGTATTGTTAGGAATCCTAGGAGCACTAAGCTTTTAGAGGAAAGCATCTGACACTCAGCAGACTACAAATCAACTGATTGATTGATTGATCGATTCATTCATTCATTCACTCACTTTTTCATTAGTCAAGTACCTACTAGTATATAGGCACATACTTAGAGCAAGGGATACAGAGGTAAATGAAACAGTCTCTACCTTGGGGGAGTTTTTAGTCTAGTGGAAATATCACAAGAAATTATATTAAAGTCCTAAAACAAGAAGGGATAACACGTTAAGGAGTCAGGACAGTGACCTTCTGAGCTCATGCTTAAAGGGTTTGTTGGAGCTGGACAAGTACATAAGATAAAGAATCTCTAGGCAGACGAAGCAAGATGAAGAAAGGAACTGAGATACTTGAAAGGCCATGTGGTTTTGGGAAAGGAATAAATGCTTGGCTAGACTGTAGGGCAGGAGAGGAAAGAGTGAATGGCAGAAAATTAAAACCCGGGCCTCTGTTGGGCTGCTGGGTCCAGATGTTGAAGAGAGAGCAAAAGAGGAGACATGAAAGGAGAGAAGAAGGGTCTGGGGAATAAATAACTCAATAAGAGAGAAAACACTGGAGGTAACACAGAGACATAGACCCCCCAGAGGGGAGAGAGGAGCAAAATTCTCAGAAGAACCTTTACATGGTCTAATAGACACACACAGCCTGATGTCCCTTAACTGCCTTTGTGGGTCTCAGAGCTGTGGTTGAGACTCATGGTTATGGGGCTGCTGGGATTTAGCACAGATGTCAGGGTAATGGCACCACAAAGCCTTCCATAAAGGGACCAACTCAGTCCACATCTTGCCTCCAGGAAGCACCTATGGGTAGACAAACCAGAGTGGTTTTTTATCTTTTAAACTTACTCTTCAAAGCTAGGAAGGTGCCTGGGAGGGCAAGTTCAGTGCCACAGTGAGAGGCTTTGCCCAGGGCTCAGGGTCTAGCGCTTGGCAAGTTTGCTGAGCAGGACTTGTGGAAGCACTAATGAAAAATATTTTACCAAAGGTCCACCCTGCCTGCTGGCACAAAGTTGTCTGAAATAAGGCAGTTTTTTTATGTCAGGAAAACATGAGCCCCTCGATCCTATGCCGTGTATTTAGTAAGAGGCACTCATATCCATTGTGGTTCTCCTTGCTAATTGTCCCATCAGGCTGGCTCCCAGGCAGTTCGGATGGAGGGGAACTTGGCTCCAAAGCCTAGCTCATCCCTGTCATTATGGCAGGGAAATATACAAACCCAAATCACAGAATAAACACACAGACACAAGGGTATATTTCTTTTACTCATTTTGCAATTCTGCTTCCTTTGGGAATGTGAGGATTGTGGTCTTTTGCCCAGTAGCATGTGACTGATGAAGGTCATGGGCAACATACCAATTAGGTCTTTCAAGCCCTGATCATGCCAGCTAGGGCTGAGAGCAAGCAAGGGGTTGCAGTGGTTTAGAACCAGAACACTGCAGCCCTGTTTTTGCCCTGAGTTCTCCACAGAGACAAATCAATTAAGACTAGGGTTGCTGTGAGTCAGAGACATATGACCACATGTAAGGATTCCACCAGAATCCTTATGCCCATCCTTCATTACAGGGGCTGGGACAAATGTCTCATTCATTTTCAATGCAAATACTTATTGAACAATGTTCATGTTTGGGGACTGCACCAGAAGTTATGAATGGAGCAGCAAAGAGGCTGGCCAACAGTAGTTTAGGATGTTTACGTTCTGATGTGCTCGCAACAAACAAAATAATCACAAATTGAATTATAATGCCTAAGACCTCCACATAGAACTTACTAGCCCTCTTCCAAGGCCTTACATACATTTCAAGTTGCTCCATAAGAAATTTTTGATACGACTCCCTGAAATTGTAATATATAGGTTCACATTGATACTAAGCCAGGTAATGATTATGACAGTCTTAGGCCCAGGTATTGTTTTCACTATCAAATTGATAGGCAGGTAGAGGCAAAAAAATAAGTTGCCTAAGTTCACAGAGCAAGTTTGTAACAGAATCTGGTTTTAAAATTCAGACAACTTGACTTAGGGGTCCATGCTTTTTACTGTTATGTTAAATGAAGACATTAGAGTTGAGATCCGGCAGACAAGGGTCATCCAGGTATGCAATGATCTTGAGAAATGAAACTGTCATTTGTCAAACACTCTGAAACTTCTGAGAACACCTGCAACTTTTCTCATTTCAGAAGTGCAGAGCGCATCTCCAAGATTCATACTTCCTACTGCTCACCCCTGGGGCTAGCCTCTCATGCACAATTCCACCACCTCCTGGAAGGAGTATGCCCTGGAAAGTGACCTGGAGTGTGAGGCTTCACTGCAGGTGAATGAAGCAATTCTAAGGGTCCCTTCTTCCCTGAAAGCTTTATGTTTAAGACCCAAATCAGCAAACCCTATGGTGATGTAAACTTGCCAACTCTCATTTAGTTGTGCATTATCTTCTGTGTGACAAACAAGCAGACAAAAAAAAAAAAAAAAAAGCCCAAACAAAACAAAACAAAATCTCACAACCTCATAGTTCTGTGGGTATGAGCTTGTTACCACCCTTCTGGAAAGAACTTTTCTCAATGTTTGACTTCTCTTGTGTGTCACTGACTCCATTTCCCCTCCAAGGTCTGCAACTAATGCAGGTGTCTCCACTAAGGTTTGCAGGGTGACCAAGTCAGGGTGTCTATGGCACAGAAGTCCTTAAAAAGTCTTCATTTCCTCTACTCCACAGCTAGTCTGCTCCCTCCCTCTCTCCTTGTTAGCTTAAATCTGCTTGGAGTTCTGAGAGACTGACCTTATTGCATGGGCTTAGCATTGAGTTATCTTCCCTATTACTTTGATTGAGATATGGTACGCAGTTCTCACCCTGGTAACTTATTTTCCTCTTTCATCCACCACCCTCTCCAGTGCCACATTTGTTTTGAGAATAAGCTCTTGCTATTATCTTGTATTTATTTATTCATTTACTTATTTATTTTTAAATATTTGTTTTAGTTGTAGATGGACACATACCTTTATTTTATTTATCCATTTTTTATGTGGTGCTGAGGATCGAACCCAATGCCTCATGCATGCGAGGCAAGCGCTCTACTACAATCCCAGCCCTGTTACCTTGTATTGAAGTTACAATTCTATGGATCATATGAGAGAAAAATTGTTTTGATCCTTATCCAAGTTTCTCTCCATCCTTTGAATCTTACCAGGTTGAACAGCCTGCGTTTGAACAGCTCTTGTGTGACTGGGAGACTGTTTTTATTGAAGGTCACTGGATGGGACCATTGGGTATCACTTGCTTACTTCCTGCTTGAGTTCTAGAACTGCTTGTTCATATCCTATTCTTTGTTCACCCATGCTCACCATTGGCATAAACCAGGATCTAAGAACTAATAGAATGACTGAGTATGGTCAGAATGGAACTTCAAGTAAAGGTGATTGGGGTTAGTCATAGGATAGGCAAACCTGAGAGTATTAGTGTCACAAACCTAGATGACATGTTAATAATTCTGAACACACACCCTGAAGTCAGATAGATCTGGGTGTGAACCCTGGATCACTCCATCTGTCCTTCACATTACCATTCCATGTGAAATTTAAATGATAATGTAGTCAGAGCCTTCTGGCTCTGGATAAGATAGAGTCAGAAAGACTAGGTTCACCATCCTGTCTAAAGAAAAGAAAGCAAAAGCAGACAAGATATATAAAATAGTATTTCAGGACAGTGGACATCAGAGGCACAAAAGACTTCCATCCCTGAGAGATAGGAAACAAACAAGATAAGTCTTATAATGACACCAGTACATTGCCTTGAGGAATTTCTGGTCTCTGATGCAAACAGAGGAATCCAAGGCAGAGTCTATCAAACTTCATGAATTCAAGGTGACAAGAGTAGAGTCTGAGGAGCACAAGGTGGCTAGAGTTTGCAAGACAGAGTATTGGAGGGGAAAGTTGTATAGGCTGATCCCCAGGAAACTGCAGAAGGTCTTGTTCAAGTATTTAGCTAAGTACTGATCAACATACGCTCGCTAGAAAAAGACCCCTATTCCAAGAAATAACCCTCTGAAAGGTCTATAAAGAATAGTGCTAGGGCTCATACTGTGCTGCAAACAGTATCTGTTTCTACCACCTAGACTGGAAAGCTTTGTAATTAATGAGGCATAGGGTAGTGTACTCAGGAAGGTCTGGCCTCCATAGTCAAAAATATCTAGTCTGAATAATACTCTGGTTCCACCTAACAAGTATAAAAGGAACACATGCCAAGGGTATACTGTTTTCAAGTCATTTAACTATGTCTGAGAACAACAATTACACAAATTTCTAGGAATACAAAAATATTCAGCAGCCAACAATGAAACATTCCCAAAGTTAAAATATAGTTCATGATTATGAAGTATATAAAGAAGCAGGAAAACAGGACTCATAATGAGGGAATCAACTGAAAATGATCAAAAAACACAAATTATGTATTGATATAATGTCACATGGAGTTGCTAAATTAAGTTATTAGCTGTAGTTGCTATTTTGTAGATTTCATCTGATTTTCTGTTGTAAGTAGTTATCAATTGGAAATTGATTTTACCCCTATGGGAGACAGGTGACAGTAGTTGGAGACATTTTTGGTTGTCATCTCTTGGAGAGAGGTGGGACAGTGCTACTGGCATCTAGTGGGCAACATTCAAAGATGTTAGTGTAATGGTCAATTTGAATTGCCAACTTGATTGGGTTAAGAGACGCCAATGAAGAGGCTTATGGGTGTGTTGGTGAGGGTGTGTGTAGGAATGATTGGCATGTGGGATAGTCAACTGAAATGGAGATCTTCCCTAAGAATGGGCAGCACCATCTAATAGGATGATGGCTTGGCTGGAATAAAAATTGGAAGAACAAGAAAGCAGCAGTAGATCCAAGCTTGATTTTTCTTGAATGAGTTCCTGATTGCTGATGCAATTGTCTGAGGATATTGGACTTCCGCTTCTTCATTCTTCCAAAGTGGACTCTGCCAGTGATTTTTCTGGGAGCTTCCAGAAGCCTTTGATCTCAGAGTATGGTAGATCTATGATCCCCCTTGTTCTGAGGCTTCAGCCTCTTGGACTGTGCAACTACTAGTTCTTCCAGCTGTACAGCTTACAGATGGCCATTGAGGACTAACTAGCTTCTGGTTGGGTAAGCCAACCTAAAAAAATCTCCTGTTTATAATCGTACTTTCTATTGATTCTGTTCTTCTAAAGAACACTGACTAATATAGCTACTAAACATCTTACCAAGAACAAGAGACAAAGACATTAGTTTCTTATGACTGTATTCATATGTTTGGAAAATTCAGTAGGGACTTGGAGGACACACAGAACACCCAAACTGAACTTTAAGACAGAAAAATCAATCAAACAATATCCTATATGAGAAATGATGGGATTAATAGCTGAGTAGACACTGCAGAAGGAAAGATCAGTCATTGCAATAGTGTTAGTTTATACCCAGATGAAACACACAGGAAAAAATTCTAAATTTTTAGAAAAATTTCCTGTCTCACAGGAAAAAGCTGTGAGACAACTCTAAGCATTCTAATACATGTATAATTGGAGTCTCTAAGTAAAGAGATGGAGGACAGTTAGAAAAAATAGTATAATGAACAAAATGTTTTAAAACTTGATGGAAACTAGAAAGCCACAGATTTCAGATAGAAAATTAGCAAAGATACAGTTGACTTGAACAATGCTATTATTATGGTTTGGATGTTAGGTGTCCCTCAAAAGCTCTTGTGTGAGATAATGCAAGAAGTTTTAGTGGAGAAATGAAAGGATTGCAAAGGCCTTAAACCAATCAGTAAATTAGTCCCCTGATAGGGATTAGCTGAATGGTAACTGAAGGTGGGCAGGGTATGACTGGAAGAGGTGGGTCACTGGGGGTGTGGCTTTGGGTATATATTTTGTATCTGGCAAGTGGAGTCTCATTCTCTGCTCTCTGATCATAATGTCATCAGCGTCCCTCTACCACACTCTTCTGTCATAATGTTCTACCTCACCTCTAGCCCTGAGGAATGGAGCCAAATATCTGTGGACTGAGACTTTTGAAACCATGAGCCCCCAAATAAACATTTTCTCCTCTACAATTGTTCTAGTCAGGTCTTTTAGTCACAGCAGTGAAAAAGGCGACTAAAACAGCTATCAACCAACTTTTCCTAATGACAGGAATAGAACAATTCTATCCAATAACAGCAGGTTATAGGTTCTTATCAAGTGTCCATGGAATATTACTAAGTTTTTCTCAGAGATGGAAACCTGCCCTTGAATGGCCACCCTGTGGGTGGGGCAGCTTTCTATTATACATTGGTAGATAGTACTGTGTTCTGGGTATTTTTAAGACAGACATGTTCTGGGACAAAGAACAAATCTCAGTAATTTGAAAGGACTTAAATCCTGGAAAAATGTTCTCTGACCACAATAGAATTAAATTAAATACCAATAACATAAAGATATCTGGAAAATATCCAAACACTTAGAAACTAAGCTGTTTTCTTTTAATAAAAAAATCAATAGTATTTTGAATTGAATAAAATACAACATATTATAATTTGTGGGATGCTGCTATAGCAGTATATTTCAGGGGAAATTATAGTACTAAATGTTTACACTAGGAAAGGGGCATCTCAAATCAATGATCTTATATTTTTATGTTTAGAAACTAAACATAAAATAAGAAAAAAGAATAATAAAGATCAAAGCAAAAATCAACAAAATAGAAAATATTTTGGCTAGGGCTTTGTGGCTCTGTGTATCTCCTGTTTTTCTGTTTATTTGATCAGGAAATGAAGAAAAACACAAACTGCTACATCAGGAATGAGAGCTGATGTCACTACAGATCTACACATACTAAAGGAGAATGAAAGAACATGTGAGCTACTTTATTCCTATAAATTTGACATTTTAGAAGAAACTGACACAGTCCCTGAAAGACACAAACCACTGATGCTTACTTACCAAGATGTAAATAGCCGGAGTGTCAAATAAAGACATTGAATTTACAGTTAAAACATCTTTCTACAAAACATTTCTCTAGTTTAGGCTGTTTAGATAGATCTTGTTAAATTCTCCAAATATTTAAGGAAGAGCTAGTACCAATATAGCATAGTCCAGAAATAGTCCAAAATAGTCCAGAAAATGAAAGAGAAGGAACACTTCTCAACTCACTCTTGAGCCCAGCATTACCCTGGTATCAAAATTAGACAAGAATATTAGAAGTGAACTTTGGACCAATATTCCTTCTGAACATAAAGGAAAAATTTAAAAAAATTTTTGTCAAATCCAATCAAAGACTATATAAAAAACAGAATACATTTTGAAGAATAGGGATTTTATCCTAAGGAAGCAAAAATTGTTTAATATTTTAAAATTAATCAGAGCATTGTCAAGCTAAAACAGAAGACAACAGCAAAACAATGGGTCAGTAAACATCAGAAAAACGTGTCAGTAGGGTGGTGCGACAAAATGCAACATTAGCCGTTCCTGGGAAAACTCAACAACATAGAAATATAGGGAAAATTTTTAAGCTGATATAGGGCATCTGCAAAAATATCTACAGCTAACATCCTGCTTAGTAGTAAAAGACTGAATGCTTTTCACCTGAGATCAAGAATAAGGCAGATGTGTCTGTTTTCCCATCTCATGTTCAACATTAGAGATTCTGACTGTTACTAGGCTAGCAAAAAAAAAAAAAAAAAAAAAAAAAGTGAAAAAAAAAAAGTCCAGACTGAAAAGGGGGAAACAAAACTGTCTTTATTTGCAGGCAATATGACTGTGTAGGTTTTCAACCTTTTCTGGGCATTTTGGGCCCAATAATTCTTTGCTTTGATGGTTCTCCTGTGCATGGTAAGATGTTTAGTAGCACCTCTGGCTGTCGTCCACTAGGTGCCAGTAGCATGGCCCCACCCTTCTCCAAGAGGTGACAACCAAAAATCTCTTCAACCATGGTCACCTGTCTCCGCCCAGGGATAAAATCCACTTTCAGTTGAGAACCACTGATAACAGAAAATCGGATGAAATCTACAAAAAAGCAACTACAATGGAAAACTTAATTTAGCAATATTGTGTGGCACAAGATCAATCTACAAAAATCAATTGCATCTTATATACTAGCAATGAATAAATGGAAGCTGAAATTAAATAACAGTACCATTTGTAATAGCACGAGAAAAGGAAACAGTGACGAATCTGACAAAAATGTTAAAAATATACACACTAAAATTATAAAATATTGTTGAGAAATTTTAAAAATACTTAAATAAGGAGATACTCCTTATGATGGATTGGAAAACTCACATGGGTAAGATTTCAAATGTCTCTAAATTAATTCAACCCAGGCCAGTTAAATTTCCATGTGACTTTTTGTTTTGGAGAAATTAAGAAACTGATTCTAATGTTCACTGGAAATACAAAGGAACTACAGTAGCCATAACAAACTTAAGAACAAATTTGGAGAACAAGCAAATCTGATTTTTAAATAAATTAAACTATGGCAGTCAAGATAGTATAGTATTGGTGTCAAAGTAAACAAATATCTTGTAGAAAATGATGGAAAATAATAGATTACAGAGGTTCATGTATATATGAGCAAAAAGATTTTTGACAAAAGTACAAAAGTACTTCAGTGAAGAAAGGCTAGTTAATTGTTTTTTAATTTTTTTCTTTTCAAGTGTATGGTGCTGAAAAAATTGGGTGTCCATATACCAATAAAGCCAAGCAAAGCAAAACAAATTTCAATATGCACTTTGCACAATTTTGAAAAATCAACTCAAATGAATCATAGGTCTATATGTAAACAGATTATAGAAAAAATAGGGCAAATTACTTGTGATCTTGGACTAGGCAAAAGTTTCTGAGATAAAATACTACTAAAAGTATAATCTATAAAATAATACTGTTGAATTATATTTCATAAAACTAAGAAAACCTCTCTTTTTCAAAAGATACCAGTAAAAGGAATGAAAAAATAAATCAGATTGGTAGAAAATATTTGCAAAGCATAGATTTGAGAAAGAACTTGTATCTAGAATATGCATAGAACACTTAAATTCTCAACAATAAGACATCAACAAAATTAAAATTTTTTGCTTCAGACGATACCAACTTCTCTGCTTCAAAATGAAAACTTTTGCTGCAAAGAAAGTGAAGATAACACATGAAATGATATTACAGTTTTTTGCAAATAGTTTATTTGATAAGGAACTTGTGTTTAGAATATATAAAGAACACACACTACTCAATAATAAAAGACAAATAATGCAATTTAAAAATGGACAAAGGATCTGAATGGACATTTTTTCAAAGAAGATGTAAAAATGGCCAATAAGCATATAAAAAGATGCTCAACACTGGTAGCCCTCAGGAAAATGCAAATCAAAACTACAAGGAGCTACCACATCACGTCATTAGGATGGATAAAATAAAAACCAATCAAATGAAACAAAAAAGAGATTATGACAAGTCTCTTCCAAAATGTGGAGACATTGGTACCCTCATACACTGCTGGGGGGAATGTAAAATAATAAAACGCTTTAGAAAACTGCCTGTCAATTTCACAAAAGGTTAAAAATAAAATTACCATATGAACCAGCAATTTCACTCTTAGGTGTGTACTTTAGAGGAATGAGAGCATGTATATACACAAAAAATTCAACAAAAATGTTCATAGCAGCTTTATTCATAGCCAAAAAAAATGGAAAAAACACAAATTTCCATCAACTGATGAGTGGCTAAAAAAAATGTGTTATAGTCTCCCAATGGAATATTACCCTGCAACTAAAAAAAGTATGACTAAACACTACAAACAAGAATGGACAATGAAAACATGCTACATGAAAGAATTCAATCACAAGAATACTAATTGTATGATTGCATTTGTGTGAAATGTCCAGAATGGACAATAAAAGTTACTTAATTTTAAAGAGACAGAAAGACAATTAGTAGTTGTGTAATGCTTGGTCAGCGGGAATGTAAAGCAGGAAGGAACTGCTAATGTGTGTAAGTTGATGAACTGTTCTAAAATTGATTAAGGTAAAATCTGTGAAAAATAATTGATTATACATCTTAAGTTGTTTTTTTGGGGGTGAGGTGGGTATCAGGGATTGAACCCAGGGACACTCGACCGCTGAGCCATATCCTCAGCCCTATTTTGTATTTTATTTAGAGACAGGGTCTCACTGAGTTGCTTAGTGCCTTGCCATTGCTGAGGCTGGCTTTGAACTTGTGATCCTTCTGTCTCAGCCTCCCAAGCTGCTGGGATTACAGGTGTGTGACACTGCACCCGGCAGATGGTTGTATTTAGGTATGTGAATTATGGTATGTTATGAGTGTGTGTGTGTGTGTGTGTGTGTAGCTCAGTGGTGGAGCCCTGGCTTAGCTTGCACAAAACCCTGGGTTTGATCCTAGTACTACAAAACAAACAAACAAAATAAAAACAAAAAACACAACAAGTAAAGGTGCTATTAACATACACATACACTTATAAGGGTACACCTTCAAGAGGAAGGCAGGACTTGCAGGAGTGATGAAAACCTTCTATATCTTGATGATGTTGGTATTTATTGAGGTAAATAAAATTATCAAAACTCATTGAAATGTATGTAAATTAACTTTCAAAAAATTTGATTTTTAAAAATCTCAATAATAAGGAAAAATAACCTAATTTTAAAAAGTGCAAAAGATTTGGACACTCACCAAAGAAGATAAACAGATGGCAGATGAGCACATGGAAAGATACTTAGTTACTGAATAAATTTAATCTACACAAACTGATCCAGAAAATTAAAGAGATGGAAATATTTCTCAAATTATTCTTTGAAGCTGGCATTATGCTGATACCAAAAGCAAAGACACTAAAAGTAAACTTCAAACTAATAACCCTTGTGAACATAGACGCCAAATTAAAAACATGTGTTAAGTCTAACTGAACAATATATAAGGGAGAATATATCTTGGGTAAGAGGGGTTAACCCTGAGTTATTAGGAAAGTACAGATTAAAACAATGATATACTTCCCTACTGTTGGAATTGCTAAAGTCAAAATGATTGCCTATGTGGCCACACAATGTGTAGGAATTGGAATGCTTCGAAGCTGTTGGTGCTAATGTCACATGGTATAACCACTTTACAGAATGGTTGGCAGTTTTTTAAACATTCCACATACCTCCACCAAACAATCTAGCCATTCCACCCCTGGGTATTTACGCAACAGAAATGAAAGCACATGTCCATATAAAAATCTTGTACACAAAGATTCATAGCAATTTTTATTTGTAATAGTGCAAAACTGGCAACTATCCCAATGCCCATCAACAGGTGAAAAGATAAACACACTGTGGTATATACTGCTCAGTAATATAATGAGATGAACTATTAAATGCATATGGTAGGATTCCATATATTTAAAAAAGTTAAAACATGCAAAAAAATCTATACTAACAAAAAGTCAGATCAGTGGATGCCTGGGTAGGAAAGTGGGAGGTACAAGAGGGAGGGCAGAAGGGAATTTGGAAGACAATGAATATGTTCACTATCTTGATCGTGGTGATAATTTTATGGATGTATACATATGTCAAGCCTTATCAAATTGTACTTTAAATATGTGTGGTTTATTGCATGTCAATTATACCTCAATAAAACTATAAAAACAAAGATAATCAGTTTAGCATTCCTGGCTTGCAGTAAGAGCCTGTTTTCTTTAATTGCTCCTTGGCTCCAGACACCAAAATTATAGGCAGAAGAAGTCTCCCACCCTGACCTGCATAGGCCCCTGGGACAAAGCACTGACTGGTTCTCCGGGGTGCTCATTCACCTCCCAAAAATCATTTGTGAGGGGAGGAGGTCAGCAACAATTTTCCTTTGTCTCCAAGAAGGGCTGGCTATTCAGTTCACCCTGATTCTTTTCTTTTCTTTTTGCCATACTGGAGAATGAACCTAGGGCCTAGAGAATACTTGACCACTAAGCTATACTCTCTATTCTCCATATTGGGTTTTTTTTTGTTTTTTGTTTTTGTCACCTCAGGCCCTCTTAGGGTCTTGGATTTAATTATAATAACAATTATTATTATTTTTAAAATATTTTAGTTGTCAATAGACCTTTCTTTTGTTTATTTTAAGTGATGGTGAGAATCGAACCCAGTGCCTCACACATGTTAAGTAAGCACGCTACTACTGAACCACAATCCCAGCCCTAATAATTATTATTTTAAAAAAATTTTGTGTGAATATTCTTATGGCTACTAACACAGATCGAATCATCTAACTCAACTCAGTGTCTATGTTAGCCACTTGGTAAGTCTGCCGGGAGACTGAGTGAGAAAAAGCCTGTGTCTACAAGGACCTCCTGGCATAGAAAGATTTAGAGGTTACAGTGAGGACACTAGTGACTATCTTCAGAGGTAGAATGGGACTGGAATATGAGGGACCTGCAGATAAAATGACATGGGGGTTTACTGGGACAAGAGAACCATCTGATTTTTCCTCTTCCATTTTTATGAACCCATCCTGACACCCCACACTCCCTCTTTTTCTCCTGCTGCCAGGGAGGTTGCAGATCCATCCAGTAGAAGGAGGGAAAGTTTCTCTGTGCTCTTTGCTAGCCCGCTTCCTGCACCAAGAGGAACGGAAAGAGTTTGAGCCATCTGACGACTGGGGAGGTCTGGCATTTTCTATCTTTGCCTGTGCTGCTGTCTACCACTTCCCAGAGGTCTGCTAGCTAAGCTTGCAGATCTGATTTATGGAGGCCTTCTAAAGACAACTTTCAGCTGTGGATTTGTATGCAACTCTCTGTATGGGCTACTCGACAGGCATTCAGAGTTTCGGGGAGAAGCATATGCATTACAGAGGAAGCAGATGCTGCATAATCAAGAGCAATTTAGAAGGAATAGAGAAGGTAAGAAAAGGACAGACTCCATGCCCAACATCAGAAGGTTTTGTGCCACTACTGGGTCTTTACTGAGGTTCTTGGATGCTTTTCATATCCTAAGCAGCTGCATTAGAAGCCGGGGACCATTTAGATGGTGTGATGTGTGAATATGAAAGAAGCTACCATAAGAGATGTGGTTATGGGATGCAGATACCTTCAAACACAACCGCTGCCATCATAGGGTTCACACTGTCAGTGAATGAAGGAGAATAGGTTTTCAAAGAAGTTACCAAGGCTACATGTGGCCACATGGTATGAGGATCAGGTCTTCAGAGTCTGAGAAATCTGAAGATCAGAATGAGATTACACTCTCACTTCCTGAACTTGAGTGATGTTGGGAATGTTACTTTCTCTCTCACATCCTTATTTTAAGAGAGGGACAATAGTAACAAGGGCTTTCTCCACAGTAGAATGAATTGGACATAACTTTCCTATGTTCATATATGAATGCACAACCAGTGTAACTCCACATCTTGTACAACCATAAGAAATGGGAAGTTATACTCCATGTATGTATAATATGTCGAAATATACTCTACTGTCATATATATCTAAAAAGAATAAATAAAAATTTTTAAAAAAGACATGGCTTACTCCAACACCTGGAGACTCAATAATATGCTATTGAATGAAGCATGGATAACAGAAGACATCAAGGAGGAGATACAAAATTTCTTAGAGATAAATGAGAACTCGAATAAAATATCAAAATCTCTGGGACACTATGGAGCCAGTGCTAAGAGGAAAGTTCATTGCAATAGCTCATTCATTAAAAGAAGAAAAAGTCAACAAATAAATGACCTGGCACTACATCTCAAAGCCCTAGAAAAAGAGGAACAAATCAACACCAAAAGAGGGGCTGGGATTGTAGCTCAATGGTAGAGTGCTTGCCTCGCATGCATGGAGTACTGGGTTTGATCCTCAGCACCACATAAAAGCTAAATAAAGATATTAAAAAAAATCAACACAAAAGAAGTAGAATACAGGAAATAATTAAAATCAGGGCTGAAATCAATGAAATTGAAACAAAAGAAACAATTAAAAAAATTGACAAAACAAAAAGCTTGTTCTTTGAAACAATAAGTAAAATTGACAAACCCTTAGCCACTCCAATGAAAAGAAGGAGAGAGGAAACCCAAATTATCAAAATTCATGATGAAAAAGGAAATACCACAACAGATACTATTGAAATATAGGGGATAATTAGAAAATATTTTGAAAATTTATATGTCAGTAAAATAGAAAACCCTGAAGACACTGACAAATTTCTAGAAACATGACCTACCCAAACTGAACAGATCAATTTCAAGCAAGGAATAGAAGATGCCATCAAAAGCCTACCAACCAAGAAAAGCTCACGACCAGATGGATTCTCAGCTGAGTTCTACAAGACCTACAAAGAAGAACTAACACCAATATTCTTCAAATTATTCCATGACATAGAAAAGGAGGGAACTCTTCCAAATTCATTCTATGAGGATAGTATCACCCTGATACCAAAACCAGACAGAGACACATCAAAGAAAATTTCAGAACAATATCCCTGATGAAGGTAGATGCAAAAATTCTCAATAAAAGTTTGGCAAATTGTATACAAAAACATATTTAAAAAATAGTGCACCATGATCAAGTGGGGTTCATTCTCGGCATGCAAGTTTGGTTCAACATATAGAAATCAATAAATGTAATCCATCACATCAATAGACTTAAAGATAAGAACCATATGATTTTATCAATTGATGCAGAGAAAGCATTTGACAAAATTCAGCACCCTTTCATGTTCAAAACACTACAAAAACTAGGACTAGTAGGAACATACCTCAACATTGTAAAAGCAATCTATGCTAAACCCAAGGCCAATATCACTCTAAATAGAGAAAAAATTGGAAGCAATCCCTCTAAAAATGGGAACAAAACAGGAATGACCACTTTCACACTTCTATTCAACATAGTCCTTGAAACTCTAGCCAGAGCAATTAGGCAGATGAAAGAAATTAAAGGGATACAAATAGGAAAAGAAGAACTCAAACTATCATTATTTGCCAATGACATGATATTATACTTAGAAGATCCAAAAAATTCCACCAAAAAAATTTCTAAAATTAATAAATGAATTCAGCAAAGTAGCAGGATATAAAATCAACACCCATAAATCAAATGCATTTCTATACACATCAGTGATGAATCCTCTGGGGGAGAAATCAGGAAAACTATCCCATTCACAATAGCCTCAAAAAAAATACTTGAGAATAAATCTAACAAGAGAGGTGAAAGACCTCTACAAGGAAAACTACAGGACACTGAAGAAAGAAATTGAAGAAGACCTTAGAAGATGGAAAGATCTCCCATGCTCTTGAATAGGCAGAATCAATATTATCAAAATGGCGATACTACCCAAAGTCCTATACAGATTCAATGCAATCCCAATTAAAATCTCAACATCATTCCTTATAGAAATAGAAAAAGCAATCATGAAATTCATTTGGAAAAATAAAATACCCAGAGTAGCCAAAACAATCCTTAGCAAGAAGAGTGAAGCAGGAGGCATCGCAATATTAGACCTTAAACTATACTACAAAGCTATAGTAACAAAAATGGCATAGTATTGGCAACAAAATAGACATGTAGACAAATGGTACAGAATAGAAGACACAGAGACGAGCCCACAGAAATACAGTTATCACATACTACAAAGGTGCCAAAAACATATTGGAGAAAAGATAGCCTCTTCAACAAATGGTGCTGGGAAAACTGGAAATCCATATGCAGCAAAATAAAACTAAACCCCTTTCTCTCACCGTGCACAAAACTCAATTCAAAGTGGATCAAGGACCTAGGAATTAGACCAGAGACCCTGTGCCTAATAGAGGAAAATGTAGGCCCAAACCTTCATCACGTCGGATTAGGTCCTGACTTCCTTAACAAGACTCCTAAAGCACAAGAAATAAAATAAAGAATCAATAAATGGGATGGATTCAAACAAAAGTCTTCTTCTCAGCAAAAGAAACAATCAATGAGGTGAACAAAGAGCCTACATTTTGGGAGCAAATTTTTGCTACATGCACATCAGATAGAACACTAATCTCCAGGATATACAAAGAACACAAAAAAACTTAACACCACAAAACAAAACAAAGAACAATTGAATCAATAAATGGGCTAAGGAGCTGAACAGACACTTCTCAGAAAAAGATATATAATCAATCAACAAATATATGAAGACATGTTCAATATCTCTAGCAATTAGAGAAATGCAAATTAAAACTAAGATTTCATCTCACTCCAGTTAGAATGGCAGTTATCAAGAATACAAGCAATAATAAGTGTTGGTGAGGTTGTGGGGGAAAATGCTCATACATTGCTCGTGGGACTGAAAATTGGTGCAACCAATCTGGAAAGCAGTATGGAGATTCCTTAGAAAATTTGGAATGGAACCACCATTTGACCCAGCTATCCTACTTCTCAGTCTATATCCTAATGACTTAAAAACAGCATACTAAAGTAATGCAGCCACTTCTGTGTTTATAGTAGCACAATACACAATTACTAAACTGTGGAAGCAACCTAGATGCCTTTCAATAGATGAATGAATAAAGAAACTGTGGTATATATACACAATGGAATATTACTCAGCATTGAAAGAGAATAAGACCATGGCACTTGCACGTAAATGGATAGAGTTGGAGAACATGCTAAGTAAAGTAAGCCAATCCCAAAGAACCAAAGGTCAAAAGTTTTCTCTGATTAGTGGATGCTGATCCATAATGGGGGTGGGAGTGGGGAGCATGGGAGAAATGAAGGAACTTTGGATAGGGCATAGGGGATGGAGGGGAAGGAAGGGGTCTTGAGGGTAGAAAAGATGGTACAATGAGATGGACATCACTACCCTAGGTACATGTATGAAGACATGAATGGTGTGACACTACCTTGTGTACAACCAGAGAAATGAAATAGTGTGCTCCATATGTGTACTGTGACTTGAAATGCATTCTGTTGTTTTAAAAAATAAAAATAAATAAATTAAAAGAAAAGATATGGCTTTCTTCTCAGGATTGTTGCAGAGATGAAGTAGTAGAACAATACATGTAGTGGTGAAGTGGGAAATACACAGAGATAACTTTTGAGGTACTCTAAAATATAGCCAAAATAAATCTTTGCCTGTCAAAGATGTTTACCTGGACTACGGGAGCCTGAGGAGTCAGTGTTAAATGATTTAAATGACCACACCCACATGAATGGGGCATTATCCTTTCACATTCAACCCATAGCTTATGACAGCCCTGGCTCCTGCTGCCTACAGCCTGAATATAGGGAAGGCTGCCTCTCCTTCTTGCCTCATTTTCATGAAGACCAACTATTTGCTGGCTAGGAAAGGAGGGCCTGACCTCACAGCCACACTGAGCCTTCATGTCTTTAGGCTCATACTCCTGGAGGAAGTGAGTTTAGTTGCCCCAAGCTGCAAAGAAACTGTGCCTTTCTCCTGCCCAGTTTCTTATTTTGTGCCTAATCTAGGTGCTTATTATCTCACTCCCTCATCTGGCTTTCTCTCAGCTGGATAAGCAGATTGCACTAATATTCTTTTCTTTTCAAAATCTTTTGTTTAACAGATAATGATCACGATGATAAGTCTCTTGCACAGTGCTTCATCATTTTCAGATCACTTCCTCTGCCATTCTCTTATTTTTCCCCACAAAAAAACAGGTAGGCAGGGATGTGCCACTCTCATTCCCGTTTTACAGTGAGGATGTGACACGTTTCCCAGGTCACTCATGTAGAAAGTTTCAGAATTTTCTAAGGGAACTACCATACAAGCCTTATCGTAAGGCCCATTGTGTTTTTTGCCATTGAGTATGATTTCCTGTGGGTGGGTGGCAGGTGTGAGAGCACAGAAATAGGGTGGAGCAGCCACAGGATGATGGACAACAGCAGGAGCTACTGTGGCAGTGTTGTAAGGAACAGCTGAGGGGACGTGGGGGAAGGTGGGCACTGTCAAACTTGCAGATAGAGTAAGGGATTGAAAAATGAGCATATACACAACCAAGAAATGAAGGAACAACCAGGAAAGACTCTCTTAGTCGAATGAACAGTATTGAAGAGAACTATATTCTTTATAGCCTCTCTCTGAGGACATGCACTGCACTTACAATCAATTTATTCACCTTCAGTAGAGAAAAATTGAAACCTAAAGCAAAGATTCTTGAATTTAACTTTCAGGGGACATTAGACAAGACCTGTAGACATTTTTGGTTGTCACATCTGGAGAAGGAGGACAAGAAGTCACATGGGAAAAGTTGCTTCTTAACATTCTTCAAGGCACAGAACAGTCCCCACAACAAAGAATCATCCAGACCTTTATGTCAGGAGAGTGAGGATTGAGAAACCCACTCTGGAGAAATGCATATTTCCCCACTTGCCCAACTTTTGGCAAAATTGGAGCTGGTTCTTTGCTATAAATCTGTAAGTATGACTATTGGGTAATGGGGTTTTAACAGTAAGAGAAGGGCTTCAACACTGTTATTTGCTTTTAGCAACAAACACTGGCTCAGTCATTTTTTTTTCTCTTTTCCAAAATGGACATTCCCTCTTGTGTGAGTAACAAAGAAGAGACAAAGTAAGTGCCCAGTGATATTTTATGGGGATATGCTCCCAAGTGTTGGCAAAGTTAGATCTGAAACATTGATATCAATCTATACTGGTGTTGGGAACAGGGTGCTTTGTGAGAGTTAGAAAGGTCAGGGAAGAATTGATTGATAGGAACAATAGTGGGAAAGGATGAGAGGTCTTTTGGAACATAGAGGCTGGGAAAAGGCTTGGAGGTTACATGGTACTGTCCCTCTCATGCCCGGAGGGAAACTGGATCCCACAAAAGTTGCACTGATAACAGCGTGGTAGGGCCCTAAGATTCTGAGCTGAGGAAGTGAAACAGTACCTGAAACTATACTTCAGTATCTTAACAGTTTGCACAGAGTCAGCAGAGGCAGTCATATTTGGTTGGGTCTACTAGGGTGTTGTTAGTTCTGACAGTGAGAAATTTCAGTTAAGTCTGCCTTGGGAGATGTGGGTTCCCAGGTTCAACGTTAACAAAATGATATGCTCCTGCTGAAAATTTATGCAACATTTCTCCCTTTCTAAAATTTCATAACCCATGCTCTTTTAATCCTTCAAGGCTTTGTATATACTATGTTTTTGTCTGGGGTGGTTTTCATTCCTTTGTCCAGATCATCCTTCCTTTTGCAGCCCATCCCTGGCATCTGTAACTCTTTCTTGGATTCTACACACACACACACACACACACACACACACACACACACACACCACATAGGCTAAATCCCTCCATGCTGTGTGCTATTTCTATGCTTTCACCCACTCTTCTGTACAATAATAGGTATGTTGGATTTTGTGGAAACCAGTAAATAACACCCCCTTTCTTCCCATGTTGAAGTCAAACCCAATTGAGAAATAATACACAGTTGTCAAATAGATGGAAATATAAATATAAACTTTATTGGTAAAATTTATTACAGAATACGGTTTAGTTTTGCAGCCAAGTATGGCTCCCTAATAATTTCCTCCAGTATTAAACTCACCCAACCAGTCATGGACAGAATCAGAAACCTGCTGCAGGAACAGTATGAGATGATGGAAAGAAAGAGGCCCCACACACTTTCTTCTTCTATATTGGTAATTTTTTCCTTTCCTGGGGACTAAATATTTCAGAGTTGACATCAAAATACACAGCCTGTCTCCTCTGTTAGATGGTGGGCAACTCGGGGGCAGGGAGACCATATGGTCTATCTTTGTTTTCTCAATTCCAAGTTTAGCGTCTGGTACATAGCAGGTCTGTTCAATGAAGGATGTTAGACAAACTTCATGCCTCTTTCTTCTGCTTCATTTCATTCCTTTCAAACAAAAGTTTGATGTTCCCCCTAACCAGGCTCCTCCTGACGCCATACATGTTGTACAAACTAATCCCACAATGCCCCTGTGAGGTAGATTTACTCCCCCTTTTTGCAGAGGAGGGAAACAAACCCCAGAGTGCTTAGGGGCCTGTTTAGTCACCAAAGTCAGCCAGTTTCAACATGCCAGTCTCCTTAGCTGGCTCCACTCCTCCCCTAGTGTGCCCTGGGGCTTCCTCTGGCTTGGAGCTCTTTCCTTTCTGCATCCTCCAAATTCTTAGCCAGTCCTGACCAAAAGCAGGACTTTGAATAGACTTAATTCTTCATCTGGAGAGTTTGCAGGTTTGAGACATCCCTAGGTTTAGTCGCCTAGGTACTCTTCAGATCACTCCTGCTAAATCATGGTCAATATCTCTGCTCATGGAACATGTGGTCCCTCTATCACAGCCCACGTTCCTGTCAGCCAAGATCTCTCTTTCAAAGTTTCCACCCATCCAAAGCCTACCTACAGGTCCAGAGTTCTGTCCTGATTTTAGCCCTGCTGGACAACTGTGACTCACGGGCTTGTTTCCAAGCAATGACTGCCGATTTGGCTTCACCTTTGTTCTCTACCTATGAGTTATGCCTAAATGCCTGAGACCTCACTGTCTACCCTCCTGGTATAGCCCTGAGCTTGCCTAGATTTTAGACTATCTTTCTAGCCATCCTGGTTGTCACCCTAGAATGGGCCCCTGGAATACTGTGTGCAAAATCAGTATCTTATCTGCTCTGGGGGCAGGGATTAGATGAGATCTTAACCTAGTCTTTCCTGTTTCTTCTGTTGTCTCTCTTCAGCTGGGAGCAAAACATCATGTATTGAAGTTAGGACTTTTCATTTGTGAGGCATTATCTCCATTTTCCACAAGAAGACACTGAGGCAAGGAGGCTGAGGAACCTATCTCAGACCACATTGGCCTGATGTTCAAGGAAGAAAATTAGGGCTTAGAAAATGTTGATCATTGTACTTCTACATGTCCCATCCTGTCTCTCCACAGCCAGACTAACCTTCCTGGCTGCTACAAGCCCTGTCTTCCTATTAAATTAGAAGGACATAAAATGAAAGAAAAGAAAGAATAAAGAAAAGACAAAAATCTTTCACAGTTCAACATAGCTCTAATCTGACATGACAAGGCCAAGTCCATCTTTTCACAGTGCCAATTACTTAAAGGGCATCGATGCCATGGCACCATTAAAGTAATAGCAAAGATGGATTGTAGGACATTGTGGATCAATGTGCTAAGTGTTGTTCAACTTGTTCAATGAAATAAAGCATTGGATCATTAACCTTACCAATGTCAATGTGTTGTCACTATCAAATTCCACTAAATGAATGTCCATGGCCCTCATTAAAAAGTGCACTTTGAGGCAACTAATGTATTAATACCTTATTGGCTGATATTAAAAGGAGAGGCCCTCCAGGGCAGGGCAAGGAATCTAGACAGAAGCTAAGATATTTGATGAAGAGAGGAAGAGTGACAGACGCAAATGTGGAGATGTGGACTGGATCAGAAATTGAGAGGGAGGGAGAGGGATGAAGAAAAGGAAGGCACAGAGGTACATGGATACTTGCCTCCCTGACAAACAGGTATGGAGTAGCAGAAATAGATGATGGACTGGAGATGGAATGGAAGCTTTTCGTTTCATCTTTCTTCAGGATATCTGTCTGGGGTCCTAATCCAGTTCAGAGCCTCAAAGACATGAAAAGTTACCTGTAACAAACAAACAAACAAACAAAGCAGTGGGTGAGGGTGATATGCACTAGTTGGCCAGCCTAAGAAACATCTGCCTCCTCTTCTTGCCACCTTCCCCACTGTCCTGTCATGGGAAGAAAGAACTGAGGAACCCAAGCTCCTGGGCCAAAGCTGTCTCCCTGGTGTGGAGGCAAGAACAATGGATTGGAATTCAAGGGAACTGAGTTCTGTTTACAGTTCTTCTGCCATTGGCAAGACTTCAGCTAAGCAATTTCCTTTGCTGGGTTTCTTTGTAAAACAAAGAGCTTGGATGAACACATCAGTGATTTTTAAACAGGATTTTTTTTTCCTTTTCTTTTCTGGGTCTTAAGCATCTGTAGGGATGATAGAGGCTAATGAGGTGGAACCAGGGAGGGGAGGAACAATAATCTGCTCCCTTCCCCATACCTATCCAGGGCAATGTTAACTGTATACATTGTATACTAGACTTCTGTGTTACATTCCAGTGGAAGAATGGATCCTACTGTTACACAAGACAAAACAAACAAATTTGAAACAAAAATCCCAAACCATGTTAGTCCTAGCTTTTAATACTTTTCAACAACAGAATGCACTAGCTGAAAAGTGCTAAATGCAGTCCATCATTTAGTCTTTGTATTTATCAGCTGTCAATCAGACTGATTTTTTTTTCTTTCCTAGCAAGTGTTCTGATTATCCCGGCACCCTGTGGAAATAACTTCACCATCAGTACATGCACAGTTGCTTTTGATGATAACCTCATGAAGGAGGGACATTTAAGAGGGCTTAAATACTGAGTGGGTGTACAGCATGGGAGAATTCTCCAGAAGAAGGAGAAGAGTGTGCCAAGAAGGGAGAGGTGCTGGTGTGGAGAGAGGAGAAAAGAGAAGGGGCAACTTGTGTGGCAGCAATGTACATTTTATAGCCAAATAGGATTTTGATTGTCTGGTAATTTCTGAGAACTATTTGCCCAGTTCTGCATTACTGGCTGAATCAGGGTAATTTTTTTCTTGTCTCCATAATGTGTACCAAGTGCCTCATTTATCATAAAGTTTTGCTGGGGGTGGCTGATTTTTACTCTTGCTCATTCTCTAAAATACCTGCAAATGTTTTTCAAAACCAAAAGAAAAATTTTCCATTTATAAGTTTGCATAAGTTCTTATTTCCAGAGCCTAGCTCTACAAAGAATCTCCCATTTGGACCAATACCTTCCATGACTACTCCAGAGCCATTTTCTTGGCTACTTGTCCTCATTTGCAAATTCCCAAGTCAAGCCCTGTAACAAATGTTTGCACAGAAATCATACAAATGAATCCCATGGAGTTAAAAAATGGAACTCCACTAGTTATTTACATTGTTTTCTTAGCGAATGCGGTGAGTGCTTCTTAGGTGAGGAATGTTTATTTTAAAGGATGTTCTTTTACTTGACTATGTACTCTTTGAAGGCTGGAACTTTAATATTTATTTTATTATTAAACTTATGCTATTATTTACCTCTTCTAATGTTTCCTAAACTTACCTAATAGAATAAATTGCTGGGGCTGCTTGAAAAAAAAATCTAAGTCCTCTCTTATAGTTACATATTTTTTGTACCAGGACTTGAACCCAGGGGCGCTTAACCACTGATCACATCCCCAGCCCTTTTTTATATTTTATTTAGAGACAGGGTCTTGCTGAGTTGCTTAGAGATCTGTTAAGTTGTTGAGGCTGGCTTTGAACTCGCAATCCTCAGTCTCCCAAGCCACTGGGATTATAGGTATGTGCCACCACAGCCTGCTCTCTTATAGGGTTTTAATCAGTTGGTGTAGAATGATTGTCCAGGCATCTGAAATTTTGGAAAAAAGTACCTCAGTGTCTTTTATTATGGTAGAAATTTGGGAAATATTTATCTATATATTTAAGTGACCAGTCCAGCTGGGTACCACAGTAGTCCTCAGTAAACATTTGTCAAGAGTAAAGGACATCCTTGTCACAGGATTAATGAGCCAGGGATAGCCTGTTGCAGAAGAGATGGACAGATGGGAAGAGGGCAAGCAATTGTGTGTTTCCTGAGAGCCCCACACGAGGTTAGGGACTCAGCATATTGCATGGATTCTCACTGCCCCCACCCCCATCTAAATCTTCAAACTAGTCAAATGGAGCATGCGTCTGTAGTGAGCAGATGCTCAGTTGATTCAACAGGCAGAAATTTACAACCCTCTCTTCCCTAAAAATAGTGATTGTCAAAGAAACAATCAAATAGGTAGCCAGACTGCCATCCATTTTAGTTTGTTATCAGAATCTGTGCTGCCTTCTCCCTTTCTGCTTTTCGCTAGAGGTCTACTTTTTGTCCTCCTGTAGCCAGTAGCAGACTGCACCCTGATAAGCATTTCTGCTTCTGGAAGGCAGAAGCTGGCCTGAGGTTGTACTGCGGCTTGCTTTTCAGAACACCTTTTGGTAGGGACTTCCTTTCCCCTCTTGTTGGTCTGCCTGTTCCAGAGTGTTGACAAATGACCTACTTCATGCTCTGCTGTAGACATGCCCCCTTGCCCTGTGATAGATCCATGAGATTTCATATGACTTAGTGATGTCTGATTGAGCACTGTGCATTGGGCCAGAGGCTGGGGATATGGACGTGAGCAGTGTGTGTCCTCCTTTGCCTAGAATCTAAGGAGGAACACAAGACCAGTCAACCAGCCTTGGCTAACCAATGTGAAAGAGCTAGAAATCAGTAGTTTAGGATCCAGCACAGAGTGCTATGAGAGCTCACAGAGGGGCCTTAACTTGAACTGGGAGCATTAAGGAAGGCATCCTGGATCTGCTTCTTGGAGTCAACCAGTCCAAGATATAAGTTGGATGGACATCGAGGAGGAGGAAAGAGCATCCATCACAGCAAATACTTCATTAACTATATTCCCAGCACTGATGTCCAAATGCCCTTGTCTTGGCCTCTGTTGCTGGCATCAGGAGTCCAAGACATTTGATGATTTTTTTCTCTAATTAATTTGTTGTATGACCCTGGAAAAGTCACTTCTTTCCTCAGTGTCTCAGAGTTATCTTCTGTAGGGGATTTGGAGAAAATGACCTTTAAAGCTCCTTCCAGTTTTTCTACTCTGAATGTTCCTGCAGTCCATGCCTGTCACTTAGCATGGTGAACTTTCCCACGCTCTGTGGCTCTCTGTCATATGTGTGTATATCCATTTACGGGTGCACACACATTCACGCATGTATGTGTTGGTAAGGCCTACTCCATATGGCTACCTTTGTTGAGGAATTAAAAATCTGGGGGAAAGATACTGAGACTTTTTATCAGGACACAATTCAGTAAATAACAGACACTCATGCACACGCACTGTCTCCAGAGTAAACAGCCCAAGAGAAGTAGCAGGAGAGGAGGGTGGCAAAGGGGAGTAGAGCAAGGGCTGTCACAGCCCATGGCTTAAAAATGGCTTGAGTTGCAATTAAAAAAGGCAGGGGCCAAAGGTTATTTCCTGGCATTTCACTCGGGGTGGATAATTTTAGAGGGTGATGCGTCTCAGCTTGTTGAAATATTCTGAGAGACTTGTAACAGCTTAAGTCTAGCCAGGCTGAAATAAAAACTAAAGAGGCTGACACATACGAAGACAGCAGAGATGAGGAGCACGTTGGCAGACATTAAATGGGGGAAGAACTCAGCTTGATTGGCACCGTTCCTGGATCCTTATTTCTTGATTAATAGTAGAGATTGGATAATTTTTAAATTATTAATTATTTCCAGAGATCATGCATGATATCAGGTAGTCTTAGGCAGTCTTGTCACTGGGAAGGTTAAATACTCTCTGTACTTGATAATTACCTAATCACCATTACTCTTTTACATTAATTCTGCCCCAGAATTCATTATGACTGGGTTGGGTTATTAAAGCTTGCGTGCAAAGGAATAAAGCACCCTGTTGTTTGCATTGATTTAGTAGCAAAGGAAATGCCCCACTAATACCAAGATTATCCAGAACAGTCTGGAATAGTTCCTCCTGCCAGTTTGTTAAATTTGCTCCTAGATTCACCTTTGCATGTCCACTAGCAAGACATGCAGAAGGAAATGCAAATGAGTCCCTTCCAGGGAATTCTGAGGCCAGGAGGGAGACACCCTGCAGGAGAAGAAGGTGAAGGCAATTAAAGCAAGCCTCTTTCTCTCCAGAATGTCAGGGGCATTTGTGGGGAAGCAGCTGTTTCCCCCTCACATCCTCGTCATGGTCCACTGCCAATAGGTCTCTCAAGTGAACACATCTGTTAGCTTTGTCCTTTGGCAAAACTGTTGGCTGAATCAATGTCAGTGCAGCCCAAGAGGACAGAAACTCCTCATGTGGTCTTGGCCAAGACAAGAATTCATGGGAATTACAAAGGGGACAAGTAAAATCATAGTCACAGAGGTAAGGGTGGCTTTTGCAAAAGCTGCCCTTGGCTGAAATGATAATGAGAGAAAACCTATGGGTGATCTAGGGAGTAGGGAAATAGGGTTGTCATATACAACTGGGGGTTCTATAAATTGGATAAATTTTCTCCAGGGACTTTTGGCAAATTGTGTTAATGACCTTAAAAAGGTTCAGCGCTTTTGGGTTAATATTTTTATCTTTGGAAATGCACAAAATATGTGTGTCTGAAATATTGTAATATTAGTAACAAATATACACATTGAACTGTAGATGATCCATTAGGTTCACTGATGTTTATCAATAGGATGTGATACTTCACACTCTTTAAAAATTAAATTACTTAACTATTTTTTTGGTATTGAAAAATTGTTCTCACCTATCTTTTTTTTTTTTTAAAGAGGACACAAGAAAGTAAACTATGGTAAATCTTAATCTCAAAAGGCACATGGAAAAAAAGGCACATGAAAAACATGTACTACAAAAACATGTGAAGACAGAGCCCTGATGTTACCAGATGTTGCCAGTGAGTATGTTACCAGGAGTATAGGTAGTGGAAGGTGGATTTTGGTTTCTTTTGATTTTTTTTTTATATATCACGTTTTCTGCAATCAGTACATTTTACCCTCTTAAGTAGAATTACAAAATACACAATGAATTTTACTCTTGCCCATCAAATGTCTAAATAATCTCCAAAAATGTCTGTAAGAGTTAAACATAATCTAAATTAGTTAGGAAATTCCCAAATTATTTCAACAACAGCAATACTATAGTTTTGAAAATCCACTTGCATAGGCCCATTTTATAAATGGATAAAACTTAGTTTAAGGGTGTTTTTCTACACACAAAAGAAATAGTTATAAACTGTTCCAGCTCAATTTCTTTCCAGGGGGGGGGATCTGAGCAGGGGAATGAAGAAAGATGGAGTTAGAGAACCTGAAGTCTAGTCTCTCTCTGACTCCAGCAGGGCTTGGGCTTCTGGATTTAGAAGGTGAAGAAGCTGGATCACAGGGTTTTCCAATTGAGAGCTAAAATTTTAGGATACTATATTTTAAATCTATATGGAGAGGTGCTACCCAGTGGGCTGAATCTCAGCTTCTCTTAGCATTAAGATGTAGCAACACCTCTCAAGAAACAAATAATCACAATATAACTTTTGAACTCAGATGATTCCCTTTTGCTCATAGAAGAATCAAAATCTTTAAAAGAACTCCTCTAACTCCCTGAACCAACCCTTATTTTGGTTTTGACTAAGAGATTATATTTAAATAGAAAGCAAACTTGGATATTTTTAGTTCTAGTGAATACTAAATCTATGCAGTGTCTGAATTGAATTCCTTTTTTTTTTTTTTTTGGTGCTAGCAGACCTTGGGAGTTGCCTACCCAAAGCCACATTTTTTGATCTTGGCTATGTGAGGAGGTAATGTTGGAAGTACTTTAATCATCTTGGATCATGAACAGACAAATGTTAGGGCAAATGTCAATATTCTGAAAAAGTAAAACAAATAAATCTGAAAGCTGAGGTCTCTGGGCAGCCCTATTAGCCAATTCTAGAAAAGCCTACCTCTGGATTTCTTATAATGTAGGACAACAAACACCATTTTCAGTTGTCTATTACTTGAAACCCAAAAGATCTTAATTGGTCTCTGCTGGTCTTAACTACTTCTGATTTAGATAGGGAAAGTAATTCATGGTTAAAATGTTTTAAAATATCTCATGATAAAGTGCTAAGAAACTACCAGGAATCAAGACATACAAAGCTGCAGTATTTAAACAGTGTGGTGCTGGTGTCGGAATGAGCAGATTTAAAAAAAAAATCCAGATACTGAGCCTGTGCATACAGGAATTTAGTGACAAAAGGGACCTCATAGAATAATGACTATAGGTACACCTTCTGGACCTCAGAATGATGGCTATAGGTATGCCCAGTTTTTAATCTTGGTCCCAGCCAATTATTAATTATGTGACCACAGGGAAGTTACTTAAATTTAATAAGCTTTTGTTACTTGTCTATAAAACATGAATAATAATATATATGATAGAGAGTTGTTATGAGGATTAAATAAGATAACACACATAAGGATCTTAGTATATTCTGTGAACTCTTTCATTTTTATGTTGCTTGGTATCTCATGGGCGGTTTGTTGGCACCATGTACATACCACTTCAAAAGTCTCTTCTTCTATGCACTCTCATAGGATGTGACTATGTACTCTTAAATTTAAATCAACTAAAATTAACCCAAATAAAAAATTTAGTTCCTTATTTTTAATAGCTACATTTCCCCATATTTTTATTGGTATATTGTACCAATAAATTGAGATTTATCATTATGTATTCATACAAACACACAGCATAACAATATAATTTGGCCCATGTTATTCCACAATATTACTAGCCACATGTTAAGAGCTCAGTAGTCATATATGGCTAGCAGGTATCACATTGGACAGTGAAGATACAGATCATTTGTATCTCTGCAGAAAGCTCTACTAGATGGGGATTTAAGAGTTTCAAGAGTTTAAAAGTTTCCTGCAGCAACCATTTCGATACATTGAAAGCTCTGACTAGCTTCAGACAAGTGTAATCAGACAGCATTTGCCTCTTGTCCCCCTGCAGACCTCTCATTTTCTGCTATGGAATATCATGTGCAATGCAGGTGAGAATGTACTCTATACTCATGCATGCCCAACCCCCAATTGCAAGGGAGTTGGTGTCTGTGGAGCACTCCTTGGCCAAGGAAGAATGGCGGTCAAGGGGTAAATGCTTCTTCCCTACTTTCCCAGGGTATTCGAGATATTTAGTAGAGCTTCTCAGAACATCCATGCATTAATCAACAGTTGCCCTTTGGGATGGCTGACTTGAAAGCACATTCATGTATTGACTGTCACCCCTGCAAGTTCTCATCCAACTTCTGAATTCCTGTTTCTTAGGCTCACGTTTCCAAAAGCACTCAAGCTTTTGTCTAGGGTTCTGCTTTCAGGGAACGCAGGCTAATAAAGAGAGCATATAATAAGATGGTCATAATAGCTTCATTGCTTATTAGAAGGAGAGAGGATGGGGTAATTAACAAGTAATATTTAAATATCAGCAGGCCGTTTGGGGAAAACATTATTTACATCGAACACATAAAAATTCTATGTAAAGATTTAAAAACAAAAAGATCAAAAAATTACAAGGTTACAAAAGTACTAGAAGAAAATACCAGAGTACTTCTTATAGACTTGGACTATGAAAAACCTTCTAAACGGAATTCAGAATAAATAAAAATAGATAGGAGTAATTAAACTTTAATAATTTGTATAGGGGAAAAGTTACTAAGAACAAAATAGAAAGTAAAATCCTCAGAAAATAATTTAAGTTTATTATAAATAATAAACTAATTTCCTCAATATGAAGATAACTTTTAAAAATTAACCAAGCCAATAAGAAAGAAAATACCATTCCAGCAACCTAGCATTCTGATTGGCATATTGTGGATTTCTATCAATATTTGTTGGATGAATAAGTGACCCTGTGGGTTAATGGGCAAAGTATAAAAAATTCATTGAACAAATAAATCAGATGAATTATAAACATCTTATGTTCAATTTCACTAGGGAATCAGAGAGATACTCCTTAAACATGAAAATTTTTCTTTTCACTCATGAGATTGGCAGAAATACAAAGGATGGATGATGTGTTAATGAAGATATAGGGGAAAGGGCACTGCTGTACATTGTTGGTGGGTGTAAAAATGGATGTAATTTTATGCAGGACAATTTTACAACATCCATCAAAATTTAAGACGTACATATCCTTTGACCCATAAATTCTACTTCTAGGAATCCATCTGTCTTAGTGTGTTTGGGCTGCCATAACAAAATCCCTTAGACTGGGTAATTTATAAACAATGGAAATTTATTGCTCACAGTTCTAGAAGCTAAGTCCAAGATCAAGGCACCTGCAGATGTGGTGTCTGGTGAAGGTCAGTGCTCTGCTGCAGGGATGGTACCTACTGCTGTGTCCTAGGCCATTCCCTTCAATCTTTCTTTTTTAAGAAAGGTTCTACTTCTTAGTAATAGCACTGGTTCCAAAATACAAATTTTGAGAAGATAACAACATTCATAACATAGCACCATCCTTAAACATTACAAAAGTAAATATACAAGAACATATGAGCAATGGAATAAGAATTTCTATTATAGTGCTCATTGGCATATTGGAAAACTGAAGAGGACTGACTTACCATTTGTGGAATGGTAAATCATAACACACACACACACACATACACACACACACACAATACTCATGTATATTAGGTAGTTATTCAGAAACCAAAATAGATGCAGAAGGATGTCCATCATTAAGGATTGACTTACATTTCCTGAAAAGATATATTGAAGTCTCACCTCCCAGTATTTTAGAATGTGGCCTTATTTGAAAATAGAATCTGTAAAGTAGCAGTCATGTTAAGGTGAGGTCATTATTGAGGACTCTAACTCAATATGAGTGGTGTCCCTATAAACAGGGGAAATCTATAAACAGAGAAAGATCCATGCAGAGAGAAGCTGGTAGGAAGACAAGCAGAGAAAAGACAGTCATGTAGCTGGAGTGATAGGTCTAAGAGCCAGGACATGCCAGATTGTTGACAAATACCAGAAGATAGAAGAGTCAAGGAAGTTTCCTGTCCTAGAGCTGTCAGAAAGAACATGGGCCTGCTGACACCTTGATTTCTGACTCTGAGCCTCCAAAATGTGAAGGAACAAACTTCTATTGCTTAAACTGTGCAGTTTTGGTACTTTGCTATGGCAATCCTAGGAAACAAATGGTGGTGTATTGTAGAGCAAGACACCAAGTTTGCAGACCAACAAGTATCATGTCAATTTATTATGTTCAAGAAATGTTGCTGCAAATATTCTCCTGTGCTTATGTGTGCATAGAAAAGGTTCTGGAAAGATAGCCACCAGGCTATTTCACAAGTGTGCTCTGAGGAAGGAGACTTACAGTGTTGTGTGATTATGGGAATGACTTGTTTTTCCTTCACATATTCTCTGATCTGTTCCCCAGTGAGCATGTACTACTTTTTTTTTTTTTAAACTTGGCAATGTGCTTTTTTTTTTTTAATATTTTGTTTTTTTAGTTGTAGGTGAACAGAATATCTTTATTTTATTTTTATGTGGTGCTGAGGATCGAACCCAGTGCCTCACGTATGCGAGGCAAGCGCTCAACCGCTGAGCAATTACCCCAGCCCCGAGCATGTACTACTTTGTAAATATATTTTCCCATCTGAAAATTCAAGTCCATTGCACAACCAGGGGCCTTTTTCTCCAGGGAGAGAAGCAAAACAAGAGGCAGAGGAGGAGAAAGAAAGTGGCATAGAGAATCAACTATGGGACCCTCAATGTCTTCCCACCTAGGGCTCTGATTCTCCTCAGAGAAAAACACCAATTCCTGGGACACTCTCTTTTCCACTGGGGGGCTCGCCCCTCAGAAACATCCGGACAGCAGGTACTCTCCTCGCCTCCAATGAAGCATTGCTGTGGGATATGGCTCAGGCGTCAGTCTGGACATGCTTTGTGTGTTCTTAGGTTTATTTCTGAATATCTAGGAATCACCAGAGGGCTTGGTGCTACAGATGACAAGCAGCCACAGTTATGTGAAATCCCATGTCATCCCACTTTCTTCTCTCCTTGTGCTCTGAGGTACTTCTAGGGAGCAGAGCAGCATAGAGTGGGCCAGAGAGGAGGGGGACATACAGCAAAAGTAGGTGTGGGAGTTGCTGGTGACAGAAAGGAAGTTCAATCAGTGGACCAGAGAAGTCAACTTGTAAATTCAGTGAGATTTTTCATGGATTTTAGAAAACTCTGTTTTGGCCTCTTCTGTTCTCCCTGTTTTGTGTCCTCACCTTTTGCTCTTGATACTTCTTTTTTTTTTTTTTGGTGCTGGAAATTGAACTCAGGGGCACTCGACCACTGAGCCACATCTCCAGCCCTATTTTGTGTTTTATGTAGAGACAGGGTCTCACTGAGTTGTTTAGCGCCTCGCCATTGCCGAGGCTGGCTTTAAACTCACGATTCTCCTGTCTCAGCCTCCCTAAGTGCTGGGATTACAGGCTTGCACCACCACGCCTGGCTTTGCTCTTAGTACTTCTTAACTTTCTATTTTCTTTCCATTCAAACCAAGACAGGATTTGATCTCACCATGGAGAGAGAATGGCTTATCTAGTTGCTTTTCCCCTCTGTAGCAACAAAGACTAAAACTGAACTTAATTTGCTGGAGGTAACTAACACTCAGGCCCAGAAGGAAAGTGTTAAGTGGCAGTAAGAGTCTCTGTAGTAGCCGCTGATAAATGCCTAGCTTATGCTTGAAGAAAAATAATAGCAGGTATGCTATAGGTAAACACCCAGTATCCTTTCCACACTTTCTGAAGTAAGACACATTTGATTCCCCATTTTAAAGATAGGAAAACTAAGGCAAGAAAAGTTAAGCTATGTATCCAGGTCACATACCTGATGTGAAGAGTTGAAGTTGACGTAGGTGGTCCAGCTATGGTCCCCACACTTAGCTACCTGGGCCACTGCTTCTCAGGGCTGTGGACACAAGTGCCTGGACACAACCTTCCCAAATCACACATGAACCTTGTTAGTGTGTTTTCAGAGCCAAGTCATGAGATATGACTCAGGGTGATGGTGTCAAGCAATCCCCCAACCAGCTGGTAGGAGGACTCATTTGCAAAGGTTTCCATTGACTATGCCATTGTAACACTATAGGGACACAACTTCTTTGAGGGTAAATGGAATCCCAGCAGCAAGTGAAATTGAATTAGGTCCCAGGGGACTAGGAGAATCCTTTCTCCTTTAGCCCAGTGCCATGCTGAATGCAACATCCAGGAAACAGTTACTTTGCCCTATAAAGAATCCACACACATCCCTGCCCTCCACCTGTCTCAGATGTGCACTCTATAAGCTGGACAGAACAACGCCTGTGACCTTCATCCCTTACTACCTGAACCTATTGCCCTTGATGATTTCAGCCCATGCTCTCTGGTTATCAAAGTGTTCCAGTACATTTAATGCTTCCTAAAAGCCGGTGGATGGAAAAACCACATGCACAGTGAATTTTTGCAAGTGAAGTATTTTTGCAAATTTTCAACCCAACGGCAAAGGGATCAAACAGCACGGTTGCACAGAAAAGCTGAACCAGGCTATAGGACTCTGAAAGCTGTTTGCCTGTATTGAAATATCCCATTGTCCTCTGTGCTCTCCCCCACCAAAGTCTCTTCTCATATAAGAGACTTTGACTCTCTAGGCAGCCTGCATGGGGTTTATGGATGAGATTGATATTTAAGACTCTGGCAAAGCTTGACCTTCGGCTTTCCAATAAGCAGCAAGGACAAACTGCCGTGCTCAAGACTTGAGACTTTAATTCCACCAATTGCTTCTCTCCAGCCCATTATGCATGAGAAATGCAACTGGCTCACCCTCTGGTGCCCTGGTAATCCAGAGGTACCTCTGAATCACAGACCCATAGAATGTTAGAGCTGCAAAGGGCCCCAGAGATCAGCCAGTGGGTCCAACCTCCTCATTTTACAGATGAGGAGGCTTTCTTCAGTTGTGTGCCTTGCAGGCTTGGCTGCCCTGCACTCACTGGCTCTTTCCAGGTAGGCACAGAGCAGCAAGGCCATGGAGTCATTAGCATGCCTGCAAATGTCATGAATTTGTGGAAAACACGAAGCAGGGGTGTCAGTAATTGAGGGCAGAAACTGCAGATCTGGGTTCCAGGGATTCTGGGGTGTGGACAGTTGCTTGCTACTATATAAATGAAGGTAAGTTTTCTTCTTTTGAGCCATATCATTGGGAAAAGTTTTTAATGAGAGCAGAAAAGAAATCTTTTTGTTTACCATGTACACATTTTCTTGTTCCATAGAATTCTAAAGTTCCCCTACATTCTCCACCATTCAATGATGAAAATCTCTCTCCAGTTCTCTGACTTCCCCTGCCAGCTTGAAGCATGATATTGACAGCAACTAGTCCCTGAGAAATTACCATGTGTTGGGCACCATTTTGAAGGCTTAGTGTGTATTATCTCATTGAGTCCTTACAAAACTCCAATAAGGTGAGTGTGAATATTAGCTCCATATTATAGATGAGGAAACTGAAACAAGGAGAGATCAAATAAATTACCCTATGCTACATAGTTATGTCATTGAAGTCCCAAGGTTGTAGAAATATTTTGACAGGAAGAATTTCCAGTTTGGGGCAAATTGTTCTAGAAAACATGAGCCGGTGGCCACTTGAAGTAAATCAAACTGGGGGATCTCACTGAAGAAAAATACCCCTGTTATATGTGCACACATATTCCAGTTGATAGACTTTGCATACCAAAAGTGATGTGATCTAACTTGAGATAGGTCCTAATTCTTTATAGCTGTGTGGTCATAGGCAGATATTAACTCAGTGCTTCCATGCCCACATCTGTAAAACAGATGTAACAATGGTGGTGATGATTATGAGGATGATAAAAATATATACCTCACACTCACAGCATTGTTATTAAGGTTGAAGTTTTCATTAAGGGCCTGCTACTGGTGGCTATTTCAGACAGTAGCCTTTCCTTTTCTCCTGGGGAAATATTCCAAGATTCCCAGTGGACACCCAAAACTGCAGATAGTACAAAACTCTACATATAGACTATTTTTTTCAATACATATATCCCTATGATTAAAGTTTCAATAAGGCTCAGTGAGTGATCAACAATAATAAATAATATTAAAATAGAAAAATTATAACAATACATTGTAATAAAATTATGTGAATGTTCTCTCTCTCGTGCTCTCTTTTTCTTGCTCTCTCTCAAAATATCTTACTGTGTTCACCCTTCTTCCTGTTATGAGGTGAGATGAAAAAATACCTATATGATGAAATGGAGTAAGGTGAATCATGTAGGCACTGTGGTGTAGTATTAGGCTTCTATTGACCTTCTCCACTGGTTTTCGAGAAATCTTTATGAGCAGCATAATTAAATCTTATGCCATCCTGCTCCATACCACCTGGGGTTGAATCACCCTCTGTCCAGAGTATCTACACTGTATATACTACTCACCATGTAGTCACTTAGTAGCCATCTTGGTTATCAACCATTACCATATCTCAAATCTTGTATTTAAATAACCTTCAGAACAACACACAATTTAAAATTTGCTTATTTCTGGAATTTTCTATTTTATATTTTTGGACTGTAATTGACTAGGTAATTGAAAGCATGGGAAGCAAACTGCAGATAAGGGAAGGAGGTGGCTACTGTAAATGGTAACCTCTACTTGGAGTACATCTCTTTTTTTTCTTTCCTTTTGTTTCCAGATGGATAAACTTTCATTGATGTAACCTTCCTGGATTTTCTCTTCTCTACTCATTCAGTGACTGAACCACAAAAGAAGTTAAACAACTGACAAGTACCTTGGTCACCAAGCTGGTAAGCAGGAAGCTAGGATATAAACCCATGTAATCTGGCTTGGGAGCCCACACACTTGGATGCTTCACCCTACTAATTCCTCGGCGCACAAAGCACACATGATATCCAATATCTCCTCTTCTGCTTGGTGGCAAGAAATCTCAAACTACTGGCTCTTTGGAAAAGGAAGTATAGAGAAGAAGACTCAGTGCTAGGACCCAAATCATGCTTTCTTTGAAGTAATTTTATATCCTTGTCTTCTTTTCTACTCTGAAGGAGAAAGCCTTATGACACAGTGTTGATTCATCCACAGTTTTCCCCAGAGGATCTTTGTTTAAACCTATTTTCTTACTGTAATTATTTACTTCTTCTTTAATTCTCAAAGTGTTCAGATTTGGGGAGAAATCATGTAGTCCTTCTATGCAGAAGCCTGGGAAATGTTTAGGCAAGGGAAGGGAACAGGTCCGTGTCAAGGTTATTGGCATATTCTTTAAAACAGAGAAAAAAAATTGATCACATTGTTGTATTGAGGACTGAGCTACTTGGCACCACAAGAAACTAAGACCACATGACTTTTGGTAATCTAGGCTTCTTGAGCTTTGTCTTGGCTATACTATGTTTGTTCTTGCTCATGAGTGAGCCTCACTAATGCATTCCAAGGGCCATCAGAGCCCTAAATGACAGCTTAACAACAGGCAATCAACCATGCCTCCTTCATATGGTCAGGAGCAGCTCACGGGCAACCTGTTGCAGGGACAGGGACAGGAAAACTGAAGCAAGAAATGACCTATACTGCCTGGGTCCTGGAGTTAAATTTACTGGCATAATTGCCAGATGTAATTTCTCTGCACCTCTTTCTGCTAAGTGCTCTTTAAGAGCAAAGCACTTAGTAAATTATAAGGAGGCACCAGCACAAAAGTGCTTACAAATAAGAATTATGGAAAATCAGAAGCCAAACGCTCACAACAGCAATTTCTTTTTTCTTTAATCAGAAACAGAGTGAGAACCATACTGGAGGGGTGAAGTCTCTCAGGCACAGCGATAACATAAGCTGTTCATATATTTTAAGATCTAATCTATCATTTAAAAATTATTTTATTATAAGGCTATATATATATATTCCAATATTCCACTGGCTGCCCCAGGGGAAGCCAGATAAAAGGTAATAATAGAACTAATGGGAATTAACTTTATAGCGTTAACCCACCAGGTTGAGAAAGCAAGAGGCACAAATTGGTAGATAGGGGAATTCAACTACCAAACGGCCCATGCTGAATGTTTGGTTGCTGTTTCTACTGGTTTTCATTTCAGGAAAGGGAGTTAGTCACACAGAAGGCGGCATCCGACCTCAGCCACAATGATGGCAGAGAGAAACAAAACCCAGGCTTTCTGGAATCTTAAGCAATCCCACAGGAAGACATTGAGTGTCTCAGAAACCGCCTTGAGGAGCCAGTCATCTATCAAAAGTGACTGTGCTTTTGCTGGCTCCACATCAGTAGCTTCTTGGGGGCAGAACATCAAGCACAGTTGGGCACATATATTTTTTTTGTATCTCACCAACACTGCTGGAAAGTGTAGCATCAGGTCCATGAGAAGCTATGTTTGAAAAAAGAGCAGATTAGGCATTTTGAAAAGCACAGATCACATATATAAACATGCCTAGTACAGAATGTATAGTACAATGGCTCAACAAATCTTAGGCCCTATTTCTTCTCCCTTTCCCACTGTGTCTCTAGATTAGCAGCATAATAGGAAATGTGGCTATGGTTTGGATCTTAAGTGTCCCCTAAAGGACCATGTGTTAGAGGCTTGGTCCTCAGCATGGTGCTATTGGGAGGTTGTGGGACTTCTAAGAGGCAGGGCCTAACGAGAGGTTTTAGGTCATTGCAGATGTATCCTCAGAGAGGATTGTTGGACCCAGGTGGTCTTTTCCTCTCTCTCCCTCTTTAGTTTCCTGGCAACTGGGTGAGTAGTTTTGCTGTGCCATGTACTTCTTACCATTGCCATCTGGCACCCTCACCAGAGACCTGAAAATCACGGGACTGCCTGCTCCTGGACTAGTCCTGCCTGCCAACAACTGTGAGCCAAAATAAACGTTTTCCCTTTATAAGTTGATTATTTCAGGTATTTGTTATAGTGATGGAAGCAACAACTAACAAATGCCTGGAGACAAGACTTTGTTGGGTTCTCTGGAACCCAATCCATCTCCTTGACTCCATAGAGGTGGATAATTAACTCACCCAGCTTGGGAAGCTTACCTCTTGGAATGAAATATCTCCATTCTCATTTCTCTGTTTCTAGCATCATTCGCAGGTGTTTCTAAAGGCTCTCACTACTAACATCACAACCATCAGTACAGAATGTTGACATTCAAGATGGAACTGACCTAAAAGCCATCTGAGGGACTGGGATTGTAGCTCAGTGGTAGAGCGCTTGCCTCGCATGCGTGAGGCCCTGGGTTCGATCCTCAGCACCACGTACAAAGCAATAAAATAAAGACATTGTGTCCATCTACAACTAAAAAAAAATATTAAAAAAAAAAAAGCCATCTGATTCTCAGATGACAACAGCTCCCTTCCTTAAAACACACACACACACACACACACACACACATACACACACACTTTCTGTACCTTCTGCCTGGAATAACACTTATGCTGATAAATCCAGCATAAGATAGCCCTAAGAAGGAATGAGTCACGAAGAATAAACTTTACTGGCATATCTAACAGGATTCCTTGTTGTACATGGAAGATTCCTAGATGTAAGACTTTAAAGTCAAGAAATCTCTTTTCTTACCAGTCAAAGATTTCTTTCCCACACTCACTCCCAAAGTCTCAGCTGACACTAAATGTGTCCAGAAGCCTAAAGCACAAGATTCTCAGGATACACAGTTTACAGGCTGTAGATTGCATTTTCCATCCCCAGAGAAAGGCAGGGCTGCTATTTCTAGAGGAAAATGTGCTGTTTTCCTCAAATATCCCTTCCCCAATCACCACCACCTTCAGAGAGAAATGCATTAGCAACAGCAAGATCAGGCAAGCTTGATTTGGAAGAGAATGCTATTTGCCTATCATCTCTTCTCTCCACATCAGCAAAATTGGCCAGTTTGATAATGCTTTATACTCTTTACACATTGTCAGGTAAGATGCATTGCAAATGTACATGGCTTAACAAATATATGGTAAATACACATTTTTCCTGTCCTTTCTATCTATAAAAGATTCTACAGAAAGTTGAAGGAGGAAAGAGTCGTTTTGTAAAAATGATAGATATGGTATAAAACTCCATAGCTTAAACATCTAACTTGCTGAGTTTTAATGGGGTTGTCATCACCGGACTGTTAGCTTAACTTATGAAAATCAAGAAAATGCCTCTTTGTTGCTTCATAAATCCTGATGAACAATGGTCC
>CM053410.1:57413527-57440152 GCA_028644305.1 Xerus rutilus | reverse complement strand
CCATCCATGGAATTACTCTTTAGCTTTGATGTCTGAACAAAAGAACTTGTGTTGCTTAAGAAGGACCTTCTGAACTCATTTGCACAGTTAATTAGTTATATTAAATTGAAAGTTGAGATAGGGGAGGGCAGAGAAGGAATACAGGCATTTTGATGTGGTTTAGATTGATCCGGAAGGGATTAAAGAAATGGGGATTATTTCTTGCAGGCAAAATTTAGTTAAGTAAAGCATGGAGTTTGGGAGAGTGGACTAGAGGGGAGTAGCATGAGCCTTCTGAGGCGTGGAAGGCGGGGTTCAGAGATATCATGGTGCAAGATAACACAAGATAACACATGGTGCAAGAGAGATGAGGAGCCCTTGTCCGTCCCTGACCTCACTGTCCCTGACCTCAGAAGGTAAGAAGATGCTAAGACAAGCCTTCCTCCCTAGAAATCTTGCCCATTGCAGACCTTTCTCCTGGGTGGCTTTCAGGCACAAAAAGCCTTAGTTTGGCCAGACAGCTCTTTGGTTCTTATGCAGGGACATCCTACAGGGCATATCAATTAGTGTCTAAGAGAGAAACTCCCCTGCCCCCTGAATTTTGCTTTCTTCCAGTGCTGTATAGCCTGCAAAGTGTTTCACACACATTTGAAGAGGGTTTGGTTAGCTTTGTCCTAGAGAGAGGACTTGAGATTCATAGATGCAAACAACTCTGAATCATTTTGAACCAGTACTGGTACATTTCTGGTCTGGTGAATCTTACTTTTACATGTGGTTCCCATTGCTAGGGCATTGGGAAATGGAAATAAGTCAGGTAGATAAAGGGGAAAATCTCCAGAGGCTGCTCTCTAGTACAGTGGTATGTCCTTGAAGAAGGTAACAAGGACTTTTCTGAGTGAAGGAAAAGAAAGGGCCCACCCGCAACAATAACTCAGAATGGTTGATAAGCATTTGCTTTTCTATTCTGGGTCTTTTTTCCCCCCTTCTTTCTCTATTGCATTGCTGTGGAGTTGAAACTGGCTGAATCAGCACTGAATCATTTAGCAGGAAATGATGAAAACTGTCATTTTCCTCTGTCTGCACAGTAACACACAGCAGAGAGAGCTGCAGATGATGGCGGTCCATCTGACAATGCTGCGGGCCTGAGATTGGATTGTGGGTGGGAAGGGCCTGCAGTTTAATCAGCAGTCACTCCCCCCGGGTGGATCTGGGAGTGTGAATGTGAGGTTGTCCCTGCAGCAAGGACACCTAGTTGACAGACCCACAGAAACAGCCCTAGAGAGGTGAAGAAGCAAAAGACAAGCCACAGGCCCACTGGGAAATCTTACAGCAGAAAACAGGCATCCTGAATGATGGGGTACCCCAGAACACTTTTGGTGCTTACAGTAGCTATATGAAAAAGTCCCCATCAAAGGGCTGCCTTGACAAGGAGAGGAAGCTTCCCTTGGCTTCCTACAGTAACCTGCAACCTTACTGGAATATAATTTTATAACCTCATTCAGGGAGAGATGAGAGGTGTTTTCACCATCTGCTCATTTTAAAATGCACTCAGGATTTGTCAGAAAACAGCATGATTCTGCAGTGTTTGGCATCTTCTTTTACCCTTTGAGCCTCAGTTTCTTCTTTGGTAGAACAGAGATGTTAATCCCTACAGCTGCAGCATCATGGGGCTGAATCATGGCATAATGAATGTGATGGTACTTTGTGAAGTGCACATCATTACATTATTCAGAATCCCAAGTCCTTGGGGGCACTTCAGAACCCTTATTCTAGCACTCATCCCAAGCAAGCAAACACACATCTACCTTGTCTACCCCTGCTGGTCCCCAGCTTAATGGCTTTAATGCAGTTGTGAACATGACCACTGACCCATGTGCCCCAGTTGGGAAGTAGTATTAATGGGAATGAGTCAGGCCCCCAAATCCTGAATTGCTTCTGCTTTCTATTAAGCTAAGAGACTCTCTAGTGATGACTACGCATCATTTAGTATCCAAAAGAGAATGAGCAACCTCATTAAATGTCCACATGTTTCTGAATGTCCAGATTTTTGACAACATTCTTATGGCCATTTGGAAATAATATTCCATAAGTGAGAAGATAGAAAGAGTATTTGATATTTTTTTAAAAACTGGGGGAACAGATATACAGTCAAGGGAACCCCTAAGAAGGGATGGTGTGATGCTAAGGAATGTGGTAGGGCTGGTGGAAATATGGGTGCTCAGTGGACAATTAAGCATTTGGAAGGTTTTGCAGGAGTTAAGCTATATTCACTCACAATTATCAATCCAGGAAGTTCTGCCTGGCTAATTTTTCGGTCTCATCCATAATTTAATAACTATTTACCCAATTTCTATTATCTTAAAAGATTACTTGAGTTGCTGTGTGGGGAATGAATTTTGGGGAGCAGGAATACCCAGAAGGGCCAGGTAGGAGGTTGCTCCACATGAACCTTGCTAATAGTTTGATTTAGGATAGTGGCAATACATATAGAATCAAGCCATCTATTGGTCCCTAATAAATAAATTGGCATACTATGTCAATACATGGAATATGGTTTATGGGTGGAGGAATCAAAGATGGTGCCTGTGTTTTTGGCTTAATGAATGGGTTGACTGAAATGGGGAAGAACAGGGCAAAACCAGTCTGATTGAACAAGCACAATCAAAATCCCTGTTCTTGACATGCTATGTCTGAAATGCCGTTAAGTCATTCTAGTGGCGATCACAAGATACATGTTTGCAGCTAAGGAGGCTAGGGAATAGAGACATGGAAGTCATTGGCATTTTCGTATTGGAATCTTGGGGCCTGAATGCAGTTAGTTAGGGAAGGAGTGTTGCTAGAGAAGAGGACCCAAGACTCCTATTTCCACATTTAGAAAGAGAAACCTGAACAGGAGTAGAACAGGAATGGCTGGTGAGGTGATAGTGCTGTCATGGAAAGGGAAGCGATTCTGAATAATTCTGAAGGTTCAATCCTCCGTGATTCTTGCTCCCTCTCACATTATATCTTCCCTTCTTGATTGCACAGGCTGATAAATCCAGGAAGTTGAACTTCTGCCCGCCTCTGGGAAGTGGCCCAGGCTATCCAAGTAACAAATCATCAGCTTATCACAGTTGACACTGCTACCATTCTACTTTATCATTTTTTTGCTCTTATTTTTTTCTGAATTTTGGGAAGCTGACTATGGCCTTTTATCTAGATGCCCACACTCTGTCATCACTCTTTTCCTTCCTCTCTCTGCTTCCCTCCCACCTCCTTCCTGGGCGCTCCACACAGTGAGGCCCTATCCACTTCATCTGGTTTATCTGCTGAGTGTCCTCAAGGTTCAGTCATTTCCCAATGGTTATTTGCTGTTTATCTGATTCTCAACTTGACATTATATCTCCTTGTGATATACAGCCGTCTGGCTATTGTTTATCCAGTGCAAGTATATTATTCTGCATCAACTATCCCCCTATCTCCTGCAAGTTGGGGACCATGTCTCTAACATCACAATATCTGACATCTGCAAATCATCCCCATAACTGCAGAGATAAGAAAGAATTCATTACCATCTATGTTACCCTCACTTGGGGAAAATTCAGGTCAAATTGCTTTGCCCTTGGATGACATCTTCCTTTAATTTTAAACTTGTCCTTTCTCTCTCTGCATTTTATTTAAACGCAGACATTTTATTTGTACCCCACTGCTTGTCTCTCTGATTGGAAGACCATTTCTACTGATGGTGGCTGAAGTGTAAATATTTTGTTTTTGAGGTTTGTTCAGCAAGGTCTATTCGGACAGAAGACAAAATGTCAGCTGAAGTCCCTGTGTGTGAAGAACATAGTGTTCAGCCTTTTACTCCCAAGGTAAATTATTTGCTTAAGTAAGGGTTTCTTCCTTGATTACAGCTTTTATTATTGAGATCTTATCTGAATTTCCCAGGTGTGTTTTGAATTTCACAATCTTTCTCTGTACTGCACAGAGCTGGTCTCAGAAAATATATTTGCATGTGTTCCCAGCTCTGATGGAGACAGAGTCCTAGACAAATAGTTCTGGGAATAAAGGGCTGAAGAGAAACACAGTATCTGGGTGTGCTAATTATTTTTCCCGACTGAGGACATTAGCTGGCTGTTAATAGACATATCTATTAGGTGTTATACTATTTGTTTTAGAATATGGCCTTTCTTGATTTGAAAAATCTTAGAGTAGAATGAAGAAAATACATTAAAATGAAATAAATAATATTTGATTGATTGATCGATTCATTCATTCATTCATTCATTCATTCATTCATTCAAGAAAAACACACTGAGCACCTATGATGTGCCAATCAATGTGCTGGGTACAGGGACACAAAGATGAATAAGAAAGCTCAGTCTTTAAGGAGCTCCTTGCAGAGGAGACAGGCAATTACAGCATGCTGGTAAGTTCCCTGACAGAAGCCCCTATAAAATGCTATGGGAGTGCAGAAGATGGAGTTACAAATTGCCAAGGGGTACTGGGGACCATATGACAAAGACTGAATCTTTGAATGACTGGGATTGCGGCAGATGGATATGGTGGGGGGACTGCCCTCAGGCATCTGTAGCACTCAAGTGTGGAAGAATGAGGGAAGGTGTGAGTAGGGCAGGGGGAATCAAGAGGCATGGCTGGAAAGGTGGGTTGGGTGCTGACAGTATCTGAGCTCCCTTTAAGCAAAAGTCAGAGAGCAGGTTCAAGGTGCCTTCCTTCTGGTCAGAGGAGGAGTGGGAATCATGGACCTTCTGAAGAGGCAGCATCAGAAAACAGCGCACCCAAATCATTCAGTCTCATCTGGTATAAACTTCTTTTTTTGTTTTTTGTTTTTTGGTACCAGGGATTGAACTTAGGGGCACTCGACCACTGAGCCACATCCCCAGCCCTATTTTGTGTTTTATGTGGAGACAAGGTCTCACTGAGTTGCTTAGCGCCTCGCTGTTGCTAAGGCTGACTTTGAACTCGTGATTCTCCTGTCTCAGCCTCCCAAAGTGTTGGATTACAGGCGTGAGCCACTTTGCCTGGTTTGGCATAAACTTCTGATGTCCTCTATTTTGGAAATTACAGTTCATTGCAAGCTCAGAATTCTGTCCTGGTGCTCCCTTTCTCACTCAGCTGCCACAGGTTTGTTAGCCTATGGGCTAACCCATAGACTTGGTTCTTGACTTCTCTTCATAGTGTCCCTGTTTCTGCTTTGACGATCCCATTTTCTTTTATTCATTTACAGTTAAGCTCTGTTGATTCATTATGTCCTGTCTTGGATCCTGTTCCAGTCAAGGCCCTGCTTCAGTCTTTGCCACTGACACGTCAGGCCTTTACCTGAGCAGTGACCAGGTATGTCAAATGCTGCATACTGTTCTGGAAACATGATCAGGTAGGACTAGCAAAGATCTGTTGTAATAGGGCCTACCAATCTCTGCTTGGAAAATGGGGTGTGATTGATAGATCCTCACCATGAAGGGTCATGCTGATTAGGATAGGGATGTTGAAGGTGTCACAGGTGAAGAGATGTCTCCAAAGAAGGACCAGAGGAGACCCCAGAGAGAAGGGGGAGCTCTACTCAGGATTAATAGTTACTGGCAGGTATGCCAGCAAAGAATTGCTGCATATGCCCATCAGAGATGCAGACAGAGATTTATTTAGTAAAGAAGATACATGTTCAAGGGAGAATAAGGGATATCTCAAGAGTGAAAGACACTGTTTTAGGGTTCCCAGATCTTCTTTTAAAGGAAACTTGGTGAGGGGTAGGTATGGAAAGGTGTGTGATAATGATGATCCCAAGATGGATTCTGGTGGTCTGGTCAGTCTCTGAGTCCTTTGGCTGATGTAGTGTTCATTATCAGTAGATAGCACTGGAAGTTCCCTAAATTATAGGTTCCTCAAAATATCATCTCTCTTTTTGCTTAATATAGTTATTGGGGGTTTAATTAACAGTGCTCAGATATTTACAGGCTTCCCAGGAATTTGGAAGTAACAGGCTTGGAAGAGAGAGGCTTGGGGAGTGACAGATCTGGAAAAGTATGAAGAACTTCTGAATTCAACTCCTTTCCCCTGGTCCTTCCTTCGTGTCTGCTTTCTGCTTGTTTCTTATTTCTTCTGTCCTACCTCAGAGGGAGATGAAGAGATAATGGTAATCACATCTGTAAGGAGAGATCTATGACGTTACCACTGACAAACAGGAAAGTAAGGGTGCAGATTCTAGACTCTGGAAACTTAAAAAAATTACTAGTTATGCATGATATTGGGAAGTTAAGTGAAACCATTGCAAGGAGTATGGAAGAGATGCCTAGGATAGGAAAACAATAGGTTTGATGAATTATGACACTTAGTTTTTTCCTCCATCATTACGTTCCTTCCTTCCACCCTCTAAGTCATATCGAAAGCATCCAGAGCAGGTATGCAGATTGCAAGAGTGTGGGAAAAAGGGCAACCTTACTTTCTCCAAGTCTAGATTCCAAAGCATGTTAAAAATGTTAAAACAGCAGCTTGCTCTTAGGAATAGAAGGCAACTGTGGGGTGAAATTGCCTTAGTAGGGGCATGAGGCTAGACTTGAGGAAAATGGGATTGCAAGGCACTAAAAGAACAGAGGGAGGGCATTATATTTCCCTCCATAGAAATCTGTTGGAAGAGGAAAGAAAACCATCTGTCTAGTACAGTGTAAATATAGTCAGGCTTATGCCCTTGAAATGGACTTATTTTTTTCTTTTTAAACTACTTTAACTAAATTTTTTCTGCGATAGCACTATCCATACTTATTTTCACATAGCTGCAATCAGAAAGTGCTTTATCTTTTGCTCTAGCTTATTATTATTTTAATTTTACTTAACATTGTAGCATTAGCATTCTCACACTTAATGACTATAGTGTGGTCCTCACAGTTATTTTAATGACTGCATAATAGCCCAATATACAGTTGAATTGTTAATTTAATAATATATCTGGGATTAACTCTGTAGATCTCTTTCTGGCCCAATATTTTTGTATTTTATGGTCTTCTTAATTCCTCTGCTCTGTACAAATTAGTCTATGTTTCCTCTCCCAAATATTCTTAAATTTCTCCTTGTAACCACCTATACAACCACAAACAGAATGCCCACAGGAACTCATTCCTTCTGGCCTCCAATAAAGAAATAGCACATGATGGTACAGGCCTTGGTGTCAGGTTAGATTCAAGTTTCTGATTTTTGTCATTGCTAGTGACACTAGATCAATTACTTAATCTTATGAGCTCCCATTTCTTCATCTACAAAAAATGCTCATAAATGTATGTATCTTGAAAGGTTATGTAAGGATTAAAGACAATAATTATAAAGTGCTTGCTTCAAAGTAGATGATCATATGTTCTGATTCCAGTAAGCCTGATGGCAAAATAAGATGAGTACTTTTACATTCAATGGAAAGTGTATCGAGGGCAGGAATCTTATATTATATACCCCTGAATCCTCCAGGACAGGGGGCTTTCTACAATTCCTAGTTGTTAGTTGATTATGTAGACCTTTGTAGAATATCTGACCCCATGGATTGAGTGGTGTTGGGTGGTTTTCTTTCTGAAGTCCTGAACTCTCGCTTCTCCAGCAGGTGACTAACAGGTTCCAAAATGGCAGCAGTTGGCTGCCCAGCATGGATTTGCAACTCCACCTGTGGGGAAAGCAATTGCAGGTAGGAAGCCACTGGCAGCTCTAGGAAGAAACTACCTGTTCTCAGAGGCTGTGTGGGGACCCAACATGAATATTCAGTGTGTATTTTATACCGTGACAATTTTAGAGACCAGGTGCACCAAAGATGCACAGGCAGATGAGAAAGGGAGAGGGGAGGGGAGGAGGGAACCCATCCACAAACAAACCTGATTCCTCTGCTCCTTACAAAACATTTGCCTTTTACAAGCACACAGATAAATCCCCAGCAGAACAGGGAGTGCCGAGAGGGAAGCTGGCATTCGAAAGGCTTGCAATATCAGCTAATTGGTCTCAAACTTAAATCATAAAAAGACCTGTAATTATGCTGTTCCGAATTAACACAGAAGGCTGTTGGGTGTGTGGTGGTGGAGAGAAGGAGGAGCACCGATGGGGGGAAGAGTCCGTTTTTTAAGTGAATTTATACTATTATAAGACTTGTCGCGGGCGAGTAATAAAAATGGTGATGCTAAGTTAAGCCTTGTGTTATCCTGTTTGCTCAGATGCTGCTTATGCCAGCCGTAGCCAGCAGAAAGCACTTTTCAATTTATTTTTATGACTCTTCTCTAAAAGCATTCCATTAAAGGAATATTACCCTGTATGAAGTTTTGAGGCACCAATGGCAGTTTATTTGCTTGTTGTGCTGGAAAGGGATAAACAGTTATCTGTGGTGCCCATTATTTCAGTTTTGTCTTTCTCTTACTCCAGTTAAGGGTCAAATGTGGATTCTGCTGTCTACCCTTCTATGGAGCACCCCTCCCTGACTGTGCTGGGTTGAATCTGGGCTGCGTGTTAGTCTGCTTTGATGATCGGAACTGCTGAGTCTCAAGTTTGCTCCTCATGGGGCCAATTTCTTCTAGCCCATTGGGGAGATGAAGGCTCTGCAGCCATGCTTCTTAGTTGGAGGGCAGGAGCCAAGTGAGGCAGGGAGGCATCTCCTCTGATGGAGTCTGTTTCATCTCTTACCTTTCCAAAATCCACTCTTTTGTTGCTTTGGCAATATGTGTTCTGCCACAGTTGCTTCCTCTCTCACAAATAAAATGAATCTAGAAGAACAATATGGCACCGTCGTTGAGGGCATAGGTTTGAAATTTAACTCTGCCACACAAGATCTGCTATCTTAGACAAGCTACTGGACCTCTCTGAATATAAGTTTTCTAACCTATAAAATGGGGACATGATAGTCACCATCTCATTAGGTTTTTGTGAAGATTAAATGAGAAGATAGATGTAAAGTGCATATCACATAGTAAATGCTGCATATGTAAGTGTTAGGCATTTTGTTATCAATATTATTGCTGATATCTCAATAAATGTAAGTGAATACAGGATTTCTGGCTCTGATTTCATTACTAGTTTGCCAAATCACCTTAAACTCATCAGTTAATTTATTTAGGATAATAATTCAACCTTTTTCTCATTCATGAAAGGAGATGAAGACCAGCAAAAAGCAAAAGTCATGATAAATAAATGGCTTTATGATAATTTATGATGTTATCATAACCTGGATGAGTACAGTGCTAATTCATGTCCTTTATGTCTAAGTGTATTTTGAAGATCTATTATAGGAATATGAATTCCCTGATGTTGGAGGTTATTAATTGAAGTAATAGAATCTTATAGTTGAAACAGGTCTTAGGATCTCAAGGATTTTTTATTTTAAGCAGGAATTCCTTCGGCAACCACTCTGATTTGTGTCAGGTCGCAGCCTGTGTTATAACCGACCCTGTAATAGTGGATTTACTCTTGCAGGCTCATCTTTCCTAGTTCTAAATGATAGAATGCTATTCTTTAAAGTTATCTGAAATCTTCCTTCGTGTTACTTTCATAAAATGGTGTTGGTTCTGTCCCCTGAACCTTCACAGAAAAAGTCTAATTCTTTTGTACATGATAGAGCTTCGAGTATTTGCAGACAGCAGTTTCCTTAGGTCTCTTCTACTTCTGCCAAGTTCCCTCAAACAGTCCTCATAGGCCACAACATCCAGAGCCTTTGTCATCACAACCACTCCCCCAGATGAGTTGCAACCTCAGTGGAACTTTCCTTCATAAAATGGTACACTGAAACGGAACACAGAATTCTGTTCATGGTTGGGCCTCCCTAGATTGTGATGCTATCCTTTGCTCTAACCTGACCAAAGATGCCTCTCATCCTTGTGATTGCTATACAACTCCTCACTCATGCTCTGAGACCACATCCCCCTTCAACTTGGTGGAAACAGGAAAAATTGTCTGATTCAGTCTTCATAAGTTGTGAGTTTCAAAAGTGAACAGTGCATAAAGGAGTTTGAAATTGCTGAAAGGAAAAAAAGATGAATATGTGGGTTTAATTTTATGGTGGTTGAGCTGATGCAGTTCACTACAGCTCTTGTTGTTTTCACCCCATAAGTACTTATGTTAGCTCACTTATTACTCTGCATTGAAAACTGTTCAGATTTGTCTATCTATCTATTTATTTATTTATCTACTGATTGATTTATTGTGCTGGAGATTGAACCCAGAGCCTCACACATGCTAGGCAAGCATGCTACCAACTGAGCTATATCCCAAACCCTCAGTTTTATTTTATTTTTCTCTTATTGGATGTTCTAATTTATAGAGAGATAGATTTGATCTTGGCTAGTTTATTACCCATCATTCTCTACTTTGTGTTATCCCCCAGTTTGAGAAGCTTGGTTTCTGTGGTTTTACTTAAACGATGGGTACAAATATTGAAAATTTCCTCTCTAAAAACTCCTTCCTATCCACTCTATATATAGCCCCAAATAATAATGGCTTCTTTCTTTTATCTCTTCTCCTATTAAACATCCTCTTTCACAGAACCAATTTTCTTTTTTGTCTTAAAGACATTTGGGTAAATACTTTATCTTGTCCTGTACATTAAAAACTCCTTCATGACTGAGAATGTGTTGCAGTTACATTTATAGCCCCCAAAGGCAGTGACCCCGCCTTGTACGTGGTAGGCAGCAAGTGTATGGGGCTGAGGGCAGAGACGATTATATCCTCTAAAGAGAATTCTTGACTAATTACAACATCATTAAACTCTTATTTGCATAGTTTGTTTGATTAATGTACAAGAATGTTATAATGATTATTATCTTCTATTAAGTCCAAAACTATGATGATGCTGAAATGTTAGCCTACTTGCAGGTTGGCGAGTTAACCTGCCTGTGTAACTGTGTACACACTCCCCCACCCCAGACCTCTGCATTAGAGAATAGACCATCTAATACTCATGTAGAGCTTAGTGTTGGTTCCCATTGACTCAATCAACCATGAGGCAATATAACAAGGGCCTGATATTACCTGCATGTGTGATAGAGTTGTGCTACAGAGGAGGAATTTCGAAAAAACTATACAATTTGTAGCTCATACAGTATGTACAGATCCTCTGAAAGATGACAGTCTTGCAGTATCTGCAGGAATATGAAAGTCCAATTGGGAAGAGGAAGGTAAATCCATAGCCCAAACATAAATACATCAGGTAGTACAGCAATATATAAGTTTGGAAAGGTTTAGTGTGAAAAAAATTTCAGGGCTGGTTATATATTTAATAGGGACAGATGTCTGATGGTGAGCTGGGAGGTAGCAATGTGCAGAAGAGACCCCAGTTGGGTAACTTTTCCCATTTGCCAAGAGAGTGGAGGAGGCCTTCTCTTTCATCACGAGTACTGAGTTTTCTGAAGTCCCAAGCTAGGAGAACATTCCTAATTGACTCTAGATCTGCATGATCTCACTGCAGAACAAGCTAACACAGAGGCAGGGAAGATGTGAAAGGTTAAATGAAGGTTGAAATCAGCAGGGCTGGGTGATGAGGGTGCACAGAGCAGAGTCAATGGTGAGAAACAGAAGTCAGAAGGGGAAAGACAGGCAGAGCCGAGAGGGACGTTTGAAGCTAATATATGGGGCTTCCTTGCACTGATCCCAGTAAAAGACTCTGCTTATGGTAATTGTTACCTAATAGAAGTTAAGAAAGCATGGAGTAAATTATTTTTCCTTGGGCCTTTCAATTCCTTCATGTCCTGATTAATACACACACACACACACACACACACACACACACACACACACATGCACGCACATATATGTTTTTCTTTCTTTTTTTCCTATATTGTAGTCACTGCATTTTTCAGCTCTATATTTTTACTTGATGTTTTCCCCCTAAGCCCTGGCTCCCATCCTTCGATTACCAACTTCAGAAACAAGCCCACACAATTGGAAGAGGAGGCTGGAGATTCATCTCCTCTGGACTGTAAAGATGACAAATCTCTCTCAACTCTTTGGTTAGAAAATACAATTAAGTGAACTGGAGTGGGTTCTCTCCAAAGAAAATTGGCTGGATTGAGATGTGAGTATCCTAGAAGCTGAACCAATAAAAATCAATCATTCCCATCCCCTGGGGAAATGGCACTAGGGGAAAAGTTTGCTTTGATATCTCTGTGCTGTGGACAAAATGTGTGTGATTTTTACCCAATCAATAGAAATCTCTAAAATGAAAGATTGAAGCCGTCAGGAGTTGTAACATCTCAGATGAAATATGTTTGTGAGAATTGTCTCCACTAAATGCCCAACATTCTCCCTAAGCCCCCATCTAAGTGTTTGCATAGCTTTGGAGCATTGTATGTTGTCTTTTTGCTCAAGCTTAGAAGGCTTGAGGAATCTCCAGTCTGAATGAGACTCTTGAGAGAAAACAACTAGCTGCATGATGCATGGGCTCACAAAGTAGAGAGGAAGCTGTGGAGTATGGTGTCCTCCTTTGTATTTATCTTCAAGCCTAGATTTGATGCTATTCTGTGCTCAAAAGTCTTCAGAAAGCAAGATTTCATACTCTCTGAGGTACCCAGTGCCAGCGTTGAAGACCTCTCACTCTGAGCAAATCTGTTCTTAAATTTCATCTTGTTATTTAATTCTTTAATCTCAGTTGTGGGATGTCCTTTACTCTCATGTCATGCTGGGACCAAAGCTGGTTATGTGCCACACCAGGGATATTTCTTGAAGGAGTAAATTAATGAATTTGCTACTAAACTTTGAAAATCATATTGTTAATCCTTGTCTCTGTTTTAATAAGGTGGGTCATAACGTAAAAATAAACAACCACATGCCTATAATTTATTTTCCTGATGCTGGCCTCTTTAAAAATGAGTAGTTGGGCTGTCCCTTGAGTGAAAAGAGTGACTCTTTCTCACCTCCTCATAACACAAAGTGGTAGAACCTGCCACTAAATCTGTTGGCCAACTACTGTACTTTTTAAAATTTTAATGATGGTAGAATACACCTAAAATAAAATTTGTCATCTTAACTATTTTTAAGTGTGTAGTTCACTGGCAATAAGTACATTTATATTATTGTATAGCCACCATCACCATCCATTCATCTCCACAACTTTTTCATCATCTCAAACTGAAAATGTGCACCCATTACATAATTTCCCACAGCCTCCTTCCTCTAGCTCCTGGTAGCCACCATTCTATTTTCTGTCCCTATGAATGTGTCTATTCTAAATATTTCACATACATAGACTCATACCATATTTGTCCTTTTGTGTCTGGCTCATTTTGTTTAAAGTGATGTCTTTAGGTTTGATCCACATTGTATCATGTGTCAGAATTTCCTTCCTTTTTGGTGGTATTGAGGATTGAACCCAGGGGCACTTTACCACTGAGCTACAAGCCCAACCCTTTTTAAAAATTTGAGACAGTGTCTCTCTAAGTTGTCAAGGCTACCAAGGCTGCCCTCAAACTTTTGATTCTCTCGCCTCAGTCTCCCAAGTTTCTGGGATGGCAGGTGTGTGCCACCCCTCCTGGCAGAATCCCCTCCCTGTTTTAAGTTGAGTAATATTCTGTTGTATGTGTACATTTTGTTTGTCCATTCATTCTTTGATGAATATTTGGGTTATTTTAACTTTTTGGCTATTGTGAATAGTGCTACTATGAGCACTGGTGTACAAATATCTCTTCAAGTCCCTCTATCAACTTTTTGGATATATATTCAGAAGTGGAATTTCTGGGTCGTATGATAATTATGTGTTTAACTTTTAGAAGAATGGCTATACTATTTTCTGTAGTGGCTACTCTTTTTTATAATCCTACCAGTTGTACACAAAGGTTCCAATTTTTCCGCATCTTTGTCAACACTTGCTATTCTCTCTTTCTCTCTCTCTCTCTGTCACAATAGCCAACCAATGGGCTAACTGCTCTTTGATTTGTTAAAATTCACAAAATCTTATCACTTGAGCTTCTCCTCCACTTTTTAAAAAACATTCACTTCCTTAGAAAAGTAATCTTTTTTTTCTTGGTTCAGGTTCATGAAAAATGCTCTGTAATTGGCCTCCGTAGCCTGACACTCACACATTGTTTCCCTGTTAAGGTTGCTCTCAGGCTCCAAGATCTCAGCAGGGAATTTTTCTGGGTGATATTCTTTCTACCCTATTTTCCAAATTGTCTCCCCCTCTTTATTTTTTGGTGATGTTCAATTTCAACATGTTTAAAATCGAATTCTTTATTCTGGCCTCATCACGTTGCCACCTGTGTGGCTTGAAGTAAATGATTCAACCAAAGCCTAGTTTCCTTGATTCTAAAAAAAAAAATAATAATACCTAAGGCACAACATTTCTTACATTTTCATAATCTTTTAACAGATTGTTACTTTAGTTTATCCTGCTCTTCACTAATGGATTCATTTTCCTAAAATAGTCTGTTCCACTGATCATTCATATTTTCAAAAACCTCTGTCCACTTTTTCTAAACTTTATTGCTTGGAAGTAATGCACACATTATGCCTTTCTCATCATAGCAGAGGCTTTTGTAAATTCCTCTGTCCTGTGAAAAGAGTCTTGACTCTCTACTTCTCAGATTCCGTGAATAGTGAATTCTTTTTTTTTTTTTTTTTTTTTTAATTTGAGGTATCCAGTCACTCTCTGGGCCTTGCCAAATCATCTTCTTAAATGCTGTGATGCTTCTTTTTTGTCATTCTATTGTCATTTCTGGACTCCAGGGCTCTGCACTTAAGTCACTGCTCACTGAAACTTGGGTTCTCTTTTGAAACCCAGCTCACCTCAGGTTGACATGTGGGTAACAGGCTTCCGGATGAGTGGAGAGTCTCCAAGCTTCGAAGAAGAATAGGAAATGGCTTTCACTCCCTCCTGGAAGGACTCTGGAAAGCGGTGAGGCCTGTCACCTAGTTCTAATATAAACTTAGTTTAATACCACAGAAGAAGTAAGTGATGCAGGTAGGTCTGTGTTCCAACGCTGCTTCTACTCTTCACTGACTATATGACTCTGGGGGGAGTTATTAAAGCTTCGTGTTACTCTCTCAGTAAGATCAGGGCAGGAGACATGTCTTTTAGGGTTGTTGTCAGAAATAAGAAATGAAAGTAAGCCATTCATTGATTATTGGGATTGAAGGTGCTCAAATAAATGGTAGGGCTGTTGTTAACATTATTATTATTTTAAAGTTATTTCTTCCTAGGTCTTCAGTGTTGGAATGATTGGAGAAGACAAGCATAGTAAAATAATGCAAAGGGTATAAACTTTGTGACGGTTGAAATTGTTCTTTTCTTTTAACTCACCCTCTTTGTTCCTGTGTCAAGTTCATGCCTTAACTAAATTCAGAGAAGGAACCTTCCAGTACAGTCAGGCTGCCTTAAGACAAAGTCTTTACATTCCATCTCCCTCATGAGGATATTTGACCCCTCTGATTCTACTTCCAGCCATGCCTAGGCTATTCTAAGTCTAAGACGGTAGATGTTCTTGCATGGTGAACTTCACTATGGACATTTTAACATTATAAAAAGAATTCGCATTCCAGGTGGGATGATTAATTTGTTTACTCCTGTCTGTGGAAAAACTGAAAACCTTATCAATTGGAAATAAAGCCACTTGATCAAATGCTTAACGTTCTCATAACTGTTCAAGGCAATATACGACGCCCTGGAGCATTAAGCACGCATTGTACTCCAGCTGGAGTGCCATCTTGTGTAACTCCAACCAATACACCCTTTTTCTTGTACTTAGTTACGCTAGTACCTTGTTATTTGTAGTTGCTCTTTGGTACTTGATAGCATGTTTTTGCATCATTGTCTATTATTTGCTTCTTGTTAAATTGTGTTTGCACATGAGTCTCCTAATAATTGTCAACTCAATGACAATTGAGTTGGTGGTGTGAGGGTAATGCTCCTTATCCTTGAAGGACACAGAACAGTGCTAGATACTTGGATTGCATTAATTCTAAATATACTAAGTGCCAACTATGTGCCATGCTAGAAACTAAGGATATGATGGGAAATAATATAGGTAATTATATATTTTAGTAGACACAAATTCAATCATTCTTAAATTATAATTGAGAAGGAGGACTTTTAGTGGTAGGAGAAATTAGAACACCCTTAGAGTAAGTTTGGGGATTCAGACCCAGCTCCCCTGAAGACATCTTGAACTCTGACTTTTGTACACCCTGAACCCACAACTTGACTCCTTTTAATGAATGGGCTTGAATATTCTTGAGTATTATCATATTTGAAAAGCTTTGCACTCCCAGCTTCATCATATTTCATCACTCATAAAATATATGTGAAAATCAATGACATTAGATCACCATGTCTTAAGTCTTAAAGAGTTTTCCCTGTCTCCCTAAGGATGTAGTGAATCAGAAAATAATTAAAAATCATTTAGATCGCAACCTCTCTTTTCCTCCCCCCACCCCACTTCCGGAGGCCTTCAAGGAGCAGTGAGATTTATGTCTCTCCCTCCATCCGATGGCTCAGATAATGCAGGAACATCTTCACAAATGGGAGCTTTGCCAGCAGCAGCAGTGTATCCCACCTGGCCTGCATTCTCCATGTGTGCACAATGGCCACACTTATGAAGAAACTTCTACCTCTGGGATTACTGGTTATTTTTCTTAACAGCAGAAATGACTACAACAAACCACAGATGACATTTAATGGCAACTTACCATTTGTAGGATGCTTACACATCCATTATTCATTTGATGCTTATAACGTAGATATTACTCTTATTCTGTTAAATACCAGTGAGTCATTGCTCAGATAAAGCTGGAGACTTTTCCAAGATCACTCTTCTTAGGAGAGGGTAGAAACAGGATTATAGCTCTAAGATCATTCCTTCCACCTTCTTCCCTGCCTTCTTCACAGAGAGAGTGGTAGGAGAAAGAAAGATGAAGAAAGGTAATGGGATTTGGGATATATTTTAGCCAAATTTGGTAGATATATTTTTTATTTTTGCACAATTACGAGGGATCTATTATATGATCCAGTTCCTTGCTCTGCATAAACCAAGTGATATTGTGAGTTAAGATGTTTTTTATCTAGGCTGAGTACAAAGCTCAGTGGTAGAGTGCTTGCTAGCATGTGTGAAGCCCTGAGTTCCATCCCCAGCATCACCTTTTTTAAAAAAAGGATTAGTTCATCCAAGTCCAATTGAATTAAAAAACAAGAAATTTATCAGCTCACGTACATCTATAGCTAAGGGTAGTTTCAGGGACTCTGCTGTCATCTCCTTGGCCTACATTAGGTCACATGCCTATTTCTCAGTAATCACTGGCAAGAGGCTGGGGTTCAAATAAACTCTGGCCTACTCAGACCTATAGATGGAGATGGGAGTAGGATCAGCTTCTTTATAAGCACTTGGCCTATACATTTGGATTGAAGGTAATTTTTATACTTGTCCAACCATGAAGATTCAGTAATTAGTGAATTTGGCCATAGGGAACAGAACTTTTAATCTGCATAAATCCATGATTTCCAACCTTGGATATACAGTGGAATCAACTGAGGAATTTAAAAGCATTGATATTTGGGTAGTACCCCTAGAGATTGTAATTCAATTAGTCTGGGGTGAATTTGGCATTGGGGTTTTTAAAACTTCCTAGGTGATTCTAATGTGAGGTCAAGGTTGATAAGTATTCTTATAAATACTTACCACTCAAAGTGTGGCTCACAAGCACTGTATCACTTGGGAATTTGTAAGAAATACTAAATCTCAGACTGCACCCTGGACCTGATACATCTGACTGAATGTAGATGTTAATAATCTCTTCAGGAAACCCACAGATGCACTGAAGTATGAGAAGCACTGACGTAGACAACAGTGTCCAAGGCCTTGTACCTGATTCATGTCTTTACTTTGGCTCTTAAGTGCAGTTTGCAATTCCTTGTTTAGGGATTTTGTTGATGGTATTCCTCAAATATATGATTCACTATTTAGCTTTCCTCAGAGGTGGGCCATGCAAACCAGTGCTTATTAATTATGTATGATCCAGAATCACTTGAGAACTTTATTATAAATTTACACCCATGGTCTCTACTGTAGAACAAGTGCAATAGAATCTGAGGATAGATTGAAGCATCTATCTTGGGTAGTGGGTATAGCTACATGGTAGAGTGCTTACCTAGCATGCATAAGGTCCTAGGTTTGTTCCCCAACATTGGAAAAAATATAAGAATATATAAATGGGTAAAAATCATTTTTTTTTCAGTTCAGATGGTTACTGCATTGTAGTCAAGAATATGATACCAAATGTGTTTTCCCAAAATGAAAACCAGAGGGAAAAGAAACTGGTTGGGAATTTAATGATGACATAATCAAGACTGTTCTAACTGAACTCATTGCCAGATATTTGGTCCTTGGTCTGCCTATAGACCTGGCCCCAGCAAAGAGAAGAGATCATAAGCCCCAGCCCTGGGGCTGACCAGAAGAGGGGTCATGAGGATGATGGATGAGAGCTGGTGCCATAGATAGCTGCTGCCTCAGCCCATCCTGCAGCTTCTCAGAGTAATAAATCCTGGAGGGGACACCAATACATTCCTGATAGCAGAGAGAAGTCATTCTTTAATGTGGGCCTGATAATGTCACTGAGCTCAGTCTTCTTAAATTTAAATGATTAGCAATGACCAAGCTTGCTTCTGTTTGATGCATCACTTACCCTGGTAATCGGGAAATCTATTCCACCTGCCTACTCAGATTGATGATGTCATGTTACACTGGTGCCTACTTTCTCCCCATAATGGGGGAAGAGCATGTTAGAATGCACTGGCCTTAAGCATTCTGGCCTCAGTCTCCCTCATGAATTTGATTAATATCACAAGCTCCATGGGCACATCTCAGAATTGCTGAATCTGGCATCTCTGGGAGAACTATGTTTAGAGAGCATTGAGATGTTACTAATGGAGTCTGCCATTGGATGGTTCTATTCATTCCCTGACTTCTGGACTTACCAAGACTATCCTTTTCCAAGAAAGAAAAACATATTGTTTTTGGTTGGGGGCTTATTGAGTAAGGAGAAAATAGATTCATTAAAGGAGAGCTAATCCACTCCATCTACCCATTGTGTTAAACGAAAAAAATTCCCTAACTGGTGGGCATAGGTCTCTTTAATGGATGCTAAAGTATTGTCAGATGAGGTTTAAAGCTGGCTGTCACTTTAGGGTCCCCCACTCCCCATGGGAGCATAAATGGCACTGGTGCCTCTTCTTTTTGCCCCCTACCCTGTTGGGAGGTTTTATTCTTTTATAATTTTTCTTCTCTCTAGCGATTCCAAGAAAAGTCGAAGAACTGAAAAACAACCTTTCTTCAAGAAAATTCTGGAGTCATTTGTAGGAGTTATTGGCAGAAATAATAGTCTCCAAAGTTAGGAAGACCAGAAAGTCAGAACCAGATACAATGGTCTCCATGGCTTGGAATTGCCTGGCCTGCCATGGTGCACAGGGTAAAGAAAGTGGAAATCAGAATAAAATTCCAACTTAATAGAATTGGCAGCTATTTATTACTTAGATGTCACCTGTCAGGCACTGTGCTAGGTATTTGGGATGCAGAACTAAGACAGCCTTGGTCCTGTCTTCAAGAACTCACATCCCCATAGGAGAAATCACTGTGCCACAGGGTTATAATGTACTGGGGCAAATGCCACCACACAGGTTTGTTCAGGATACTGAGAGGAAAGGATCCTTCAAGGTGATGTTTACATTGAACTGCAGCATATGACCACTTCCCTAAGTAGATTTATGGGTAGAGAATGACAAGCAATTGAGTTTCTACCTAATGTAATGATTCTGCAAATAAATACTATCCCATGAGTTTCTTTCTTAGAATAAATAGCCAGAGAAGCAAGTAGATGGCTATATTTCTCAATCCTAAATTGATGTGTCACTCCAGTGTGGGTTAGATGGTATCTGGTTAGTTGTTTGTATAATGCTGGAAACCCATCCACCCCTTGGGGCTCGATTCTCTATTAATGCATCGACACTTGGTTCCTACAGAATTCTCTGACACTTTCACTTTTGCCCAGGGCACTTAGCCTGAAATCTCATCTATCTCCATTCTCCAAATCTGCATGTGCCTATGGATAAAAATTTCAGTCTGAGGCAGTTTGGAGCCTTCTAAGAAAACAGGCTAAGATTTTTGTCTTTGCTCAGAAACAGGCTACCTCTTATGTCACCTACCCAACCACCCATCTCTCTTTGTACTTTAAAAAAAAGTCATCTGTGTGCCAACAGTGGACAGTACCAACTGTAGATGCCATTTCTTCCTATTGCTCTGCCCATGGCCTCTTCCTGGGAGGGGGAAGAAGGCTTCACTCTGGAGGAAAAACTACTCAGCTTTTTGAGCGAGACAAAGCATCAATTTTGAGGTTTGGAGCAGTGAAATTCTCCAAACAAGGGCAACTCCGCTGAGATCTCTACACTGTAGATTGAGGTGAACGGTGTGTCATGTAATAATGGAAACCACTGAAAAATACATGGAGGAGAGAAACATATATTCCCAGGCTGGAGGAAGATTGAAGGGTTAGAACCCAGGAAAAATATCATTTTAGAGGGGAAGAGTTTTCTCGGCTCTATGAATAAATCATTGACCAGACAGGCCCCCCTCTCTTTTCTTTTCTTTATTTTGAAGCCAGCAAATTGCTTCTGATTTGGAAAGGAAGTTAGAAGCACCCTCACGGTGTTGCCCGCCTCGTGCTGCAGACAAATGAGGCAGCCGTTTTAACTTTTCATGAAGATGTTTATTAGGCTCTTGCTTTGTTCTGATCTAATGTTTCTTTGTGTCAGTTCATTTTTTTTTAACCATATAAAGCATGGAACAAGTCAGATCTAGCCATTTTTACTTTGAACACTTAATTTAAAAAAAAAAAAAGTTTTATAGACTGACCCAGTCTTAATCCAGGAGATAAGTGTCTTACAAATTCTTTTTGCTTGTTTTCTGGAAACTACGATCTGGACCCACTTGAGGACACAGATCCTGTGTGTCCACCAAGGCGCATGTTAGTATTTCAGCAAAATATTAGGCTTTACCACTGCCACCAACGCTAGCCCAGCAAGGTTCCCTCCTTTAGGAAATGTCACTGTCATCAGGAGTAAAACTCTGTCTTTGGGGGATTCTGTATATTGAGATATCATTTTAGTCAACAAATGTTTATGATGTATTTTTCATACTATGTTAAAAACTTGTATCTCTCTTTGTCTTTGTATATCTGGCTTATTTTTAAATATTCATGGGAATTACTGGTTACATGTTTTCTGAACCACTGAAATACAGCTCATCACATTCACTAACACATTCCTATATTTCTCTTCCTAGAAGATACTTACTGCAGCCACGTATTCCTTTGCTTTTGAACTTCCAAGGAAAATAATTATTTCTGAATTCAAAAGCTTAAGAAAGCTTTCTTCTACCAGTTGCTGGTGCTTGCTTTCTATCCTTTACCACGAGGTGCGCTGTCTAGGTGGTTTACTGTTGCAGAGTGCGGCAGGTGCCATATTTGCTCTCAAAGCCTCGGGGTCATTGAAGATAACACTCTATACCTAATGAGGGCATATACAGTGTATTAATCTAGTGCAGAATTTAATCCTACATGATGACTTTTCATAAACCTACCACCAACAAAGCCACCAGGACTTACATAATTTACATTTTTTCATTTGAAAAAATCACATACTTTAATGAACTTAGACTAAATCACATCCACAATAAAATCCACTGGATCTAGCTTAATAAAACTTTGGGGATCATCCTGACTTTTGGCCAGCAAGGTAAGAAAGAAAATTCAGTTCTTTCTGATTATTATTTATAATGCCAAGGAGCTGTTTATAATTAAGTTTGGTAAAAGTCCACTTAAGATCCAAGAAGGAACTTGCTGGCTCATGTGAATCAACAAATTCGGATTGAATGGGTTTGTTTTCTGTCCCTTGAGAATCTGTAAGATGAAGGAATAGATGTATGTCACAGCCAAGGTTGGTGGGTATGGGTGTGCAGGTTTGTATTCTGCAACTTTAAGAGGTGAAGTTTATGTAGTCTTGTTATAAATGGTGCCCCCTGGAGTTGTGCAAGATACAAAACCCACAGTCATTCATTTGCATGAAAGCAAATGATGTACTTCTTTCAACTTTCTAACTTTTCTGGCTTTCAGTGACTAGCATGTACAATAGTATCATCTGATGTTCTAGTCAGTTGCTCCAAATCAATAGAATTTAGGCTATGTCCACTCCACACATGCTTTACTTGGACACAAAATGTCAAAACAAATAAATAAAAAATCATTTACCCAAATGTTAAATTAGCAGATTTTATATATTAATTCCAGTTCCCATCCTCACTGGTACAACCAGTTCTGCAACACATCCTCCTTCCAGTGTAGCAACCATCACCTGAGCTGAGAATCTGCCATTCTCTGAAGAGGCCATGCTCTCCTCTATGTGCCCTGAGATCTCATCACCCACTTATTTCACTAACTTAATGTTATTTTCCTGTTTCCTGTAGGTATTTTAACCTGTCACCTCTTTATCATATACTGTGAAAGCATGTCTTCACCATTCTCACCTTGAAACAAGTTATTCTCAAGACTGGGAGACATTTGCCATCTTTCTTTGGGCAGTTTTCTCTGTCCTGCAGAACTCTCACTGGCCTCCACACAACCCAATGGAAGTAACTGGCTCAGATCCACTGCTGATCAAATGTAAAAGCACAGCCTCAGCCTTGCCTCCAAGAAGCCTGTTGGACTTGGGGCCATGTTAGCTGTCACATCTCAGCACTGATGCTGGTCTGTAAACGGGCCTTCCCTGGAGCTCTTCTATACCTCAAAAGCTTTTATTATCCTCAGGTTCTAATCTGGGTAGGGTGAAGTTTTAGTCTCCAAAATGAGAGCAAGCGGGGGGCCCCCATACTGAGAGAGTGCTGCTCTGAGGATTAAAACCAACGACGTAGTGCCTTCTGCTTTAATGAGTTTATCTTTGTTTCTGCTCTTCAGAAAATGAAATGCCCTTGCCCCAAATTCCTCTCAGTGTTGGCTTTGCGGGGGCTCCTCTCCTTGTGTTCTGGGCTCATTAAATTAAGTTTCTGTTGATAACCTTTGGCCAGACCCATCTTCAGGAAGACTCTAATGCATGTTAATAAGCCAGACTTGAAAGGCAGCAGAGATCTCCAGGCCCGTGGTCCCTTTCATGCCTTAGCAGCTTCTATGGTAAAAGGATGACACGACTTTTATCAGGGCTTTGGCTACATTCATATCTCATGACATAGATTTTTTTTTAAAAGAAGAAATTTCAAAGAGCCCTCTTTATCACAATATCTTTAGTCTTCCTCAATGGTTCATATGGATATTTCTTCAGAAGTTGTATAATCAAAGTCATAAAGTCATTTGTACATTTATATAATTTTTTTTTTTATCTTTAGGAGCTCAGAGTTGGGAGAATTGCATCTTTAAAAGCAATTGCTGGTACAAAGACCAGCTTCACATCAGCTCTGACCTTTTGTTCAACGGCTCTTCCTGTTGCAGAGCACATTCACATAGCTATTTAGATATTGGAGGGAAGAAAGTTCCATTGATTTCTCTAGTTAAGGGGGTGGTTGTTTCTGCAGAAAGACTTGGTACAAGCAGGGTTTGGGGCTCTCCTTTTCTCAGATGAGGCTCTGATGGAAGTGCCAGGCTATGAGTCAGCAGGATGGCACCAATGGATGCCATGCCCTTTGGGTTTTCTTAGCTCCAGCTGAGGGGCTTGCTAGGAAGACAGTGCCCATAGGAGTATGAATATGTGACAGCCAGGAGAGGACAAGTCAAGAGCTCACTACACCTGGTGTTTGCTGGGAAATGGGACAGAACTTCTCATGGAAACTCCTGTACTGTTTTGGGATCTAGAGCTCTGGCTCCCAGGCTTCCACTTATAAACACCCCACACCATTTCCTTTTCTGGTATTTAGAATATGTAATTCAGCAAACTGATCACTGAATTCTTACAGCATATCTAGAACCGTGATCTGCACTCTTACCTATATCGGATGTCATGCTTTACAGTGAAGTAGCTGTCTTTACCATACCTTAGATAGAGAGGAAACAGATTCAGAAAGAATGGGTAAGAAATGCACGCACACTCCATCAGCTTCGGAGTGCAGACCTCAAACTCGTAACCAGGTCTTTGCTGAGTCCAGTATTCTTTCCATCACATCATGTCTTGATCATTTGGAAGATGAACAGGCATTCTTTCCACTAGAGGAGCATATACTCTGGATTACTGGAATTTCTTACCAAAAGGTCCTCTTAGCTCCATCCCTTGCTAGAAAATCCTTTGGACATGACAAATCTACTAGCCAGCAACCTCAGATGCGTTTGTGAAGTGCCTAGAACAGTGCCTGGTTAATAGTGGACACATAATCAGGCACTAATGTTATGAACAGCTTCCTGGGTTTATTGAAAGCAGGTGCACAAAATACTCACAGTTCTTTTAGAAACTTTGAACCAGTACTGGATATTGGGTGCTTCATGATTCTTCTTCTTCTTCTTTTTTTTTTTTTTTACTAATTATTACCCATTTGTTAGATGAACTATATATCCACTTACTGTATTCCAGACTCGGCTCTACAATAATAAACATATTATTTCATTTAATTCTCTCACAACACTTGAGGAAATCCTTGTCACCTCCATTCCAAGGGGCAGAGATATGATGATGATCCAAAGTAAGCAGTGGTGCTGGGACCCAACCCAGAACACTTCATTCTAAAGAACTGCTCATTCTAGAGAATGAACAGTGTACCTAGAACCATGACCTAGAACCCCTGCTGGATGGCCAGCCATCTTCCCAGGAACAGGCTCTGCCCAGATTCTGCATTTGCTACAGAGTTCAGAGTCTTTCAGCTACATTGGGCATTGAACTTGGGTCATAGACTAGTGATTCCCAAATTTTGCTGCATGTTAAAATCATCTGGATGGAGGAAGGTTTTCCAAATCTTTTTTTTTTTTTTGGTACTGGAGATTGAACTCAGGGGTACTTGACCACTGAGCCACATTCCAGCCCTATTTTGTGTTTTATGTAGAGACAAGGTCTCACTGAGTTGCTTAGCACCTTGCCATTGCTGAGGCTGGCTTTGAACTCACAATTCTCCTGTCTCAGCCCGCCTAAGTGCTGGGAGGTTTTCCAAATCTTAATGCTCAGATCATATCCCAGACAGGTTAAATGTCTGGGAGTGAGAGTCAGAAATTCCTTTTAGAAGATCCCCAGTTGACTCCAATAAGCATAGCCTTTCAGAATGGCTGCCCCGGGATGGAAGGAGCCCCCAGCTTCTACAATCTCAAGTCAGTTTGGAACTTTTCAGAGTTCGCATCTTCTTAGGTGCCCACTACTAGGGACAGAAAGAACTGGGCTCAGTGTGAGAGTCACCCCTCCAATCACAGTGCAGGCCCATGAATTCATCATCAGTTTCTAAGCACTTCTCGTCTGCCAACGCACCTTAACACTCTGCTGGAGGTGATTCTGACTCTAGCAGGCCCAGAGGTGTGAGCAGCAGCTGTGTGCCAAACAAAATCACCCCAAAGTTTGCATGGCGGAACGTGCCTGCGCTGCCACGAGGGGCACACATATGAAGAAGCATGTGCCTTCACACATTATTCACAGCCATCTGCCCTGCTGCCATACACAAACTCCAAATTCTCCTTTCTTTTACTGACTGTCACCATATGGCCCTTGCTAATGATTTATACCTCATATCCTTCATTAACTGATGGGAAAGATACTCATGGTAATTTGCTTCCATCAGTTCTCATTCCTCATAGGCTCCCAAATAATTTCACAAAGTATGGTCTTTTGGTTAAGTTGTTAATGAAGCAAACTCTAATTAACATTAGGGGTGTCCTTCATACACACCCTGAGAGAATGGCAAGATCTTTAAAGCCTCCATCATCATTAAATTAGTAAATTATTATCACAGCAGCCTATGTGTGCTCTAACTTTTGGTTTAAAAATTATCATAGTGGGTTAGATATGTTGTGTTTATCTTCTTCTAATCGAACACTACCTTGCATTTAATCACAGTAAATTAGTCTTCCCTCTAAATAGATCTAAGGGGTCTTAACACTTGTTAACTCTCAGCAGCTCTGAGAGTGATGGGGAGGGGTAAGGAAGGCTCTGAAGGAGGGTGGGGACCCACTCTGACACTGTCAGCACCCAGTATTCTGAGCTCACTTTAGACCTTTGAGTTGCAGGTCTTTTCAGTTTCAGAGATGCAGCCAAATGATCGAGTTATTGATTCTGGATTGGGTATATCCAGGAAATCCTGAAAAAAGATAGTAATGTCCTTAACAATCTGGAGAAGAATTCTTTGAAAAAGCAGGGTTCCTAAAGGTCCAGGGAGATGCCAGACTTCAGAGTAGCTTCTGTCAAGGTCTCCACAGGAAATGCCAGCTTGGAGGACCTTCTGTCAATTAGGCAGTGACAGAGAGCCCCCAGGTTAGAGCCAGACTGATGGTTGCCATACTGTGTTCAGAGGGAGATGGTTGATTATCTCTGGAATGGAAAATGGTATCCGAATGGTGTTTTCTACTGCGAGAGGAGTTCAGAATGAAAATGCTAGTTTTCACCATGCCAAAGCAGATTTGATTTTTTATCTTTAATGCAGTCCCTGGTTGCCTTGGCTGACTTTCACCTTTTCCCATTGGCTCACTTTTACTGCCATTATTGCCATTTCTAGTAGAGAC
>CM053410.1:57397612-57413027 GCA_028644305.1 Xerus rutilus | reverse complement strand
GGAAAAACACTCATGTAGATATGGCTAGGGGAAAAGGAATTTTAATGCCAAATTCTGCTTATTTCCATGTGGTGAATTTATGAGTAACTTTTAAATTTTATGCATTTCTATATTTTCCAAATTTTCTCCAAGTAAATTGTTTTATAATAAAAAGAAATCTCTTTTTTTTAAAACAGATGAAGAACAATTTGAAGGACACATGTCATAAAAATTAAAGAAATTTAGAAGAGGAAGAGAAATAAGGACACACTAATCCATTCTTTTAGTCTACTATTCTCTCACATTTTTGCATGGACTTTACCCTCAAGCTGAGCTCATTTAAGGTGCTACTTCTCATTTTCTGTATTTTCTCTTCAATGTTTTTCTTCTCTGGCGTTGCTCAAACCCTCCCCTTCTCCTGGTCTTTATATCCACACCCAAAGGCTCTTCAGAGAATGCCAATTCCCCGCACTGCCTCCTCTGATTCCCTCATACCCACCCCTCTCTAATACTTTTGTTTCTTTTAGGTTTTACCTCTTTTGACTGCTGACTATAACATCTTATCTCCTTAACTCATCCCTAGAGCTCCTGGAAGGCGGGAAGCACATTTGTTTTTGTTGACAAACTGTGGGCATAGGATCTTGCACAGAGGCTACTCATATCTGTCTTAAGGAGTCGTATGCAAGAATGTCTAACTGATGTGAGCTGTGACGGAAAAGTAGGACCTAGGTGAGAGGTAGAGTGTTCTAGAGAGGAGGAATAGCCTAAAGCACGACCTTGAGATAGGAGCCTGAGTATTTTATGTGGGGAGATGTAAGTATGGCGTTGGTATAGCTGGAGGTGTTGGTCATGGAGTAGTGTGAGATATAGTTGCAAACGAGGAAGAAGGAACAGAATTTTCCAAGAAGGGTATTAAACAGGTCAGCGTGATTAACCTTTCTTCTGCAACAAACGTTCTCATAATTTGCTTTGTGCAAGAACTACCTGCGGTGCTTTCTAGAAATAGAGAGCCCCAGACACCACCTGTGGGAATTTGGGTCTAGTAGGTGAGTCTGGCAAGACGGGCTGAGAAGTTGCACTGTTGATAAAGATCACAGGAGAATCTCCTGCAGAGGCCTGACTGCCCTCCTGGAGGATGGCTTCACAGGTCTTGGGAGGAATAGAGGGACACTACAATGAAGATATGCCTCAGAGGAATGCAGACAGGAAATTCCAGTGTGGTGAGAGAGGGGAAAGTCTGGCAGCAGGGGTGAGGACTGCTGTTCAAAGTACTGCCTCCCCCCTACCCCCAGTACCTAATGGCTTCCATGCTGGAGGGCTCAGTCTCTATCAGTGACCTGTACACATAAGGTGGCAGAACATTCCCAGTGGTCCTCACTCCATCCTTTGAGCAGGCACAGCTATCCTCCAAGGAGAAAAGATTGCTCAGGTTGAGTTTAGTTTTTTCCTCCAGTGGCTTTGGCAGATTGGGCTTCCTTAGCGATTCTTGGGGAGAATTTGTCTTAGTTTCAATTGAAAGAAAAACTCAGATAACCCTCTGGGGTAACTATCCCATTGCAGTTACTGAGAATGTCAACCATCTGTTTTTCTGAGACAGTTGCAGAAGATGTGCTGGATTTGTTTGAGCATTTAAGATTGTGCACAGAAGGGAGAGAGATCTAGAATTGCAGGGCTTCTCAGTGGCTCTTCTAGGAAGTAAGTCCAGTATAAAAAACAAAGGGAAGTTCTCTGAGAATTAGCTTCAAAAACAGAATTATTTGTCCCAGGTGAAAGTCCTTAGGAGGGTGAATAGAAGAAAATACAGGGAATCTGGTTGTGTAGGTTGGAAAGAGAGACAAATTCAGCAATGAACATCCAAAAAGTTTCAAAAACATCCTTCTCCATGGATGGATTTTGGTTGCTATGATTATTCAATAGTTGCCTGCATTGAGTTTTGATTATCTTTTGCAAACATCACTAGAATGTAGAGGAAGGTGATGATATTATTCCTTCTATGCAGATAAGGAAACTGAGACTCTGAGTGGCTTCACCGCATACAGTTAAGATTCCCTAAATGGAAATCTGGAATAAGAGTTGTAGGTAGAAAAGGAGGAGAAGATTAAAGAACTCTTTAATTAGTACTCAGTGATGTGTGGAGATGCTTCCTTTTATTTGGAACCTCACAAGGAAGGAAATCAGTGTTGTCAATCTACAAGCCTGAATGGGTGTAGACACCAAGGTAGGACAGTGAATCATAATTGGAGGTGAATAAAAGATTCTGATCTATGAGTTGAGGTGAAACAAGCTTCTATCAGATGAAGGTTCTTTGCCTTAAACTTGCCTACTTGGGTAAAAAAACATAGCTAGGTTTTCATCATACTTTAATAAAATAATTTTTATGTCCTGCCTGATTGAGCCTGATTTCCACTCAACTACCATTGAGGAGCTGAGAGAAGATAACCTTACAATTGCAAAGCATGGTTTAAGGTAGCAAAACTGCTCAGCCCTTTAAGAGTGATGTGTATTTTCAGCACCATCCCCATTTTCAGAGGCCCTTGTCCACCTTCCTGACTCAGATGTAGCTTGCGTGTAGCAAATGAGGAAGGAAGGTGTCTTTCTTCTGGATTAATCTGAGATCCAAGTGCACCTCTCCATCCTGCCCTCTCAGGTTAATGTCTTGCTTGAACTTGAACTCCTGTTTTACAATCACATAGTGTTTCAGTCTCTCATTCATTAATTGAAAACCAGCTTATGTAGCACCAAGCATTGTGTAAGGCACCACATAAGGATGAACAAAAATTAGTCCCTGTTTCCTGAAGGGCTCCAGCCATAGGAGAGAACATGTGTTAAATATTTGCAGTGAAATGCAATAAGCACTATAATATTATAATCTTCCATGGGGACTCAAAGGAGAGAGCAAGTTGCCATCCATAAGGGAGCTGTGACTCAGGAGAGGCTGCCATTCAGTTGAATCTTGAATGACAGAGGATACAAGTGCCAAAAAGAAAGGAGAGAAATATCTTCTGCAGCAGGATGGTGCAGACAGAAGTGATGAGGTTTAAGGGAGTAGAATGTGTTTGAGAAAAGCAAGAAGTTAGAGGCATCTGGCTTGTAAAAATATTTTTCATATGCAAAATGTTCAGTTGGTTATCTGGGACATACTAATCACTTAATGCCTTTTTAAAATGAATGATTTGGGGGAGACCAAAAGGCAGATTGCCAAAGGCCCTGTAGCTCACATGGATTGGCCTTTTCTGGTGTGTGTGTGAAAACATATGAGGGTTGTTGAATGTCTTTGCATGAGGTTCCTGCTTGCATTTGGGTGATTGCATGATTGCATTTGCTTTACTGAACACTTAGGCAACAAAGTCAAGTATAGATTTTTAAGAGCAAGATTGGTATAGGAAGTCCAGTTGAGAGACGATACCAATCCTTCAGAAAGAGGTGATAAGGGTTGGGAAATAGAGAATATAGACAGAAGTATATGAATTTTAGAAAACTTTAAGGAATTGAATTAATAGGATCAGTGGCTGATTGGATAGAAGGTTAAGGATGACTCTCAGACACTTTTAAGAGTTTGGGCTCCCAGATAGGAGTTAGGGAGAAGGAAATGTATCCATGAGAAGAGACTTCCTGAGTAAGCAAGGGGAAGAAATATAAGCCAGGAATTCCTGGCCCCTCTCTCTGGTGTGCATGGCCTCTGCTGGCTGGAATCCTGTGTTTACAAGCTAGAGCTCTTTGACACTCTCCAAACCATGGGTTTTTAGCAAGACCACCCAGGGGAAAGCCTAGCAAGCCATAAGATGCCACAAGGTTAACAGGACACAGAAGTCTCCAAGCAGCAGTGTGTTTATGGTTCAGCTTTGCTCTGTGCTTGATCTAAGGTGCTGCTACATATGACCTGTGCCCTTGCTCCATCTGACATCACCTCTAGCCACCACCCACCTTTCCATGTAGGCCAGGCAGAGGGAGAGGGAGTTTGTCACCTGCAGGGGAAAACAGAAAGAGTGATTTATAAATCAAGAGACAGTCTAGCCAGGGACACCTAAATTATATTCCTGTATGGAAACTGAGAATCCACTGAAGAATGCCGATTGATTAACTGTGATGTTGAGATTGCGAACATCATGTTCTGAGTGAACATAATGGGCTGTCCTGACCGCAAAGCTCCCCAGAGCCCTGGCAGGAGCCGAGATCTCATCTCTCCTGAGGGAACACACCCAGGGTGATGGTCTCGAAGCTGCCACAATGGCCCTTGCCCACAGCAGGCAGCAAGGAGATGGTGCACAGAAAGGACAGAAGATGGTACAGATAATTTTTCCTTGAAGTCTGCTTAAGAGAGGAGAACCGGAAGTCAAGAGTGGGAAGCTCTTGGAGGTGTTTATGCCAGTATGTGAATTATAACAGGGCTTGGAGTTCGCAAAGAACTTAGAGAAAATTTAATGTGATTCCTTTATTCTACAGGGGACATAAGGTATGAATCGGCAGAGCTAGAGGACAACCTCGGGCTTTCTGACTCCAGTGCCTTTGTGTTGTTAAGTACTGCGTCTCCTGCCAGACTCAGGAAGTGCAGCGTTGAGCGCCAATCTGGTTGATTTCATCAGAATCATTGTCCAATCCAAATAACAGCCATTGAATCCCTCAAAGAAAATCATTCTCCTTGAATAGCTGACTCTTGCTTCCCTGCCCTCTGAACCTAGTTTCCCTGCTGGGACTCGTTTAGATTATATTCATGAGAGGACCAAGTGAAAATATGGAAAAGGAGTCTTTTCTCTCAACTCTCTGTCTTACTTTCTCCCCATCCTGTGCTATTTCTCTGTTAAATGTCAGTGTCCCAAAGAGGTCAGGAGCTCCCCGCATCTTCCTAACTCACTGCAAGGCCACACTGCGTGTATGGACTTTTACCTTCTCGTACCGGGCTCATATCATAATTTATTATTCAGGATTCCTCTCTTCCAAGACAATTATCATTGTGGAAAAAAGTGATATCAAATATCGCTAAGATGTTGATAATGACCAGTGATACCTGAATTCGATAACTTTTATACATTTTAAAACTACTCTTTATTCAAAGATCAATACATGCTCATAATGGTGGGGGGGGGATAGTGCAGAGGGGAACGCAATGAAATCTTATATGCATGCGCTAAACTGCAAGTCCCAGTTTCCAGGCCAAAAGTTATATATCTTTCCCAAACTAGTTTATGCATACACAAGCATATAAATGTACATTTTAAACACATTTAGAACTATACCATAGATAGTCTCCTGCTACTTGACTTTTTCATTTAATGATGTGTCTGGATATGTTTCCACATCAGAATATGTAGGTCTATCTCTTCTTTTAAGCAGCTTCCTTGTCATTTCACTGTGTGGAAGCTCTATAATTGAGGATGATAGGCATTTAGACTGTTTCCAATTTTTTCCTCGCTTACAAATGATTTTTAACATTCTAAAGGTAGAGTACATTTTCTGTAAATGTTCTTGCATGAAAACTCCTAAGCTCAGGAGAGAGAAGTAGTTCTTCCGATTAAAGCTGATGATATTGAGCTGAGGATGTATATAGCTCAGTGGTGGAGTACTTGCCTTGCATGCACAAGACCATAGGTTCTATTCTCAGCAACATACACACACGCACACACACACTCACACACACACACACTCACACACACACACACTCACACACACACACACACACACACACACACACACACAGTGATATTCCTTGTCTGGTGGGTTTTAGGCAAGTGTTCAGGGGGAATTTCTAGGGATCCTGGTACTCATTTTATTTTTATTTTTTTTAAACATTTATTTTTTAGTTGTAGGCAGACAGAATATCTTTATTTTTATTTTTATGTGGTGCTGAGAATCGAACCCAGTGCCTCACGCATGCCAGGTGAGCACGGTACCACTGCGCCATAACCCCAGCCCCCCTGGTACTCATTTTAAAAAATATTTGCTGTAATTTTTTACTTTGGCAATGACATTTACTTATATTTTAAAGTACAGTTTCTAAGGAAAGCATTGCTGATGAAAGATTTTAAAAAAATTTTTTTGTAGTTGTATATGAGAATGTCTTTATTTTATTTTTATGTGGTGCTAAGGATCAAACCCAGTGCCTCATGCATGCAAGGCAAGTGCTCTACCACTGAGCTACAGCCCCAGCCCATAATGAAAGAATCTGAGGCACTGCATCAAGCCATTGTTAGAGCTGACTTTGAGAGATGGAGACTTTTCTTACGCTTCTTGAATCAAATTATCCATTAGTTTGAATCCTTATAGGTAGCTCTCTGCTTCCCATTTCCAAAACACATCAGGAAAACTCAGTTCATCGATGGGGTCAAAAAGAGAGCCCTATACCGGTAATCAAGACTGCAGGGCTCCTGTCTGACTTCTGGTGCTAATTGCATGGCAACTTCAAGCCTTTATTTTAATATGTATGAAGTGGCCAGGAAATTTTTGCAAAAAATATTGTGCAAAAAAAATTAGCCTATGTAAATTTCTTCATATTCTACACTGTAGCATGGAGATATTAAAAGTGGTTCTCATTTTCTTTCTTGATCCCTTGGAGAATAGAAATTTAGTAGAAAAGTTTATTTGGAGATAAAAAAAGATGATTAATTTGACTTTGTATATATCAAATTCTTAAGAGGATTTTTAGGTGTAGTTCTTGGATTCAGGAGTGAGATCATAGTTGGGATAATAGAAATGGGAGTCATGATGTAATCAATGCATAAAGAAATAAAAGAGTGACGAATTGAATGGAGGGGAACAGGAGGCAGAGGGCACATAACTGTTGGGCAAAACAGTCATTTTTCTTGAGCTTAGGAAAATCAGTCATGTACATTTGACTCACTTTTTTAAAAAGCCTAAACTACTCCTCTAGAGTGGTTTGATTCTCCAAAATAGTCAAATGGATGGGGGAATTTTACCTTATTTCCTGATGCTCAGAATCCTAGCTTTGCAGGTATGCAAACTGAGTCCTTGGGCTGAGTCTTTCTCTGATAAGCTTTCTATTAGCTCAGTTTCTGCAGGACTTGCTATTGCCAGTCTCTCTGCATTCAGTTTTCCCAAGAATGGTCCTCAAGTCATCCATATCAGAATCATCTAAAGGACTTATTAAAAATATTCTGTCCCAGACTTAATGATTCAAAAACTGTAGATGATGACAGTGAATCTTCTCTTCAATTAGCACTGCATATAATTTGTACACACATTAGAGTTTAAGAATCATAGTCCCACACAAATAAGGATTTCTCATCTGTCTCAAGCTCAAGGCCTCTTAATCATCCCTTTGCTGATTTTCTGCCTACCTGTAGCTTATTTGGATCTCCATATGGGGACTGATGCTAACCATCTGTTGTCATAGTTTCTAGATAAAGAGTCCTGTATACTGGACCAGACTTCTCACTGAGATCTGTAGCTGGATGTGTCCTCCCACATCCTGGTTTCACCTCAGCATGTTTTCCTAGGTTCTACCCCTGTTCCATTGGCTCAGTTCCCATCATGTTGATTCAGGAGAATTAAAAAGCAAAATAGTGGTCAGTCTTAAGTAATTACTATGGCCCATCGTCTCAGTTATTTGTTGCAGCCCCCAGATAAATATTTTCATTTTGCTATATTTAGATGTAATCTCAAGAGTTAGAAGATGACTTCTAATTTGTTATAAGCACAGGCTATGGTGGTCTTGTTTGCTATATCCCCTGTGATGGTCACATCTGAGTCTTGTCCATTCCTTCACATTCAAAAACCCAGCTTAAAGTTGTTTTCTGGACAAGTCAGGAAAAATTCTTTTAGAGAATTCCTTATTGATCAATAACCAGACTGGTCCTTGTAGGAAGATGGCATCTGTGAAGTCTGAAATGGATCAAGTACTAATAATTCCTAAAATTAAGGTGTACAAGAAATCCAAGCAAAAAGGAGCAGTCTGGTGGTTAGCACCAGGGAACATTCCTGAATTGTAGGATTCTGAGCCCTGTGTGAAAATGTGAAAATCTGGGAAATCAGTCCTTGCTGATGGAAATGGCTGCCCAAAACAGGACAGATTCTCAGTTCTAGAGGAGCTGAGTCAGTTACAAGTTACCTGGGAATGGGGCTCATGCAGGAATACAGCTACGGTAACAGCATTGGATGGTGATGGAGCTTTAGCAATTAGCCAGGAGCAGAGTGGTCAGACTTCAGATTCAAGGGCAGAGCCAAGCTGACACAAGGGCAACTGAATGCGAGTTTGCTGCCTGAGGACCTGGAGCTCCAAATCTCTACAAAGGTCAGCATTTAGGAGGTAGAAGAGTCGTTGCGGTTATAGGGAATGTGAATAGGGCTCCAGAAAACCGGGAAGCCTAGGTCACATGCTTTGCAGTTAGTTGCAGCAAAGCAGGGTCCTTTGTGTTTTGAAAAAAAAAAAAAAAATCCACAGCAATTTCTTGACTTGCTTGGATTTAAAACCAAAATCAATTTGTATTAGATTAGCCGTATGTCAATGCAGGCCAGGCTTTCAGGCTCCACCAGTTTTAGGTAAATTGAATTGGCAATTCAGTATCCTTTTCAGGTCTGAGGGTCATGCGGCTGACTCCAGGAAAAACAAAAACACACAAACAAAAACCACACAGATCAGACGAGCAGGAAATGGAGCCAGAGGGCCCTGACTGCAGAGGTACAGGCCAATAGCTCCTTCAGGTGGAGTCTCCCAGAGGTCATCTTGTCCAGCCACCAGCTTCCAGAAAAGGCAGACTCAAAGAGGTCCAGACTGCTGGGAACTTAAACTATGTTTATAGTTTTCAGAGGAAGAGGGCTGTCACATGATGCTGATTCAGAAACTTGCTGATAAAATAGCTATCATTACATGTCACCAAGCACTTTGTATGACGTAGTGCACTAAGCTCCGTAATAGATTTTACTATCCTCACACAAGTGGCAGATGCATTAATATTACTCTCAGTCATGAGGTTTAGAGGGGTTAGACATACCTACACAGCTGGCCAGAGGTGGAGAGGAATTCTAGAATATTTCCTTTGAGGCCAACTGTTTTTCCACATCACACTGAAATTCAGAGATGGAAGCCTGACCCCCTTTGCATTCCTGGTAGATACTCTTTCCTCAATTGGATCTTTTCTCTTCTATTCCTCTCATCATCCCATCTTCTTAGAAATCTTGGTGGTTTTTTGTTTGTGTATTGGGTGTTTGTTCAGAAAATATTTATTAGGTTAGAGATTATTTTAACTATGATAAATAAATATTTCCTAACCACAATCTTTCTCCTGAAAGACTGCCATAGCCCATTCTCAAGCTCCAGGGAAAATCAGATCAACAAATTGGAGGCCTTTGAACAGAAAATTCTCTCATCATGGCTAGGTAATTAAATATCTTTCTTCTCCTTCATACCATCCCAAGTGTGCGGGGAGGCAGGCATTTGGCATCAATAAATCCAGAGCCGCTTTCTCCCCACTGTCATTCCTGTGAGCCCATCACCCATCCACAGGGACATCTCTCCCACTATCATCAATTATTATTTCTTAGGCACCCACTGAGTATCCAGCACATCAGAGAAGAAATGAATTGACTCTTCTGTCAACAATCACCCTGCAAACAGCCAAATAATTTTGATGTTCTTCAAACATATTATAATTAAAAAATTACATGCTGGGAGAAAAATTATAAGCATTTAATCAGAAGAGAGGGTCAAGCTGATGCAATTAGGGAGGGATATGTGTTGCCTTTTATCAACAGAGCTGGTTTCATCACTGTCTTGGTGAAAGCAATTGGATTTGAGGCTGAGATGTTTCCATCACGTTACTTTTGAATCAAAAAATTATATTTCATCTTGTTTGTGCAGAATTGTCTTTAACCTCAGTGGCACTCTCCGAGGTCACTCTTCTCCTGCAATCCATTTACACGGCCACAGCTAGCTTCTCACTTCAGGTCTTAGTCCATTGGTGACTGAGTATGCAAATGTATTTAAAAAACAACCTCAGTGACAAGATTACTAATGCTGGGTAAGAGAAAGCTCCCAGGTGGCAACTGTCAAGGTAGTTGCCAAAAAGAAAAGCTGTTGGTAAGCTGCAGTGCTTTTGAGAGAGTCGAATCATTCAATGAATCTAAGACTGCCCAGGTGTGGCAGCCAATAGTGAGAGACCATGGAGACCCAAGAGGAAAACAGAAGAAGAACATGTGAATCTCCTTGCTATCTTTTCTAGCAGATCTCAGGGCTGGCTGCACAGCTACTGGCTGAGTAGGTTATATGTGCTCAGAGAGGTCTGATGCTCTTTTCTCCCTGACTTGAGAAGAATACCTGTTGCATGAGTTACCAACCTGGAGAGAAATGGAACTTGCTGTTGGGCCTTTCAGTAGAGGAGAAAGCCCTGCTTCTCCATCCAGAAACAGAAAGTCCATGTGTGTGTACACATGATAGTATATTTTACCCATTTCCTTGACATGAGCAAGGGTCTTAGGGCATTCTATCAGTTCCTGGATAGTCATCATGATGGGAAGGAAAAGACCCTAGCACAGGAAGTAGGAGACTTGAGTTCTGATCATTGAGAATTGTCCTCCTTGGAATTTGACAGTATAATACATGCTATAGCAATACTTTGGTAAGAATCCTGATTTCTTTAGATTTTGTAAGGCTTTGTGACCTCAAGAACTCCTTTACCTATACTATTTTATGCGAGCCTTATCATAACTATGTGAAATGGTGAGGCATACATTGAGAATCATATTTATTCTTACCTAAAAAGTTGAAACGTGATAAGTGTTATTTATCACTATTTAAGAAGTGGGGAAAAGAGAGGTTTGGTGTAGTAGGTGACTTGCCCAAAGTCACACTAACACACAGGAAGTGCTCAAACATAAACCAGATTTCTAGTGCTCTTTTCAAAACTCTGATGTATAGTTAGAAGGCAATGACACCTGTTCTATATTACCCTTGTGAGTCTCGGAGGAAATAATGCTTTTGAAAGTACTTTGAAGAATGTAAACTCACTGCATGGTTTTAAGTTTCTGCAGTCCCTGATGGGTGAGAGAAGTTCCATTTCCTATGTAGCTGGGTTCAAACCAGTGACATAAATTCCGAGTTCCACAAGGCATTCGGTTCTGTTTTCTGAAAGCAAATGCTAAGGACAAGGCCTCACTCAAAGATGAATTCAGAGAGAGAGAAATACAATAAAAATGACAAATAGATATTGGGCAAACACATAAACATGGCAAGAAAGCAGATTGCCGCTGCCCTCCTCTTAACAGAGAGGAAACGCTGAACAACGACTAAGGAGGAGAGGCTAGAAGGATAGAGACAGATATCAGAGGTGGGGAGAATCTCAGACAATGCTCCAAATTCACATGGCTTATATTAAATAAAAGGTCCAGAGATGATGAGCTAGAATAGTTAACAGTGAAGATGGAAAACAGAAGCAGAAGGTAACATGCCCTAGGTTTACATTCAACAGCAAGGAAGGCAGGGCCCAGCAATCTGCAGCCGAAGGTCACAAGAGTTTATAAACATGACTGTTTCTTTTCTTTTTTTTCTTTTTCTTTTTTTTTTTTGGTGGTACTGGGGATTGAACCCAAGGCCTTGTGCATGTGAGGTAAGCACTCTACCAACTTAGCTATATCCCTAGGCCCAGCATGACTGTTTCATACATCAATACATATATATGAGTGAGCTGTACATCAGCCATTCATTTCTCCGACCCTTTGTTCATTTCTCTTTATTCATTCTTTATTATCTTCTATGTGCTGGTCACTGGGCCAGTTACTGGGAAAACCAAGATGAAAGACAAGGGTCCCCATTCTCCTATAATTTAGTCTAATAACGAAGACAAAGAAGAAAACAAGTCATCACTCCATGTACATGTGCTATAAGACAGGTAAGGGCAGGTGTTACAGATCCACAATGAAAACCCCCAAACCAGACTGGAGTGAGGGTAGGAAAGAGGAGAAAGAAAGAGACTGGAGGAGGCAGGAACACACCTGTGAAGAGCACAAATTCCACAGCCTCTAGGGGATTGCTTTCAGAATGAGCCTGCAGCCACTACACAGGCTGTAAATATGGGGGATGTTCTCTAATAACTCAGTCTAGGCTAGTAACTACTGATTCTTCAGTGGAAACTTCTCCTTCCACATTGACCCTCCCACATAGAACTCCGCTTTAAAGATTGCTAGAGTTTTTTCCAAGTGCTCTTCTTTGGCCTTACCAAAACTTTAGCTCAAACTTCTTCTAAGACTCAGGCACTTAGAGCATGTGATCTATGCCCTGAGTCAGCTCACCACCTCTCACACCACTGCCATCCTCTGATGATCCCACTCACCTCTTCTGGTGTTGAGACAGAGGAGAACGTCTATGGGACACTTTTTTTTTTCACTTATTTTCAAAGCTGTTCTAAATTTGTAACTGCAGTTTGTACACAGTCCAACTTAACTTTCAATGATTGGTAAGGATACATTGCATTTGTATTATTTTATGAATAGGAAAATTGGCTTAAAATCCTTGTGAAAGTCTTTATTTTTATTTTATTTTTGAAAGCAGGATTTTTTTATTAAGATATTTTTAAATATTTTTATTAGTGCATTATAGTTAAACATTATATTTGAATTTGTTTTGACATAATCATACTTGTATGGAATATAATTTGCTCCACTTCAGTCTCCAGTACTTCCCCTTTCCTGCCCCTCCTCCCTCCTCTTGCCCCCCTTACTGTGTCCTACTGGTCTTCTTTCTGTTTATGTATAGTTGTTATTTATTTATTTATTTATTTATTTATTTATTTTTATTTATTTTTGGTGCAGGGGATTGAAAACTTGAAGGGCTTTACCACTGAGTCACATCTCTGGTCCCTTTTTTAAAATTTTTTAAATTTTGAGACAAGGTCTTACTAAGTTGCTTAAGGCCTTGCTAAGTTGCTGAGGTTGAGGCTGATTTCAAACTTGCAATCCTCTTGCCTCAGCCTCCTGAACCACTGGGATTACAGGCATGTGCCACTGTACCCAACTATAGTTTTCTTAGTTAGTGCTTTAGAGATATGAATAAAGGTGAAACTCACTGTGGTATATTTATATGGGTACATAACCTAATTTCATTTCCACCCTTCCTCTCTCTCTCCATCTTTCCTACCTCTTCCTAAATTCCTTTCCTCTATTCCACTGATCTCCCTTATATTTCTGTGGGATTCCCCACCACCATTTTTTACCTTATTTTGATCTAGCATCCACATAGGAGAGAAAACATCGATTCTTAACTTTCTGAGTCTGGCTTATTTCACTTAATATGATGTTCTCCATTTCTGTCCATTTACTAGCGAAATGTCATAATTTCACTCTTCTTTATGGCTGAGCAAAACTCCAATGTGTGTATATACCACATGGTTTCATAACTTGGCTATTGTGAATTGTGCTGCTATAAACATTGATGTGGCTGTATCACTGTAGTATTTGGATTTTAGCTCTTTAGGATAAATACCAAGGAGCACAATAGCTGAGTCATGTGAAACCAGTAGGATTTTAATTAAATTTCCTAAAGACCTTATATTTGCTTTTCTCACAATAAATAGTTACCAAATCTACATAAAAGTGATTTTGCATGACTTTCTGTCTGGTAAACAGCTGGTACAGAGTTCATTCCTCCCCATTTCTTGAGCATTTTGAGGGCAGAGTATAATTTTCATCCTGGTATCTGCTACCAGGTATTTAGTTTGCCGCGTGTTATGTGTAGACGTAGAGTAACTTTACAAAGAGGATCAGGCTGTAGCTCATATGCGCTGGTCCATTTTGGAATTCTAGTCAGATGGGCTTAGACTGAAAGCATAAATCATTTAGGGCCTTGCAAAACTATGAGACACATCAAATCTGTGTTGAGATTAATAATAATTACAATAAAGAAAAACAATAAAACATGTAAATTCTTTTCTAAAAGGAATATTTTTAATGGATTTTTAAAGCAGGTTTACAAATTCTCAAAGCTTATCTGTCCCCTAAGTATATTTTAATGAGGCATTTGTGTCCTACTTTTCAAAACTCTAAGGAAACCTGACATTTATTTAATGTAAAGCTATCTTTCATTGTGTTGCTCCTTTGCTTGATTCTCCATTTCCCCTAAAACATTTTCCCAGATCTAGCAAGTCCATTTGGCTATGCACAGATGAGCCAACTTTCCACAGTCTCCTATTTCTAAGAACCAGCAGAGAAAATTGAGACTCACAAGAATTGCAGTGGGGGGTAATAAGATGGTCAAAGAAATTAATCTTTTTGCATTAGAACAATGTTGAATTAATGAGCTTGAGAATACAGATAAAGAAATTGCTGCCATGTGGTGGTGCACGTCTGTAATCCCAGCATCTCAGGAGGCTGAGGCAGGAGAATTGTGAGTTCCAAGCCAGCTTCAGCAATTTAGTGATTCCCTAAGCAACTCAGTGAAACCCTGTCTCTAAATACAATGCAAAAAAGATCTGGGGATGGCTTAGTGGTTAAGTGCTCCTGAGTTCAATCTCCGGTACAAAATAAACAACAAAAAATAAAATAAAATAAAATAAAATGAAGAAGAAGAAGAGACAGATCAAATTCTGTGGAAGAGAAATTCCAGATGAAAAAACACTGGAGAGGTAATAATCAAGGAGAAATGTCTAGATTTGAAGAAATATGGGAGTCCAAAGATTGAGGCATAATTCAGAGTCCAAAATAGGTACATTAAAAACCCTACATCTATCTGGGCATGGTGGAATACACCTATAATCCCAGCAACTTAAGAGACTGAGGGAGGAGGATAGCAAGTTCTAGGCCAATATCAACAATTTAGCAAGGCCCTAAGCAATCTAGCGAGGCTATCTGTTAAAATAAAGAATAAAAAGGACTGGGGACTTAACTCAGTGGTAAAGTGTCCCTGGGTTCAATCCTCAGTACAACAAAATAAAACAAAAAAGCAAAGAACAACAACAACAAAAAGAACCCATCCAAATTTAGGTTCCATGGAGGAGAATTTTAGAATAGCAATGAGAAGTGCTTAAAACTAACTAAAAGGAAAAATTAGATTAACTACAAATAAATGTAGTTAATGTTCTATCAGCAATAAAAGATGCCTAAAGCCAATGAAATAGTGTTTCCAAATTCTAATTATCTTATATGACACAGAATACTACCCACATGTACGATAAGAACTCTAGCAAACAAAAACAAAAGGGAACTTCATCAACTTGACGAAAGTGTAAGAATCTTTAGTATGTTTTCTCTGGGATCTGGGGTTCATGAATGACTGTTGTACTAATGATTCTAGACTGTGCTACATGGAAAGAAAAGAAATAAGACATCAGGAATTGGAAAAGAAGGGATAACATTGTCGTTATTCATGAATAAGATGATTGTCTATATAAAAATGCACAAAATTAACAGGCAAGATGTTGAAATTAAGGTGTATATAAAACAAGATTGCTGGATAAAATATAAGCTCATAAAATATATACAGAAAATATTTAAAATA
>CM053410.1:57379817-57397512 GCA_028644305.1 Xerus rutilus | reverse complement strand
TATGTATGAAGGAAAATAAAGCCAGATCACTACCTAAAGGAATACACAATAAGGACCTCCAGATCAATTAATAATGTCCAAGTGCAAGGTAAAACAATTTAAATACATTCGTCTTTATGATATAGGAGTTGTTGAAACCTTTTAAAATTTTGAAAGTAAATCTTATAAAGCAAAAGCTGATTAATAGAATTACACAGATTTTTAAGAATTTATATTTTAGGAAATTCAGGTGCAGAATTTATTAATTATGAAAACTATGTCAAGGAACATATTGAAAATATATAAGAATACCTACAAATCCACTAGAAACATGCTGAAATCTGAAGGAAATTGAATAAAAGATATAAAAAGATAGATGAACTCATTACTACTCAGAAAAAATAAAAGCAATACAATGACATATTTGTGTGTGTGTGTATGTGTATGTGTGTGTGTGTATTTCTTTTCTCATCTGATTACATTGGTTAGAACCTCAAGTGTGATATTGAACTGAAGGGTTGAAAGCTGACATCCTTGCTTTGTTCCAGATCTTAAGGGAAATCATTCATTCTTTTGCCAATATACATGATATGTTGGGTTTCTGCAGATGCTCTTGCTCAGGTTGAAAAAAAATCCCTTCTACTTTCTACTTTGATGAGATTATTTTTTCATTTGTTTGTTAGTTCACTTGTTTATGGGATTTGGAATGGAAGGTAGATTTTGTGAAATGCTTTTTCTTTCTATTGAGATGCTATATCATTTTTTTCAATTTCTTAATATATAATGTCTTACACTGATTTTCAAATGTTAAACAAATCTTGCATTCTTGGGCTAAACCATATTTGGACTTGACATATTTTTATAAGCTATTAGGTTACATATCCTGAGGTGTCTAGAATTTTTACATCTATATTTGTGATGGATGTTGGTTAGTAATTTAATTTCTTGCTGATATCTTTGTCTCATTTGGTAATATACTGCTTTCATAGAATGAATTAGAAAGTATTCTCACTTCTTTACTTTTATACTTTATTTTATTATTTCTTTTTAAGTATTTAACAGAAATCACCAATGAAGTCATCTGGGCCTGGAATATTCTTTTTTTATGTCTTGATTTATTTTCTATTCCTTTGTCTATTCTCCTCCTTTACTTTCTTCTCCTTCTGTCCTTAATTTTCTATGGGAAAAATTTAAAAACAAATTCATTTTCTTTCATATATATAGGGTTATTTGGTTTATCTATTTCATCCTGGTGAACTTTAGTTGTTTGTATCTTTCAGTGAATTTGTAAAATTAATCTGTCATTATATTTATTGGCATTAAGATGTTCATAATGTTTCCTTATAATTCTTTTAACAGCTATAGAATCTGTAGTGATATCACCTGCTCAATATTTTTACCCTCTCAATTTTGGCATTGGTAATTTCATTAATTTTTTCTCTTTTTCCTTTACTGTATAGCTAGAATATGATTGTTTTTGTTGGTGTCAAAGAATCAACTTTTGGTTTCACTGTGTTTTTTTCTGATCATTTTTCTAATTTTTAATTATATTATGATCTTTATTATTTTCCATGATGAAGGTCCAAAGGAAATAAAATGGAGAAAAGATATTATTTCTAATAAAGTATGGTGGAACAACTGAATATCCACATGCAAATAAAATGAATCTACATACAGTTATGCTTTTATGAAAAAAAAAGGAATAGTTTGATTCCAACTCTCAAATACAATTAGGTTGTTTTGAAAATATTTGACTCTTCTGAGTCTTGCTTTTAATCTTTAGCAGGAGGAAACAGACCAGTGTGTGAGCTAGCACTTAGTGTTCTCCACCACTAAGGAAAGATCCTTCAAAATACTCTGTGCAAAGGTCCATGAACCATGAAGTTTTCCAGTCTGTCTGGTGCAAGGAGGAACTATTTGCTGTTCTGTGTGAATACCGGTTACTGTTCCTTCTAAACCTTTCTGGGTGGATCTTTCCCTATCCTTAGTCATATTTTCCCATGCCTGCATTAAGGATTCAGTTGAATACCCAAGAACTATCTCCCAAGTTCTCCAGAGATCGCTTTCCATGTAGTTGACTCATCATCAGTAGTTTCTCCAGTAGTTCTATTTCCTTCACTCAGGGAGTCTGTCAATCTCCACCTGGGCTTCTCCTCCCTGTACTAGGTCTGAAAAATTCTCAAGGCAGTAAACAGGACCAACTGCCCACCTTATTTGTTTTCTATCTTTCAGAGATAATTGTTATTCATTACCTGCTTTCTAGGGATTTGAACATTATTCATGTTTTGTGTTTGGTTATTTCTCAGGAAGGTAAATTTAGTCATTGTTATTCATTCTTGATTGGAAACACAAGTCCGTAGGTAACAATATTAATTTTTAAAAATAGGCTTTAAGAAAAAAATAAGTTTTAGGAATAAGTAAGGTCATTACACAAAACAAATAGTTTTATGTAGAAACTTAAACAGTAAATAGTTTAATTTACTGAGAGATATGAACTTTAGAATATCAAGGAATTCCTGTCACAGAGTCCAAATTCTTTCACCAACATATAATAAATTAAATATTCATAAACAAAAATATTGGCCTTATTGAATGTCACAAAACATTGATACATAATATAGGTAGTTGGGGACATAAAAACAGAGACTCGTGTCTGAAGATGAAATGACTACTATTAAGAATATAGGAAGATGGACTGGGATGTAGCTCTGTGGTAGAGTGTGTGTCTAGCATGCCTGATGCTCTGGATTCCCCAGTGGAATAGAATATAGATATAATATATAAAGAACTCGTACAAATTATTAATAAAACCCCACAGAAAAATGGCTCAGAATTTAGCAGACATTTCACAAAAGAAGGAACATGAATGCTGAATAAACATAAAAAGATGCTCGATTTCCCAGTAATTAGGGAAATGCTAATTAAAGCAAAAGTGATTCTGTGGTGTATCTAGCATATTTGACACCTGGAGTAATGAATTTTTAACGCCCCCTCCTCTATACAACAAAACCATTGTCAGTAACAATCACGAACTGAAGCTGTATGTGATGTGGAAGGCATTATATATTTCAAAATAGATACGAACATTGCTTCACTGCCTCTACTTTGTTTTTCATGCTTTTAAAATTGCCTTGAGCCTCACTGGGTCAATGTCATTTAAAGTTGGTTCCCCATTTCAAATTTCTTTACAAGATTCAGAATAATTATGAACAAATACAGTCATGACTAGTTGCTGCTGACACAATAAAATCAAAAGTAGAGCTATTTATTCTACATTAGTTATATCCACCTAGTGGTTTCAACTTTGATCTTTTGAAAATAGTTTTATATATTAATATTGAATGTACACAGCTGACATAATTAATAAATGAATTTTTATAAAGCCACAATTTTTTCTTAACTCATATTTTAGTTTAAAATTTAAGAATTAAAATGAATAAATTTCAATTGTAAGAATACTTTCAAATTCATTTCAAAAATACTTTCAAATTTAGTTCACATTCACATGTGAACTTAAGTTTGCACTTACTAAGAAAATAGAATTCACAGTTTACACTCCATTTTACTGTTTTAAATATTAAACACAAATAAATACTCAAGTGGTCACATAGGATGACAAAACTGAAATAACTCATATTCTCTTTCTTTGCTTTTCCAGTCACTGTGCCATCATTGTTTATTTCAAATCTACTGTTTAAACATGGGACTATGTAGTGCCACAGGAGCTGGAGATATGGTCTGTGCAGGAGCCAGAGCAAACATTCAGGCCATCGTAAACTTAGTTTTGAAATGAAGGTGGGCAGCTGAATCCTTGTGTATTCAAAGGCAACTGCATAACTGAGAGTTTGCCAATTTAACTTTCATGTAAAAGGCAATGTTTTTGAAAAGACAAGGAGTGAACGTGTTAATTTGAAGCTTCTATAATATATTAGTAATTGTCAACAACAACTGTGATGGGGCAGGTTTACTTACTGGGGCAATGCGGTGGATATTGGTAGTTCATTGGAAATAATCCAAAACTGATGTCTGAAAGTATATGCAGGGCAGGAGTCAGGAAAATGGCTTGTCTGAAAAGGTCAGTTCCTTAGCCTAAAGGAACCAGCAGAGCTGGGCAATCAGGCCAGTCGTGCCAGTGAGCAGCAATAGCCGTGGCTATGACGGCAGAGTAAGGGGCAGCTCTGGTAGAGATAGCTGGAAAGTAATTAGAGCATCTGAAAATCCACTTAGGCATTAAGTTAAATGACATCTCCAGATGAGGGAGACCAGCATTCTGATTCGAAAGGACACACATTTTAAGTGGATTAAGAAAGGAAATTATTTTAAATGTAGGAAGGTATATAATTAACCCGGGGACCCTGGCTGCAGTAAGATATTGTTCAGGGGAAGGACTAAAGGAAATTCAGAGCACATTAGGCATATGACTGAATAAACAGGGCAGCCCCTCCTCCATGGGAGTATTGTTCTGTGAATAAATTTCAATTTGTGGGGCAACACAGCATTGTGGGGGATATGCTGAATGCAGGCTCATGCTCTTTCAGATGCAGACTTGATGAAAATATCCTTAAATGTGCTTTCATGGGCAATGGCTATTTATTTTATTGCTTTGTTTTAAGGTATTTGGATGCTAGAGACAGACAAGTGAGCAAACTTTGTGTCAGCGTCAATCAGAGACTACTATTTGGATTCCAAGAAATGGAATGTGGGGGAAAAAAAGAACAGTATAGGGAAACCCTTCCCTGGAGAATCTGGAGACCACCAACTACAAGAGATATGCTTGCAACAGGAAATAGGAGACAAAGACAGGGCGGTTGGGAAACTAATTACTCGTAGGTGGAACCACGCAGGAGAGCTCAAGAGTTGGAGGACAGCAAGAAAGATAGAAGTAGGAGGATGGGAATGGACACCAGCAAGACAGAGGAAGCTGGGGAGCATTTGGACACCTGGGTCTAAGAGTAGGGACACGGTTGAGTTTAATGAAGTCCTCCTAAGATGAGGGTCTCCCAGCAGCTGGCCCAAGCAGAGGGTTGCGGAGAAGACAGAGGCCAATGAGAAGGAGGCAGAATAAGTAGACAGAAGCTGGACTGGGTCCTGTGGATGGAGAGCTTTTTCCTCTACTATCATTAAGGACTTTCCTTTTCAACTTCCCTTTTATCACAATGCTTACCAACACCTGACTTGTTACTTTTATCTCTTATCTAATAAAGCAGGTAAGGATTTTGTTGATTTTGTTTACTGTTATATCCCCAACACCTAATGAAACAGTGCTTAGCATTGCATGAATGAATATTGCTTTGACAGGCAATATGCAATAGCTTAGTTGGGGTGGGGGCTGACCTATTAGTAGGTCAAGGGTCAGAGCTGATAATTACAAAATCCTTGCCAATTTAATTCAATGTATGTATGGTGCAGATTTGATTGATTGCCTTGCAAGGTACGTTGGAAACCAGGTAGAGTAACATCTGGGCTGTTCCTTTTCCTTCTTGGAGATGTTCTTGAGTCAAAATGGAGTCTAATACCAAGAAATATCTCTTTTTCTTTTAGGTCTTCTCATGTTTAGGTACCCTTGGAGGACAAGATTCTGTGAAGAGACAAACCCTAAGATGGTCATGGGGACACTAATAAGAAAGTCTCAAACTAAAAATCTTAGCCTAATTGCAGGTTGGTAATTCAATGGGGACTCTGTTATCTAAAAGAAGATTACAGAAGTGATGGAAGTATGTCTTCTCAGTATATGTGGTCCCACTTTATCTCCTCATTCTCAAGTCACATGACATGGTTGGAGCCTGGAATGCTGTGTCTTTGAGGTCACCCTTCTCTTGCTCTAAGTCAACCATCTAGACTAGATCACTGGAGATAAAGTGAGACTCTTCTACAAATTGCAGAAGATGTATTTAGTAGAAATCTAAGGAAATCCAAAGAAAAGCTCAGAGTTGTTCCAATTTTGCATGGCAGTTTTGGGTACTTGATTGTTTTGTTTTCTTTCCCATATTCATAGAAAGAATATCAAATTAGAGTCAAAATAAACCAGACAGAGTTTAAGAAGTGGTGGGAAGACCACATTATGGGCACAAGATGTATCAGGATCTGGCAATCTTTGTGTCTGAATAGAGGCAACAGCTTCCTTCCTCCAGGGAAGAGTGGTATGTGTTTGGCTTTTTTCCTTTTATTTTGAAGCTAAGTCTCTTCATCCTCTTGGCTGGGCAGGTATCCAGAATGTGGCAGCACAAATTTAATGCAATACTTAGAATCAGCAAGATACAAATTTAAGTCCAAGCAGTGCCCACTCAATAGCTGTGTAATGTCGCCTAAGTCACACAGCCCCCAGATTCAGTGTTTCCATTTGTTCTTTTAAAGTTTTGCACCCATTGGCCTGGAAGTTCATCTCAGCCCCCAGTAAAGAGAAACTCACCCAAGTGTAAATCCTATTTTGCTGGAAGGAAATTGCCTGTTAATTTAAAGGCAGTGAGATATGGAGTTAAATAGATACGTTTAGGAGTCCTAAGACCTGGATTCAAATTCTGATTCTATTGCTTACTAGCTAGGTCAGTCTGTATGCCTGAAATGGAGATGGCAATACAATTTAATCACATGATGGCTGTTAGGACCAACTGAGATCAAAACATTCTCCAAAGTTCCTAGAACAGGATTTGACATAATGAAGTGCTTAATGAAAAGACAAGAGCCAGATTGTCCCAGAGATGGGAAACCATTTCTACATTGGCTGCTGGGCAGAAACCATTTCTACATTGGCCACAATGTGTTGCTTCCAGATCAGGGACTGGCTGAATCCAACTTGGTTCAGAGTCCCATGAATCCTTTTCTGCCAGAGTAGGGGCACTCCCGAGAGACTCTGAGATCTCTGGCCAGGGACTATGCAGAGTTAATAAGATACAACTCTCTGGAGCATTGAACTTAAGATCCAATGTATAAATAACTCTCCAGAGTATAAGAAAGTATTCCAGGGGTGAAGAGGGCAGTTGCTGGGAGCAGGCAGGTAGAGGTGGAGAAAAGGAAGACAGAAAAGCATCTTTGAGATCATGTTGAATCAACAGGAATGGAATTCAGAGAAGCAAATTTCTATCCAAAACGACTCAAGAAACATGATGTGAATTGGTCATGTCTTGTTTTGTTTCTTTTTCAATCGAGAAGTTGATCAGATCACTGCTTCTGTCTGATCAAAAACAAGATGTACACCTGAGAAAAATGAATAGCCTGCTGTTGAGTGAAATGTTTTTAAATGGGGGCTTGATTTTGATTAGTTTGCCTTGCTGTGCTTCAGGGGGAGCTTCCGCCTTCTCTCTACAATAGCCAAGGCTCCCCTCAGCTACCCAGCCATGATTAATATTTGAGGTCAGAGTCTGGCCTGTAGAAATAGAACCCAACTTCACATTAGCATTTTTAAGACTTCCAGGCAAATGAATACTCATGTGCACGCAGGGGTTAGATATGCACACAAGTGCTCCAGGAATGAAGGTAAAGCCACGTGGAAGGATTGATGTTTGCAGCCTCAAAGTCAAGGGAATTCAAAACTAAGCCCCAAAGAGCTGTGGGGAGTCACTGGGGTTGCACAGGATTAAGATATGCAGGGTAGCTCCTCACCCAGGAAGACAAGACAGCAACCTGGGAAAAATTTATGCTGGAACAAGGTCATCGCAGCTGATTCTCTTCAAAATCCCAACAATCTGATGTATCCGCCCAGGTAAAACTTGCTTGACAAGTAGCAGGTAGCTGGATATACAGGGCAATGCTAGAGACTCTTTTCTAGCTTCATAACTGAGTATAGTGTCAAGAGTAGATGGTGATTTTTTTCCTTCTCTTTCTGAAAAGCCTTCTCTTTTAAACAAAGCCTCTATTAATCAGAACTTCAGATCACACATGGCAATCAATTCAAACTGTTTAGGGCATTTACAGTAATTGATCTGCTACAAGTTCTTCACAAGTGGATTGCACTATACACACACATGTACTTTTCAAAGAATTCAAAAGCCATTAGGATGTTCTCAACTCCTATCTGATAGTCTGAGGGCCATTGATGGTATGTGATCATCAGAAATCAGATGGGCCAGCAGCAGGGGGCATTTTGATTAGATAGGAGAAGGAAGCTCCTCTGAATGAGAATTGTGAATCCTGGATATGAGGGTTGAGGAAGCCTAAGCAAACTTTATCATCACAATCATGAGAATTGTTCCAAATATTTCATATACAGTTATTATAACATCTAATAATCACAAAACCAAGTAAAGGTTTTAATATTCTTTATCCCAAGATTGGGAAATTGAGATTAAGTGGTTAAGCCCAGGGTAGCACAATAAACACAATTTAGTGCTGGAATTGTGATTTGAACTCAAGTTCAAGTCCCAAACCAGTGTACTACAGTCCTCATTCTTGCATGAACTGATGGATATCTGTTCCCCAGATGATTTTAGGGTAGACTTGCCTTGAGGCTGGGGACACACAAGATAAATATTTGATCATATATGGTTGTGAATTTTTGAGTCTTTTCTTCTTGGCTATGATTTGGGTGCCTTTGTTGAAATAAAGAGTCCACACAAAAGCAGAGAGTTGGTCCTTGAAAACAAAAGACTGAAAGTTGAAGAGCTTTGGAAGGGTGAGGGCAGTTAAAGCAATGGTACTTCAAAATACATGAGAGTATCTGAGCAACAAGAAGAACCCAAGGAAGGAAATGGTCCATATGAACTCTGATCCAGCAAAGGCAATCAGAGCCCAGGCCACCATGCTGTAAACTCTGCCACATGCAGAACTGGGATATAATGAGCTTGATCTTATGGCCCCATTGGGTATTCTAACAATGAGTGCTAAATCACTCTGGTGGCCATTCTTGGGTGGTGTCCCAGTTGAAAGTTCTTGTATGCTCACCCAGGATCAGTCTGAATCATTATGCCTGTGTTATAGAGCCCAATGCTATAATACTGGTCCTAATCTTAACTCTTCTGATAAAGATTCAATTAACTGAAGATCAGAAATTTTATTCATCACCCTATATTAAAACTTAGGATATGGAAAACAGATATGAAACATCAAATCTTAAATTTGATGTCAGAGCCCATGGTTTAATACTATACTACATCATGTGACCTCCTGTGAGGGAATGGGCTGTCATAAGACCAATTCCTTGAAGATATTAAATTAAATTTCTCTTTTTACTGCTGCTTCACTGTCCTTAAAAGATTACCAATAAAAAAGCATGAAACTCAGAATAGACCATACACTAAAATATATTTCTCTAAAATACTTCTAGAGAAAACATAGGAGAAGAATCTTTGTAACCTTGTGCTAAGCAAAGATTCCTTAGATTATGCCATCAAAAGCATCATCTATAAACAAAAACATTGATAAACTGGACTTTAAAAAAATTGAAAACTTTTGTTTTCCACAGATGCTGTTAACAGGATAAAAAGACAAGCCACAGAACAGGAGAAAATATTTATAAAACTCAAAGGATTTGGATCCAGAATGTATGAAACTCTCCAAATTCAATAATAAGAAAACAAACTACTCAATAAAAATTGGACAACATATTTTTAAAAGACATTAGAGAAAGATATTAGGGAAAATACAAGTTAAAAAACACAATTGTGTGTTTCACTACACAACTACTGAAATATTGAAATTTAAAAAGGAAGAACAAAACAACATATTTGACAATACTAAGTCCTAGGAAAGATGCAGAGTACCTGGAACTCTCATGCAATGTTGGTAAGAATGCAGACTGGTGGAGCTATTGTAGAAAACACCTTTGCAAGTTATTATAAAATTAAATATATATTTACCACATGATCCAGCAACCCCACTCCTAGTATTTACTTAAGAAAAATGAAAACTTCTTTTAACAGAAAAGCTTCTATGCAAATGTTCATAGCAGCTTTATTAATAATCACCCCAAATTTGAAAAAAGGTGAACATTATTCAACTGATGAATATATAGACTGTGGTACATACACATAGCGGACTACTATTTAACAACACACCACTGACATGGATTTAATCTCAACATAGATGAATCTCAATTGCACAGCACTAAAAACAAGAGTTCAAAATTAAAAAGTTACACATTGGGCCATTCCAATTATTGGACATCCTGAAAAGGAAAGAACTACAGAAAAAAGATCAATTGGGAGTTAGAGGTCAACAAACCCTTGATTAGGCATATAGGGAGAATATTTTTGTTATATCAAAAATTTCTACATCTTCAATGTAGTAATGTTTTTGCCTACAGTGTTTTGACTGTACGCATTTGTAAAACCGTAGAACAGTATTCCGAAAAGAGAATTGTATTTCAATAAGAAGGGCTCTCTCCTTTTCTCTGCCTTCATGGTATGTGTTCTTGACTCTATTCCTTGTTGTGACTTCTCACAAGACTTTTAGGATCAAGTGATTACTGGCCAAGAAACAGAAGCAACACTGACCCACTCCCCAAAAGATTCAGATGAAAACTGATAATAAAATCAGGTACAACTCTAAGAGGAGACACTGGAGAAAAGTCAAGCTGGGTCTAAAAAGGACTGCACATGAAATAGCACCCATTTTTATTACATTATCAGTTTTATGGTTTGGATATGAGATGTCCCCCAAAGTTCATGCATAAGACAGTGCAAGGATCTTCACAGGTGAAATGATTAGATTATGTGAGATAACCTGCGTGGTAACTCTAGGCAGGGAAGGTGTGGCTGGAGGAGTAGGTCCCTGGAGGCTTGTCTTTGGGTTTATATTCTGTCCTTGGTGAGCAGAGCTCTCTGCCTCCCAGTTGCCATATTCTGAGTTGCTGTCTTCTGCCAGGCCCTGACACCATGATGTTCTGCCTTGCCTTCAGTCCAGAGCGATGGAGTTTGCTGACCATGGACTGAAACTCAGAAATCATGAACCAAGATAAACTTTTCCACTTCTAAGTTGTTTTTTCAGGTCTTTTGGTCACAGTGATGAAAAAGCTGACTAAAACAATCAGGGTCACTGTCATTTTACCATGCCGATCTAAAAATGTCACCACTGGACAGTTGGACATGTTTTATTGGGAATATGATTTTTCTTTTTGTGTCTGGTAGACTGGTTCAGCAATAAATGTGTGAAAGCTTTTATATGAAAAATGAAAGAAGGACAAGGAAGACAGGGAGAAGGAAGGGGAGAAGCAGTGGGCAATGTCTATGACAGCAGCATCACACCAAGTAGAATGCTTTGAGTAGAAGGTGACCATTGTGGTAAGTGAAGTTTGGTGACAACCTAGGCAGTGACTGAGCCAGCATTTTCACTGAGAATGAGGTGGCTGCTCATCCTCACCAGGGTTGTCATTTATCTCAGCCCCAAAGTCTTAATACATTTAAGCTGTTGATAAAGGGAATTTCTGAGAAAATGCAAGAAGGAGCCAACAACTAATTCAAAGCATTAGTGCTCTGCCACCTGCATTAACGGCTGGTCAAGGAGGGAGAGATACAGCTTTCCTGACATTTACTTTATAGATAGAACTGGGGTTTCTAGGACCTGCATTGACAAGAGGGAGAAATAAATGTCCATGAGCCTGGTCTAACAGATTCCCTGTAACTTAAGCTATGGTCTCTAAGTTATCTAGCCTCTATTCTATGCAAATGTCATTTCTTTTTCTTTTATGGCTTTTTATTTTTCTGTTTAATGCTTGGTATTCTTTCCTTCCCAGTCACCCTGTGAACCAGGCAGAGGGAGAAGGGAAACAAGAAAGAAAACGATTCTCAGTATTGCCAATGGATGAAGGGAACAAGATGGAGGAGACATCTTCGCAGTCCCTGGAAAAAGTGTATATTCACTGGAAATGGATTGATACAATGGATAGTAAACAAGAAGTATGTACATTTACTTTGGTGCTAGAAGAAAAAGTGGGTTCAGTCTGCAGATACATGGCCTAAGCACTATTGGCTTGTCAAAGGACCCCAAAATGAAATTTCTAGGTGTTCCTGCCAAGGGGGCCACTTGTCATCCTTGGCAGATAAAAATCACATGTTCAGAGAGATGGTATAAGTGGCTAAATGTTTAGTCCCAGAAGTCAGAAAGATGTGAATTCAAGTTCTGGATTAACTGCTCATGTGCCGTGTAACTGCTCTTAGTCCGACATCTTCATTAGATGAGGACACACTAGAAGTATGTTATAGAGTTGTTATACAGGTATAAAAAATGCTAGCATAGCACCTGTGTGGCCATGCTCAATAGCTTTCTAAATTATTTTTTAATGCCTGATTTGATCTTGACTGTGTATATTCAGGCACATTCCATATATGGCTGAAAAATTACCCATGGAATTGAGATCCTATATGCAGCCAACCTGATTAATTCACACTTCTTTTTATTTTCTTTTTCCCTGCTGGTAGCATGTTTATAGCTTAATATATCTGTGTACACTTTTAGCAAACACCTTCAGATAATCAGTCTGAATTGTCTAAGTATAAGATCAGGTACAACTGATTTTATTTCTTTCTGGTCTGATGTATCTGGGTTTGGGCAGTGAAAGAAAATATATGATATTCTTCCAGTTTGTCAAATCAGTTAGTTGTCTCTAGAAACTCTTTGTAGAAGTGACTAAGTTCTCAAGTCTTCTGTGAGACCAGAGTTCCAAGTAACATGAGGAGCCCATGAGATTCTCTTGGCGATTTTGGGGAACAGGAGGTTTAGGTAAGAGTTTAGGAAATGACAACATAGAATCCCAACCCCTAAACCCTGTACCAAGGTGCCTTGGGGTGCCACAGCAAGCTCACAGAGGTGCCATAGTTTATTTTTCAATTTTAAGGAAATACAGTGATACTTGACATCTACCAGATCCTGTGCAAAATGATTCGAAGGTAGCCCACAGTTCCAACATCAGATCACATAACATTTCTTTCTGTGATATCTTAGTTTCATAAAGCTAGATTATTGGTGGCTTCCATAATAAAATACTTAACAAAAATCAGAGTGAAACAAAAGAATAGGGGAAATAGTACCTAATCTGATTATATAATTTAAGAAGTTATGCAGTTCCCAGCAGACACATCCATCCCAATAGTAAGTGTTATTATTTAAGAAGTAAACTAGAATATTGTTTTCTTCTAATTTATGTGTATTTAAAAATGGGTGCTGTGTGGTTAGGACATAAGTGCTGCTTGTTTAATAAATATAACTGTTAGGTATTTCTTTTGGTCTATGGGACTGTGAAGAAAGGAAATAAAACCTTTCTATAATGTTGAGGGTACCATGAATGGGAACAGTTTGGAAACCTTGGCTATAAAGTCTGCTAAAAATGCTGTAGTATACATTGACTGAGAGCTGTACCTGGCCCAGAGCCTGGGAAGAGCTAAGTATGAATGAGTTAAAGGACCAAAGGATGTCAGAGACAGAAGAGACTTTTCAAATCATCCCGGTTAGTGCCCACATTTTACAAATAGGCAACATGAGTTGCAAAATAGGGCTGAAGGATTTGGAGGAGCCATGGAGAGGTACCTTCCCTTGGGAAGCCAACAGCCATCTCAACAAGAGAAGGGACTCTGAATCATAAACATCACACTCCTGCTCCCTCTTTTCCTGTAGTTGGTAGGGGTAAGTGGATAAAGAGCAGCCCAGGGAGAGAGGGGACTGTAAGGATATCTTAGCACAGACATTGCTGAGGTCTTCAAGAGAGATAGAGGACAGCAGAAGCAGGAATCTAGTCTGCTGGGACTGTCCTGCTGCACTTCAGCCTCTGGCTCCAAGAGGCTCTTTGCTTGTTTGTTTGTTTTTCAAGGGTAGACTGGGACATCCTTATCACCAGAAATCATCTCAATCTAAATTAAATCTCCCCCAGTCTCAAAAACGCAGGGCTGAGGTCTGCAAGGGGAGTGGTCTGGGCTTTGTACTCTTGCGTGCCTGGCATTCAGCCAGCATCTGCATCAGTAAGCACATTACTGAATAGAAGTGTCCCTTGCTATTTGTAAAAGGGGAGATGGCCTGGTAAAGCGAGAAGGGGGCTTGTTGCAAGAAAGGCAAAGGATTCAGAGCCCTGGGGCAGGTGGTCCAGGTCAGGTGTAGAGGCTCTGCAATTTACCTAAATGTTAGACTTTGGGCTACCTGTCAGATAATATAAACTCAATTACCTCTGAAGGGATTCTGGAGGTCAGTTGAGCTCAGGCTAGTTATCTGTGTGCAAGATACAAAGCAACATCCAGATAAATTGTAATGAAAGGGAACTATGCAGAGCTCTCCTTGGCCACCTAGAGACCAGTATATGGAAGAGAAGCATTAGGGAAGTTCAGGGCTGAAAGGAGGCAGCCTGGTGTATTGGAAATAATGCTGGATGGGGAGTTAGGTGTTCTGAGCCTTAGTCTTGCTCAGCTGCTAATTAGCTGTGTGACCTCTGGTAACTCATTTTGCTTTCCTAGACATCAGCTCCCTATCCGCCCACAGGCAGGGCTGCAGAGAGGCCAGGGTGACATATAAATGTGACCATTTATCAAGTGCTTTCCAAGTGCCAAGTGCTTTTTTAAGCACTGCATATACTGTAGTTCATTTAACCCTCACAACCCCTATCTGATGTAGAGATTAATGTAATCCATAATCAAAAGTGTAGATGAGGAGACTGAAGTCAAGATGGTAGAATCTGCGTATTCCTGTCTCTGGGGTGACTTCAAAGCATGGGCTTCCATTCACCACAGTAAGTTTGGAGGCCTCAAATATTCATGAGGTTCTGATTTAGTAGATCTGGTGTGGGGCCCACACATTGGAGAGTTTCAAAAGTACCTGAGTCATTTTAATATGAGTGATCCATAATGCTCACCTTCCATTCAAGAAACCAAAAAGGGACTTGCCTTTGTAAGGAAATGCATTGACAAGAGAGCACTGTCAATGGCAGAGATGTCCAAATGCAAGTTGTGAGAGGACCTTCAAGGGATGTCTGTTCTCCTGGGTTCCCAATCTTAGTCACAACCCCAAATTGTCACCCCTGAAAGTCTGCAAAATTCAAGGTGAGGCTACAGGTAGCTTGGTGGTGGAGTAATTCATCTGAACAGGAAGGTAAACAAGGAGGTCATGTTGGGTGGTTGGGTGAAGACTGGGCCATTGCACTTACCTGCCCTATCCATCATTAATTACGTCATCTCATCCATGCCCTGCATTTTAGAATTCTTGCCTGTAGTCTCTTACTCAATCTCTTCACAACCATTTTATGAAATGTGTATGATTTCCCTATTTGATAGACAAGGAAGCTGAAATTCAAAAAGGGAAAGTGTTGCTATGGTTTAAATATAATTTGTCTTCACTACCATAACTCATGTTGAGGTGTGGTCCCCAATGTAATGATGAAAGATATTTGGCCATTTATGAAGGTTGAATGCTTTTCTGGAAGGAGTGAGCTGAGCTTCTCTTGCGGGAATGGATTTCTTACCCTGAGAGTGAGTTGTTGCAAAGCAAGCCTGGCTCCTCCCCGAGTCTCTTCTGCACATGTGCTCTTCTGCATGCACTCAATTCCCCTTTTCTGCCATGTGTTGAACTGCCATCTGACTTTTATAGGAAGCTGAGTGGAGGCTGGTGCCATGCTCTTGGACCTCCTGAACTGTGAGCTAAATAAATCTCTTTTCTTTATAAATTACCCAGCCTCAGGTATTTGTTATAGCAAGACAAAATGAACTAAGACAAATGCCTAAGCTCAGAGCTCTCACAGCTGGTAAGTGGTAGGATGTGGACTGGAATCCTGGTCTCCTTTTATTAGGCCCAGTGCTCTTCTTAGTCCCTGTGGCTGTTGATCAGTGATCTGGCACCCCCATAGGCACAATAGGGCAATAGAAGGAATGGAAGACAGCCTCCTTTCCCTTGCATAGTTTACAATTTAGTGAGATGACAAATTATAACACAGAGTGATCTGGCTGACATCAAAAGAATCAAGAACAAGCCAATTATTAAGAACCTTGTCCAATGAGTAATATTTGGTGTTTGTAACAACCAACACAGGAAGTACCACATTCAAGGCAACATTTCCTTAGGCCAGATATGATTCAGGAATCTATTATTTGTAATCCTTCTATGGTGTTACAGTTTGATATGAGGCATCCCCTGAAGCTCCTGAATTAATGCAGGAATATTCAGATGTGAAATGATTTAACTATGAGAGTTGAAACCCAGCCAGTCCATCTTAGTTTGAACTGGCTGACTGGGTGGTAACCGCAAGTAGGATAAGGTCCTGGGGATAGGGGCGTTTTCCTAGCTAGGTGCATCTTCCCTGAAGTTTCTTTCCCTCTCCCCCTCTCTGCTTCCACTAGATGAGCTTCTTTTTTCTGTCCTGCCCTTCAGCCATGATGTTCTGCCTCACCTTGGGCCCAGAGCAATGGACTCAGTCATCTATGAACTCAGACTTCTGAAACCATTAGCCATAAATAAACCTTCCCTCCTCTAAGTTGTTCTTTTCAGGTATTTTGCTCATAGTGGTGCAAAGCTGACTAAAACACATGGTTTTCCCTGGCTCATTGAATAGTGTCTATACAGCCTCAGCTGACGCCATTCTTCCTCTTTCTCTGTTCCTGCAGTTTTTCTTCCCTGGAATACTAGTTCTCTGCCATGCACCTCCTCCCTTCCCCATTACCTCTCATAGGGAAAACTCTTTCCTATCTTTTAGGTTTCAATTTAAACCTTACTTCCTCAGAGATTTCTTTCCTGCCTACCACTGAGATAGGCCTCATCCTATTAGATGCCCATGTAGCATTCTGGGCTTTTAAAAAATCTTTTTGAAAAGCTTGTTACAAATTTAATTGATGTTTAATATTTACTTTCCCTACCACAAGCTCCATGTGTCAGATTCTTCATCTATTCCATTCACCCGGTGACTGGCAAGAATAGAGATTCACATATCCCTTGCACAAATGAACTAATAAATGCATGATAGTTGGATTGTTTAGAGGAATGATATTGATCAAATTGTTATGTGCATGTATAAATATGGCATAATGAATCCTCCTATTATGTGTAATTATAATGCACTAATAAAATTTTTAGAAAAGATTGAAGGAGTGATAGAAAATATGACATTGTGTTGTAGGTACGTGGGCTAGTATAACTGTATTCATTTTGATTCAGGGTGTTTTGCTGGCTCTGTGCTAGGCACAACTGAAAAAAGACCTGGTTCCTTAGAAGCATGCTTATAAAAAGGAGAGGTACAAATAAAATACAGCAACGTATGTGACTTTCTTTTGGAAAAATTGGTATGTTTATTTTTCCCAAAGGTTACAGCTCATGATGGAGTTCTTTCCAAGGATCTGCACTGGGCCCCATGAGGATATAGTAAAGAAAGAGATGACTCTAAGAAAGGCTTTTTGGAGGACAACAAGGCCTCCAAAGCCAGAAGAAAGTTCCATGATATCTAGCACTTAATAATCTTGGACTAGCAGCATCTGCACCACCCGGGAACTTGTTGGAAATGCAAATTCTTGGCTTCACCATGGACCTGCAAAACAGAAATATGGGGTGGATTCAGCTAGTGGTGCTGCAGCTGGCTGGTATACATTCTTTTTTTTTTTTTTTTTGCTTTGTATTTCTTTTTTTTTTTTTTTTATTTAAATGCATTTCAAGTCATAGTACATAACCAGATCTCTGTTTTTCCATTTCTCTGATTACAAACCAAATAAAGTCTCAACATTAGAGTCTTCATAGATGTGTCAGGGGTAGTAAAGACCATCTCAAATAACCATCATTACTATGCCCTTTTCCCTTACCTTCCTCCCCCCTCCCCCAACCATGTTTA
>CM053410.1:57365193-57379717 GCA_028644305.1 Xerus rutilus | reverse complement strand
GTATACATTCTTGAGAGAGATGGTGTGCATCTCTTCTTATTCCATGGTGAGTAAAATCATATTGGTAGCTTGAAACTGGCTATTGTGGGAATATTTACACCACAGAAATTGGTGAATGCAAATCAGATTGTTTCTTCCTAAAGGAGGCAATTGTTAAAAATTTACAAGGATACCATCTGGCCCAGAAATCCACAGTTTAACAAGCCCTCCAGGGGATTTTGATAATTTCTAGTTTTTCCTCCCCAATGCCAAAGGCATCCAGAATTCAGGTTTGTGAACATTTCATGAGATAGAGCCCTGGATGCTTCCTGGGATTTTATCCCTGCCTGTGACATGAGTATTATCAAGGGAACAACTGTTTCTCCTCCAGGGATCCCATCTCCTGCCTCCTCCCTACCCACCATGTAAGAAGGTGAAGACTGAGGGTGAGAAGTGACTGTGGAACTGCTATTTTGGTCCCCACTCCCAGCATTGTTGAAGACACCTGATTTGCAAACAAAGATTTCATAGCTGTGAATTTCAGCAGGCTAAAAACAGCCTCATTCTGTCTACATAGCAAATTGAGACTTTTTTTTTTGACAGAATTCAGAACCACTCTGGATGACATGATTAACTGAAATAGCCAGATTCAAATTTCCGCCTATATCAGCACAGTGTGCATCAAACACCTGTACACAGTCCCTTAGAATACACACTCAGGTATTAAAGTGCGTGGGTGTGTGTCGGGAGAAGAATATAAGAGTAACAAAAATTTTTATGACCAGTTATATCTCCTGCTAATGTGGGGACTATTTCTTTTAAAAGAAACAATGCTTCACCTGCTTTATCCAAAGCATTATCCACTGAACCAGGTATATTGACTAATGAACCAGGTAGTTCCCCTAATAAGTCAGGCAGGTCATCTGCTGGACATATTTCCATGAGTAATTAATTCCTCTGTTGTGTTCATCTCCTGAAGGCAAGAGGTTGAATCTGGGCCTTCATTCTAGCACCAACCAAGACTTACTGGTCATGTGGTCAGTCTTGATCAGAAATGAAGTACTTATTATTATGGAGAAAAGAGGATTAGGAATTTGGTTGACCATCTGTAAAGAACTTCCTGTACACTCCCTGCCCTAAGTATAATTTGTAGCCAAGGCATGAAGTAGGGTGTTAGTTTCATTGATTTTTTAATATAATACCTGGCTCTTTGCTGATCCTCAATAAACTTTACATACATGGATAGGAAAGATGAATATATAAGTGAATGATTGAAGGAACAAAAAATGTTTTAAAAATATGGGCTTGTAGATTTTACTTATATTTGCAAGTCTGACTGATTTTCTGTCAAGGCTAGCTCTATCTTGCCTCTTAAAGAACTGCTGAAGTTTGCTGGTAACTTCTTTACCTCTTTGTTGCTATTTCTAACATCTTCAGTCCAAGGATTTGAATGACAAAGAACATGAATTTTCCATTTTTGCACCAGATGAAATGAAAATAAAAGCTCAACAGGGTTTTGACTTTTTTGCTGCCAAGTCAGGATTGGGGAAAGTAGTCTAACCCACTAGGCTAACCATGCAGACCGAAAAAAAGATGTCAATGGTACACCCCAACATGCAGAGAGAGGTGAGTTTTCATCACACTTCTGGATATTTTTAAGATACTGTCATATTTCATAGTTAGTTGGTATAATGGGGGTCATATTGCATCCACATATCATATTATCTGTTTCACATAAATTAGCTCATCTAATTTCTCTCTAAAATTTAATGAAATAAGAATTTTTCATCCATTGTATAGATAAGGAAAGGGACTTTTTGTGGGAAGGGGTTGAATAATTTGCCCATGATCACTTACCTCCATATGGTAAAACTAATTTGAACACAGTTCAATTTCATATTCTTTTTACTTTCCCAAATTGCTCTTTGGGCTTGAAGTATTTCAGTTATTTAAAAACAAACATAGAAAGGAATATACACCTATGTCAGAATGTGAAGAAACAAAACTTGAATATAGCTCTAGCTTTGTTAAGCAACACAAAGTCCGATTAGCAATGAGCAGGAAATGATACTGCTGCCTAAGTAACCTAGTAGGTTTCCAGGGCTGTCAATGCCTAATTCATGGGCACCTGCTTAGATGCCCAGGTCTCACTCTGCTTTGTGGATCTTCTCATTTCTGTATACAACCAAAAGCAATTATCCTAGTCCAAATCCCATTATAATTAAGACTACTGCTAATAACATGACTAGGACCTATCATTTATTGGGTGCTTGCTATGCCAAGATCTCTTCTGACTCACCTTTCTTTGGATGAGTGTTTCCATTGCATATCTGTTATCATCCTTATGCTTTTGACCTTTCTTTACCTTTGTCTTTGATGAATGTGAGAATTTCTGTAGATAGCATACATTTGGATCTTTCCATTCCATACAACACTGCAATCTTTGTCTTTTTGTTGAAATGTTTAGATCTTTCATATTCAATGTAAATATTGATGCAGTCATATTTTAAATATGTAATTTTGCTAGTTATTCTCTATTTGTTGATTGGTTGTTTGCTTTTCTCTCCTTTTTCTGTCTACTTTTGAATTAAGTATTTATTGTAATTCCATTTTATTTCTACTTGTACATTTTAGTTATACATATTTTTTAAAAATACATTTTTTTAGTTATATATGTATTTTTTTGAAGATTGCTTCATGGTTTGTAAAGTGTCTTTAATTTATAAAAGTCTATCTTAAAATAATATTACCACTTTATGTACGTGTAATGATCTTTCCATATCCTTTTTTCCACCTTTCTTTCTCCAGTCCTCTGTCCTGTTGTTTCCATAAATTATTATTTTTATATGTGTTATAACCCATAAAAATATATGTTATAACCCATAAAAAATTTTGATTTTGAAAGTCAATTTTCTTTTTAAGTGTATGAAATAAGAAAGATAAAGTCATTAATAATGTGTCTTTACTTTTTACCATTTCTGGCACTTTCTGTTTCTTTGTGTAGCTCCAACTCTTCTATTCGATATCATGATCATTCTCTGGGGAAGCTTTTTAAAAAATAGTTCTTATAGATATCTCTACTTTCAATGCATTCTTTGCTACCAAAAACCTATTTGGTGATAATTTTTGAAAGATCATTTTATTGGGTAGACTAATTCACTGGTTATCTTGATTTCTTATTCAATCAATTACTGAGAGAATGGTGTTGAAATTCCTAGCTATGATTGTGAATTTGTCAATTTTTACTTTATTTTTTGCTTCACATATTTGTAAGATTTGTTATTAGGTGTACCTAGATGGAAGACTACTATGTCTTGTGGCAAATTGACACCATAAATTGACCCTTTTATCTTTAGAAAGTATTTTTCACTGTCACTAGTAGTTTTCTTCAACTTGAAATCTTCTATGTCTGATTCTAATATAACATCATTTTAATAGCAGCATCAGCTTCTATAGAAGCTTAGTGTTTGCATGGTGTGTTAGTTAGCTATTGCTGCATAACAATATTACCACACTCCTGGTGATATAAAGCACATCATTTCTGTGGGTCAAGAGTCTGGTCAAGGCTTAAATTAGTTCCTCATCTAGGCTTCTATCATGGTTATTGGTCAGGGCTGGTTTACCATCTCAAGGCTTGACTGAGAAAGGATCCACTTTCTAGCTCATGTAACTGTTGGCAAATTCAGTTACTTAAAGCTGTTGGACTGAAGGACTTAGGTTTTTGCTAGCTGTTCTGAAGGACAGAATATTTCAGTCTACTAAAATTTACGTTACTCAATTTTGCCAGGAACTATATGAGCTTGGAAGTGGATCCTTTGTCACTGAAGCCTTGTGATGAGAATATAACTTCAGCCAATTATTGTGATAGTAAGAAATTGGCTTATGCAATTATGGCAGCTGAGAAGTCCCAAGATCTGAGATCAGCAAGCTGAAGACCCAGGAAAGCCCATATGTTGTTCCAGCCAAGTCTAAAGATCTGAGAATCAAGAGATCCTATGATGTAAGTTCTAATATAACAAGTAAGTTCTATCCTATGGCCAAATCAAATAGACATGTGAAATTGACCACCACTCTCCAGGAATAAATAGGACACCCTCCATTTTGTCAGGCTTCTGGTGTGTGTGTGTGTGTGTGTGTGTGTGTTGGGAGTCTGAGTTAACCCAGTTTGTAGTGGAGCTAGGTCAAGGCTTTTTTGGTGCTTTAACTAGATCTAGAAGAGCTTGGGAGCTATATTCCTAGAGGGTTGTGTCAGGTCTCTAGCTTTTTAGATTTCAGCAGACCGTGTTATGTCGACATTTCATGAAGATTTCCACAGTTCACCTGACCTGACCCTCAATATTCTTTATGAGTACCTATTGAAGGCCAAAGAGGAAGAGTCAGGAAGCAGCTTCAGACTCTCTTTGTTTTTAAAGCTCCTATTGATTCTATAACATAAATCCAGTTTAATTTTTAAACTTTATAATGTCATTGAAATTTTAGCTGTTTTCTTCTTAAATATGTCTTTTCTGGCTTCCTCCTTCCACTATCCTATGGTAATGAAAACCATCATGTATCTTTTCTCTGCTAGAAGGCCTTATGATTTTCTGAATCATAAGGGTTCATTAGGATTTCTAGTACAGATTGGGCTTTTGAGTTGGCTTTGTAGATTATACTGCTTCTTCTTTTGGTTAGAGTGGTACCAACCTTTTCTTTTTTTTTAAATATTTATTTTTTAGTTGTGGGTGGACAGAATATCTTTATTTTATTTTTATGTGGTGCTGAGGATCGAACCCAGTGACTCCCGCGTGCTAGGCCAGCACGCTACCACTGTGCCATAACCCCAGCCCCGGTACCAACCTTTTCTTATGATTTTCTATGTCTCCCAAAGTTGAAGTCAAACTTTGTTGTTTTACTCTTCAATTTTTTTAAAAAAATTTGTAGTGCTAGAGATTGAACCCAGGGTCTTATACATGCTTAGGTAAGTGCTCCACCATTCAGCTGCAACCCCCCAAATTTTTATTACTGAATTATTTAGAACATTACGATTGACCTGTTGGAGGTGTACGCCTTTTGGTTCTCTGTTCCTCTAATTCCTTTATCCATTCATCTGATTTTCAATCTACCTTATTTGTTTTCCCTCTGCCTTTGTTCCTCTGTCAACAAAAATCAACTCTTTTAGTGGCTTCTGTGAGAAATTAAGTCACATCAGACTTTGTATGGGACTTCACTAGTATTGTAAGTGATCCTCAGGAGGAAGATCACTTTTTTGAAATGTCCTCCACCTTCTTTACTTCTCCATTCTTTTCCTTTTCCCTTCTCTCTGCTCATCTCCTGCCTCCTGACTTCACTCTTGAGTTGCCATTATTTTCTTTCCTCGACATACAGAACCAATTTTTAGTTCATATTCCCATCTTCATGTCTTAAAATATTTAATTAAAAATACATGCATATGATAGAGTCTACATTCTTAGGGAAGCAGTTGGATTTATAATTGCTGCTGCTATTGCTGCTTCTTCCTCTTCTTGCCATGTTATGAAAGGCAAGTATTACAAAGGGGGTTAGATTATAATCACTCTTAAGATCCCTGCAACTCTAGGGACCATATAGTAAGACAAGTGGGGGAAGGAAAGAAGAGAAATGAGAGGAAACCGATGTTTATTGCAATGGCTACTACATATTCCATGATGATAATTATAATTATTAGATAATTATAATACACATTATTATTATATATAATTACAAAATAATGTTCCTGAGTGTCTAATGTTTGTTATTTTCTTAGGCAATCTACTACACACTGATATGGATTCCATAATCGAATATTATCTGAGATAGGTCCTATTATCTTCTTCACATTATAGATGAGGAAACAGATTCTTGGAGATGGTCAGTTACTGCTCAAAGTCATCCAGCTTGCAATTAGTGGAGTATAGGAGCAGGAAGTGAAGTCTGGCTGGTCTAACTCAAGAATCTAAGTGCTTATCACACACAAAGTGCCAGGTACTTTTGGTATACTCTTCCACAATTCTGAAAACCCTGCAAGGTGAGTATTTTTATCCCTTCAATTGATAGCTGAGAAAGCTCAGAAATGGCAAATCTCATTTCCTCTTGGTCATGTATCCAGGAAGTGGTGCAGAGCCAGGATAAAACCTATTCTGCATGGTGGAGATTCTGCTCTTTTTGTGTGTCCTGGGTGCTCTGGCTGGGTGGTGTTTACATAACAGGTGGTGACACTGCCTAGCTAGGAAGGAAAGCCATTTACCAATACATTACACCAGTAGGGAAAAGGCCAGAGATTCTGGGCTAGAGCCCACATCTGTGACTTTCAAGTCCCTGTAATTTTAATTCTCCTCCAAGCAACAGCCTCTTTCCTTATCTCAAGCACAAAATGAGCAGTTCTCACTCCCTTGTCATTCTCTTAGGACCGATCATCTGCCGACAGTGGCTTTTGTGCAGCAGTTGCAAAGAGCAGGAGGCATAGTGATGTTTGATGGAGTCACTACCAGGTATTTTTAGGCTAATGGAACCCAAGTCAGTCCAGCAACTGTAGAATCAGAGGCTGAGTCTGCAGTTGTAAGGTGGGGAAACAGATGTACCTTGACTGACGTCAGCTGAACATCTGGCAAACCTGGCCCATCGCTTTGTAATTAATCTTGGTGTTGAATCTAATGACACAACGGGATTGAGAAATTGAGCAATTTGATTGGACACATTTTGATAGTTTAATTTTCAATAACACATGGTCAGAGCTTGTTCGCATAATTACTAAATAGATTAATATGCCAATATCTCTGACCAGCTGGAAGGGAAAGATTTAGGCCTTCAAAGATCTTTGACAGGCCTTTAAATTAAAGTTGATGTTCTGGAGAGAATGGGGGTGCAGGCCTCCAGAGAGTATGAAGTCAAATCAAGGCTTGTGAAAATCGCGATCTTATTATTACCTTTAAAAATAAACCCTTTGTGATCTGGCTGTATGTGGAATGTCAGTTTGTCTGTGGAGACTCTGCATCAGGAGTCACAGGACTATTGGGAAACCTGGCATTCTTTCCCAGGGTGTTTGAAGTACCTACCAGTATGCTTATATTGGAGGTCAAGAAAAACCACGCAAAGAGTAGATTGTGCCATTGGATATGGCATGATACAAATGACCCCCTGAGCCTTGAAGTCTCTACAAGAACAGAAGGGAGAAAGATAAGTAAGTCCATACCTGTCATTTTCACACTATGGTCAACAGACATAGGAACCAGGAACCAGGAAGACACAGGAACCAGGAAGTTGACATTATTTTCCTTTGTGGAAAGAAGACAGGGAAGCTTTGTCACTAAGAGGGGTCAGGATGAGCATCAAGGCAGATTGAGCCAGATGGTAAAGTCAGCAGGGGAATTCTGCAGCCAAGTGGCCTGCATTCAGTGATCAATAGGGAAATTACTTACCAGAGATGAGCCTCAGTCTTCTCATCTATAAAATGGAATATCTGACCAGGCACGGTGGTGCATGTTTGTAATCCCAGTGGCTCAGGAGGCTGAAGCAGGAGGATCACGAGTACAAAGCCAGTCTCAGCAAAACTGAGGTGCTAAGCAACTCAGTGAGACACTGTCTCTAAATAAAATGCAAAACAGGGCTGGGGATGTAGCTCTGTGGCCGAGTACCTCTGAGTTCAATCCTTGGTACCAAAAAAAGAAAAAACAAAACAAAAAACAACCCAAAACCAAAAAAATGGAATGTTTGTATTATCTATGACATAATGACGATTAAGGACTTAGAACAGCAAGTGACTCACAGTAAACCTTCAAATCAATGTGAAAGAGATTGAATAGCCATGATGTAAGAAGAGAGCTGTGGCATGTTTAGGGTTAGAGAACTAGAGTAAGGTGATGATGAGAGAGAGTAGCGCTTTTATAGGGAGGTGGACTGGCAGAATAGGCTTACGTGGAGCAGGATGTGATTTCAGAGAAAGGAGATTCGAGTTTGGGGGAAAATGCTTGGGAGATACTTTCTATTGTGCCCCTGTGTTGGTCAGCTTCTTCATCACTGTGACCAAAATACTCAAGTAGAACAACATCGAGTAGGAAGTTTATTTGGTGCTTAGGATTTCAGATGTCTCAGTCCATGGGTGGCTGCTTCTATTACTCTGGGCTCATGATGAGGCAGATCATCATGATGGAAGAGTGTGGAAGAGGAAAACAGCTCAGGACATGGCCACTGGGAAGCAGAGGAAGAGATAGCTTCACTAACCAGGAAGAAAATTTGCACCCCAAAGTCATGCCCCCAGTAATCTACTCTTCCAGTCATACCAGACCTGCCTAAAGTTACCACCTGGTTAATTCATTCAAGTGAATTAATGCACTGATTATGTTAAGGTTCTCCTAACCCAATCATTTCACCTCTAAATTTCCTTGCATTTTCTCACACATAAGGTTTTGGGGGACACCTCATATCTAAACCATAATAGCATCCCTTGTTCAGGATCATGTACTTAATATGTAAGGACTTCCAACAACATCTGCTTATTGGCAATCTGATCAGTGAACCTGGGGACGGTGAGTAGACACTGTGACTCCTTGAGGGAAGGGCTGTGTCTTATTCATCTAAGCAGCCACAGAACATAATGTGATATCAATACTTGCAGTTGTATAAATGAAACTTCCTAGCTGTCCATCATTCTCTGCCTTAATCCCCCTTCTGTTTTTATTGGAAGGAATAGCCAGCTCCAACAATTGCCTGGCAAATGATCGTTAATTATTCAGACAAATAGATGGTCTGTACATTTGCTAACAGGTGTGTTCTGCAGATCCAGGCGCCCTAGCACATCTCCTATAGCCTGGGCTTGAAAACTCAGGTCCCAGGAAAATGGGCTCTTGCTTTGACTGGGTGGCATCTGATTGTATCTGAGTGTGCAGAGAGGATGCCTTCAAGCCCTGTGGCCTCCATGGCAGCCCTTAGAAAGAGCTGAGACAGCCCTCCCACACTCCAATCCAAGCCAAGCCGTCAGTAGAAAGAAGGGCAGTTTTCCTTAGTGCCAAGGGTTAGAACTGTTCATCACTGAGAGTATTGTGGACACTTGTGAAAACTTTCAGAAAAAATTTAAAAAAAAACAAAAAATGGAACCAGAATTGGGAAGATGAGGCTACCAAAAAGGCAGACATGTGACAGCATCCACTTCTGCCTGCAGCCTGTTCCTTCACCTCAGCCTCTCCCTTCTCTTGCCTTCTCACATATGCTTCAGAAATCAGGGATGCTATCAAGGCCATTAGCCATGTCTTCTGGGGAGGTACAGTACAAAGCTTAAACCTGGTATTTACTGCTGACTGACAAGTGAAATGTTTTAGCTGTCTGGGTGGAGATGTGACAAAGAGGCTGGAGAAAGTCTGTTCCCGTTCTTCCATTTGTTAATTTACAAAAAAAAAAAAAAATGTTTTAAGTGAATTTTGTGCTTGAGGAAAGAGGGGTGATTGGCAGCCTATGGGGGGTCCCCCTTGAAAGAAAAGGTGCTGAAGTGAGGGCTGTCGCTAAAGCACCACTTATTGGCTGCCAGATCTTTCACTTCTGCATCAACTGCTCAAGACCTGAGAAGGCATATAATAATAACAATAACAATTGGGAGGACGGTATCACTGTGTCTGCCTCTGAGGGGGTCAGGCTTCACCAGTTAGCTATCTATCCTGGGGGAAGGATTTATTTCATGAATCTCTACCTATCTATGAGAAGAGGGCAAATTTATTTTCTTCCCTTGGCAGGAAATTCAATCTAATTCAACAAATATTTATTGATTTATTGAACACCTACTATGTGTGAGATGCTGGCTTATGCTAAGTCAAAGGAGGGTCTACCTTTAGCCATACAGATGTGGCCCAAAGCTTAGGCAATAATGCAGGAAGGAGAAAAGGGGAGAAACATGCTGAGTAGCTATGTTAGGTAGGGCTGGACATTGGAGTCCAGAGTTGTGGATTTGAATCTCAGCTTTGCCATTTACCAGACATATGATGTGGAGCATAGTATTTTTCTCTAAGCCTCAGTCTCCTCAACAATGAAGTGGGTATAGTAATAGCTACTTGGTAGAGATGACATACATACATATAATGAATCTGCCAGTCTTTGCTTAGTAAATTGCTATTACTGTGTACACCGTATGCCAACTCACTCCAAAAAGTTTGCTAGAAAATCTGATCTCCTGCTCAAAGAAATGTCATTCTCCTGCAGCTTTTGTGAGGTCTCTAAGTGCTGCCCACTGTACACATGGGTGAATGACCCCATCTCTGAGGTCCACCTCCACTGCTCCATGAAATATTCAATACTGATGTTGTCTGTTAACAGTCATTAGCTCTGCCTCACATTCCTCCTGCCACAGACAGGAAGTGATTCGTTAATATTTATTCATCTTGGTCTACTTTGTTTTTCCTTTTTTTAGAAGTCCATCTCAGGACTTGTGGAATAATTTTGCAAAATGCATAACCCACACTCCGTGTTTGGGCCGCCTACATTGCCCGGGACAAAATTCTTCCAGGGGTGTAGAGGGTCAGGGTTATTACAGGTTCAGCCAGTCTCTGCTTAATCAAATCTCCCTGCAAAGGCTTTTAGGAAAATCTTGGCCTCTGCCCACTGTGAGTCTCTGTGATATCTCACTATGGCTGTAACAACCAACCTGTCTCTGTAGCTTGACAAAGTTCTTTCCTGGGTGCCACAGTCCCTGAGCAGGAGTTGTAGCAGATCATTACATTAGCTTATGCACAGCTGGAGCAGCCTACTTTGGCCCTGCTTGCTTCTAGGAGCTGAAGGCATTTGTGCCAGAAATGGAGAAGCTGGACCTGCAAGGGGCTTACTTTTGTTTCTTATTGTCACTCAGCCTGCAAAGAGCACTCATGTAGCTAGATGGGAAGATGTGCAAGAAGATTGACTTTTAGCCTCTTCTTCCACCTTTGGGCAGTTTAGAGCTGTAGGACCACCAAAGCCAAGCTGGAGCCTTCTGCAAGGCCAACCCTTAGGTGCACAGCACGCAGCACATCCAGGAGCCCCCTCTTTTTCCACCTGAACTGCTCTTTCTCAAGAACTGCCTCTGTTTTTCATGTTACCATGCAGGTAGCATCATGTCTGACTTCTGACACTCTGTACTGCCCCTTCAGTTGGATGAGAATAAGTTGAGTTTGGGGAAGGGAGGGCACAACTGGCATCAACAGGATAGGTGCTTTTTCAAGCTATTCTTCCATGTCCCTGGGTGCTGGCGTGTGCTGTAGCCAGCACTGAGCAGGGGTCAGGTTCCTCTGAGGGTAAGTTAAAGTCAAGTCTGTCAGCGAGCAGAAAAGGATGGAAGGGATTCTGTGTTTCTATAGCAATTATGGGAGGGAGAATATTGCTGACGGAAATAAAACCTGCAAATGTGCCTCTGACATGTGACTGCTTTATTCTCTGCTCTCAGAAAGGGAAGGGAGACAGTTTACTCTCTTTTATTCAGGTTTTTTTAAAAAAGGGGGAGGCAAATTGATAGGCAGAGATAGACACAATGAGTCACACAAGCAGACTTGAAGTTCAAGAAGAGAAAAAGATTACAAATGGGCAATGATCCTAGAGGCTGCAGAATCCTCCTCCCCTCCTTTGATTTGCAATGGGGAGTTTGTCACCTAGCAGGCTGCTGTCCTTCCCCATCTCACTGGAGGATGAGGGTGGGAAGTATGGCTCGCTGTAGCTAGACCTGTGTCCCCTGGCATGGTTTGCTTTGTTTTGAACCAGGAGACTCACTGTGGTCATCTGAAACCTGAAGCCTGGTAAGCTTGAGGACAGTGCTCTGAGACAGGCTCCTCCAGGACCCTAGACAGCGACAATGCTCCAAATGGGAACCAAATGAGTATGGAAGCAGGACTGCCCTTGGCCCGGCTTGTATTCTCGGAGCTGGCTGGTGCCCAGGAGGGAAATCCAAGTTCTGCTTTAAATAATCCATAAACCAATAGCAAGTCCCAATAAAGTTCAGTCAGTCCTCTGTATCTGCAGTTTCCACACCCAGGGATTCAACCAAACACAGATCAAAAGCAACTGAACAGACAAAACCACATCTGAACTGAACACATATAGACTCTTCCTTGTCATTATTTCTTGAAAATACAGTGTAACAACGATTTGCACAACATGTATGTGGTATCAGGTATTATAAATAATGTAGAGATGTTTTAAAGTGTACAGGAAGATGGGCATGGGTTAAATGCAAATATTATGCCATTTTTTTCCATTTTTTATAAGGTACTTGAGCATTTGCAGATTTTGGTATCCACAGGGTTCCTGGAACCCATCCCTCAGGGATACCAAGACAGGGCTGTATTTCCTGTTCCTTATGAGAACCTCAGGAGCAATAGGAAAGTGGGAAATATGCTCCTTATCCTAAGGTAACTCTTTGGCTAATTGAGGACACAAGGCAACCATCCATGAGACAATGAATGTCAATATCATTAACCCAAAGAATATCCAAGTAAGATTTCAAGTCTGACAGAACCAGAGAAGAACACACAATGAAGAAGGCTAGGGGTATGAAGAAAAGCTTCCTTATAGGGTACAGTGTGATTCGGGTCTTGAAGGCTATATAGACTTTTGAAAAACAAAAATATACCAAGGAGAAAAGGAGCAAATGTGCCAAGGCATTGAGGCAAGGTATGAATGACAGGAAGAAGTCATAATACAGGAAGGAGACCAGGAAGCCCAAGTGTATCAAAGGAGATGTATATTGTAGGGAAAAAACAGTTAAGTGCCAACATGGCATAGAGAAGTGTTTTCCATGTGCATTGTGAACCCCAACCTAGATCCTTGAGCCTTAAAGGGGAAGGGGATGTGCCGTTAAATAAGCAGTAGTCTTTTCCAAGCTTTGCAATTTCTACCTATATTTTTAAGACTTTGAAAAGTTGTACAATAAAGAAATGCCTAAACTTCATTTAACCTAGAATTTCTAAAATATGCATCAGAGACTTTTCCCCCTGCCCTCCCTTAGACTATTCTTGGTAATAACATATATTACCAACCCTGGAGACTACTGTTCTGACTGTTATACTGGGAAACAGGCACAAGAAACAACATTGTGGGCTTTAAACTCAAATCAGCTATTCTCAACTCAGCGATTTATTAGGTGGTGACAATAGCCAAATCACTTAACTTCATTGAGTCATGCTTTAGGATTGTTATGATGATAGAATAGTGAAAGTTAGATAGAATAGAAAGTTCTTAGCATGCAAACACTACAAAGTGAGCACTTACTAGAAGGCTGCTACTCTGGGCTGCCATTGAGGTACAGGTAGATGGCTTCAACTTAAAATAGTAAGAACAGGGGGCTGCTAAAATGTTTTAACAGATCACCACATAGTGAAAGCAGCTGTTGACAGATGCATCTGGTAGGAGTGTCAGAATTGATTAGATCAGGAATGGGCAAGACTTACTAAGGTACAGACATGATCAGCAGAGGCTGAAGGATCCAGTGAAACCTGAGCACTGGTCTTTCCAGAGTACAGGCAAGAAAGAGGCAAGGACCAGGAAAGAATCACCGCCTGGCTCTAGACAGCTAGGTCATTAAGCTACATCTGTACCTGTGTACCTGGGGCCCAGGAACTGTGGCTTCTGTTTTGTGCCTCTGACATGGTGAGAGCTCCAGCTCCCTAGGGGCCCATGCACTAATATCCAGCATAGATTGGTACTGTCTCCCCTCTCACATCAACACATCAGCAGCTTGGTGAATGATTTACAGAGACTGAAGAGCAGGCATGTCCACCTACCTTGTTACACCCTGCTGCACCTCTTTGGTCCCCACCCTTTTCTATCTTGCTTGCTGTGTCTCCATTTAGCAGGCTGCAGCCCAGTTCACCCAGTCCAACCTTGTTCATCTGGTACTCAGACCACTGAGGTGAAGGAGGGTGTGTTGTCTTTTTTCCTAGAACTCATGCTTCTCTCTTTCTCTCTTCCTTCCTGCTTTTGACTTATTTTTTATCATATTAACTTTCAAATGCAAATACACCAAATCTTCACCGGGCACTTGCATTTGATCAGAAACTCTGCTACATGCTTTATTTTATTTATATAGCAAACATTTATGTAGCAATTATAACATGCTATAAATGGTTCTTAATATTTTTCAAATATTGACTCAATACTCCTGAGTGAATTACACTTGAGGTAGTTACTAGTATTATTTCCATTTTATAAATACTGAGGTACAGCGAGGTAAGGAAATTTGCCTGATATCACTCAGTAATTAAGTTGTGGAATCAGAGTCTATCCCAGGATCTGGTTTTGCAGCCTATGATTTTAGCCACTCTATTTTCCTGTCTTTTTGTTTCTAGGGCATTATGTCATGGCTTGAGTATCTTTACAGTTAGGAAACCTGGGACTTGAAGAAATGGTGGTTGGTCCCAAGTTACTCAACAGAGTCATATATTTGACCCTAGTTCTTTTCTCAAGTTCAGATCTAATTCTCCTCCAAAGAGCCTGCTCTTATCATCTCACCAGTCCTTCATCTAAAAGGGAAATTATATATGTAGAAGCTGGGCCTGTGGGAGTTGAGGTACATTCCCAAAGGCAACACTTCCAGAATATGTAACTC
>CM053410.1:57339754-57364693 GCA_028644305.1 Xerus rutilus | reverse complement strand
TTCTTGTGTGGGATCTCATCTTCATGTAAATAAGTCTTCCTAAAGAAAGGCAGTTCTAAAAGTCAAGGACTGGATCCTTCTGGAAGTCCCTATGTAACCCCAGCACAGGCTGGTCAGGCTTTGTCTCACAGGCTCCTTGAGAACAATGGGTCTTCTCCTCCCTGGGCACTGACCAGACTATGGCAACTGTGAATTCACACACCATCAGCCAGCTTCAGGAGTCACTTAGACCTCCTTTTGACCTTGCGTTTCAAACGCTGGTCCTTATTAACCATCAGGATGGGATGGGGAATCGCTGAGACAATCCTCAGAAGAAAGGCGACCCCCAAGTTATCTTTGCTCCGAGACAATATAACCTCTGAGCTCCTGGGCTGTGAGGGTAGTGATTTAACAAATCACATGTTTAAACAATGTGATGGCACACTGCTGTTTGAGGGGTCTTTGAAACGCATTTCTAAATAATGGGGGAAATAATGAACACCTCTCATGAGTGTATTTAAATGACACATGCATTAGGAGGTGAGGGAAGGCTCTTGTATTCCTGCATAATGAACATTTTTTCCTGTTCTTTTATCCTGCCTTTATGCTTCACAGAAGAACAGCTGCTGATGGACCACCATCAGCCTTTCCAAAAGGCTCCAGCCTCTTTGAAGGGTGAGGGGTGCAGCAAACACCCAGATCCCTCCTACTCCCAAATCTCCTCTCTCACCTGCCGTTAGAAACATGCTCCCTTACTTAAGCCGTTGCTATTTCTACATAGGGGTGGCATAGAGAGTGCTCCTGAGCAGTAACATTTGGCACAGGAGTTACCTAGATTATGTTTTAAGGAGAATATTAATTGGGAGAGAACGAGGCACAGGAGTGTCAAGCTTTGACTCAGTGTGGCAGGTTAAGTGAGCATGTGAGGAACAGTCTCACAGGGCTCATTCTAGGTTCTTGAGATGGCAGCTAAGGCTCCACCATGACCCTGCTACATCTCGCCCTTGTCTCTCAACTACTCCCAGATGCCCAGTTGTTCCCGGGCATCGCTGGGTTACTGGTGTTCTTAATACACACTCTTGTTGGCCCTTCTTCTAGAAAATCCACTCTGCCCCTCCTACATTACCTAAGTATCTTCTACTCTGCCCTGAAGTTATCTGACCTTGGCAGGGCCTCCTTATGATTCCCATTAACCTTGACAATATAACCTTTATGAAGCCTTCTCCAAAAAGCAAATAAATACATTCTATATTTTGCAACTGTTGGTATAGAGATGCATATGATATAGACAGAATCCATCATTATCTATTTATCAATATTATATTCATCTGTTCTTCTGATTTTAAAAGAAACAATTTTTATGGACTCCTAAAGGTGTCATGGATTTGGACTCTTAACACTGAGCATCATAGGCCTGATGGAGTCGTCCTGCATCTAAGAGACTTTTTTCCATCTTCCTATTCTCTAAGAGACTTTTCCTGTTCTTAACAAGGCATGAGTTTAGTACCAATAATGTTCCCATATTGTATTAGTCAGGATTCTCCAGAGGAACAGAATCAACAGGAAGTTTTTATGAAAGGGGACTTATTAGGTTGGCTTACGTGACCAGAAGCTGGATAATCTACAACGGCCATCTGCAGGCTGGAAGAACCAGTAGCTGAGCAGTCCAAGAGGCTGAGGCCCCAGAATAAGAGGGATCAATGGTGCTACCCTAGTTCAAGACTGAAGGCTTCTGGAGAATCACTGGCAGGGTCCGCTTTGGAAGAGTGAAGAAGCCAGAATCTCATATCCTCAGATGATCACAGCAACAATCAAGAACCTGTTCAAGAAGAATCAAGCTTGCATCTTGCTGCTGTTTCCTTGTTTTTCCAACTTTTATTCCATCCAAGCCATCATGCCATTGATCAGTGCTACCTATGGTTAGGGAGGGTCTCCATTTCAGATGGCTATACTAGATGCCAATCATTCCTAGACCCACCCTCACCGACACACTCAAAATTCCCTCAATCCTGGGCATCTCTTAATCCAATCAAGTTGACAATTAAGACTGGCCATTACACATATACTCCCCTGTAATGTTATACCACACTGTAGTTACCTGTTTATATATCTGCCTCTCCCACTAACCTGGGTGTTTCTTGGGAGAAACAACCTTACTTTGTTCAATGTGGAATCCTGCAAAGCTAATCTGGGGTCTAGCCCATAAGCAGCCACTGTGCTGAAATGTCGACAAGATAGACCTGTTCAGGTGCTGAACTGAGGAGTTACCCACAGCTTGGTAGGCACTGGTCAGCAGAGATAATGCTGATGGGGACAGGGAGCTGGGGTGTTTTGTAGATTTTCCTCTCGTTCTCTCGTTCTCTCGTTCTTCCTGTTAGCTGGGGCCTGAACTGCCCACAGGCAGTGATAGACCTGCGATGGTGGTCAAAGGGACCTGTGGATCTGACAGGACAAAAGGCTAAGCTCTTCTCTGGCCAATCAGTTTTCCTGGCCTAAGGAGTGCACCGTTTGGGGCTCAGCAAAGCATCCCTGCCTGGGAAGGGGGAACCTGTGTGCCTCAGAAGATGAAGAAACAAAAACAACACGATCAATAAACTTGAGCAATTTCATAAATACAGTTTGGGGTCAGTTTGGCCGGAGGGAAGAATTTAATTGCAAAGCTCCTATGTCTCAACTGCCCGAGGCTAGTGACTGGAGAGGGAAGGTGGGAGACTCAAATGTTGATTATAAGCAGAAATTGAAGGTTAAGGGTGGAGAAAGGCCTGCCAAAGTCTGAGGATAAAATGATGTAGATGAAGGTATTTTAGGAGAGCATTTTGAATTAGACATTTCTGCTTTGAATGGCCCTGAACTGAAGGGGGATGATTATCTGTGTTGCATTTTGGAATGTGTTCTTATAAAAATGAAAAACCCAATAGGGTATTGTGCTAACAACCTACTAGAATATCATTTGGAATAGAAGAAAAAGAAGTTTAATATATAGTCCCTATACTTGAATAGCTTGGAATCCAAATTGGGAAAAACAGGTTATTTGTGAATCACTTCTTGCAAATGATAGAGCAGTTTCTAAATCCATGTAGACCTCTGGACAAGTGAGGGAGCCAAAAGTAGGTAGTGAAGAGCAATGGGAGAATCTGGGCCCATGGCATGAGTGGACTGGAGTGGCTTGGCCTGTTCCTCCAGCTCAGGGTATTACTGGGACTGCTAATATTTGGTTGTTAAATGCCCCCAAAGGCTCATGTGTTGAAGGCTTGATCATCAAACTGAGGTGCTAATGGGGGAATGGTGAAACCTTTAGGAGATGGAGCTATGTGGGAGGAAGTTAGGTCATTGAGGGAGTCTTCTTGATGGGGATATTGAGACACTAGCCACTTCCTCATTCTCTTTGCTAACCATCTGCCATGAGGTAAGCAGCTTTGTTCCGCTATGAGCTTCCCAACATGACATCTTGTCTCACTACAGGCCCAAAGTGACAATGGACTTAAAAAACCTGAAACTGTGAGGTAAAATAAATCTTTCTTCCTTATAAGTTGATTATCTCAGGTATTTTGTCACAATGATGGAAAGCTGACCAACTAGCTAGAAAGCTGACTAGTTAGAGAGGACAATTGCTAAATCTGTGTCTCAGATCTCATCTAATTTCTGAGCCCAAGAATCACATTTCAATCAACCTTTTGGCAACTGTTTCCTATAAAATGTCTGTCACCTAAACAGACTCCACCATTTCCCTGCCACGGATATTCTTATTTCTATAAATGACACCATCACTAATCAGTCAGAACAGAGTTTCAGAGTCTTCCCTGGCCCTGTTCTTTCAATTGAGATCTGCTTTAATTGGTACCCTGGACTTCTGGGTTCTTTCTTCAAGTCTCACTTGCCTCAGATCCTGACTTGTCCTTTCTTCCCACAGATAACCCCCTTAGTTTTATTCAACATCATCTTCTTCTGGACCATTGATAGAGTCTCCTATATATTTCTTCTCAGAATTATTTCAACCTACATATGGGCATCAGAATCATTTTACCTATACCGTCTTGCCACAAGATGTCGAAAAGTCTTTCATTACCTCCCCCCAAAGAATTTTCACTCAGGCATTCTAGGAAAATTGTTAAGAAGGAAAGGCTTTGGTGTCATGCAGACCTAGTTTGAGCCCCGGTCTTAGCATTCATTAACTATGTGACATTTGCTGAGCTAACCACTCTAATTCTGATTATTAAAAAAGAGATAATCACTGTGTCGACATCCTGATGTTGCTGAAAAGATAACTGATGTCAAGCGAATAGCACAGCACCTGGCACAAATAAGTGCTGAGTAAGGAGGCTATTATTACTGGCTATTATGATTTTTGGTTTCTTATCAATCTGACAATATCTATCTTTCAAAAAGATAGGTGACATTAATTACCTTACACACACCTATGTTCCTAACAAGTGAGACTCTTCACTTGCCTCCTGCAGGGTGCAGGATGGACTCTGAAGTTTAACTTGCTGCCCCAGGGTGAGCACCAAGTGATGACTTGGTGCTACCTTCTCCCTGAAGTGCAGCATGGCCGTAACCCACATCATGTTTTCCAGGCCATGGATTCTGGCTTCTTCTTCAGCCCTGGATGGTGCAGATATTTTATTTAGCTCCAGAACTTTCCCTGAATTGTGATTCAAATGGGCCCCCCTGGATACTTTAGTCATTCTTACCAATCTGCTATAGTTTTATTGGTGGCCTGCTGATTTTTCAGCTCCTCAAAAGTTGGCCCATCCATACTTGAAATGCTGTCACCTGCCAAATTCTGAGTAATTGAGGGAGCTCAGCAGAATAGTGAAAGGTATGGAGGCTGGAACCATCTAAACCTAGGTCTCATTTCGACTACTTTTGTGACCTTAGACACCTTATTTATTCTCTTCCTCATGTGTAAAAAGGGAATAATTTCATTATCTTCCTCTGTTTCCTTTAAGTGTAGATTGAATATACAACAAGTCCACTGAGGATTGTGACCCCAGACAGAGGGACCACAAGACAGGGAAGAGAAACTATGTAGAAGGGACACACGATATAAGGAGGTATTATTGCAAAAGAGGGTGGTGCTCAGTTTTCCCTGGATTTCAAAGGAGTATTATGGAATCCAAACCAAAATTGGCTTTCCCAAAGTTAAAAATGAGAAGCATTCACCCATTAGCTTCTGTGACCCATGGTCAAGGATGACTTCCACCAAGTGTTAACCTCTGGCATTTGTAGATTGCACTCTTGTATGTATCAAGGTGGGAATCAGAGAAGCTCTGTGGCAAGAAATGAGAGGTGACTGGTGAGGCTGAGATAAAGTGCTGTGTTTGAGCAAAGCTGGTGGAGGCCATTATGAACTGGCCCTGCAGAAGTGTCTGGATAAGAGATGGAGCCCAGGGATGCTCGGTATGCTTATTTCTCTTACAAGGTGTAATGCTCCATGAGGCAATGCACATAAAAGGTTAGGCTCTGTCTGGCACATAATAAACTGTTCCTCAAAACCCTCTCATGCTTCCAATCAAGTTAGAATAAAATTCAACATTCCTGATCATGGCCTTTAAGTCTCTACATGATCTGGACCCCAGCTACAGAATCAGTATCTCACAAACTGCATTTCCTTCACTTTCCCCTTGCTAATTCCTCTCCAATTATGCCCTGCAGGTTGGACCACCTGCTATTGTCCACACTCGTTCACTAAAGACATTCTAAGCTTGTTTTAGCCTGAGGGCCTTTGCACTCTCCTTTGCCTGCCTCTGGAACATTCTTTTCTTTGATATTCGCATTTCTCTCCCCTCCCTTCATTCAAAGCACTGGCCCAATGTCAGCTCCTCAGAGAGGCTTTCCTTGATTCCCTTATCTAAAACAGCACCCTTCTGACAGTGGTGACCCTCTATTCCTTGTCGTCCTAGTATCACTTACCATTTCTGATGTTACATAATATGTAACTTATTTTTCATTCTCCATAATCTTTTTTAGAATGTAAGTTCTATGAAGAAAAGGAGTTCACCCATCTTGTTTACTGATGTCTTACAAATGCCTAGAACAATGTGGGGTATGTAGTAAGTACTCAATGAATGCTTGTGACATGAATGCACGAGAGAGTGAATGAATGATCAGTGCTATCACCCATCCTCTCAACACATTCCCTTGGAATACAGACAAGTGAATAGAGGACTATGATTTTTTGCCCCTGTGGGATCAGCACTGTACATACTCTACGTCCTATGCTGTACCCTCCCCGGACTAGACCTCCTCCCCTTCTCTGCCCACCTTTGCTCCTGAGGACCCATGATACCTCTCAGCAGATTTGGTTAACTCACAACAAGGGCTGTAGATAGGCGCTGCTTTCTCTCTTGCTGCGTCAGGTGAGTAAGTTTTCCTTTAGAGACAAGGTTAATATGAAAGAGTACATCCCTTCCTGCTGCTGGGCAAAAGTGACTATTATTCAATTTGTATTTTAAAATATGTAATAATCTAAGCAGAACCAAATGGAGCTGCAGGCAAGCTGAAGCTCAATGATGGTCACATATGTGTTACAGCAAATGTGTGAGTGTACACACCCAGAAACACACATGCCCCCACTCAGTTCTCCCCAGCTCCAACTGTCCTAAACCGTATCTGTCATTTTCCCCATACCCTTTATTCCCTGTCAATATACAATAGTTTTTTGAGCAAACGTTTTGTGAAATGTTTGGTGATATAATACTGGATTCACAGAATTGTTGTCTTAGACATTTTATATGAATTCCTGACACTGGGGGCAAGATGCATTCCAAAGGTCAAGGTTATCTTTCAGCTCAGGTGTCCAGGGAGTTTTCTCTTCATCTTATTGGTCAGTTATTCCCCACTCTCAGTTATTCTGAGCCACGGATGTGGAGATTCTTCAGAAAAGGGATGCTTATTTTTAACATTAAAGTATAGTACATTGGGGAATGTGTTGTAATTTCCCATATTTCTTTATTCTCCCTGCCTTCATCCAATTTACCATAGAGATCTTATCCTTTCCTTTTAGTTGGTGATTGTGGAGGTGATAACAAGTGAAGGTAAAACACAGATGGAGGTTGTTGTGGTAGAAGTAGATGTGGAAGTAATTGTGGTAGAGGTGGTGGAGTTATCGGTAGAGGCAAAAGTGATGGTGGTAGAGATGGTGGGGTTGATAGTGTGGAGGAAGTAGGTCGCTGGGACATACCTTTGTGGTTTACATTTTGTCCCTGGTATGTATTTTTTCTCTCTGCTTCCTGATTGCCATGTTCTGAGCTACTTTCCTTCTCCACACACTTCTGCCATGATGTTCTGCCTTACTTGGGCACAGATCAATGGAATCAGTGTCAGTGGACTGAGACCTCTGAAAACCATGAGTGCCAAATAAACTTTTCCTCCTCCAAAATTATTCTTGTCAGCTCTTTTGGTCACAAAGATGAAAAAGCTGACGACAATAAGCATCACTGTGAAGGACGTGACAGAGGGGAGTAGCTCCGAACGTGGCAATCAGGAAACAGAGAGATACAGACCCCAAAGGCATATCCCTAGTGATCTATTTCATCTAACCACAACCTACCTATAGTTACAGCCTAGTTAATCTATATTAGTAGATGTATCCACTGATTAGATGATGGGTCTCATAATCTATCATTTCACCTCTGAACATTCTTACATTGTCTTACACAGGAACTTTTGGGGACTCCTTATACATAAACCATGATGGAGTTGATAGTGGTTGTGGAGGTAGAAGTGATAGGGATAGAGATGGTGGCAGTGGAAGTGATGGGGGTCGAGATGGTGGGGTCGATGGTGGTAGTGGGGTAGAGTTCATAGTAAATTCAACATGGTGGTAGACATGGGTATGGTAACATTGTCACTTAAGGGATGGGTTCAGTAACATGCTTGAAATGGAAATACTAAAATGTTTTCCCTTACCTGGCCTCAGGAATGGGGTATTATCCATTTTTAAAAAATCTGTCATTTTTTTATATCAACTAGAAATTTCTTGCACATCAAGAGCTTGTTCTACCAATTCCAGTTTCTCCTATCACTTGCCTCCTCTTTCCTTCTAAGATGTTAATTTTTAAAAATATTGTTTGAAAATATGACATTTTGGTGAGCAATTTTAGTTTTAATATGGCTTGTGTTTTCTGTTTATATTTATAAGCAATGCAGGATTATTTTAGAAAGTTTGAAGACACAGAAAATCATAAAGAAGAAAGTAAACAAAAATAAAAACAAAGCAACCCAGATCTCCTCAGAGACCACTATCATTTACATATTTATGCACTTTCCATTTCTTGGTCCATCTGTCTCTTCTTTCTTCTTTCATTCCTTCCTTCCCTTCTTCCCTCCCTCCCTCCCTCCTTCCTTCCTTTCCTTTTTTTCCCTCTTTCCTATCATCTTTCTCCCTTTATATTATTTAATTGAAATTATGGATTTTATTTCTATAAAAATGATAGTTATAAAGCAAGTATATAATGAGAGTTTCTCATGTCATTAAAAAATCCTTCAAAACTGTTTTTGAAGGTCTGAATGATATTACATCATAAGGATATCCCATAATTTATTTATAAGATTGAGTACTGAGGTGATTTCTAATTTATTTTTCTTATGGAAAGGTCAGTTTTCCTGGGGCCATTTGGGCATTCTACTGCAGGCAGCCGCACACATTTCTTGAGCTGGTTCCATGCACAGTTATGCATATGTGATCAGAGCGGGGTGCAAATGGCAAGCAGAGTCTCTGCCTTCGGGGAATATTCATCTAGTTCAAGAGAGAGATTGAAATAAAGTCACAACATTTATAAACTAACAAGTCACCGAGTGAGAATTACTGGGCTGTGAAGCTATATTACATAGCTGGCACCTGGGGAAGGATCAAGAGCAAACTTAGTGGTTAATTCCTGGACACCTAGGAGGGATTTGAGGATCATCATTTATTCCATGAATAGCCAAGTCTAGGCAGAAGCTGAGGTGTCAGTTACTGTCCTTGCAGATGTGCATAGACAGGTGTTGCGTTAAGCCAACCTTTGAAGGGCAATCAGACGCATGAATGAGCAGAGAGGAAGCAGGAGAACATTTCAGATCAGGGAAGAGATACAGAAGTGGATGGAAGAAAATCACGTGCATGGATCCAGAGGCTTGGCTTCAGGGGAGGGTAGCTGCAAGGAGTAAGTAGTGGGATTCGTGAGGTGGGAGACTCTGGAGGCCCCGGAGATGAGGGATGATGTGATGAAAACATCCCTTAGTAACATTATCCTGGCAGCTGTGCTGGATGTATTGGAGTCGGCAGACCCTGGAGACAGGGACATCTGTGAGGAAGGCGCGGAATTAAATCAGGCATGAGCTGACAAGGGCTGGATGTAGGATGGTGGCTGTGGGACTAGAATAGAAAGGGAAGGCAAGAGAAACATTTTAGAGGAAGAGAAGGCTCAATATGTAAAGGACAGATTAGGTAATGAAAAGTGAAGGAAAGAAAACTTAAAATTGGTTCCATTGGCTTGAGATTGGGGGCAGGGCTGTATTGGTTGGAGGAGATGAGAAGGCTCATTCCTTTGCCTCTCTATTCTGCTGCTTGGAATCCCCAACATTGCACAGGCTCCAGGACCTAGTGAGGGAGGAGATGGAATGGTTATTGAAGCCAATGTTAGGTGCTAGTGAAAGAGACCCTCACAGGGGCAACCAGGTATTTCCAGGGCTCAGGCACACGCATTATTCTGATCTGCATGTCCATTCTTCCTAGGACAGAAAGTTGAAAATTTTGTTGTATTTGCTGTTGACTCTGATAGCTCATGTTCTTGATCTTAAATTCTTAAATTATTTTGTTCTATTGATGGATGGACTCACTTCTGGATTCTTCCATGGCTAGACAGTGTTATTTGGTACTCCTGCTCTAGCACTGTGGCTTAAGTGGGATTGATGTGACCAGAGGTCTTTCACAGGAGGGCTCAACCCTGTTCCTTCCAAAACCCATGGATGATGCTGATGGTAACTGTGGTGATGATGATAGTGATCAGAATTTTAGTATTGCTATTCCTAACTTTTATTAAAAATATTTGATGTCCCAGGATTTTACATACATTAATTTTTATCTTTATTATAAATATTACTCTCTCCATTTACTTGAAAGGAAATCATGATTCACAGGAGGAATCGATCATCTGAGGTCATACAACTGAAGGGGGTTGGAGCTGGCATTCAAGAGTCTGATAACAGTGTGATATATTTTTAAAAATTACATCACAAGGCCTTTTCAAGTTGGCTAACTCTATACAAGAAAAAGTTCCAGGGATGCCCAGGATAATGTCAACTTAGCTAAGCCACTGTGACCAGTTCATTTCATGAATACTGGTCTACATCATCCCATTCCCAATTCCCGGAATGCCAAGTCATATGGAAACAGTCTAAAACTGTCAGAACCAGGGATCATACATTGAAGTCCACATCTAAATGGCTTGGCTTTCCTTTTGCTTCATTGGTTGTACCAGCCAATTGCTTTAGGAAATCTTGGCTAAATCCTGCATTTTCATCATCTATAGTTTTAACCAGCTTCCTCTCTGATATGCAAAATTGCGATAACTCAGAATGTTCAAAGCACAATGCCTGGAATCAGAATGGTTTCATGGAATGCCAAAGCAGGAGGTGAGTCCTGAGAGAGGCCTTACACCGAGGCTTTCCTCAGGTCTCCATTATTAATGAAATGTGTGTTGTCATGGTGATGCGAGAGCAAGCGGAACTAGAGGAAGACTTGAGAAAATATTGTAACACTGGGAGCTATAAAATCTTTGTGACAGTGTGTCTTCGTGATGAGCTTGGGACATCACATTGCTCTCTCCTGTCATGTGTTTCAGACATGATGAGGTCAATATAATAGCCTTGGATTATTTGAAACAGATGGGTCTTTGCCTCTTTTTGGTCAGCCTGGATCTTAGGAAGCCAAGATAGAGCAAGGAATCCTGACCTGATATTGGTAATAGTCAAAACTCTATGTCAATTATTTACAAAACCAAAAGAGGAGATACATTGAAAAATTGGATATCTGTGTTAATACACCCTTTTCTTCTATACTATTATACAATGTGCTATTTCTCTCCCCTCCTTACAGAGAAATGAGAATAGGACATATTAAATATGTATAGGCATAATCCATGAAATTTCTTTAGGGTGATGACCATATATCTTGACCATATCTCCCAGGATAGACTTAGTTTGTCTCTTTTGAATTGATGTAATTGTTAAGGGTGACTCATTTCACTAAAACAAATGTCCAGTTTGGGATTATCTAGGGTTACCCATCATAAGAGTTGCTGTTGTGTTTTGGAGGGTGTTCCTTAGAAGACTTGGTACATCAGCAAGAAAGGGTACACCATGCCTGCCATTACTGAGCACCCTGAGGTAAAGCCAAGAGCCAATACAAGATAACAAGATGGCTCCATCTCTGCATGGCTGTGCAATCCAGGAAGATACAACCATCAGAAGGGCTGAATAACATTTCAAAATATGTTTGTGCTTGTAAGAGGAGAGGAGAGGGAAGAAGGACATTCACAGTAGAAGGAAAAACATCAACAAATATATGGTGGTTAGATTATTTGGAAAAAGTAGTATCCAATCTGTTTCTAGAGTAGTCTAGACACATAGGATGTACTAGGTGTAGATTTTATGAATGTAGATGATAGCCAGAGTGTAGAGTACCTTGGACAGAGAACTGGCAACTTACTTCAGTATCCAGTAGTGGATCATCTTAGGTATTTCAAAGAGGGAAAAGAACGAGGGTTGCCTCTTTGGAGGTTGATCACAAGAGGAATACACACATTAAAGTTTTCCCCTGACTAAAAGTAAGATCAAGAAGTAGCCTTAAATAGAATTTCAATAACAAGCTGGGAGCGGTGGTGCATGCCTGTAATCCCAGCACTTCGGGAGGCTGAGACAGGAGAATCTCCAGTTTAAGCCAGCCTCAGCAATGGTGAGGCAATAAGCAACTCAGTGAGATCCTGTCTCTAAATAAAATACAAAATAGGGCTGGGGATGTGGCTCAGTGGTCGAGTACCCCTGATTCAATCCCTGGTACAAAAAAAGAAAAAAAAAGAGTCAACAACAAAGAATAAACACATCAAATCAAGCAGTAGATAACAGCAGTTTGAAAAGCAACTAATTAAAAAGAAAGAAAAAGAGAAACCAATCAATCATAAATGTAATAAATAGTAAACTCAAACATATCCAAAAGATGTTTCTTGGAGAAAAATAAATTTTAAAGTCTTTTGAAATTTCAAAGTAAGAAATAAAAAGTATAATTACACAGAATTTTCAATGAGAAGAGAGATATAATGTCAATGTTAAGGACATTTTAAAATCCATAAGCCAATCTGTTCATATCTATGGTAATGAATTATAAATTCTTAATGAAATTGATGATTTGCTGGAGATAATGTGAACATTAAATTTGGTCTTAGAAAAAATGAAAAATAAAACCAGTTGAATAGCTTCAAGAATTACTCTTTTCCCCCAAATCAGGTCTAGATTATTTTATAGTTGTCTTCTGTCAATTGTTCAAATGACGAAGTTTTCATAGTGTGTAATTGATTAGTTTCTCGGGGGGCGGCGGGGGGAGAAATCTTCTGAGTTCATTTAAGAGGCAAGCATTACCATGATACTAAAATTTGACAGAGTTCCACCCCCACGAAACAAAATAAAGCAGAGCAGAAGCTGGCAGGACAATTTGAGTTATAAATATTGATGTAGAAATCCAAAACAAAAGATTAGCAAACCACATTTGTAAGCATAGTAAAAGAATTATGGTATCATATCACAAAGTACAGTTTATCCCAAGATTGCAACACAATAAATATGACAAGTAAGGGGCCCAGGCCTTAATAGAACTCATTTGAATTCATAATAAAGCCCCTAAAATCCCAATAGAGAAATGGGCAGGATATGAATGGACAATTCACGTGAAAAATAAAAATGGCTAATAAGCATATGAAAAAGTATTAACCCTGTTAGTTATCAAAGAAATGCAAATGAGGCATCACTTTTTGTAAATCAAATTAGCAAAGCTTAAAAATAAATAATAGTAACACGGAATGCCAATAAACATATGAAAATATGCTCAACCTCATTAATTCAGGAAGATGCTAATTAAAACCACAATGAAATGTCATTTTACACCCACTGGCTTGGCAAAAAGTAAAACTAGCGACAATCCGAAGTATTTGGGAAGATGTGCAACAATTAGGATTTTGTGGTTCTGATAGGGTTGACAATTTGAAAAACAATTTAAAGTTACCTAGAAATAAGAAAGATGTATATGCACACCTTTGTGCCCCAAAATTTCACACTGAGTACATACCCTTGAGCAATAGCGATTTTCAAACAGACCTCCCTCATCCCCCATCATTCTGAAAAACTATTCAGGATTTGCACAGTTTTAACTTGTCTTCAAGACTTTTCATTAGAGATTTTTTGGGGAGGCACCAGGAATTGAACTCAGGGGCACTTGACCACTGAACCACATCCCCAGCCCTATCTTGTATTTCATTTAGAGAGAAGGTCTCACTGAGTTGCTTAGTGCCTCACTTTGGCAGAAGCTGATTTTAAACTCATGATACTCCTGCATCAGCCTCCGAGCTGGTGGGATTACAGGCGTGTGTGTAAAGTTTTGATATAGGCAATGAATACAATTTTTTCTTATGTATTGGCTTTAGAGTAGAAAGAAAAACATGATTAAGTTCTTCTTTGATAATTTTTGATCACTATTTTCCTCCTTAATCTTGTTCTTTCATTCCAAGATTTTACCCAAACTTAATACAGTTTTATGTATAAAAGTCTTCAATTGATTATTCTACCATGCATCTTTAGAGTAAAATTATGTGCATAAGTTGAAGTTTTCAAAGATTTTTCTGTATAACATTAGGTTTCAAGGGTTAAAAATGTCTTTTCTTTTTGATTATCATTAAAGTTATTTTTAATACACTTTTGATCAAAAGAGTATGAATAAGTTATATATTTTGTTAGATAATTACTAATTATGAAAACTAAAATTTTATTGGAAATGTATATCTTATTGATGTGAATAGAGGTTTTTTTCAGTTAGGTAATATATCTATGAATAATTATTGCTAGAATGAGAGAGAATACAGCATTAATTGTATTCCTATTTATTGTTTTTATAAATGGAAGTGCTAAGAATCCTTGTTCTTATTAACAAACAGAAAGATGGAAGGAGTTTTGTATAGCAATGTCCCTCAATCTTTTAAACTCATTCCTAGTTATATGCCAAGTGTCATCTAGCGATTTATGATTGATGGTTTTATCATCAGAAATAATTTTTAATAATCTGGCAGCTGAAAGCTTGGTTTTGTGGAAAACAAATAATTGGAATGCATCTGCCTTGCAAAATGATTTGTTATCCATTCATTAAAGTCATTTGCTTTCTCAACATTGCCATAAAATTTTGAAATGTCCCTTTGTTTGTCATCCTGGAGTTTTTATATTCTGGTTTAATACACTATAGTTAGAATCCAGAGGAGTGAAAGGTATATTTTCCTTTTGTAAAGTGGGAGAACAGCTATTAAAGTATGAGAGTTGAGAAAGGATGAGTTTTAGGAGAATATATGTACAGACACTGATGATTTGCAAACCTGTTTCTGGACACTCTCAATTCCCTGGAAGCGACTGGAAAGGTGCAGGTCTCCCCAGGATCAAACGTGCTCCTGATTGTACATCATTACCTGGGAGAAAATCTCACTCAAGGATATCAAGAGACAATGAGGAGTCTTCACAGTGGCATTGTCCATAAAGAGATTCAGACTAGAAGCAATGCAGTTACTGTCAATGGGAGAAAAACTAAGCCATGATAGAACAATATGATGAAATACTACATGGCAGTGAAATAAATTGTTTTAAAAAGTCAAGTTGCTAGAAAATATGTACAATATGTAAATATAAATATAACATATTTATAAAGCTCAAAAATAAGCTAAATGAAATTACATATTACTTAAGGTTTTATATATATATATATATATATATATATCAAAATGATAACAAGGATAGCTAACAAAAAATTTCAATGTCGTGTTTACTTCTCAAAAGTAGGGAGACTAAGCATGCCTTTGGAAAAATTTCACAGAAACTTTGACACTTTGGATCAGGTTCTCTTTGGTAACCTGAGGTTTTGACATGTTTCTTCATACTTTAGAACATTCATAAATTATTATAAAATTGCATGCATATTTGATAACTGCAAAGAATAATATATCCCTTTGTATGTATGAAATAGTTTAAAATTTTAAATAGAAAAAAATGCATTCAGCATCCCATATTTAAGATGGCCTTAGTGAAATCACCTGAATTTTTGTGAGGAGGGTTACTGCTTGGGGAATAAGAATGGGTTCAGTGTTTCTGAAAAGTAATTTAATGCACAAGGCCCTAGGTTCAATCCCAGCACCAAAAAAAAAAAGTAAATTTAGAGCGATTTATAAAGAGTCTTAAAATGTTCATATATTGTGATTTCATAATACTATTTTTAAGATTATGCCTTTAAAATTATTAGAATGTTATCAAAAATTAATATTCAAGGATATTTATCACAGTTGTATTTGTAATGGAGAATAATTAGAAATAATATAAGCAGGTGATAATAGAAGAGTGTTTAAATATATTGTGGCAAAGCAATATGATAGATCATTCAGCCATTAAATTATATTTTAAAATAATATTTAGTTGTCAAAATAGCCAAAAAACAAACCCTAATAATTTACTAAGGAAATAAAACTAAGAAGCTGTGTATACATCATGATTCTAGCTATTATGTGTGTGTGTTTTAGTGTGTAGTGGTATGCATGCTTTTATATCATACTATAAATATAAAAGAACCCAAGAAATGCCACTTTTCTTCATTTTGCTAAGTCAGCAGCATCTTCTCCTACTAGCTGAGGAGAGGTCTCTCCTCAGTTTCTCTTCCTGTCCCTCTCTAGTGTGTCACCTCCCCCACCTGCTAGCCTTGACTTGCTTGAAACCTAGGAGCACGAAGGCTTTATATGAGAGGGTCACAATGCATGTGGCACATACAGGGGAGAGCCAGGGCCATTTGAAACCTTCTTTATTGTCTAATTATCACAATCATTATTAATAAATAATGAAACTTCTCATTGCTTGGAATGATTTTCCTTGCCTACTACCATCTAAATTCTACCCAATGTCCAGACTCATATCAGCACCCCACCTCTTCTGGGAACCTGGCCTTATTTTGTCTAACCCTATCACCCTTTCCTACTCTGACTCACAGCCCTGTTATCCCACATCTCAAAATATTATACTTATTTATTGCTATTGTTCAAAAATCACTTTCATTTTATCTGTGCCAACAGAATATTCTTAAAAATTATTTGACCTTTCATAGTTACCAAAGTACTTAATATAGGACAGAAACATCAAATGGCACTCAGTAGCTGCTGTTGGTTAGTTGATTAGTTGATGGAATCATAAGAGGTTAAATATAGCTTTCACATGACTTTTGGTATTAGATCCAAAATCCAGATCCATAAACATCCCTTTTCCCTTCTCCCCTCTCATGGTACCACCTTTTCACTGAGCGTCTGGGCACAAGACAGTTCAGATGCTGAGGAGGCAAGATAGAAAGGCCAGGGAGTTGAGTCCTTTGATGTGCTCACTACACAGAGAACTAAAGAAAAATGCAAATGCTCCCTTCAACTAAGAGAAGCTTATCAATATTAAGAAGTACATGGAAAAGAAGAAAAAGGGAAGAAAGAATATATAACACTTAACAAGAGGATAATTTAGCTTGTTGGCAAGCACTTAGGAGTCTGGTTCATAAAAAATTACTCACACAATTGCAGAGCAGGTTTTTCTGGGCTTTTGTGTGTGAATCATGGAATTGATTTCATGCAAATAATCACGTTTTGTTGGGTGCTAGCCTGTCTGTAGAAGGATGGGGAGGAGAGGGAGGGGTAGTTAAGAAATAAAATCAAAGAGTGCAGAGAAAGAAATGCCTGTTGCTCTTGCCGCCCTTGCTACAAACACCAGCAGCTGGATGGTGTACACATTGCTAATTAAAAGATGGCCGCCACTTCCTTTCTTTTCCCTGAGTTGCTCCAGAGAGACACTTGCCAAATATAGTCCTTTATTCTTCTGTTTTGGTTGGGATTGAATTATTGGAAGGGAGAAAAAAGGATGATTGGATATACCTTAGGGATAAAAATAAATTTGATTTTCATTGAAAAAACAACCTATGTCTCTAGCCATGGCAGAATGTGATAGGGCCTTATTTTTTGGCTGAGAAAAATCTACTAAGTTTCTTTGCCAGTTGGCCTGTTATGGTATACTTCCAGAAGTGTTGAGATTTGTTTTTTAAATTCTTTTGACAAATAGAATTTGTTTACTTAGTGTATCTCTAATAGCTAACAGGAGCATCCAGGGAGATTAGGTTGGGAGAATGATGACAATAACAAAATCATCACAGATTTATATTGAGTGTTCACTATTTACTATGCACTGTCCTAAAGCAGTTCACATATATTTGTTTCTTTAATCCCCATGTCATTTTATGAGTGAGGTAGGGAGTTTACAGATGAGAAGATGTTAATATTTTGGCATGTAGCACAGAAGCCCAAGAAGCCAAGTTCAATGCATATATATTGGTTCCAGAAGGGATCCCACACAAGAGGGATGGCAGGGAGTAGTCACAAGGAAAGGAGAGCCAAGAACCAGAATTGAGGAGGAGGAATTGTAGATAGCTGTGTCATTTTTGTCACTGTGGCAAATACCTGAGAAAAAACAATTTAGAAGAGGAAAGATTTATTTTGGCTCAAAGTTTTGGAAGTTTCAGTCCATGGTCAGTTGGCTCTAAGACAGATACATCACGGCAGAGGGATGTGGCAGGGAAAAGGGCCTCAGCTCATGGCAGCTGGGAAGCAGGGACGAGATATAGTCTCCAAGGGCATACCTCCATTGATCTACTTTCTCCAACCATGCCCTACCTGGTATAGTTTCTACCACCTCCCAGTAGTTCATTCTGCTATCAATGGATTAACCTATTGATGAAGTCAGAACCCTCCTGATATAATCACTTCCCAAAAGCCCCACCTCTGAATATGGCTGAATTTGGAAACCCAACCTTCAAAGCATGGGTATTTTGAGGACACATCTTATCCAAACCTTAACACTACCCAAGAACAAAAGCTTCCAAAGGAACTAAAAATAGAACAAAGCATGGGCCATGAGTCCAAGATTCCATCCCTGTAGTGGACCTTGCACCTGGGACAGGTCAACAAAGCAGTGAGTAAAGCTCAGTACTGAGCAGGAAGAGACTGGGAGGACACTGTAGGCCACAGCTCTGAGAGGGAGGCCCAGAAAGAGGATGCTGTGCCATTACTGTTGGATTTGGCCACTATGTACAGTGTTATCAACAAAAGTCAATGGATGAAACAAAATGATTTGGCCTCTATTTAAGATGATTCTGACTTATAAGTCTCTAGTTAGCTCAAGGGTAGAGGATCAAAACATAAGAGAGGTGTGCATTTTCTCAAAAAACTAGAGATTGTTAGTGCAAGGGGACTGGGGAACTCTGCTTGTCTGAGCTGGGATCATTGTTCAGAATTGAGAAATAATTCTTCTCTTGACCCAAGGGCTGCTGTTATGTGGCTACAGCCTCTTCTGTTTTATTTTGGGGGTAAGTTGTCCAAATCAGGGATAAACTCTTCTCTCACTTAATATATCTTTATCAAGACTTACTTTCTCATGGGGAACCTTAAAAAGTTATTTCCTTATGACTTTTTAATCATCAATATTTGAAGACAGGCTAACTACATGGCTAACATGGGCAGCTAATATAGGTCTCATTGTCCGTACTATTTGGCTAGGGAAGGAGGAAATGGCTTGATGAAGTTGCTGCAGAGTTCCTTCGGGCTTTGAACAAATTGCTCTAATATGAGAAGTCACCACTCTGCTTCCCAGTGTCATTAAGGAGCCCCATGTGAAGGAAAGATATTAGTTTTCACTTAGAGAGCGAAGGCCACCAACGACCGAAGAATGGAAAGCTGAAATGTGGTTAATGGGCCAATTTGGTGACCCAATTGGGAACCCAGATATTTTGCCTCCTGCCAAGCTTTCTCGAATTTGTATGATACAGAAACAAAGCAAGAAATAGATCAATGCATTTGTTCATTCTATTAAGGAGGAAAAGAAAAAGGCATAGTTTGGATTTCTTTCTTTCAAAACCAATTTCTCCACCTCATAGGCATGGGAATTACATAGCACTATCTTTTGTTCAGAAAACTGGAAAGACTCCCAGCAGGGAAAGGTCAAGTTTTATGTAAGGAAATTTGAACCAATAATCAGCCTTTCACCTCAATGATGTCTGTTGTATTGAAAACTTAATAAATATTAATTCTACGTTAAGGCTAGTCTCATTTCATTTCACAGATCTAACTTGCCTGCCTCTATTTTTTCTTAAACCTGCAAAGAAAGGGCCATTTTTCTTTTATAAGAACTCCTGTAGTATGACTTGATTTTCAATCTATTTCATGTTTTCTTTCTAGTTCTGAGGTTACAACAAAATTTGACTACATCTTTATATTGAACTGAATTGGTTTCTCTTTACTGTGGAGTATGAATAAAGGCAGATCTGACAGGGAAGCAGAGAATGTGCAGCATGGAATTCTGCCCAGTGCCAATAGCTTCTTTCATTGTATGAGACCAGGAGAAACCCTGTACTAACCAACATTTCATCTTCATTGGTCTACGCTTGGATCCTCTTGGCTCTTTCCAGGATACCCAGCCTTATGGGACCAAAATAAAGGGGCAACTTCCTCCTGTAATGGAAAGCTGATGCTTTTGCCTGTTCAGCATGCATTCTCCTCTTTTCTTGCAATAAAACCATGTTTTATTTGAACAAATCCTATCCTCATCCTGATTTTCTGTCATTTGGGTGGTGACTCCAGGAGGAGGTAATGAACTCAGGCCTGCCTGACCAATCGGAGCATCAAGTGTCTTTGGCCTGTTAATGGAATCAGGGGTGGAAGTGGGAACCAGCCCCTGTCAGTCAGCACAATCTTCCCTTTGTGGGCCATGATGAACACACAACCAGGTTAGTTCAGTAACAATCAATGGCAGGGTGATCATTTGAAGGGGAAATTTCTCCTTCTGACAGGCATTAAGCTGGTAAGCCATAATCCTGGAGCTGGTGGGGCCCATTCACAAAGAGATCCTACCTGAGAGTAAGGCCAACATAAAGGAGAGCAGATCCAGGTGTGAGAGTGGGACACCTAGTTCTGATGGGTTAGGTTTACCTCTGGACCCTCCTGAGATAGGAACCTAACTATCCTCTTTACCTGAATCAGATTGAATTGAGGTTCTGTTGCTTGCAAATATCAATATGGCACCTTCTTCCACAGTAAAATTATTCTATTTAACAAGCATTCATCTTTTTTTTTTTTTTGCATCTCTTATTTTCAAAGGATTTGACAAGTTGGGAGTTTACCAAGGTCTGGTTTATTGAATTGCTTCATATGCATCGAGGAAAAGAAGAAATAAGACAACTAGAATATACACAGAAAAAAATATGAGTAAGTGTTGCAATAAATGTGCCAAGAGAACTCCAATTCAAAGGATACTGGAGGGTAAAGTGACCTGGGAAAGCCTCCTTTGGGTAGTGAGGTTTGAATTTGACCTCTAAAGAAATACAATGTTTGGACTGGTGGAGAATAAGAGGATGGATCAAGTGAGAGAAACTGCATTGGTGGATGTCTCAGCTGTGAAACAGTGTGGTAAGTGGCTCAGGCACTGTATGGAAAGGCGCATGGCTGAAGAGATAAAGCATAAAATTGGGTCTAGGTAAGAATGAGTTTTGAGTTTGGATATGACCAATTATTGATGAGGATACTCAGAGCTTTTAGGCAAGAATGAGATGCTTAAATGATATTTTTTAGTCTTCTGTAAGGAATGTGGGGGATTGGATGGATGATAGAAGACAAACAAGCAGAAGAAAAATAAAAACAAAGAATGGATTGCACAGACCTGGGAATGTATTGATAAGGATGTGCTGGCTGCAGGATTGGTGAGCAAGGGGAAATGTGAGTCTTCAGAACAAGACTGGCACTCCCCAGGGACTGATGAGAAGGGGAAGGGAGGAATAAAATGGTGATGTCATGGTTTAATGGATTTGAGATGTAAGAATTAAAGGATGAAAAATCAATTTGAAAGAAAATACATTAGGTTTGATTTTAGATGATAATTTAGAGACATAATATTTCAGTTATAAAATCCTGAAATGTAGCTGAGAAGGTAGGAATAAACCACGAGTGAAGGTTAAAATTGAGATCTGAGGGTCATGGTCATGATGTCTTTGGCTAAAACCCTTGGAAGTAAAAATTCTCTAAGAAAATGATTTTAGGTGGGAAGGAGTCCAGACTGAGTCTTTAATCCCAGGGTTTATGCATAGGCAGGAATAAGAAGAAGACAGGAAGCAGTGGCTAGCACTGAGCCTCAAGAAAAAGGATTAAGTGGCTCAGTATTTCCAACAGTTGTCCTAAAGATTTTGTCATGGTGGAGGAGACCAAGGTGAAATTATGTACCCATTGCAGGTATACACGCGAGAAGCTGGAGTGGTTAAAGTATGTGAGATGGGATTAATTTACTGTGGAAATGCTTTCCTTTGGGAAAATGGTCACACATGTATGCAGTGAAGGATTTACATGGGCAAAAAAGAATAAAGGAAAAAAACACCTAAATCGGTTTTCACAGTACATTGCTCCTGAAATACATTTCTCCCAATGAGCTTGTATATATGTATACACACACATATAATTTTATAGTTTGTGGACACTTACAGATACACAGACAAATGCACCAGGAGGGTGTCTGGATAGCCTTTGTGGTGAATTGAGGGAAAGTGATGCTATAAAAGCAATCCAGACAGGACAGAATTGCTCTGCATAAATGACAGCATGTGTGGCTTGTTGCCATTGGCAGCACAATGTGTGTTGCAAACCAAATCAAAATTTTGTTTCAGCTTTCTTATCTCTGATCTCACAAGAGACATGCTGAGAAACCTGCAATCTCCACTCAAAATACACCCCAAGGCATCCACTGAGACTTCTAAGGAGAAGTGCTGTGTGACTGAGTCTGGGCCCTCAAACCCAGCACCGTGGTTGCTGAAAAGAAAGGTCTAAAGTAGACATGCTGATCCTGCATATTAGTGGAGGGATGACTTCACAAAATTTTAGAAGGATAAAAACATCTAGACATATCCAGATCCACCGACTACTCATTCACACATGGAGAGAGTCAAGTTTAATAAGATCCAGACTGATTTGACTTTAAAAATATATCTGTGCTTTTAAAATAATCCATTCTGGCTTCAGTTCAACCCTTCAAATAGTAACTAAAGCCATCTTCTATATGCATCTGTTTTGCATCCTTGAAATAGAGTCCTTTAGTCTTCTACAATTGAAGAATCTGTGAAGCTAGAGCTATGAGATATATTTCCTTACACCTTGGAAAAAAACATCCAGTTAGAATGTAGTTGAATTCCTTTCTCCAGTCATGTGGCCTGACCCAGCAGCCCTGTCTGAAGGATGCGGGGTAAAGAGAGACCTTCTTTTCCCTTGATTTAGGCAATTCCTTGGGCCAAAAGCAGAGTTGATGTGATTCTGAGACCCAGGGAAATGCTAAGAGGACTTTTGGATTCCATCTCATGCTTTGCAAGAAAGTATTTTTTTGTGTGCCCCCTCCTGCCAAGTCCCAGTGAAATAAAAATGGATCTCAAGAATTAAGCAGAGGAAGGAAAGAGAAAAGTGCAAAAAGAGAGAAAAGAGAAATAACTGAGGAATAGAAAGAAGGAAAGATAAGAGAGAAGAGAAAGAGGAAAGGAAGAAAAGAAGGAAGAAAGGAAGGGAGGGAGGGAAGGAAGAAGAAGGTAAAAGAGTTTCTGAGAAACAGATTGAAACAGGCGGTCAGAGAGTGAGGGGGAGGGGAGTTTGTCTGGAGTAGCTCATTTGAACAAAATCAGACTTCCCTCAGGCAGCCACTCTGGTGGCCCAATCCATCATTCACATCTCAGGCTGCCACGATCAATGGCAAAGTCAGTCATTGGCCATCCATGTAACATCAGAATCATTATGAACCGAACACCAGAGACCAGCATATTGAATTCCTCTGTTTGCACGAGAGGTAGGGAATGCTAAACACACAGGGTCCCCAAACTGTGCATCACGGGGTGAGTGCTTTTTTTTGGAACCAGGACATTTGTGTGTGTGTACTCTAAAAAAGTCTTAAGACAAATAGGTTCTTAGCAGATGACACTCATCTCATCATTCCCCTGTTGAAAGGAATTCCTGCAGCACATCACGTCATGTCTAGAACCTCCACCATAGTGTCAGAGCTTTCCTTAATCCATCCACAGGGACCTCCTAATTGCCAGAGTCGATAGGCTTTTTGAGTTTCACCTCGGTTGCATTGGATGCTGTCAATCATTTTCTCCACAGAAATTTGCTCCCTTTGACTTGGAAAGCACTTTTCTGTTCTCTTCATCATGAAGTCAGCAGCTGTCCTAGTTTGCACAGAACTGAGGGATTTCTGGTATTCAGAACTTCTCGTGCTAAGATGGAAAAATTACAGGCAAACTGAGATGGATTGGTGACCCTATCAGATCTCACTTATTTTCTCTGTGAAGCCCCTAATACGTGCTCCTCTTCATTGTCCATTCTTAGAAAGCAGGGTTTGAACTTCCTCTTTGAAGAAAACCCATTTCCTTGTGTAGCCCATAGGTTATCTTTCCTATGTACTGACCGGTGTGGAAGTACCCAGATTCAATGTGTCCTTCACAGGGTCACATCCATGCAGGATATTTTCACATATGATATTCTCCCATCAGCTTGCTCAATTATCCTTTTTGTCTTTTTTTTTCTAAACTCAGTATGATCTTCACACAGTTTCACCTGGTTTCTCTCACCATTTCTGGCTCCTCTTTATTCAGGCTTCCTTGAACAGAGATTACGCTATGCATCGTGGCACTTAATCATGCATGTGTCCTAACATGGGCCCCCATTTTGTGTATAGTTCATATAAGTCTGAAATTATAGATCTGGATTTTGAGTGCCAGCTCCACCCATAATTTTGTAACATTAATTGAGCACTTCCTACAGGGAGCCGATATTTTAACTGTTTAATGCTGTATCTCATTTATTCTTTGCAACTTCAGGAGGAACCATTTTACAGATGAGAAGAATGAGACTCATATCTTAAATAACATGGCTGTGCAAACATAGTAGGTAGGGTTACAATTTAGCAATCTGAACCAGAGACAAACTCTTAGCTACTAACTATAGCTAGGTTTCAATAATAGGAAGATTAAATATGCTATGACTGTTTTCAAGAAAATCTCTTAATAGTCTAAAGTTTATATTACTGGTGACCAGATACTTCTATAAATTCTTTTCTTATTCTCTCATAATCTTTCCAGAATGTCTAAACAAAAGCTCCTTTGCTCTTAAGAGACTCCATGGTCCATTAGAGTCTGATACTAATGCATCCTATGGCATTCTTGCCCTATCTTATCCCTAAATTCCCCCCTTGGCTTCAAATCATTGTAACATGCCCCCTCCCAAGTAAATATTTTATCTTTCCCAAGCAGCTGGAAGGAGAGAGGTGCACTAGCAGCAGGCTGGGTCAATCCTGTTTAAATATTGATCACAAACATCGTTAAAATAAAAGTCTATCGACTCAGCTGGTGACTTTGCAGCTTCAACACTTTGCAGAATGCAATTTTCCATGTGCTGGGACTCCGAGCAACTTGCTTGAGTTATGATGTTAATAAGTGAGGCACCTCCTTCGGGAGAGCTCCCGTGTCCTGGCGGCAGCTGTACAACAGAACCAGCCCTTTGGTTGGAGGCAATTACAAAGGCCCAGCCCTGCCTCTTTATCCCCACCTTCTGTGCCTATAGGTTAGCTTTCCTGACACCATCTTTT
>CM053410.1:57216780-57339254 GCA_028644305.1 Xerus rutilus | reverse complement strand
GGGCACCATGGTACATACCTGTAATCCCAATGACTGGGGAGGCTGAGGCAAGAGGATTGCAAATTCAAGACCAGCCTGGGCAACTTAGTAAGACCCTGTCTCAAAATAAAGGAAAAGGGGCTAGGAATGTAGCTCAGTGGTAGAGGGCTTTCCTAATATGTTCAAGAAGACCCTGGCTTCAATCTCTAGTACTGGAAAAAAATAAATAAAATAAATAAAAATCCTGTCTTACCTAGTTAATCAGGATGTAGGACAAAAAAGAGATTGCATACTATAGTACCCAAAGATGACTGGGAGATATAATCTTGAGAATTCAAGAAGTTGTGAGCCTATTCATTTTTTTCAGAGGAAAGTTTTATGTTTTCTTGGAGAGAATGTGAAACCACATGCTTGAAATCCAAGTGTGTTTTTATTAAAGATCCAGAAAGTCTGGCTTTTGATAAATGAAATTAAGACAGCTGTACTCTGTTGCCACGGGAAAGTCAAGATGCTTTTGGAAGGTGAGAGATGGCCAAAGAAGTCTGCTGTTATCTAGTCCTGCTCTGACTGCTGTGTGCAATAGGAACAACTGCTATCCCTCTCTGGGTTTCAGTTTCCTTTTCTGCGAAGTGAGGTAGTGGGGTTGAATGGCAGTAGAGATACCTTCTGCATGCAAATTCTGAGAGCCTGTGCATTACCTGTGTCTCTTGTGGCTGCTAATTTCTTACTACCTCTTCTTCCTTACCTAAACCTTCAGGCTTCATCCTGCCTTGTGAACAGACTGAACTCTTGATGTCCATCCCAGAATGGCAGAGTAGGAATCTTCCTGTCTGTCTTCTGTGGAAAATAGCAGGCAGAAAATTAATCCAGCTTTTTACACCGGATCTCCCTCCATACATCTGATGGGAAGGCCTCTCACTTTCCTTCTGGCTCCCACATGTCATGGAACCTGTTGCCGCATGATTCAATCCCCCATTCCCATTAAAGTTAACCATCCCCTTGAAAATGAATGCATAGTTAACAAAGTGATAAGTTGTTGCTTAAACTTTAAGCAGATTGCTTCCAGCTAATCTCAGTTAAGTGGCAGACAAAATCATAGGCGTTCAGCTCTACATAAGCCCCAGCACCCAGGAAAATGAGTTGGGCTCCTAAGGGGAAATGCTTGCAGTGTTTTCTTTTTTCTAGAAGTTGGAATAGGGTATGGATAGGGTTATGGATAGGGTGGAGGCAAGGAAGGAAAGGAAGAGGAAAGTCCCAAAGTCTTCCTACTTTGGGACAAAGTTAGCTGCGTTAGCTGTGTAGTGTTAGGGACATCACTTAACCACTCCGAGAGTCGAATTTCCTATGAGTGAAGTGTCGATAATGGTATCTTGGTGGCAGGGCTCTTGTTAAGAAGCAGTGAGCAGGTGAGTACAGGGACTTTCCCAGTCCTTATACACAAGAGGCTCTCAGTAATAAGGGGTGCACTTTACCCAGCAGTTCTGATCATCAGTGGAAATTTAAGAGGGGGAGCCCAGAACTACTGTTGAAGATCCTTTCATATGGAGATGAATATGGAGAAAAGGCAAAGACTTTCTCACTCATGCTTTAGAGAGAGAGGGGAGTGAGGGACAAATGCTGCTTATCCAAAGATGCTTTATAAGTGTACAAATGATCATCCTTTTATCCCTAAGACAGAGAACTCCTCTATTGCTCAAAATCACAGGAACAGAACAGTACTTTCTTATCGGTCCCTGGTATGAGAGTGCTCAGTGCCACGAGGAGCGAAAAGGTGATCTTAAGAAGGAAGAAGGAGAGAAAGAAAATCACGGAAATGAACAAAAGTTGAAATTAGCTCAGTGTGGTTCCTACCTTTATGCCAGCTACAGTTGTACTGATATCGACATTTCCTGTGAAGGAGGGTCACCAATGACTTCTGAGCAGCTACTATGATCTAGGAACTGTGTCGAGGACTGGGGACACATGGTGGAAAGCACAGATAGAGTGATATAGTGCCTGCCCTGCAAGGGCTCACAGTCCAAGAGAGGAAGTCATGAACCAAGGGCCACAAAGAAGTCATCCCAGCTGGCCAGTGTGGATCATCAGAAAAGCTTCACAATTGGGCACCATGATGATGAAGCTGGAGGTTAAAGGATAAGCAAGAATTTCTGAAGCAAAGAGGGGAGGAGAGGGTAAGTTTTCCAGGTAGGAGGTCAAACATGGGGAAGGGCTGTGGAGGAGGAAGATGAGGATGAGTCAGGAACACAGAGAAGTTAAGGATGGAAAGAATAAAGGATCTGAGGGCGATGAGCAGAGACTGGGAGGGACACAGCATCTCACTTGCCATTTTGATGATTTTAAGCTAAGAGCAGAGAAAAGACCTTTACTTTTTCTCAGTCCTTCGAGTAGTATAGAGAACATTGCAATCACTTTAATTTGGTGCTTTGTAAAGGGTGTGAAATATATTTGTTGAAAGAGGGAGCTGAGACAAGTTGTCCTAGGACACAGAACTATTCAAGGGCAGAACTGTCACATAGTCACCTTCCTCAGTCCAAAAGAAGAGGAAATAAATTAAGATGGAGAGCATGGCCTAGAGCTGCAGTTCCCAAATTGTGTGCCAAAGTACCCCTGGCATAGCAGTACGCTCACAAGGGTGCCACTACATACTTCAAGTTTCTGAAGGAAATAGAGTGATACTCAACATCTGTCAGACCCCATGCAAACTCTCATCTCAAGGCAGCTCATGCCTCAACAACAGATGGAAACACACTCCATTCAGTCTTCATTTTTTTTTCATTCATTATGGAAAAAAATATTTCATGTAAAATTTTCAGTTGTAGCCATTTTTAGAGGTTGATGAAATTAAGTATATTCATATCCTTATACGCCATCCCTCTATTCATCACCAGAATTTTTTCCTCATCCCAAACTGAAAATCTGTACACAATCAATGACAGCTCCTTGTTCTCCCCCAACAGCCCCTGGAAACCATTATTCTACTTTCTGTCTCTATGAATTTGACCATTCTAGGTAACTTACATAAGTCGAATAGGACAAGTGTTGCCCTTCATTTCAAAAGACAATTAGGTGTCTAATTTATTTCACTTAGCATAGTACTTTCAAGGTTCCTCCATGTTGCAGCATATATCAGAACTTTATTCCTTGTAATGATTTTAAAGGGTACCCTATTTTATTCATTCAACTGTAGATGGTTATTTGTGCTGTCTTCACCTTTAGTTTATTATGAACAATGCTGCTATAAACACACATGTACAAATATCAGTTTGAGTCCCTGCTTTCCATTCTTTGGGGTATATACCCACAAGTGGAATTACTGGACCACATGGTGATTCTGTTTACCTGTTCTGAGGAGCTGCTGTACTGTGTTCCACAGCAGCTGCACCCTTTTACATTTCCATCAGCAATTGTACCATTATATCTCTGTAACACAGCATTCTGGTAGTTACTATGATAAAAAGCAACTACTGTGTGTGTGTCATTGTGCAACAGGAAATAAAGGTGAAAATGTCCAATGAGATTTCAAGGTCTGAGTCATTCTGCACAGGCACACATAACCCATTCCTATGTAAATGTGACTTTTTTAACAATGAAATACAATTTATTTTCTTTCAAGTAATGCTCATTATTTTTTTTCAAATGACTATTGTTCAGTTTGGTATATATAATAAGTATCAATATCCTAACTACTTAATAATGGAACAGTTAGGAATTTCCTTTGACTTATAGACAACATTTAAAAATTATGGAGGTACTAAGGTGCCACAAACTAAGGAATTCTGGAAACTTCTGGCCAAAAGCATGGATATGAGGAAGAACATTGAGGATTTCTTCACTCTCCATTCTTTTATGAATAGCTTGAAACAAGGTGCTTGCTATGGTTTGGGTATGGTTTAAGTATTGGAAAGTTGGTCCTCAGAGTAGCAATGCTAAGAGGTAGTGATCTTTAAGATGGGTGTTACACAATAGTGGGTGTTATCACCCTCAGAAAGAGTTTTGGTAATTCTCCCAGGACCCCCAGTTATTTTTCCTAAGAGAGTTGCTATAAAAAGAGAAAGCCTAGCCCTTCCCCTCCCTCTGGCTTCCTGTCTTGCCATGTGATCTCTTCCTGTCACACAAACTTCCCCCATGAGGTCATCTGCCACAAGGTCCTCACTAGAGTCAAAGCCATGCCCTTGAACCTCCAGAACTTTAAGATAAATGAATCTCTTTTCTTTATAAAGTACCGGGCCTCATGTATTTACTTTCAGTAGTAGAGAGTGGATTAGTAGAGTACTTATGCCAGAATCTTCCAAAATAAAAAATAGTTTCATTCTGCAGTATGGAGATTCCTCAGAAAACTTGGAATGGAACCACCATTTGACCCAGCTATTCCACTCCTCATTCTATACCTAAAGGACTTAAAAATAGCATACTACAGTGACACAGCCACTTCAATGTTTATAGCAGCTCAATTCACAATAGCTAAACTGTGGAACCAACCTAGATACCTTTCAATAGATAAATGGATAAAGAAAATGTGTTATATATACACAATGGAATATTACTCAGCATTACAAGAGAATAAAATTATGCCATTTGCAGGTAAATGGATGGAGTTGGAGAAGATCATACCAAGCAAAGTAAGCTAATCCCCAAAAAACCAAAGGCCAAATGTTCTCTCTGATAAGTGGATGCTGATCCATAATGGGGGGTAGGGTGCAGGAAGAATGGAGGAACTTTGGTCAAAGCAGGGAGGACATAGGAGCAGGAAAAATGGTGGGATGAGATGGACAACAATGCCCTGGGTACATGTATGACCTCACATATGGTTCAATTCTACATCGCGTACAACCAGAGAAATGAAAAATTGTGCTCCATTTGTGTACAATGAATCAAAATGCATTCCGCTGTCATGTATACCTAATTAGAATAAATAGATTTTAAAAAATGCTTCTTTCTGATCTCAAAATGTTGATCAGTGACAGCAAAGTGCTTATGCTTCCTCAAATTGAGGTTAGGTAAATCATTATTTTATATTTATTAATTCGGTTGTATGAACTATTAATAATTATCAAATTAGCCAATTGTGCAGAAAAGTATATCTTTAAGATAGATCATCTCTAGCCTTCTCAGTTGGCAGTACTACCTTTAAACATCTCACCACTCTTTCTTGATCAGAAATAAGAGTCATGCCACTGACCCAGAAGAAAGAGGCTCAGGGACTATGTATATTTAAGATCAATTTCCCCCCAGTAAAGTGTCAGAGGAAAATTAAAATTAAGCTCACAGAAACGTATTTCAGAAGCCACCCCTTTTGAGATGCATTCTCTTACTCCCTGGGAAGAAGCTGTCATTTTCTTTGCTGTGGTCCCAGAGATTTTGTTTATATTCGTTTGAATTAAAACATTTTCCCAACTGTATTGTGTTTATTTGTCTATGCTTGTTAATTTATTTTTTTCTCTAGAAAGTAAACTCCCGAGGACAAAGACTTTAACTTACCACTGAGATAAGGATTTAGTAGTATTAGCTGAGGGGAAAAAAAGGTAAAAATAAATTAATAGCTGTAGACCTTGGAATTCTGCTTTTGTCATTTTACTCTAAGAAAATAAGAATAATATGAAAATATTTAATGGAAAAATATTTTTCCAGTTTATTATTTCTAATTCAAAAATTACATGAAACTTTAAGTGTTCAACAACAGAGAAATATTTAATTAAGCTATTACACATCTGTTTAATATCATAAACATTAAAATAATGTTTGCAAATAGTTTATAACAAAAATGCTTGTTAGTATACAAATTTTAAAAGATAAGACTCAATATTCTATATCTGAATTAATTAAAACTTTGAAAAATGAATAACTGCATTTAAAAGAAAAAAATTGGGACAATAATAGGTTGACTATTTTAATGATTATTGTTTCTGAATAGTTAATGCTTTTTTCTTTTCCTTTTTAAATATTTTCCAAGATTTGTCTAAGCATGTGTCTTGGTTTATGCTGTTTTCCCTTCTATAATGTCTTTCTTTTTTTCTTTTTATTTTTGGACAGCCAATTCTTTCAAACCAACTCAATCCTAGCTTGCCTATGATATCTTTTCCATCTACTACTCTGACCTTCTGTAACTTTCATCTTTGGAGCTAATGCGGATGACATTTCTAGATTTCTCTTTAATATCTCACATAGGTAGAAATGGAAAGGAGTATGAATCTGGAGCCATGGGGCCCAAATCTGAATCCTGATCTTATTACTTATTCCATAAATTACTTAGTGAGATTTTCTTGTTCTATCATGGCCTCAGTTTCATTCTTTGTAAAATAGAGTCATACCTTGTATTTATCTAGACAAAAGCTAAGAAGATAAGAGGCAGAATTTTTGTAATCTAATTGGGTACATCCTAAGACTTTCCTAAATAAAATGTTATAAAGCAAAATTCAGTTAAGTACATGTGATTTACATAATGAAGATTATAATATTGGTTGTACACATATTCATGGACACAAACTACTTTACAATAAAGTAGATGAATGAAAGTTGTGATCTTCTGAATCTAGGATTACTTTATATATTAGATGTCATTATTTTCTATTCACCTATTATTCTATTTATTTCCAGTAACACTCTGTTTTGTTTATTTTCTGGAGAAACTTTCTATTGAATTCACATATGTTCTAGATTCTGGTGATAGAGTTGGTGCAAACCAGTTTTTACTTTCAAGGAACTTAAACTTTAGTGATAGTGGTAGTGGTGGGTATGCACAAAATAATGTATAATTACAACACTATGTGATAAGATATAGTAGAACTAGGAATAAGATACTTTTGATACACACAAGCAAGACAGCCGTGTAAGTTGTAAAGAGAGGCAAGAAAAAACAAAACTGTTCTACAGGAAGAAGTGAAGCCTGAGCTGAACCTTAAAGAATGATGAGGTATAATTCAGGTGAATTGGGTTTGAAATGCCATTCAAGGAAAAGAAAACAGCAAGCTCGAAGGCCTGTAGTTTATTTTTCCTCTGACACTTTATTTTGGGGAGACAATGGTTATATCTGGTTGAGTCAGAGTTGTTGCAATATCTAATGATAGTGCCAGTGACCCAGAAGAAAGAGCCTCCGAGACTGTATATATTTAAGATCGATTTCCATTGTGAAATTGAAGGTAATCCAAAATGTCTCAACATATCTTACAATCTAAAGCAAAGCAAAAAATGGATCTGTGGTGTTGAGCATGTGTGCTGTGCTAACAGGCCTGATGCTATGGAGGCCTGTGTGTGAACTACACAGAGGCTTCTGAGACAGGGGCCTAATGCTAGCAAGATGACCATGTGCATTTTCACCACCAGAACAAGCCTATGAAGGATTTTATCATGAGTGATGTTATTGATGCTATGGTTTGAATATGTGTACCTCCAAAACTTATATGTTGTAATATAAACCCCAAGGTGAAGGTATTAAGGGACAGGACCTTTGGGGGGCAATTGGAGCTCTTAAAAAAGGACTGGAGGGAGCACCTTTGTGCCTTTTTCTCTTCCATTGTTCCCCCATGTAAGAACACTGCAACAGAGCTTCATTTAAAATCAGAGACCAGCCCTTACCATTTTGATCTTGGACTATCAAGCCTCTGAAACTGTGAGCTATATATTTTTTGCAAATTTCTCAGTCTTGGGTATTTTGTTATAGCAGCAGGAATAGACTAAGACTAGCATGTGTATATGCACATGTGTGTGTGTGCATGCACATGCTCACTTTTCCAAGAGAATAGATTGGCAGAAGGAAAATAGCAGGAGGAGTTGCAGAAATTCAGCAAGATTTGAACCAAAGTAGATACAGTACATGAACAGTGAGAAATAGATAGTCAGGGTTGACAGATGGTAATAGATTGAGAGTATTGATGGTTAAACAGGAGAAAGAATAAGTTCTCCCATATAAGTGGCTTGAGAAATTTAGTGAATGAAGGCACTGTTCATTACAACAGAAATGCAAGATGTTTATGTTGTAAAGGAAGAACATAAATGTTATCTTGAAGGTTGTCTGGAAGTCAAGGTCTTGTGGACATCCAGGCAGAGACACATGGGAGACACCTGGTTATTTGAGATTTGGAGCTCAGGAAACATCTAAGATATAACTCAGAGAGCTAATGGTAAAGTTAGGCTGTAAACACAGAAGTAGAAGTCAAAATCAAATGCAAAAAATACAGGAAGCAGATCCTAATTAATGAAATTGAACACTTAATTTCGTTTGGAGCTTCTTGGAAGTCTGTGCAAAATGAAAACTGTTCTGTCTACATTATTTTTCCATTTTTCAGAGTTTATGAAAAAAAGTGAGTTTGCTCAACATAATGTATTAGAATTTAGGAAACAAAAACCAGAGTACTAATGACACTCTCTGAAATAAAGAGCCAGGAAATGAAATGTAAGAATTCTGAATTTGCACTATTGGCACCAAAACATGTCCCATTAGAGGACAAATATTTGACTCTATCAATATTCATAGAGAAAAATATCAATATGTTATTTAAATATTTGTGTGGGTTAGTTACCTTAGAATAAAAGTAGTTTCTTAAATAATGGCTTTTCAAATAACACTTGGACTAACCCTTGTAATTCTTGGAAGACTCATTGTCTAAAACTAAGGAGCCGGGCATGGTGGCAGATACCGGTAATCCCAGCACTTTGGGAGGCTGAGACAGGAGAATCGTGAGTTCAAAGCCAGCCTCAGCAATGGCGAGGTGTTAAGCAACTCAGTGAGACCCTGTCTCTACATAAAACACAAAATAGGGCTGGGGATGTGGCTCAGTGATCGAGTTCCCCTGAGTTCAATCCTCAGTACCAAAAAAACCAAAAAACTCCAAAATACACAAAAATTAATTGGAGCTTTATGTGGTATGTCCATGAGCAGTGACTCAGACTCACTCAACCATCATGTTGTCCTTTCTTCTCTCTCAAACACCCCTTTGGGGCCAAGTGCCAGACTCCATGGCCACATTTTAAGTTAGACACAGCAGAGTGTCCATACTGATGACACACCTGTCCCATATCTCATCCATGGCTTGGGAGAGTGTATTTGTGAAAGAAAGCCAAATACTTCACTATTGCAAATGTATGCCATCCCCTTTATCCTCCTTTGAATGTGATAAGTGTTTCCCCAGTGAAAGAAGGTCATTTTCATATTTGCCTGGTTTTTCAAATATGATTTGCTTTTAATTCAAGAAAAAATAAATAAAAGCATTAGCAAATTGCACCATAACCTTCTTAAGGTCAACTCTGACATTGGCTGTTTGCTCAGTCCCAGCTACATGTGAGGCCATGGATAAACAATGCTGCCAGGTTTGTCTCAGGAGATGTGGGGCATTAATCTCCTATGGCTTTCGTAGCCATGCACCACAATCTTGCTGGCTTATACACAGAAATTTATTGTATCAGTTCTGGAGTTTAGAAGTCCAAGATCAATATGCCAGCTGCAGTGGTTCCTCCTGAAGACTAGAAGGGAGAATCTGTTCAATGCCTTTCCTGGAGCTTCTGTGTCATCTTTGGCATTCCATGGCTTATGGATGCATAGCTCTGATTTCTGTCTTCCTCTTCACATGGCATTTTCCTGTCTCTGTGTCTAAATTCCCCCCTTTTATATGAACACCAGTTATATTGGGTAAGGGCCTACCCTAATGATTTCATTTTAACTTGACTACCTCTGTGAAGGTCCCTATTTCCAAATCAGGTAGCATTCTAAAATATTGAGAGACAAGGCTTTAACATATCTTCTGGGGAGGGGATACCATGCAATCACAATGCATGGTCTACACTAAGAAAGTAGGGGTTCTCAAACTTTCATATGCATCAGATTCCTGAAAAACAGCAAATTCTAGGGTCCCATTGTCTTATCCTTCTTTTACTTTATATATTACTGTTATTCATACAAGAATAGTATGAATAATTGCTTATATTTCTCTAGGAAAATATTTCTCAAAGTGTGCTCTGAAAATTTTAGTCATGCAAGAACTCTGCAATAAAAGATTCCACAGTCAATTTAGTAATGAAAAGATACTCACAAATCCCACAATTTTAAAAAAAAACAACCTTTTAACTTTATTGTTGTTTTTCTGACTTTGAGAATCTTACTAATATCCATGGAATTAATGTTCTACAGAGAACATTATGGGGAATGCTAATTTAATGTTTTATCATTTACAAAACATATTCACAGTTATTATCTCATTCGATTCTCAAAAGAGGCTCTGGTGGAAGCAGAGTGGTTATTATGTTTTTATTGTGGAAAAACCATGGTTTATAGAAGTCCCATGTTTGGCCAGGATCAGGTGGACAAATGCCATAGTGATGGAGCTTGAGTCTATGCCTCTTGATTCTAAGTCCAGTGTTTTGTTCTCTGGCACTAAGTTTTTCAAGATTGGAGGACCATTATGTAATCTCATCGCCCTTTTTTTTTTTGCTACCAGAATTAAATGCAAGCCGATTCTTTAGGCTTTTCTGAGAAATGGTAATCCATTTCTGGGTGAGGGTGAGAAAAGGATGAAGAAGAAATCAGGGAGAACTCCACAGCCCAGACACCCAACTGCACACTGCCCAGATCCTTGCCTAGCCGCTACCTGTTAATATTGAACAGTTGGTATGCTCTCCTGCTGCCTTACCTCTGCCCTCTTGGGAGAGTCTCTTCATGCTCTGTCAGTAATCTAGCTTCAGACTCACCTCATCTATCTCTTTCTCTAATATCATCTCCACTTTACATCTTCAAGAGACCCTACTGGCCCCTGAGATGTTAGAGACATTCAGAACACAACTACCATCTTGTCTGTTACCACATAAATTTGTGGGAAGGGAGTCTTCAGATTGCTAAAACATGCCATGGAGGGATCGCAAAAGCTCTCAGGCATTGTTGGGGCTGGCTAGTCCCTGTGCTGTTATCTCTTGACTTGTGAATTTGGAAATGCTCCTCCAACTCTCTGCCCCCACCCCTGCATCACAGAGGGCCACTGTTCAAAGGCAGGGTGGGGAACAGGTGCTTTATATGCATGAAGAAAGGTTGACTTAACCTTTAAGAATATCTGAGTACTCTACTACTTAGAGGGAAGAGTCTTCATTGTTTGGGGAAGTGGAGGTAACTGTACATAACAGAAATGTGAGGACAGATTCTGTGCCACAGAAACATGGGACTTTGCTACATGAAGATGATCCATACACTCTTTGTGGGGGGTGACTGTGATGTAGAAAGACATGGCTGGTCTGCTTAGTGACCACCTCTTGCATCCCTGGTGTGGACTCTGCAAGTAAGCCATCCCCAGGAGATATGGAGAGCTGGGGCTGAGTACCCGTGGCCAGATGGCCAGTTGTCCATTTGTCCTTGACACAGAGAAGCAAGTGCTGCAAAATTCCATCTCCAAAGGAGTTTGTGATTCAAGTCCTTCCAGTGTCATACCAAACTGTACGGAAAATTGGCTCACTGGGCCATCAAATGTAGACAATGAACAATACATAAGGTTTGGATTGAAGTCCCTGTGAATCCACCTGTGAGAAGAGACCTCCAGGTACTGTTGGGCTCCTGGGGAAAGGATTGGGGTGATAAGGAAGGTGAACCAGGCACATCCCAGAGGAAGGAAACATTTTGCCATGTATGGCCCATCTCCTGCTGTTTCCTCAACTTTGCCTTGTGTTTGGCATTTGGTGTGCATTTGGTGTGTTTCCTCTAGAGCAGATTCTCTCAACCTCAGTGTTATGATTGACATTTGGGACCAAATAGTTCTTTGCTGGAGGAGCTGTCCTCTACATGGTAAGATATCTAGCAGCCTCCTGGGCCTCTACCCGCTAGAGTCCCCTAGCACCCTTCAAGTTTTGATAAGCAAAAAAAAAAAAGTCTCCAGATATTGCCAAATATTTCCTGGGACAGGCAGTGGGGAGAGAGAGACAATTATCTTCAGATGAAAGTCACTACTCTAGAGAGAAGAACTTTGGGGTATTAGAAGGAACTGACCAGAGCTACAAACAAAGAGAGATGAGCTCCAATCAGGTCTAGAAAATGGAATGTCAGAGAAAGCCAGGGCTCTTGCAACTTAGCCATAGATAGAGAACCATTCAATAAGAAATTCAAGGGACACTGTAGCTTGTGGCATAGCTGATCCCTAGGGCTTAGTCACTCAGGGGTTCAATAGATACAGATCCCACAACTCCAAAATTAATTCCAGATTTTATTTGCTGGCAAGGCCAAGACTGAACTTGATGGATCTTGGTCAGACTGTTCAAGAACTGAGGAGTGGATGTAGGTCTCTTCTGAAGAACAGACTTAGGAAAAGTAATAAGAACTACGCTGCTGCTGACAGATATTTATGACTAACCATGTGCCAGATACTATTCTAATAACTTTATTCTTTTTTTCCCATTGAGATATACATCTGGCTCATTTCCTGACTTCTTTCAGGTCTCTGTTTAAATGTCACTTATCAGAGATACTTTCTCTAGTCACCTTATGTAACATAGCAAATTCATCCCCTGTCACTCTCCTTCTGTCCCTTCTTCCCTGCATCATTGTCCCTCGTAGCACCTACCATCATCTGACATGTGACATGTTGACTTTTTAATTACCTATTTCCTTCATCATGAAAGTAAGATTTATAAGAATAGAGATTTTTTTTTCCACTCCAATACAATACCACTACATAATTTGCGGGGTATTGTGGACTGAACTGTTACCCCCCAAATTCATATGTTAAAATCCTAGAACCCAGTACCTCAGAATAAGACTATATTCAGTGAGGTCATTAGGGCGGACCCAAATCCAATTTCACTGGTGTTCCTATAAGAAAAGGAAATTTGGATACACAAAGAGACCAGGGATGCGCCCCCACAGAGACAAGACCATGTGAGGATAGAGAGAAGGTGGCCATCTGACAGAGAAGGAGAGGACTCAGAAGAAACCAGAGTGCTGACAGTTGACCTCCAGAGCAGTAAGAAAATAAGTTTCTGTTATTGAAACCACCCAGCCTGTGGTGTTTAGTTATAGTAGTCCTAGAAAATTAATACAGAGCCCCAGTGCAAAATGAAATTGCAAACTCTTTGTTCAAAAAGCAAGAAAAAATTTCCACAATAATAACAGTATGATAGTAACAGCACTGCAGTATAAAGCTGTTTTCTTTCTTCCACGGTCTCTCTCTCTCTCTCTTGGTCTATCACAGGGGTTTTCTTTACTTTAACACTGTGTTGACGGGCACAGGCATACGTGCTGGAACAGGGCAGATTTTCTCAGGTACCCAGCCCACCATCCTGTGTCTCAAGACACTTAACACCCATGGACGGACAAGTTCCAGCTGTGGGACTGATGTCCTGTGCTTTTTGGGAGTTGGAGAAGTCAATCCAGGCATCTCCTCTTTCCACCATTTCCATCCATGCCATAGAAATGACTTTTGAGTATATTGTAACATTTTTGCCAGGATAAACTAGTTACCTATCATGGTGGGAGAGTGGTACCATGGCAATGCCAACCTGGAGAAGGAATAGCCAGTCCTAAGCCTTGCCATGTGATGCTCAAGGCATGTGCACTTGACCCAGACTCCCACGGGTCTCTGGGTGGGGGCAGGAAGGGTGAAGCCAGATGGGTTCATCCCTATTTATTGGAAGACTACATACAAGGCTGAAGTTTTGAGCCAAGTCACCATTGGTGCTCAGCCATCCCATCAGACTTCACTTAAAAATTCATACTCAAAGATTCAATTATTGAGAATTTTGAGACAGCAACACCAGGGAATTCAACCTCCCACTTGAGGGTCTTTCCAACTCAGGACTCTGTAACTGCACAGGTCATGTATCCAAAAAGCTATTTCCCATGAGGCCAACCTTACTGCTATAATGCCAATGTTTAGCGTAGACCTAGTACATAGTAGTTGTTCAATAAATATTTATTAATTAGTGAATTTAAATAATTTAATCTTTATAACAATGGAGGTTTCCTCTTTTTTTAAAATATTTTTTTAGTTGCTGATGGATCTTTATTTTATTCATTTATTATTTATATGTGGTGCTGAGGATTGAACCCAGTGCCTCACGCATGCTAGGCAAGCTCTCTACCACTGAGCTACAGCCCCAGCCCCGAGGTTTCCTCTTTTTAACAGATGAAGACATTGAATCACCTAGAAGCTAAATAATTTGCTCAGTAATGAGAAACTCACATTTGATGTTACACCATGGATGGGTATGAAATCTGAGGTTAAAGTGTTCTACTGTTACAGGAGGGGAAGACCCCTTAAATAGTAATTAAGAGAAAACAGAATGGGCTTTGGAGTCAGATCTTTCCAAGTTCTGACTCTGTCACTTCATAGCTGTGAGATGAAAGTGGTTTCCTTGCAGAGATCCAACTTAATATGATAATAGCCATCTTGGTCGTAGCTGTCATTTTACGTATCAAGAGATCCTGGCATAGAACCCAAACCCTCTAGGACAAAGTCATCTGTCATGCTAGCCACAGATGCCCAGACTGTCTTAACCAATATTAGACAAGTCTGCAGTTATTATGAAAGCCCAGGTACACTCAGATTGGCCACAGCCCATTTTTGTCTACTTTACATACACACCGTTTCCTCCTTCCTGTCTCAGTGCCTCCCAAGACATGTTGCTGTCTGTAAGTCACTAATAATAAATTGTGCTTTATGCAGTCCTGAATTTATCTGCCTCTTTCTTCTGTTTTTCTGTCCCTTCTGCCTTTGGATGCCAGTTTTTATATACCAGGACTGGAGGTTTTGTTGTTGTTTTTTTGACATTTAAATAATATGACATTTCACACTATTTCTGGCACTTGGTAAGCTCTCAATGCTATGATTAAAGGTAGACAGCATATCATGTGGACTCTGAGCCAGGCTGCCTGAATTGAAGTCTTAGCTCTTCCATTTCCTAGCTGGGTATGCCCTGGGAAAGTTTCGTAACTTCTCCTTGCCTCGATTTCCTCATTGATAAAAGTGGGGATAAAAATAGTTTCCATTTTTATAGGGCCATTTTGAAGATTAAAGGGACTAGTATTTATAAGACACTTAGAAAACAACATCTCGCACACAAACAACTCTTTCCACGTCTATTAAATAAATTATTTAGTCTCAGAGACAACTCTGCTGGCAAACTCTTTCATGTTTATTCCTGTAAACTCAGATATTTATGGTAATGGTGGCTATGGTATGTGCCTGGGCAAGGGGTGGTCTGCATCCTTGATATTCATGTGCGTCCTTCAAAGCAGTAGCTTGCAATGAATTTGGATGTCAATGGTCTGACTCTCATGTTTCCTCTTTCCTGGTATTAGTCACTTTTGTTCTCTAGTCCTCTCAAATGTATGTGGGTGATGGTGTGTGGAAGAAGTAACACTGAACTAGACTCTTTCCAGCTCTGAACTGCTAGTCTACATATCCACTCTGTTTCTCAGTCTGCCCTGCCTTTCCCATTGCATCTCCAGTGCTGGGGGTGACGTCTGTTTTCTCAGCTTCAGTTTGTAATGGGCAGAGTGCCTCTGGTTCTGGAATCATGGGGGTCCTGCTCTGACCCCATAAAAATGAGCCAAACTGATGGGCTTGTTCTCCTCCTGGAATGTGGCCAATGGTTTCCTTCTGGAATTACTGGCTTCTCCCTCTCTGGTTGCCTTCACTCTGAAAGGCTATCGTAGTGTTGCTGACTGCAGTTGGTGAGATCCATTCTCCATTTTCTTACCAATCTCCCCTCCCAAGTTTGCTAACTTCATCTCTCCATGTTGGTAATCCTCCTAAGCACTGTCCCCATGGGACTTTAACACCCCCCAAATCCCATAGATCCCTCCTCTAATTCTGACAGAGGCAGTGCCAAGGGGTGGACACCCCAAGAGTGAGGCCAGGTTGAAGACTTTATCTGCTCTGCGCAGCTGCATCTTTTGTGAGTTGCATTCTCCGGTTCGTCAATACCGTTTCCCATTAAATTAAATAGCTTATTGACTGGTGTGCCACGCGGCACTGGGGTTGATGGGATTCGCAGAGACTCCTCACTCCTCCTCCTCTCCCCCCAACAATCACAGGTCACTGCTCAGTAAATCAGCTGGTAATGGAGTTTGAACTCTCAGAATCAGCTCTGTGTACCCTTTTTATTTGTTTTTAATTTGTATCAATGGTAATTCTGTCTGTTTCAATTTATGTGATGGTACAGGCTGCAGAGCTGAGGAAGTGCCCTTTGTTACCCCATTAACCACAGAGGGGGCAACATCCTTCTCAGGCTTCTTTATGGCAAACCTGTTCCAATGGCCAGGGAATGTGTTGCTTTCACAGATGGTCCCTCTTTGTCTGAGGCTCATCAAATGCAGGGCTGATCCCTGAATGGCTTTTTCTCCAGGCAATACCTTTGTGTGCATCTTTGTTCAGATAAACTGTAAGAAGAAAACAGGATGAAGGTGCCTAGAAGGAGAAATTTGCAGCCCATGACTCCAGGGTCCCGTGGCTGGCCAAGTCCTCTCAGCCATGCTGGTTCTGAAGCTAAGTCTGCTTTCTGATCTAACTCTCCTAGGTTATCTGCAGGCTGTTTGCAGCTTATTAGAGTCAGGAGTGACTCTCAAGTAGACATAGCTTGTCACAGTGTCCTTTACCTCCTGCTGGCTGTCCTCTTTTCACCCCTGGCCTTGTAAGAAATATGAAGATTCAGAAGGAAAATGAAAAGGTGCATAAATGTGGTTGAAATGAGATGGAGAAAGTCAATCCACTGGAATTTCCACAGAGTTGGCAAACTGGCTTGGTAGGGCCACTCCTGGGAGCGAAGTTAGGTGGGCCCATGTGCCATGGGGAAGGTCACATATTGACTCTGTGGGCTTTGGTGGCAAAAAGCCAGTGAGATCAGCATGAGAGGAAGTGAAGTAGAAGAGGTAAAATAGGAACCACTCTGGACCATGACCTACCCCAGGCCCCTGTGTGATCTCATAAATCTTCAATGAATGTTAAAAAAAAAAAAGTGAACGTGACATTGAGTTCTAAGATCAATCAAGTGTTAACATCAAGACTGTCTACCCAGAAAGGAAGAAGGCATGAAGACCTTAACCTTCCACCTGAAAGATTTGATATAAGAGCATCCAAAGCTTTGAGGAGGCTAAAGACTCTGCGGGCCTTGGGATTCCTTGACCAGTTAACAGTGAGTTTCTGCTCCCAGGTGACGCCCTATGCACTGTGCTTTCTGATTCCCCTCTCTTAAGACAACCTATTCTAAGCCACCTCTTATCTCTGGGCTCCTTTCCCTCTTACTTGTGGGATCTACACCGCCTACTCTCCCAAGTCCTTGGAGGAGATTCTAAAAGTCCATGCTGTTCCAATGGAGGATAGACTTTGCATATTTCATTTGAAAATTCAATAACCTCCCCTGATCCAAGCCTCACAGGCTGCTGGGCCTTCCCACCGTCAGGGAGACCTCCTCTATAATTCATTTGCTGGTTTTATAATTCATTTGCTGGTTTGTAGTAAATGAAATTATACCATTCTGAAATTTAATTATTTAATTAGACATAGTTACTCCGAAATTATCTTTTCTTCCATCTGTGGTCAGTTTACAAAAATATACTCAGAGCCATACTCCCTCAAAACTCCCAGTTCACAAAACCAATGCAAATCAGGCTACTGACTCTGTGTGGGATCTGATGATGAAGTTCCAGATCGTTGGAGAGATATTTTTGAGCATATATGTCTTTCCATTGAGGACTATCTCAGGATAATAGAAAGCAATAAGTGGAAAGGCTCAGTAAATGCTGGATATTTTGCATGAATTATTTCATTTATTCCAATCAATCCTAGGAAGTTGATATGGTGAAAATCTCCCTTTCCTCACCTGTGAAATGGGGCTCATAGTGCTTACCTTATAGAATGCTTTGGAGCATCAAATAAAGGAGCTTATGTGCCCAGAGGTTATAAATTACATGCATTTTACAAATGTTAATGATGCTCTTAGTATCCTTCAAATCAAGCCCCCTAGGCAACCGATAATTTCCAGTGCAGTCTCAGGCCTCTGTAGACTTCACTGCCTCCTTCAGAACTAAATCACTTGGCACCATAGCTGAAGTTGTGATTCAATTACATCCCCTTGCTTTGCTCTCAAGCACCAATATTTCTTTTATACATTAAAGAAGGGTGTTTTCCCCTTTTCTCAGTGCCTGGGGTCTAACAGCTCATGAAAAAAAGAACTTCACAAGTCCTTGGATTTGCTGACCAGATGACCCTCAGATAGAAGGGAGCCTTCCCTCCCTCCAGCCGATGAGGTCACCCGCCTTGGAAGCCACACAGGTTTACCCATCTGATACTCTTGCATTCAACTTCTGGAATCCTCTGGCTGCTTAATGGATTCATTTAAGTGATAATATGAACCGATCGTATGTCAGGTTGTTAAAATGGTGATAACATATTGCACTAGGAGAACATTATCTCCAGTAACTGCATTATAATGGTTAGGGAATGTCGACAGAACTATGTATGATATTCCCATAAACATCAAGTGCATACAGAATGACTAGGCAATTCATTCCAAGTGTGGCCGATGCAAGAGGTAACACTTCATCTTCCCGGCCCTCATTTCCTAGACATTGCAAAAGGAGACATGTGTGGACAAGTGTTGACACATCAAAGTTAAACAAATGCACACACTTCCCAGTTCAAAACCAATATGGAAACCCACTCACTTGGATTTAAGGGTGTGTGTGAGCCTGCCAATTCCCCCTCTCTCCCGCTCAAGGAACACAGTGAATGAGACAGAACACAGAAAGCAGGGCACTGGGGCACTGTCCCGACAAGCAGGAGCCTTGGGCCCTATATCCTCAGCGTCTAGAAAATTCACAAGGGGTGGGTGGGCTGCACAATCAAGCACCATGGCACTCAAGCTGCCCATCACTTCTGCCCGGCACTTCCCAGGACCACACAGAGAAACCTGGCTCGTAGGTGAAATTTATCTTTCCTTCCTCTAGCCCCAAGTCTCATATTTCCCTGTCTTTTAATATCTCCCCAATACTCTTCTCTTCTGCTTTGATGTTTCATCTTAAAGTGTTATTGCTCCCAAGATATTTACATTTTAAAAGAAGATACTACAAGAACAGAGGGCTTCGGGCTTCCTTAGTTAAAAAATACAAATGTGACTTTTGGCTCCAAACTTCAAGCTGGCAATAATAATCGTTACTTTTCACTCACTGTTTACAATGAGCCAAGCGATGTGTTTACATTGTCTGTAAATCTCAGAGACGTCTCAAGGCTGGCTTTACAATTCCCATTTTATAGATGAACTAACTGTGGCTCAGACAGTTAAATAACCAGCCTGCAGGGATAGAACCGACACTGATAAACAGCTCTGCAAAGCCCTTATTTTAGGCTGGTTTTACCTAGTAAGTGGCTTAACATCTTTACGTCTATTCCTGTATTGGTTAAGTTCTAAAATGGTGTACTTACCTTACAAGGCTATTATTAAGGTCAATTGTCCTTTGTAAATGGAAAACAACTATACAGATGTCAATAAGCACTAACATAAAGTGTGAAGAGCCCTGGGTCTGGAGTTTTTGTGTTTTTTTGTTTTGTTTTGTTTTGTTTTTTGGTACCAGGGATTGAACTCAGAGGTACTCGACCACTGAGCCACATCCCCAGCCCTATTTTGTGTTTTATGTAGAGACAGGGTCTCACTGAGTTGTTTGGCACCTCGCCGTTGCTGAGGTTGGCTTTGAACTCGCAATTCTCCTGTCTCAGCCTCCCTAAGTGTTGGGATTACAGGTGTGCACCACCACGCCAGGCTCTGGGTCTAGAGTTTTAAGACTTGGGTTCAAGAGACTATAGAAAAATATCCATTGAGAATCACTTAATATCTTTAAGCCCTGATTTCTTCTTGTAAATGCGGTTGTCTTGAGCACTGGCATCCTTCCTGCTGGGTCCAGAGGCCTCCATTTTGTAGTGGCTGGTAATCTAAAGGGGCAAATAGATTGTGTAAACAAATAGCCATAATAAAAGGCCACAGGTGCTATAATGCAGGTTAGTAAAAAGTGGTTTGGGAACAGCAATGAGGCAAAGCAGCTCATCTGCTGCAACCTTGTTACAAGCAAACAGATGGATAGTGCTGTATCAAAACTAATAGAATGAAAGATACTGCAAGGGCAATATGTGCCAAGTGCTTTGTAAACTAAAGCACTAAACACATGGGAGGGGAGTTTATGATTTGCCCAAAGGAAAGAACTGTGATCTGGAAGAGTGGCTATTACACCAACTGGGGGATATTTTTTAGGGGAAAATTTTCCTAAGACTTCAACATAAGAGATTTGGGAAGGAGCCTGTTCCCTTGGCCCTGCCTCAGTCACTATTTCTCAACTTCACCCTGAGGCCCTTTCCTGCATCCATCTACCAGGAAAGGTGAGTTGTGACCTGACCTGCTTGTAGGCCCCAGGCTTCCCGTCACCTGGAGCACTGAGCCCCAGGGAATCCCCAGGGCCAGAGGAGCAGCTCTTTCTGCTTTTAGAAAGTGATGCCACAGGAAGTTCTGAAACCCTGATCCCCTTGCCCCAGGGGGAACCTGGGGCCTGGAGAGGTTTCTGACAGCCCCTTCCACACTGCCATTCTCCAGGCTTGCCTGGCTATGATTTGGGGTCAGTGCTGTTGTTTTTCACTGCTTAATAAGGGAAATCAGGAAATCATAGCAAAGGGCAAAGTTTTCCGCTGTTAAAAACAAAACATTTAGCCACAAAAGACCACCCATGGTGTGATTCCATTTATATGAAATGTCCAGAATAGGAAAATCCACAAAGAAAGTAGATGAATGTTTGCCTGGAGCAGGATGGGGAGCTCAGTGAGGCAGGGGAGAGAGCCAGAGAGAACAACTAGCTCAGACAGGTTTTCTTTTGGGGTGATAGAATGTTCTAAAATTGATCTGAGTAATGGCTGCAAACTTTGTTAATATGCTGAAACCATTGCACTGTGCAATTTGAATTGGTGAATTATATTTTGCGTGAATCATATCTCAATAAAGCTGCCAAAACAAAGCAAAACATTTAGAAACGACAAGGTTTTAGGTGGGAAGGTGCAATAAGGAGCCTTTTGGTGGTGAGAAAACTGTACGTGAAGCTGGTCTAATCCTCCGGGTTTCGAAGTTCATTTGGGCTCTGTCACCCTGTTCCTCCTGCTTCTTGGTGACAGGTTCCCAGATCAGTCTGGCTGGCTCTTCTCCCCTTTCCTACTGCCTCATTTGTGTCAGCCCAAGGCAGAAGATCTTTCTTTTATAAAGCAATTAAAGATGTTCAATCTAAGTTTAAGAGACTATTATCAGGGAGGGGGGAATGGCGAGTTGTTGCTGAATGGGTACAGAGTTTGCATTTTGCAAGCATGAAAGAGTTTTGGAGATGGATGGTGGTGATGGTTGTGCAACAATGTGAATGTACTTAATGTCACTGAACTGTACAATTGAAATGATTAAGATGGAACATTTTATACTATGTGTATTTCACCACAATTTCAGGAAAGATTATTATCATATAATTGAAGTGGTCTTCAAAACATTATCAGAAGGCGTGAAAGACTGATGAAATGGACAGTAAGGAAAATAAGTAAGTGACCAGAACTTAGTTCCTATGACCATGTTAATAGTGATGAGCAGAGGCAGGAAAGGGGAAGAGGGAGGAAGCGAAGGGAGAAGGGAGGGGCTGGCCAATGATACAAAGTGATAATTAGGAGAAATAAGTTCTGGTGTTCTATTGCAGCAGGGTGACCATAATTAATAATGATGTATTATGCATTTCAAAGTAGAAGAGATTTTGAATGTCCTTGTCACAAAGAAATGAGTGTTTGAGGTGATGGGTATACCAATTACCTTGATTTGATCATCATATAATGTATACAAGTATCAAAACATCAAAATTTACCCCATAAAGATGTACAATCATGTGTCAATTGAAAATAAAATAAAACTTAAATAAAAACCACACATCTAACAATGCTGCCTATTGGGGAATCTTGAAACGACTCCTCTAAAAAGGAGCTTCTTTCTCAGCCCCCTGAACTTGGGGAAGGGCTCCGCCATGCTGTATTATTTAGGCTTGATAGACCATAATTCTACCCAGGGCACTTTTGAAAGACGAGTTTGATGTAGTACTTTCTCTGACCCACCTCACACTTTCCAGATCTGACACGCTGCTCTCTTTCTTTTCAAATTATAATTGTGATCACCACCACTCCAGACTCCTTCAGTGTTCCCAAGTTCATCCATCACTTTGCCCAAGGCAAAAACCATAAGGTCATGGTGGACTTCCCATAGCCTGCCGGGTGATCTCCCCACTCCCATGCCTGGGGCCCTACTGCTTCTCTCTTCAAGCAGTGGTCATTGTGTTTGGAGATTATCTCAATGAAGTTATTCCCTGGGCTAACAGTGCACACACTAGCCATCCCAGTGGTAACAATGGCTCCCTGTGGCCCCTAATGCTCTGCAGGAGGGTCTTGCCTCTGTCTCTCATCTTGTCATTTCACTGGCTTCCTTACTCACCACGTTTACGAGCCATTTCTGCTGTTTAATGACCACAAGTTCTTTTCTCTGCTAATTCCTATTCATTCTTCAGTTCTCAGCTTAAATACCACTTATGCAGAGAAACCATTAATTAATTCATTGACACCTTATTCATTTATTCAATGAATATGTATCTTAACATATACGAGTGCTAGGCACTGGACTGGGCTTTGGACCCACTCCCCAGCTAATTAATCCTCTTGTTATATTCTTTTCTTGCACTCTATTCCTTTCTTTTTCTATTTATTCAGAGTACTGAACACAGTTGATCATTATATTTTGTTTAATTTTTAAAAATGTCTTTCTTCTTACATAATGCAAAGGTCTTTATGGGCAGAGACTATTAAACTCACCACGACATTGCTCCTGCAAATAATAGTTATTCAATAAATATTTGCGGAATGAATGAACGAACCTTTAAATGGAGGTGTTTTTGTTTCTGATAGCATGTGGCATATGGAAAGTTTATTACTTTCATTCTGTTCCTGAATTACTCTACATCATAAAATAACAGCATACGATGCCGAGGGTGGCTAAGGGGGAGACAGTCTCGCCAAACTCTTCCTAATGAGAATCAGCGTCGGTTAATAAATGACAATAATAATGACTAACATTTGTATGGCGTTTTACAATTTGTGAAGCATTTTCCACATGCATTATCGTCCTCATTTTAATAAAGACAATCTAGCCCTTGGCTGCCCTATGAAAATTGAATTAAAAAAAAAGAAAGAAAAAAGCTTAAGGACAACAGGGATTACGCTGTTATAATATTTAAAGTCTATTAGTAAAAGATTGGTGAGATAGAAAAAGAAAGAAAATCCTCCACTTGGTTGCTCCTTCCAAATTGTGAGGGCACTTTGTAAGTTTGTAGAAACAAGGGCAAATCATTTGAATGCTCTGTACCTGTGCCCTGTCAGAGTTTGGGGCTGCCCATCACATGGGATTAGCTCCCATGGTATAATGTATGTGACATGATGGATTCCACTCCAGTTTTCCATCTGAGTGAGGAGTCCTCTCCAAGGCACAGAACAAAGAGGAGTCCCAGTGAATAAAAACTAGAGACCTAGACTCTTTGGCTATTGCATATAATGGGAAGGAGTTTTCCCTGAATTAAATGGCCCACTTTTGCAGAGGCAGCCACATTTGGGGAAAAATTAAATTGGCCTGTGCCTTCCCTTCCTCCCTGTTCACTTTCTTTTTACTTACACTATACATAGAGTAGCCTTCCCAAGTGCAAAGACCCATGATACATATTATAAGCAGACATAAAAAGTTGACTAGGATATTCGTACAAATGGTAATGCACAGGCTTAAGTAGAAGATACCACAAAAATGAATATCCCTTTATAGCTTAGCGACAGTTTCACTCTGTCATATCTGAAGGTCTTTAACTCTGAGCAGTAAAGCTCTGATCAGCTCCTGTGTAGCAATGCAGCTTGGCATTTTCAAGGATATTGCCTGGCTATTTCAATCTTCTCCCTTTGGTATTGATTCTCTGGTGTCATAATCAGCAAAAGGCCAGCCTGAGGGATGAAGACCCTTGGAAGGAAGAGGAGGGTGAGGTGACAGGAAAGACCGATCTCTCACCTTGAACGTATTCTAGCCAGTTATGGTGTTGACCAGGGCCAGATCTGTATAACGGTTGGATAAAAGAAGAGTTTGGAATACCAAGACTGTAAGCTGAGATTCTGGGTACTATGGGGGTGCTGGCGCCAGGTTCTTCTACCAGCTGGAGCTATGGGTTTTGGGAGGTTATTCTTCTTCCTTCTCTGTCCCTGAAACTAATGGTCTGCTGGTCTCTGGGATCTTTTTGCTCTAATATTCTATGACCCTAATTTTCATTGACTTATTTCATGAGTCCTCAAAATAGTCAGTGGTGTCAAAGGCTAAAGAGAAATAGAGTGAAATAAAGAATAGAAGGTGCCTATGAATTTTGGCACTTGATGAATGAGATGTGATAGAAGACGATATTGAGTTGAAGAAAAAAGAGAAAATAAGCAGAAATAGAATGCAGAGGAGAAAAAGACAGAAATAACCAGGGTTGTCTGGTGAAATTAGGGAAAAAGGAAACAAAACATAATGTAGACTTTATTAGAAGGTAAGTAAAGCAGCAGAAGTAGTTACATACTACTTCAACTTACAACTTTTAGATAATACTCACCAGTATTGGATGAAAAATGGGATTCCCTGAGTGTTTTATTTTTTGTTTTGGTATGACTTAGGGAGAAGATAAATGCTGTTAGAAGGGGGAGGAGAGTAAGCTGTGCTCAGCAGAAGGATGATAGAGTCTTTCTTCTTATTTTCCCCAATTCTGTAATTAAAGAAATAGATTTGTGGAACGGAGGGAAAAGCACGTGATGCTGGAGTGTGACAGATTGGAGTTCCCAGCCATGGCCATGGGGACAGTGTCTCTGATGTATGAGCATGGACACCGAGGATGGGCTTATGACTCAGCCCTCTTCTATCCAGGATGTGAGGAACATATATTCAACTACACTTAGAAGAGAAGCAGAGGGTAAATGGGGAGGATGCCCGAGGCTGTGGTTCAACCTTAGCCCATATATGCACACCTCACCCAGCCAAACAAAGCCTGGTGCTACTCAGACCTTCCCTGTGCAGAGGGCAGTTCATCAGGAAGCTGACTACTTCTCACCTCATTTTTTAAAAATATTTTTTAGTTTTCAATGGATCTTTATTTTATTTGTTTATAGGTGGTGCTGAGAATTGAACCCAGTGCTTCACACATGCTAGGTGAGTGCTCTACCACTGAGCCACAACCCCAGACCTCCCCTACTGTTTTTGAAAGTCTGTTCCAGCAGTCTCCCTGAGGGTAAATAGGCTTGTGTGTGTGCGTGTGTGTGTCCATGTGTGCATTCATTTAATTTTATCAGAGATTTGAAAAAGTACAGTTGGTTCTCATGATTTACAGTAGTCATGTTCTGTAAAATCACCACAAACATTAAATTAATGACTATAGAAATAGTGTTCCCAAGGGAGATACAGGGTAGGGTACCTGTAAGCCTCTGGACATGACGTTTTCATCAATTGATCAATATACATGTGTGTTCCTGTTGAAAGATAACTCTTGGTCATATAATATATTCACATTAAACTCATGGCCAACAGCACCATAACTAACACAAGTACTTTCTCCATAAGGCTCCACGTACCATTATAGACAATACTGCTACACCGTGCTTGGGCACCTATAAACAGTAAAATCACCAACAAAAAGGCCAAAAATGTGAAAAACTGTCGCATTGCATTGACTACAAAAGACATTTGTTTACAGCATGAGAGCTGAAAAACAAGAAGGCAGAGCATCACCTCGTTCAGCCTTAGATGAGAACATGCATGTTGGGCAACTGAAATTTTCCCCACTCTGCACATGCCTGTGATTGATCATGAGAGCACCATGAGTTTTGATTTGGGGTTACATGTGAATTTTAGCTTGTAGGTAGATTCACAAATACAGAATGGTAGATAATGAGAATCAACTGCACATAGGTAGGTAGGTAGATAATAGACATGTTTCCTCATCTCTTTAAGCCTCAATTTACCCCAACCATTAAAAAAAATCATACCTACTATACCTCCTCATAGTGCAATTATAAAGAATTATGTATTCTGTGGGTACTTTACATAGATTAAATGAGATAATCTTGTAAAGCACCCGCGTAATTCATAGTGTGTTCTTGAGATACTAAAGAGGGCACTTTCTCTTTATCTTCATTTAGTAGCCTCATTTTTTTCAGCCAATCATCCATGGTGAGTAGCTCTAACTTTATTCTGGCCAAACTATCTTTCCCTGATATTAAGATTGTCTTAAAAAGCATTATGTCGATTTTTGATTATCATAGCTAATACGAGGTTGGAAATGCCAAGCATTTGATGTCTGCTTCATTTTCTCAGATCTTCTCTTTCTCAGTTGCTACCTGAAGGTGAAACCCATGTCTAGTACAAACAGCCTTTTGGATCCAGGCCAGGATGCATCCGAGACTTGAATGCCTTTGCTTTCTCTCCCTTTTTTTGTTTTTTGTTCTGTTTTTTTTCCCTCTGCCTGATCAATACCTTCCCATCTGAAGAAGCAAAACATTCTCTGTGTTCTGTTCCCCTGGCTGCTGATTCTGACTCAGGAGATGGAGGCGGGCTGGGGGAAAGAGGGTCAGAATCTATATTTAACCACATAATAATTCTTTCTCCTGGATATGTCCAACAGCTCCAGAGAGAATTTGACATTTGAAGGGACTCAGTAGCAAAAGCACTTCTTATTTGTCTGTCTGTTGGAACAGAGGGATCAGGAGCAACAAATGAACTGAGGGATGGAGAATGAGTCAGAAGTTTAGGAGAAGAAAATAGAGCAAGTGAAGAGAAAGAAATGACAACAACAGTGAAAGGACAAGGATTCCTGAAACTGCTTTCTTCAATACTGTGCTAGAGCACCTTCCAAAGGATTGTAACAGCCTTGGAGTGGGACAGGCAGTATCAACAACAGTCATGATTGTCCTGGCCACTTGAGTACTCTGAGTCCTAGATCCACATTTCTCAAACTTCAATATGCATGCAGATCACCTCTTGATCTTAATCATATGCAGGTACTAATTAGCAGTTATGGGTGGCCCTAAGGTTTGCATGTAAGCTTCCAGATGAGGCTGAGGCTGCCTAGTCCTTGGACCACACTTTGAATGGCAAGGCTCTACTAGAGTACTTTGGGAGCCACAGGCAAAGAACAGCAAAGGAAGGTAGTTGAACAGTCATGTCCTCTTATGCCCTATGTGTAGCCCTCTCTACCTTCAAATCCTCATTTGACATTTATTTTCCTACCCGTCTTCCCCTTTCTACACTCAGCACTTAGAGAACTTGGATTGAGTTTTGTGGGTCTATACATATAAGACTTTGCTCTGAGTAGGCTCTTCATAAATATTAAACTCGAACTTGGAAACATCCTTTGTCCTCCACAAAACTTTGCCAGATCATTCTAGCCCTACAGTACTTATTATCTGTATCATTCATTTGGCAATTAATCTTATACAGTCTTATGACAGTGTTTGTATTATTATACTGGACTGTTATATATCTTTTGAATTGCTATTTATATTTTAGCCCCCTTATGTATTGACTCTGCTGCTAGTTTGTAAATAAATTCTTTCAGTTGAGGGACTGCGTTTTTACTTATTCATCAATCATTCAGTTTGTACCTGCCTTGTGTAAGACAGTGTGCTAGGGTCTTCGCTTGTGAACATAAATAAGGTGGGCCACTGAGACACATAGGAGAGGGACAAGAGTTCAGCCCTAGAGCCAGAAGAAACTAGGCTTGAACCCTAGACCTACTACTTTCTAATGGTGCAACTTCAGACAAAAAATTCTGCACATATCCCAAGCTTAAACTTTTCATTTGTGAAATGGGAGTAAAATATCTATTTTGTAGAACTGTGGTGAGACTGGCTAAAATGACATGTTGACAATTCTTATAATGAATGCTTGCTTGATGGTTACTTAGGAAAAAATAACTCCCTGGCCTTCAGAAACTTATCACCAAAATCTTTAGGAAAACACAAACACGCATACACACACACACATGCATATATATTTATAAATATAGTGTGTATATATCTATGTTTGTACGCCAAATGTACATGTCATATATACATGTATATGCACATGTCATATATGTGTGTACATATATGTGTGTGCTCATAGATATGTATGCATATATTATGCATGTGTGCCTATATATGCATATATACATATATACACACACTCTACATATATATATGTATATATACAACACACATACACAAATAGCCAAAGCACCAGAAGGGCTGTTTCAATAGAGCCCTTCTTGTAGCTTCCACAAGGTCTAGTCAGGAAGGGCTTAATAAATGCCTGCTATTTAGTTAATGCAACAATGGTATGCATCAAGGTGCTTTAGAGTGCTAATTGGATGCAAACTGATTTATTAATTTCAATCCACTTCACTTTTATGGACCCTTCCTATGGTCAGGCCATGAACTAGTGTCAGTAAAGGTATTAGGATCTGTTGGAGGCAGACCTTGCTCTCATGGAGCTTATAAGAGGAACTCTGCCTACAAATGGCTGAATTAAAGGATGCAGGATATGGCAGGAATTGGAAGCATAAGGAAGAAGAACAAGCTGAGTTGAGGAAGGAGTGGTCCAATCTGACAGTGGTGATGAAGAGGCGGAGGCATGTGGGCAGAAAGAGAAACTCACAGGGGCAACAGAAGATGAGGGCCCATTGGGTATGCTCATGGGAAGGTCAGAGTGAGTTAGCAGAAGGTGGCCACCAGCTACCTGCTGTGCAGGGCAAAAGCAGATGAGGTCACACTTTCCAAATGGCTCTGGGCTCCCCAGACTCCCTATTTGCTCTGACACCTTCACTATGAAGGACAATCTCTCCTTTGGTCCAGGTGAGGAGCCTGAGGCAGGAGTCCCTGTAAAAGCCTCATTATCAGAGAGAAGGCAGGTGAATGTTTGGTATCTCTTACTGCTAGTCTATAGCATGGGTTATGTCCACAGCCGACTCCATTCTGAAGTAACTAGAAGGAAGAAGATCAGGAGATCAGAACAACAGAAAGTTCCTCTGGCTCCTGGTAAAATTATTTTCTTTAGATGTTTGTTTGGATCAAGAGTAAATATTTCTAACTACCTAGTCTCCGTGTCTTTCCCTGAGTCACACTGAAAACCTGACTTGAATAACTATAGTCTCTATTTTCAACCAATTCAGGAATTTTTGGAAATAGAAACTATAAAAGAGACGCTGATCCCCGAAGATAAGTCTGTCTGTCTGACCCATCATAGTGTGCAACACTTAGCCTCTAACTGAGCCCGGTTCTTTGATGCTGCCCTTGGAGTCTACTGGAGTAAACGTGGGACTAACATGGTTTATGTTTCTCCCATACTTGGGGATATCACCCAGGAGCATCTCTTGAAGATTTCAAGGTGCCAGGTTGTATTAGCTCCACCCTTAATTGTATCACCTGTCTTGGAGAAGCTTTGGGGAATATTCTTCAATTCAGAGAAGCCATTCAGAAAGACTTTACTCAGTCTGAATGAGAGATACATGTCAAGGCTGTATAGGTTTCTCCAAATACACCAAGAAGCTAGCAGGTTTTTGTCTCTATCTTCTAACACCTGGCAAAAATTCTGAGTCACCAAACCATATATCAACAATTAGTAAATTTTTGTTTCTTGGCTTTGGCCTTTAGCATGATTTTAATTTTCTTTTTCTTTTTCTTTCTTTCTTTTCTTTTTCTTTTTCTGGTACCAGAGATTGAACTCAGGAGTACTTGGCCACTGAGCCACATCCCCAGCCCTATTTTATATTTTATTTAGAGACGGGGTCTCACTGAGTTCCTTAGCGCCTCGCTATTGCTGAGGCCGGCTTTGGAGTCGCGATTCTCCAGTCTCAGCCTCCCAAAGTGCTGGGATTACAGACATGTGCCACCATGCTTGGCTTTAATTTTATTTTAATTTATGTTAATTTGCCTCCTGCTTCTTCAATCCTTTATGCACCTTCAGGTTAGAGGATGCTGTGGTGATGCTCTGGTCCTGGCTGAACTGGGGCAAGGGAGGATGTAGAACCCTATCTTCACACTCAAGCATCATCTTCTACCATGAGATGGCAGAGTCTGGGAAAAGAAAAACTATTTGTGTTTAGAGTCAAAGGAGAGGGAGGAGAAGGCTGGGAGCAGGTTGGATTTCCTCATAACTCTGCCCAGGAGGAATCTGTCTTGCAATTCAAATGACTTCAGCCACCAGAGAAGGAGGCTGGGTGAACAATTTAAAAACAAAAAAAAAATTGAGTTAGAGAAGCCTTCTGATTAAAAAAGGCAGCCAGGTGACCTGAGTGTGGCATCAACTGAAAAATTCATACACAGTACCTAGCATATTAAAGACCAAGGATGGAAATTAACATTGCTTAGCACAATGATTAAGCTGCTGTCAATATAGCCTTTCTCTACTAGTGTTAAAAATGTACTGATTTTTCTTTTCTTTAATTGGATTAAAATGAAGGAAACCCAAGACTTCAGGGGAAAAGAAAACTGAGCAGAAACCACACTCTCTAGGGGCCCCAGACTCTGCCGACTGTGTTGCTCCAGGTGTGAAAGTGCTACATGAGCTTTTGATGCCTAGACCGAGCAAGGCAGATATATGGCTTTAATTACTGGAAGGAAAACTGCTAGGACAAGGTCTACAGTGAACTTGCTTCAGATACTACTGACTACCAGAATTAGAAAGAAAAATGGAAAGATACTGTTCTGCCTACAGGTGGTTTTATTCTGTTGCTCTCTTCAGACAAAAGAAATCTCTGGCTAGTGATGAGCACCTAACTACATTGATCTTCTGGATATATTTGGAGCTTTTAATGTATCTCTCTTGTTTCTGAAAAAAGAGACATGCTTTTCTCATTAACTTGAGATGAAGAAGAAGATTAGATAAATAATGAGTGTAGCGAATGTCCTGAAGAGGATTCCTAGGGCCAATGCAAGTCTACGCAAAGGTCTTTGGGTAAATCAGAAAAAGGTGTCTCTTAGATGGTCATAGCCACTCCACTCTACTGCTTAAGGAAACAGAACATTTGTACAAAAAAAAAGGTGAATGAAGGTGGGGTAGGGGGATCAGATGCAGCCCGAGGTTCCCATTTTGATAAGCAGAATGCAGGCTGAACCCAGCCGTCTCTGCCAACTTCAGCTGGTAGTCCTGGGGCAGGGTAAAATCTGCATAAGCATAATAATGGCCCTGATGACAACCTGGGCAGCCAGGAAGTAGAGTGATATATCTGGAGGAGTGACCCTTTACTTCTATAGAAATTTCTTAGAAGTATCTAATGGATTTTGGTGATTCTGGACTCAGCTGTACAAATGATGGTAAAATTGTAACACAGGGCTTTTGAAATAAAGCAGAGCTGGGGCTGCAGAACAGGAAGTGGTGCAGAGGAGAGAAAATGATCTCTGCTTCCTAGACATATGTCCTGATGAGCATGGCTCATCTTTCCCTGTGGATCGGTACCCCCAGCCTTACCCACAGCCCTAATGCCTTGCAGTCAGAAAGATAGATGGAATGTTCCTCGAGCCTTCCCTACAAGGGAAATTGGGACACACTCTCATAGTCACACTCACATAACAGTACCCACCTTGGAGCTGTGTCTCCCACCCTCTCGTTCTTTGAGGTCGTGTGTGTTCTTAGTTCCTAGCCACAGTGGACTTGGGCTTGGGAGGAATAAGTGGGAAGAAAAACTATTTCAATGAAAGAGTTGAATACTTGAGAGGAATTCTAGAATGAGGCAACCACCATAGTGCCAGGAAGCAAAATCCACTGGGAAGTAATTTGAAAATAACACTGACACAAATATATCTATCCTAAGACCAGAGGAAAAAGTGAGCGCTTGCATTCTCTTCCATCCCCCTTCTCTCTCTCTCTCTCTCTCTCTTTCTCTCTCAGACTCTGTTACAGGAATAGAAATAATGTGTTTTCTTCTTCCTAAGTATTTTTTTTCTTGCTAAATACTGCATCTTCTTTAATACCCTACAAAAACATTACCATGTGAATAGGTTCCAGCCAGCCTGATCAGGAGCCTTTTCTGGGGTCTGCCAGATGCTTTTAACAGACACCATTCTTGCAAGCATCTGTTGAAATTTTTAAATTGTTATTCATCCTCATGCCCCCTCCCCTACACCCATCTGCATGCCTTTTTTTCTTCTATGGATGTACCAGTCTTAGCATGGAATCTGGATTCTGGGAGTCCCTCCTGAACCTCTTTCAGTGCTTGAGAAAAATGAGCCTAGGATGTCAGTTGGGATGCTTTTTCTCTGCATCCTGTTGTCTCTGTGAAACTGAGGACACGAAGGCTCAGCCCCTTCTCCAGCTCCAGACACCATTCCTTTGTCTAATTCACTGGTTGGCCAACCATGGCCCATGCGCCAAAATGGGTCAGCCACCTATTTTTTAAATGGCCAGCAAGAGAAAAAATGGTTTCTATACTTAAAAACAGTTAGATAAAAGCCAAAGGAAAAGTATTTCATGACACACAAAAAACGTGAAATTCAAATGTCATGAACAGAGTGGAGCAGCTACACCCAGAGACAGCATGGGCAACACAGCCCATCACTTACACTGGGACTCTTCACAGAAAAAGTGTGCCGATACTTAGACCAGCCAACCAAGCTCCTGCTCACAGAAGACCTAGCCAAGGTTGTTTTCCAGATGAGGCAAGCCTACAGAAGGTGACAAACTAGCAGTAAGGACATACATGGAGACTAGTATAGATTAATTTGATTAGAGATTTTGGATGTTGGCTTTGGAAACACAGTGTCATATGCATACACTACTATGCAATTTTCACCTCCCCACATGCAATTCAGGAATTCAGAGTCTCCTATTCAGGGATCTATGGTTGTATGAAGTCTATTTTAGACCAAACTGTCAAAGGGACCTATAAACAGGCTAACGGTGATGGGCCTGGTCTGGTTGGTGAGTTTATTCTGGAGAATTGCAAAACAATCTGGTGCACTGTGTTCTTGTAAGTGAAACAAAACCCACAAAGAAAAGTTTGATTCTTCTAAAAACACATCGTACTTGTTCCATCTCTGTCTCACTCCAAACACAATCTTTTCTCTTTTTGGATGCTCCAGAGGGAATGAGGTTTGGGTGGCTGGGATACAGCTCAATGCCTAACTCTTCAGGTTCTCAAGATTGGTTATGTAATACTTTCATTTGGGAGCTCCTTATAAAAAATAGGTAAATTGGATGTCTAGGCCTCGCCCTCGAGAGAGGCTGGTTTGAAGAACTGAGATGGGATGGAGACCAGTTATCTGCATTTTCAAAAGTGCTCCTTGTGGTACAGGTATATAATGAAGACCGAGAAGGGTCTTCCCTTCTACCTCAGACATGTCATTAGCAATGGTTACAACCCAAGAAGTTCAGATAAAAACACGTCCCTGCTCCTTTTCTTCCACATGCCCAATATTGTCCTTCAGTTCTAAGCAGTTAGTTCATTAAGTCTGTATATGCCAGGCACTGTGCCAGGGCACATTGGGTACCAAAGCAGGTAAGACAGGAAGCAAGAGGGTGGGGCTACCCCTGCTCCAGCAGGTTGTCCTGCCAGGCCAGGGTGATGAGTGCCCTGATGGGGATTGTCTGAGGTGCTGTGACTCACAGAGGAGGGCGTGGCTTGCTCTTGTACCCACATTCACTTGGATCAGTTCTCAGGACATCCTTGTAGCTGTGCTATCACTCTGCCCCTTTGCCTGGGCTGCCAGATCCCCCATGGCTGGATCTGCAGGAACCCCGGTAATTCCAGCTAAGAGAGAAGTTTTAAGGAAAGTCTTCAGCCCTCCCTCGGAGTTGGGGAACTCTTCTCTCTCTCCCTGCAACTCATCCCAGGGACCGGAGGAACAATAAAGTTTGCACACAGCTGTCGATTCTGCAGATGATGCATGTGGCTGGGAACCAGGCGGTGGTGCAGTCTTCCATGGATGGCTATATTGGCCCCACAGCGCTCAGCTTGGAGATAATAAAAACTTTCTTTTCTTTCCTCCTTTTGTTATGGGTAAACGAAGCAGATCTACTGCCTGGGTGACGCAGAGAGGGACGAGATGCACACTGACAAGGTGTCTGGATATATATTTTCTGAACTATGATGAATTTTGATTTTTTCAAGAGTCAGTATTGTGACCAGTGTCCCATATTGACACTTTTATTATCTGTAGCTCAATTTCAGGGCACAGATTTGGTTTCGTTTTCCAATTGTGAGATTCTTTTCAAAACAAATCAGCCTTGCTCCCTGGTGGTGCCTTTGTTTTGTCCCTTTTCCTGGGAGGACATTCTTGGGGACCGAATCCACGTAGCTCTGTGTGGCATAAAAGCACTTATTTTCTCCAAGAAGCCTCTTCTCTCACCTCACTTGTTTCCAAAGAAGCAAGCCTGGATAATGGAAATAGTGATAATAATAAAAGATAATATGTATTGAATGCTGACTCTGTAATATGCACCTTCCATTTGGCTCTATGCCCATGATGGCTTTTATTCATTGCAACAGCCCTATGGGGTAAATGCTGATACTGTCTCGTATTACAGAGAAAGGCAGAAAGAGGCTTAGAGAGTAACTTGCTCAAGACCACAAATTCCTAAGTAGCAAAGTTAGGATTTGAACTCAGGTCCAGTCAGGCTTTAGAACCTGAGTTCTTAACCATCATGCTGCATGAATGCTCTAGACACAATCTAGATTTTTATATCTGTATACAATTCCTCAACTCTCTGGATACTGAAGTGGTTGACCTGGAAGAGAACAGAAGGGAAGTCATTCCTAGGACCTCAGAATTAGTAATGGAGCTGGACATGGTGGCACATACCTGTAATACCAGCAGATGGGGAGGCTGAGGCAAGAGGATTGCAAGTTCCAAGCCAGCTTCACCAACTTAGCGAGGCCCTAAGCAAATTAGTGAGATCTTGTCTCAAGATAAAAAATTTTAAAAGGATTGAGAATATAGCTCAGTAGTTGAGCATCGCTGGGTTCAATTCCTGGTACCAAAAAAAAAAAGTCATGGAAGGAATTAGGATTGAACATCAAGACGAGAGCATAATATAGGAACTCTACCTGAGGACTCAGGGATCCACCTGCCTATTTTGAAGGAGCCACACTGGCTGCAGTCCATCTATCTAAGATGAAAATGTGAGTTTGATAAACTTTTCAAAGTGGCTTTACTGGCTGTACATTCTCAGGATGATTTATTGAGAGAAAAAGATTTTTATCAACACAAAGATATTCAACCTCATCAAGTCTGCAGCTGTGATCAATTCATAATGTGCTTCCACCTAGAATTAAGAACTAAATTACCATGGCAAAGGTGAGGGCGAAGATACAAGATAATGCATCAGACAGTCCACTAAGTAGCCAAGAATATTTCATCAATGTGAAGACTTCTCCTTCCCTCCTCTCCCCTTTGCTAACTTCCCTCACTCATATCCTATCAAATTGAGCCTGGAAGTTACTCACCCGTCCCTGCTGCATAAAAATGGTGCTGAACTGCCTGTGACCAGCTACCTCCTGATCTGCTGTGGAATTCGTCAATGTTTACATAATGGAAGCAAGGGAAGGAAGAGGTTGAAAACCACCTGCAAACCATCTGAGAGTCACCTCAGATGACGATCCTTCCATAGGAAGTAACCTGCTCACCTATTCATTCACCAAGCATTTGTTCAGGTCAACAGGTGCATCTTGAGCATTTAGGCTAGGTCCTGTGCCAGGGATATGAAGTAGATTAAAAAAAAATGGCCCCTGCTCCCAATACAGTCATTGTCAAGTAGAGGAAGCAAAATAGTGAATTAATTCCTATATTTAAGTGTAGTTAGGAACATACAGAGCATTTTGGGAGTTCTTGGTGGAAAAGTGAAGGATCAATATGGCATCCTGGGTAGAAAGAATTTATACAAAGGCATTTGAATATGTGAGAAAGTAAGTATCATGGGGGCAGAAACCCTATTTTCACAACTTCAAATGCCTGTTTTATTCTAGTGTCTGGCATCTCATTGTGTCTTAAGGCCTTCTCCAGGTCTAGCAAGTGAATGCTGGTGTGTTTAAGTCAATCATATCAATGCCATTTCCCACTGCCAATGATCAGACAAAACATGGACAACTGATGCTCTTCCGACCAATAAACAGAAACCTGCTGAGGAGTTCTGGGGGTTTATCTCTCTTGTAAAAAGAATTCCAGAGATACCACCATGTTTTGCCTTTGGACTTTATTGTGTGAGGATGTAAAGCATAGAGATTCCAAAGTTGCCCTTCCAATATGAGGGAGAAACCTAAGAAAATTGCTGATATAGAGCTGTCACATTGATCTGCTAAGTTAACCAACTCTGGGACCATTTATTTTATATAGGATATAATAAATACCCTTCTTACTAAATAGTCTTTAATTGAGCGTTCTGTTGCTTGCACACTAATTTGAAAAATCACCACATAAGCCCAGCACACTTACTTCACTGCCTGTGATCTTACACATCCTACAAACAGACATTTCCTACCAACTCTACCTGCTAAAATCCTCCATACCCCATGAGTCCCACCTCATGTAACATCTCCCTTCACTTCAAGCTAATGTGCTCCCATATGTTGTACTCATTTTGGAAGGCAATGATCACATTCTCCCTAGCATCATGATTACCTCTGTGCTTATCTGATTCTTACTACTAAATTGGAAGCTCTCTGGACCCTGGTACTGTATCTTATATTTCACTCCAAACTCTGCAGCGTTTTCATAGTGTCTGACCTCAGCAGGCACTCTGTACATATGCCTGATGAGTGGAGGATGGAATGGGGATTTGGGGAGAAGTAAGATTTCAGCAAAGAGGGAACTGGGATCTGACAGAATGTGAAGTTAAAGAGAGACAAAGTATATGACCTGAGACCCTCTGCTATCAGGGCTTCTGGAACTGCTAAGTTTGGGAGTTGTGTTGCTTGGCAGCTAGGTTAGGACTGACACCATGTTGAGTAGGAGTTGACAGCTGAGGATGGGAACTTTGGAAGTAAAAATTATAGGCACAAAGATAAATTTATGCAGATACATTTATAGTTCACTCAAATATTGTCTTTGCACCTTAATAGTCTAGGAAAGGGAGCCTACAGGGAAGGCCCATGTGACATGTAATTAACAGCAGAGATTGCTGGGTCATGGAATGATGGCTGGCTGTTACATTATTCTCAGCCAGGGCTTAGGGACCTATGACACCACCTTGCAACAGATGTTTGGACCCTAGAGCAGCCCCCAGTTGGTGCTAAAGTGACTTTTGAAATCTAAGAAAGTGTGGGAACTGCAAAGAAAGTGGTAAAATATATTTGCAGCTGAGCAAATTTCAGAATTTCTTGTGACGTTCAAGGCTGTAGGGGAGTGGGCCAGACATGTCCCAAGGGTGGGGGTGGAAGATACTGCTTCTGAGAGCTGAGCTGGAAGTGAAAAGATGAGGAAGTGAGAAGTTCAAGTTTTATTTTGGGTGGAGAAATGAGAATGTGAAACTTCTTATTCCAGGGCTAGAAACACAAGGAAGGTACCGGAGGTCTTAGTACAGAGGAACTTGTGTCTAGTGGGCTAGACTAAATCCTTTTTTAAATCTAGATAGATGAAAGAGTTTGTTCACATTCTTCTTTTTTCACTTCTGCCATTTCCTTCATTTTTCTCCTCTCTCCTTCCTTTCTCTTCTCTTCATTCCTTAGAAGTAAGGCTTCTACATCTTCGAAGTGGAGAAGGTTTTCCAACTGAGGAGCTTGTGGTTTGGTCAATTGGTTTCTGCATCACTCATAGAAAGTAAAGACTCTGCTTGTGGTCAGGGAAGCCAGCTTGGGATTGTGGCAGGGGGCGAGGTGGGTGGGGCTTCAACCTCTGAGGTGAAAACTCCACGCTAGCCTCTTGGAACACTCACAACTTCTACTGACTGTGTCTGCCATGCACATGGCTGTTTAAGGCACATTTCCTTCTCTCTGCTGATCTGATGGACATACAGACATACACACCGGATGGAAGATGCCAGGAAAGGATGGCTGAGTGAAATGTGTCAAGTAGAAAGTAACTACTTTTCCACCTTCCCCAAAAGAATCTGGGTGACAGTCTTTCCCATTGTATAAAAGGTCATAAGACCAGATGTCCGGTCAGTTGCTCATATGTAGCCCCAACCTGATCATGCCTCTCCTTTCTTGTCTCTTTCCTAGATTTTTTTCTCTTTCTTTCTTTTTTTAGTTTTTTTTGAACCTGTAAAGGCATTGAACTGAATGATCCCTAAAATCCCCTTCCAGACACTTCATTTTATGTTTCCATGATTCCTAACTGTCAGTTTCTAGGCTTATGAAAGAAGAATGAATATAGGCAGCCTTAAAGCCCTGGCAGCCTAACAAGTGTCATCAGGGAGTCTGGGTCCTGCAGATGATGCATGGAAAGTCCACCAACACTGATATTCTGGACCACAGAGAAAGGGAGTTGTTGACCTTAGAGCCAGGTTGAGATCAAAGGTAGTGGGAATATTTTATAAACAGTAAGGTTTTGTCTGATTGGCGTGCATCAAAGCTCAGTGTTAGCTGCATGTGGATACCTTGCAGCTACTTGGAAAGCACATGAGTCGACAAAATGTTTCAGGATCCTTAAGCTACAAGAAATTTTTTCTGTCATATTTCTAAAACTGACCCTTCCTTCTCTGAATCTCTCCTTCTATCTCGTCTTTGCCCCTTATGGCTGAATTGAGAGGGTGCTTGTGAACTGTGCTGCTCCTCTGTTTCCCACTACTTAACTTCCTCTGCTTCCCACTCGCAGCATACGCCTCCCTTCTCTTTTTCTCCAATCCTCATCCCCCCGAGTTCCATGGAGATGAATCTCAAAGGAATGCCGCTCATTCGATTCACTCCAACTCTCATTAGGCCTGCCGTCTGCTTTCATAATGCTCTGGGTTTGTGAGCCAGTACAGTTTTATGACTATTTTGTTTAAATTTTATATGGAACGCACACATAGATGAACATCCAGTAATTCACATTATGCTTATTTTAAGTACTGATGTAAACCCACAACTAAAAACCAACAGTTGCCTTAAGGCTGAACCATGCCAACTGACCCAGCTCCACAGTGTGTTCTAGAAGGGGCCTTGCCTGAGTCTTCATCCTTGGGGATAGTCCTTTCCTGTCCCTCCAGGGTTCTGAGTCAGAAACCCAGGTCTAACCATTGTCACCTGAAGATTACCTACCTGAACACAGAATTCACCAGAGGCAGCTGCACCTTTTGTCTAAGGACTGAAAAGGACAAAGGTGAGCAAAGTCACAACTAGTGTCTGTAGGAGGCTCTGCCACTGCAAAGCACTTTCAAACAAGCAACTTCTTGGAGATGTGAACCCCACCCTCTGATGACATCGGGGCTATCTCCATTTGGGGTGAGGAAACAGAGGACCAGGGAATTGCTTTTCTTTTTACAAGATTTCCTAGTCATTAAATGCTGAATTCAGACTTTAAGCCCATGTTTGTGTCCTACTTAGTAGCAGAAATTTCCCTAGTATGGAAATGATGTCCTTGGCAGAGAAATGTAGACTTTAGAACTGATAAATATTTTAACTGAATTTATTAGATAGGATATTAGATTTCCTTAGAGACTGGTGCTCCTATGAAGTCTATTATGCTTGGTAACTATAGTCCACAAACTATCATAAACATTCTTTTAATTGTTCATTCATTCAACAAATATTTTTTAATTCTACATTGAGTTCAAGGTCTCATGCTAGTGTTTTCTTATACACAACTCATTCACACACATCTGTGTGTGTAACTACACACGTGTAACCACACACATGTCACTGTTCTCTCTCCTTCTTCAACCTGCCCTGTCATGACCAAGGCCCCTGAGCTCTGGTTTTCATAAAACCTCTTCAAGTCACTGCCTACTGACTCTGCCAAAGGTCACCACGAAGTAGCTTAAAGAGTTTGCAGGATGCCACCACCTTCCTAAGGACCCTTAGTGCCCTGCAACATCCCTCTCCCGGGAAGTATCACTCTTGTGTTTTACTATCTACAAACAAAGGCAATTTATTTTCTCCTAAACCTGTTTCCTAAATTTAAAGCTGTTCTTTGAGATGCAATACTAGTTGGTGGTTTAAAACAATCTGCACCATCAAGCTGCTAGTGAGTGCTATGCTGTGGGGAGGGAGGGAAAAAGGAAAACAGGAAGCTAGGGAGCAGGAATGCATGGGGGTGGGGGAGCTGAGCAGACAGAATGAGGTGGCGGTGGGGAGGACAGCTCTGTCCACTCCTGCTTTGTGCCACAAGAAAGGTAGAAGACAAGGCCATTGTGTTTCTTCAATGGCTTTCTTTGGTTTTGTTCTTTTCCCCTGTGTCTGGCAGCACGTGGGCAGGGGGTTTGCTTCATTGTTTGGATTCTCTCTTCTCTCTGTGTTGTCAATGGTACCCATCTACAAAGAGACAGGCATGGAATGGTTTGTTTGTTAAAAAAAAAAAAAAAACGGAATAAAGAAAAAAATAAAGAAAATTCTTTTGTTTCCTCTCTGGTTCTCTGCAGCTAGGAAACAACCCTCACAAAGAAGAATTTTTAAAGAAATGCTACATGATTCAGACAGAGTCCATTTATCTCTAGTCCCATCAACTTTCTGATCTAGGTTTCTTCCCAGTGCATCTTGCCCACCACCGCAGAGAATATCCAAACACTGGGTTCTAAAGACTCCAAAAACAGACCCCCTAATAAGATGGGTTGCTGCCCAGCACCACCATAATTTATTTATTGATTATAATGGGTGGAAACTTGGGTTATTTACAGCAGACTTTTCTAAGTATTTATTGATGCTGCTAATTCTTGGCAGCCAGAAGAGAGAGTTGGCAGGTTCAGTAATCCAAAGAGAGGCGCTAGGAAGCTCTATCCTCAGAATAGCACTGAAGAAGAAAATGATTTGTGATACTCAGAAGCAGTTGTGAATGTTCAACTAATTTAGAGTTTGGGTTGAGGTTATTTCATAAACAAATCATCATAGAAGAAAAGTTCAAAGACAACATAGGTTATAAGGACAGGTGTTGCTAAGCAAGGTTGAGCCCGTCTGAGACCAGACCAAGTCAGACACATAAAAGGGTGGAATTAGAGGGAAGATTCGGGTCAATTGCAGCACAGGAAATGTTATAGTTTGGCTGTCCCATCAGATTCACCAGATATTGCACATTTGGTGTCATTCCCTACATAGAATTTTAAACTTAAAAAATTAAGAAGCAAATTATGAACATAGAATGTGACATATTGGTGGTAGCAGCCATCCAAGTTGACATATTCGTGTTTGTTCATGTCAGATGTTGGGTTACAACACCTACTAGTGAAGTAAAGGATTACATCTTATCATGGACCATTCTGTCACATAGTCAATTCATTCACTGAATATTTATTAAGAGCCTATTGTGAGCCCTACATTGTTCTAGACACTGAGGATACAATGATAAAAACAGACTGACACATTTCCTGTTCTAGTCAATAGGAAATGTATTTGGGTGAGACAATAATCAAATAAACATATGAGACTATTTCAGATAATGGTGAATGTAAAAATTCAAAAAATATTGGTAATAAAGCCGGGTGCAGTGGCACATGCCTGTAATCCCAGCACTTAGGGAGGCGAGGCAGGAGAATTGTGAGTTCAAAGCCAGCCTCAGCAATGGCGAGGCGCTAAGCAACTCAGTGAGACCCTGTCTCTACATAAAACACAAAATAGGGCTGGGGATGTGGCTCAGTGATTGAGTGCCCCTGAGTTCAATCTCCAGTACCCCCCCCCCAAAATATATATGTAATAAATAAATATATATATATATATATACATATGTAATAAAATAGGAAAAAATAAAGCTGTGAGGTTAAGTGTGGAACTACTGTCCAGAGGTAGTAATGGACAGCCTGCTATTTGAACTGTGACAAATAGCAGAGTGAACCATACAGGAACCTACAGAAAGAGCATTTCAAAAAGAGAGGAAGTCATATACAAAGGCCCTTAGTTGTCTTAATTTATTTTGTGCTGCTATAACATAACATCATACATAGACTGGGAAATTTATAAAGAACGAAATTTATTTCTCACAGTTCTGGAGCCTGGAATGTCCACTATCAAACTACCGCAGGTTTACTGTTTGTTGAGGGTCTGGCCTCTGTTTCCAAGATGGCTCCTTGAGTGTGCCCTCACATGGCAGAAGGCAGAAGGGCCAAGGGGACAAACTCCTGCCCTTGAGTTCTTTTAAAGAGCACCTAATTTGGGATTAGCACAAGGGAAGAGCCCTCTTTGCCTAACTACCTCTTAAAAGCCCACCTCTAACTACTATCACATTAGTAACACCTTAATTTTGGAGGGGACGTATTCATACCATAGTGGAATTCACTTATGTCTTTAGGAAACAAAAGGATGTTGGTGAAATTGTAAAAGACATCAGAGGAGTATGTGGGGACTAGCTTATGATTAAGAGCTTTGATTTTAAGTGTCGTGGGAAATCACTGGAAGGTTTTAAGAGAGAAAGTACCAAGATATTATTTCATGTCTCAGATGATCACCCTGCCTGCTGTGTGGGGCATAGGAGCAAGGGAGACCAGCCAGGAGGGTATTGGTTATGGTGGCAGAAATGGAGATGGAAGGACAAGGTCAAGTTCAACATAGGTAAGAGGATGGTTTTAAAAATTTCTGAATACAGAATTTCAACACTTGTTATTGTCTTATACTTTAGATTTGTGAAAGTGACATTCAAACTATTTACTAGTACTTAGAATTATCATTAGACTCACTGTTTCATCCGAACTTCCTCACCCAACTCTCTCCCAATTTCTCTAAAAAATAAATAATCTTTTATCAATAGCATATGATGAGTTTAAAATTAAAGATCAAATAGATCTGTTTTCAAATTTTGGTTATATTAATTAATAGTCCTGAGGTGTTTGGAAAATTATTAAATTTCTTGAGCTTTAATTTCAATAATTGAAAATGGGGTTAATAATAGTAACTACTTCAAAATTATTGCAGGGCTTAAATGACACCTACCTGCAGCCTGATTGCAGATACATGATAAGTTCTCAGTACAAATTAACTAATATTCTTCTTAATACTTCTTCCAGGTGGAAGCAGATAACATATTCTTATAGCTCCATCTTTAAGACACAAATGTCTGGCCTGATTTGCTGATTCATAAAGCAACCATGAAATTTTCAAATTTTCAAATATGTCACTTTAGATTTTTTCTCACTTTTAATTGGGGCATAATTGACATGCAATAAAGTGCACATATTTGAAGTTTACAATTTGAATTTTTTCATCAGCATATGCCTGAGAAATCATCATCACAATCAAGATAATGAAAATATCTGCTATACTAAAAATTTCCTCATGTTCCCTTATATCAACTCCCTGCCCCTCCCTATAACCCTCATCATGGTTCCCAGCAACCTCTCATGTCCTTCTGTTGCTGTAAATTGTTTTAAATTTTCTAGAATTTCATATAAATAAAATTTGACAGCCTGTATTTTTGTTGTTGTTCTGGCTTCATTTATTCCACAGTCCTTTCCTTTTCATTGCTGAGTAGTATTTCATTGTACAAACACACTAGAGTTTGTTTATCCATACCTATGAATAGACATTTGTGGTTTTTTCCCCCTAGTTTTTGGCTGTTAAAAATAAAGCTTCTATGAGCATTCATGTGTAAGTAAGTTTTTATGTGGTGTCTGGGTCCATCTATGCTACACAACAGAATACCTAGGAGTAGGTGATTTATAATAAGCAGAAATTTATTTCTCATGGTTCTGGAGATTGGGAAGCCCAAGGTCAAGGCAGTGGCATCTGTAGATGGCTGCTGTCAGCTTCCAAGTGGTGCCTTGAATGCTGTATCTCTGGAGGGAGAGGATGCTGTGCCCACACATAACCAACAAGGACCAAACTCCTTGATTCTGCTCTTCTATAGTGTCATTAATCTATACATGAGGGCAGAGTATCCCTGACTTATACACTCCCCTGAGGGCCTCATCTCTCCACATGGTTGCACTGGGGATGAAGTTTCTAATACATGAACTTGAGGGAGCACATTTAGACATATCATGTGGACATAAAATTTTACTTTGCTTGGGAAAACATCAAGGATTGAAAAATCTTGATGTCACCCTAAGTATATGATAAACATTTTAAGAAACAACCAGACTGTTTGCAAGTGGTAGTGTGATTTTACACTTTCCCCAGCAGTGTTTGAGAGTACCAGGTGTTCCAGCACTTGGTATGCTCAGTTTTCAAAATGTTAGCCATTCAAATGAGTGGGAAGTGCTCCCCTTTTGTGCTTTGGATTTGCTGTTTTGTAATAACTAGTGATGTTACTTTAACATCTTCTTTTCTTAATGCCTTATTTATTTATTATTTATTTATTTGCAGTGCAGGGGATCAAATCCAGGACCACCTCACACATGCTAGCCAAGCACTCTACCACTGGGCTACATCTCCAGTCTTTTTGTGTGTGTGACAGGTGTCATTAAGTTTGCCAGGGCTGATCTCAAACGTGTGATCCTCTTGCCTCAGGCCCCTTAGTAGCTGGGATTACACATGTTCACACTGTTGGAATCTCTATTATCTTGAAATAACAGTTAAATAATTAATTTAAGAATGCATCAGCTTTTCTAGGCTATCAAAATGAGTAAACATATGAGTAAGTGAGAGATGAGTAGATACATAGATGGACAGATAGAAGAAATTTAAGTTCCTGTCTTGTGCTAGGCATGATTCTAGTGTGACAAAGTCCCTGAATCCATGTTCTTCTGGGGTTTCCATCCACATGACAGCAACAAGCAGTAGACATTTTGACAAAATGAGGAAAGATAAAAGAGTAAAAGGTGACAGTGAAGTGAGGGGGCAGAGGTGGAACAACATGTTACATGACCTCAGATCACCATGCTTTTTACCTTCACTATAGAGGGAGGTCTTCAAGAGCTCTTTGTGACACTCTGTATTCTGTACCATGGATTATGTGCAATGCATATTTGTTGATTGATTATTCTTATTCCTCGGTTTCCTCCATGAAGGGCATAATTAACATAAAATAAAACCCACATACTTGAAGTTTACAGTTTGAATGTTTACATAAGTAAACTACTTCTTGAGTATTTTGAGGAATAAATGAGGAAAATCCACATACAGTGCTCTACAGAGTATATGGTCCATTCAAGCTGCTATAACAAAATACCATAAATTGGGTGGCTTATAAACAAACAGAATTTATTTCTCATAACTCTGGAATTTGGAAAATCCCCTACAAGGAGCCAGCAGATCTGTTGTATGGTGAGGGCCTAATTCCTGATTAGTAAGCAGGGCCTTTGTCTGTGTCCTCATATGATGGGTGAGCTCACCCACTGGGGTCTCTTTTATAAAGACACTAATTTCCCATGACCTAATCATCTCCCAATGACACAGCCTTCTCACAGCATCAAATCAGGGGTTAGATTTCAACATATGCATTCTAGGGGGTCGTACCTATTCAGACTATAGCAGTGGGGCTTTTCAAGTCTATCATGTTCACTGTTGAATGTCTTCCACATAGTTCAGAGCCTGGACCATAGTAGGCATGTGTTTAATAATCATCAATTCCACACATGAATGAAGGAAGAAAGTAATGATTGTTACAGGGGAAGTATGTGATCCTGAGAGAGAGAGAGCTAGCTTAGTGCCAGCACTGAGACTAGAATCCAGATGGACAGCTACAGCTGAGGCCTCTTCTGCTGGCTTCTTCCTCTTGGCAGACACATGTGCCACAGCTCACTCAGAATTTTGTGCCCATCATTTTTGGCCCTGACGGGATGCAGGTGTCCTCCCGAGCATCCTTGCCTCCGCCAGGGAATTATCTGACTCTAGGTCAAATTGATGGCTCCAAACCCCTCTTCTCATGGTATTTACCACATTCTGCACAGATATGTGTGAGTTCGTGCTTCCAGGAGGAAGTCTGGCTGATTGACTCTGTGGCCCTCTCAGTCCCATCCTCCTATAAGGGACGCAGGAGCTCAGTAAATATTTATTGTATTAAATTGAATCCTAAGTTCCTCTAAATGATTCAAGATGTCAGTGAAATAGCCTTTAGCACTCTAAAAGGTAGAACAAGAGGAAATGGCCTGTGTTCCTGAAGCACCGTGATTAAAGCTAGACTGGAGGGAACTTCTGTTTTTTTTCACTTAACTTCTTAAAATAAATCCACACACATAATCTTACACCTGGAAATTCGTGAAAACAGGAGACATTTTCAGTCTGAAATGGTTTTGAATGGATCCAAAGAAGAAACAGGAGCATAGATGAGATGACCTTTAAAAGTTGTTTGAAATGTGTTCAGATGTGTCATTTGGTCTTATCTGTAGGTGGCATCTTCAGTGAGCTCAAGTGCCAACCCCCTGGAGTTGAGTCACTAACATCCATTGAAGTGTTCTCTGAGAACTACAAATCCTGTCTCCCTGTGCCAAAGTTTATAGCTGCTGCAGAGCTCAGGAATGGTGACCCTACCATGGAAAGAAGGAAACAACTAGAAAACAGGGAGATCTGCAAACCTGAGTTCCCTGGAGGATCCTGAGCAAAGCAACCAGCCAAGGCATGCTGTTCCCTTTGCAACCTGTGCTGTGCGGTATGGAAGAGGTTTATGGTGACCCTGCCCCTGAGCTGTAAACTTTATTCCTGCACATTAGCCAGTCCATTGTCCCCTGCCCCAGTACCTTTTTCATCTTCTTTACGTGGACTTGTCAGGATTCTGTTTTAAACACAAACCAACTAAGGCCAGACAGACCTGGGAGTGGGACGGTTTGTCTATCAGCATCTTAATGAACATACCTAGGTGGCAGCTGCTATACCTAGTGTGCTTTACCCACTATATACCATGCTGCAAAAATCTAAATAATCTCTGCTCCCCAGCTTGTGTACTGATGCTGGGGTGCAATGAACATACTACTGGAGGATAAGTGTGGACTAAAGGGAGTACCTTTGCACTGGATGGACAAGTGAAGGAAAGGGAGTTGGCTCTGGGTTGACAGTTTTACTTCAAGAGGACCTGCATTCCTTTCCAGGTCGTGGTTCCTTAATCCAAGGGAGAATACAATAACACAACTGGGGAATGAGAGAAGAAATTATGGTGAAATATTTTCATCCATCACATGGTGATAAAATATCATTTTCGCTGGGTGTGGTGGTGCCCACCTGTAATCCCAGTGGCTCAGGAGGCTGAGGCAGGGGGGTCGTGAGTTCAAAGCCAGCCTTAGCCACTTAGTGAGGCCCTAAGTAACTCAGTGAGACCCTGTCTCACAAAAGTGCAGGGAGCTGGGGATGTGGTTCAGTGGTTAAGTGCCCCTGGGTTTAATCCCCAGTACCAAAGTAAATAAATAAAGTATATATATGTTATACAAATATATATGTTATATTCTTCATGGATATTGTGAGGATTAAATGAGAAAATCTACATAAAGAGCTCAACACAGAAATTGGCACCTAGAAAGTGATCAATAAATGTTACATAATTATCTGCTGTAACTGTTAAGCCCAACTTTCTGGGAAGTCCACTGGACATGGGAAAAGGGAGAGGGAGATGAAAGGGTAGAAGTCAAAATAAGACAAGTGATAGTGCATTTCTTGCTGAGAGGCAGTGTAAAGTAGCACAGAAAACGCCACTGCTGAGGGCTGGATAGGGCCGTGTGTTACGGGATTGAAAGGCACGTCAAGAGTCCCCCGCCGAGGGGACTCTCAGTATATGCTGCTTCTTTTTCATCCATCTTTCCCTCTTACCTACTTGTTCCCAACAGGAGTACTTTTCTGTCCAAAAGGACCTCCCCATTCATTCATAAGTAGGTTCAAATCCCACCACTGGTTACTGTCTCCTAGTTAAGACAATCCTAATTTCCAAAGGCAGTTGTGCTGCTTATTAAGCATACGGCCTTGGCTGTGACAACCACACAGAGGCCTGGCTTCCTCATCCAGAGATGGAGATGTTAACACTGCAGCAGAGTGCTGTTAGGAAGATCGTCTGAGATAACACGCGATAACACACACTAAGTGTTCAGTATATAATGGTGTCATTGATAGGTTCCCCTGAGCACAGCTCAGCTGCACGAGCAACTGCTAAAACAATTCTGTTGGCTAGCATTTGTGTAATTTTTACTAACAGAGAAGAAAAATAACTGCTTTAGCCAACATTTGTGGAGTGAATTATCAAGGCAGGAGATGTACACACCCCCGAGAAGGTAGGCAATCAGCTTCTCTGTGCCCATGTGAAGGCCAGTCTCCATTTCTGGTAATCTCTTTCTTTGCTTATTTTGATGAAATGGGGAAAAAAAATCTCACCAGCTGAATATACAATGCTGCAGCGTCTTGCTGGCTGGCTTGCTGCTGCTTATTGAACTCCCCAGAGGAACACTGCACCCACTTTTGCACATGTGTGCCCACTCAGGGTCATGGATATTCCCTCATTGATACCAACGGCACGTAGGAGCAGCTGGTGGCAGGTATTTACTTCTCGCGAATGTGTTAACCTCAGCTTTTGGTGGGCTGATATTTGCCATGATGCCTTTATTTTGTAGATTAAAAAGCTTAAAGCTTATGGGTTAGGAATGAGTAGGTTAAAGCTCTAATGAGAAAATAACACAGAAAGACCGTGAATTTCAGAATGTTTTCAAACTGCAGTGGAATTTTTTTTCAAGTTATGAAACAGTTGATGTTTATTGTTTTAAAATAAACAATATAGTTCAGTATAAAAAGCACTGGCTACAAGTACCAACCACCAGCACTCACAAAACCTGCCTTGCCCTAAAGAACAATTAAAATTGCAAAAATGACTCTTTCTTGTGCTCTGACTGAATATAAATTTTGAACATATTAATCTCTTAGAAAGCTGGCATGATATTCTAACCCCCAGGAACTCACCCAAGAAAGATTTTTGAAGCCTGGGTGGAAGGTAAACAGTCCTGTTGAGGCATGATGATGAAGAGAGTTTACTCTTAAAGAATCCCAAGTGCTACCCTGCGGTCTGCTTGGATTTGATCTCTCTACTTATGCTTCAGAATGTGCTGTCTGTCCTGCTTGTATAGACCGTTTTTGCTTTGCTCATGCTCATGTCCAGCTGGGGAGCTATCTACCAGCTTGACTTCCAGACCAGATTCCAGACCTTGCTTGCTCACTATTGGCTGACCTCACATGATGAAGTATGTACCTGGCTCTCTTATCTGATTCACGGAACCCATATGTACTCTGCTTTGCTAACTGCTCCCCTGACCTCCTTGGTGCCCCAGATCCATTCTGGACCTTCTTGAGAGAAGGCCTGCTCTATAGTAGCTGCTATCATCACACTGCATCGCATTTCCCTGTACACATCTGAAAAAATTGGAGCTTTTGTCTTTTCTTTATGTCCTTACATTACCCATAGGAAGTGATCATAAGAAGATTGGAAAGCATGGGAGTTTTATTCCCATTTTATACATACATAGAACACATTTAAAAAAGATGTTAAACATCTCTAGAAGTTAGAGAAGTTTTGATTTTGCAAATCAAAACTACTCTAAGATTTCATCTCACATCAGTCACAATGGCAGTTATAAAAAATACAAACAATATTAAGTGTTGGCGAGGATGTGGGGGAAAAGGCACACTCATACATTGCTGGTGGGACTGCAAATTGGTACAACCAATCGGGAAAGCAATATGACAATTCCTTAGAAAACTTGGAATGGAACCACCATTTGACCCACCTATCCCATTCCTTGTTCTATACCCAGAAGACTTAAAAACAGCATACTACAGTAATGCAACCACTTTAATGTTTATAGCAGCTCAATTCACAATAGCTAAAATGAGGAATCAACCTAGATGCCCTTCAATAGGTGAATGGATAAAGAAACTGTGGTATATATACACAATGGAATATTACTTGGCACTAAAAGAGAATAAAATTATGGCATTTGTAGGTAAATGGATGGAGTTGGAGAAGATCACGCTAAGTGAAGTAAGCCAATCCCCAAAAACCAAAGACCAATTGTTCTCTCTGATAAGTGGATGCTTATCCATAATAGGGGAGGGAGCATGGGAACAATGGAAGAACTTTGGTCAAAGGGGAGGGAGGGAAGGGGAGATGACATGAGGGCAGGAAAGATGGTGAAATGAGTTGGACATCAATGCTCTAGGGACATGTTATGACTGCATGTATGGTGTGACACTATATTGTGTGTAACCAGAAAAATGAAAAGTTGTACTCCATTTGTGTACAATGAATCGAAATGCATTCTGCTGTCATGTATACTTAATTAGAATAAATAAATTTAAAAAATAAAATAAAATAAAAATCTTGAAAAAAAAGATAGAAAAGGACTGAATCCTTAAAAAACAAATAAAAAAGATGATGTGTCTAAGTCAATCAAATTAAGACTAGTTTGAAAACTATCCTCACTTCCCCTGACATGTACTCCTTCTCTCTTCTCGGCCAACACTGAAGATTTCAGAGGTGATATGCAGAGCAGGAAAAACCACCTGCCAGCTTCCTATTTATCTTTGGCCCTCTCGCATGGCCAAAAGGAAAGGAGCCAATTCTGATAGTATCAAGGCCATCATGGCAAGGACCATTGTATCAGTTTCCTAGAACTACCATAACAAAATATCATGGCAGTTGAAACAACAGAAATGTTGTCTCACAATTCCGGAAGTTAGAAGTCCAAAATCAAGATGTTCACAGGGCACTCTAGAAACCTACAGTGAGAGTCTTTCCTTGCATTTTCCTCACTTCTGGGGTTGCCTGCAATGTTAGGTGTTCCTTGGCTAGTAGGTGCATACCCAGTTGTCTGTCTTCACAGTCCATTCACCCTGGGTCTGTCTTCACCTGGCTTCCAGTGCATGTTTTCCAAATAGGAAAGCTTCCAGAACATGTTTTCCAAATTGGGTTTCATTTAGCTCCAAGGTTTCTGGGAACCCCTTTCCATCTGCCTGTGATGGAGAGGAAGGAGCTTGCCTTATCTCCTGGAACACTGCTCCAATTTGTTCATATCTCTCTCTTTGATTTTCCTGCTCCATTTTGTTATACTTCCATGTTGCATTATTATTTGCCAGAAGTTTCTATCAAAATTAAAATAATAGTCTATAAGAAACATTTATCTACATAAGCAATATTTATTCAACTATTTGAATATGGCCATTATTTCCACTCCCCAAACTTAAACTCTCTTTTGCAGAATTTATCTTGCTGGCTCCTCCAACTGAAACTATAATTTTATTTCCAGAGCCTTCAGTTTCTCCAACCTGTATAAAGAACGTACTTCTCTGGATCACCTGTTCTGAGCATAATGAATGAAATGACACTTTAACAAAAAGGCCATATAGAAATTATATAATTAATTTTCTTATTTGCTTGTGGTCTTGAGAAAGAGAGCGTGACCTGCAGAGGTCAATATTTTTTCTTAAAATGTTCTATGGTATTGAATCTCAATCCTCTCAGAAGTGATGATGAAGAAGGATTTCCTGGTGATAAAAGTTTTCCTTAATTTGACGTTTAGATCTTATTTCATCCTTTGTAGGGCTGCTGAAGAGTTATCCTTTCCATGGATCCCTAATATGCATCTTTACTCTTATTAGCCTCCCTTCCCCCAACATGTATCATACTCATTCTTAAATCTATGACAATACCACAGTTTATCCCTTTATTAGTCTTGAGTATATCTCAGGTTACAGGCATGAAGTAAGGATTTGGTAACCATATAACCTACCCAAAACAATCTTGCCTCTTAGTAGACACCATAATGTGCTTTGAACATTGCATCAGTTCCACATCGTTTCATTTGTTACTTTTTATCCATTCACCCTTCCCTCTCACCCATCCAAATTGGATCATAAGCAATTCAAGGTTAGGCCTGATGCTCTCCAAGCTCCTGAAATAGCAGGGTCATTGGGGAATGCAGAACACCCAAAAGTAATAGAATAAATACTGTTGACTGATGATCAGAGAGTGAATGGAGCAAGCAGCACCATGCAAATCTGGGATCCATATGCATGGGCATATGCTTATTTATCTATTAAAAAAAAAACAAGGGTTTTGACTCACCTGCTACCTTTATCTGGCTTCCTCCAGCACAGCCTTGCAGTCAACGCTCAGGTCATGGAAATACTTTACGTAGATGCGACAGCACACACATTTTTTATGAGCTTTGGTGACATGGGTTGCACCTTGAAATTGCAAAAGTGAAGGTTTGTTTAATGATTTTTAATTAATTTTAATTACTTACATTTTGAATGGTGGCTTAACATTCTCACTCCCAGCCCTTCAGATCACTTTGGGATGCCTGCCAATTTCCTCATTACACACGCGCTCCCCTAGCACTATTTGATAATGAAAGGCTTTAAAGCACTCCCCCCAATATTCTGTATATAATAGGAAGCCCACGAGAGACAGAAGTAGATTACAGTGTGGGGTATGGACGATATAGTTCATTGTCATGAATTTATAAAAAGACATCTTTTCAGTTAGAGAATATCCTATTTTGGGATATTTGAATGCCTCCTCTTTTTACTTTTGCAGTTATACACCAATGTCCTAACTCTAATGCCATCCTCATTGTGGCCTCGAATGATGAGATGATAAGAACAATGGTCCCAAGAGGATTAAATGGCATTTCCCCTAAAGTTTGAAATGCTATTGATTTTTAAAGATGAATTGAAAATAAATCAGAGGAGAAAGAAAAATGGGAGATATTTACTTTGCAACAGAGAGGCTTTGGATGGAATGTGTTTTGGATTCAGATGGTAAAATACTCTCTAGCATGGGCTTCCAATGAAGATGGAGTCCTCCCCTGGGGCAGAGGCTGCCACATTTTGGAAAGCACATGGACTTGACATGCTACCATGCTATCAGTCTAAGTTCCAAATACTGACTTTCCAGCTGTGGGGTCAGGTGAATCATTTGGCTCCCAAACTCAGTTTTCTCCCTTCTGCAACCATTTCTGTTTCTCTAGCCAGGGTGAAGATTCAATAGAGTGTTTGGCACATATTAGATGCTCAAAAATATTGATCTTGTCCCAGCTTTTATTTATTTACTTATTTTTTTGAACACGTAGAGACAGCTCTACCTAGAAGCAGGAGAGGACAAAATGATCCCTGGAGTGATTTATAGTGCTGAAATATTTTAAGACTATAATTATTTAAGAGCATCATTTGTGTCTCCATCCTGAAATTGTCTACAGAGAAAAGTAGTAGAAGATGAAAGAGTTATATGACAAACTAGACCCCATATGTGGTAACCTATAGCCCTGGTTTCCTGAAGATTTTAAGAATACCCATAAATTTTGTTCAGAATTCTTTTGCTAGTAATGTAGCCTGAACCAGCTGCCCAGTCTTGGACATCATGGGTTTGTAAAAAATGTGGCAGCCACAGAACTATATTCAGCTTCCAGTTGCTGCTGAGATAGTCAGTGTAGTATCAAAATTGAAATGAGAGAAGATGCCAGATTTCAGTATTTCTCAGAAGCATGGCTCACAGAGTTGTGCATATCTGAGATATAGCCACATGTGTTTACTCAAAAAAGTAGAAACACTGCTTTTTGAGGTGTCAGGCTGAGTTTTACTCCAAATCCAGACATTTAGAAAAGATATGTACTCATCATCTTATAAGATATTTCCATTTTTGTCTCTTTCTCTGACCCTTTCTTCTCTTAACTGTCTGCTTTTCCATTTTCTATATATTTTCCCCTTGGTTAACAAATGGGATTTGCAATGTGAAGTCTCTGTCAGGAGTTTTGAAATGGAAATTAGTTTAGGTAATTTGAAATTGGTGCCAAGGGAAAGGAATTTTAAGAATTATATGAGTTCACCAAAGTCAAGAATGTTTGATCTGAGCGAACCTCTTTTCCTGGACCAACTCCCTTCCTATGGATTGAAGTACACGTGATGAATGCTGCTACCCAAGGATGTGAGAAACGAAGGTGAAATCGGCAGAGGTGAGTCAAGTGGGAAGTAGCCTATCTCTTTTCTGTCCACAGTCTGTGCATAATTCATAGCATGAAGATTATATACAATCTCTTATTCATGAGCCTTTAAACACACTAGTTATTACTGTTGGTCAATTGAAAGAGATGGCTCCCTCTATGTCCTCTCCTCCCTCCTCCAGAATCAAGGACAGAATGGAAACCACCGACATTCTCGGACCCTTAAAAAAAGAAAGTCCTCAGTTCCTTCAAAGTCCTTAACCTTGAACCCTTGCTAAACTGCTGCATATCCACTTTGGAAAGGACTTTTTGTATCAAAAGACTCTAGTGTCGATGGAAGTTGATATAAGCATCACTCCTGCAGTATAGAAGACGGAGGGAGGAAGCGGTGAAGAGAGGAACAGAAAGTATACGACTGGAAGAGAAGAGTACAATTGAAGGAGTGAAGTCTATTTATTTTCTCCCTCTTGGCAGTTGAAATTAAATAAAAAATAAGCCAGGGATCCTACATTAAATACGTTTCAATTCTCCTTCTCCTACTCAGACCTGTTTCTCCTGTGTCCTCATCCACATCAGAAGATGGTCCAAGTGTCTGGCATCTTGAGAAAAATCATAATTGGTATTTGAAGTAAGGGTTTGGAGTACTACTTGTGCTCTTGTGTTTCCTATGCAGCCAGAGTGAGTGAAGAGAGAAGTACAGATGGGAGGGGGAGACAGAAAAAAACAGCGTGAGCAGGCGAGCTTGGTGATGGGAATTTCTACCCTGGAGTGCAGTTCATGTTCTCAAGTCCTGCAGAGGCTTGTGCTGGAGGACACTGAGACTCACTGGCATTCTTTTCCCAGTAGTTTAGAAATCCAGCAAAATGCATCATAGTCTGGATCCAATTCACCCCCCTGTTATCCTGTGCAAGGGCCCAATTCAGGAATATACTTGTGTCCAATGCTATGGAGTAAAAGCTAAAAGGTAGAGTTCCTGCCTTTGTAGCTTAGCAAGTTTTTATGAGTGTTTTCATCTCTGAAAATCCTCTCAAGCTTCTTACTAGAGCTCCGGAGGCAGCTGAAGCCAGTGAGAAGAGAATTACACTTCTCTGAAATTTACAACGAGTTTTTTTTTTCTTCTTCCAGGTTTGGCTTCTGTTTGCTCTCTGGTTCCTGTGTGTGATGAGTGTTGTGTTGCTTCTGCACTTTGTCAGTGTCTGGAAGTCTTTGATGGATTGGCAATGTCTCTTTCTAGCCCAAGGGACTCCCTTTTGTTTCTTCATTGACTGAGTTTGTTCTCTCTCCTTCTCCCCCACCCTGCCAAACTTAAATAAAAAAATACATAGCAAAAGGCATTTTAAATGAGCAAGGCAGTGAGGTGCGGGAGTTGTGACTTCCATACCATAGTGAGTAATAATGGGATTTTTAAAAAAAACCTTCTGTATGTTTCATTCAGGCAGCTGCCCAGGAACTTCAGCAGGGGAGAAAGCAAGAGAAACCAGGGGATCACAGGGGGACACAATGCTCCCCCTACACCTCTTTCTTCCTTTCCTAACCAGCTCCCCAGGGGCTGGAGGGGCTGGGATGAAACAGCTTTTCATGGACTGAAAAGCCAGGAAAGCTACACAATTGCAAGTGTCTCCAACGACCACAAATGGAGTGTGACATGCTCAGTTAATTAAGTGATAAAGGCGGCAAAGCCATTCCTGCCTTGGGTTACCCTGCTACCTTTGGAAGCAGATGCAAGTCTGAGTTCCAGCCCTCCTGGTCGAGACAATTTTGCTTTCAGTCCCCACTTATCTGAGCTCCGCCTTGAGGCAGAGTGAACAGTAATTGCCACAGGCTCACCTGCTTCTAAGGCTTGTGGAAGTTGTTTTTTCTAGACTTTTCTCCTGCACCATGGTAGAGCCTCATGTGTGGAAATAGTGCAGTATGTGGATCAGTAGTTCCAGATACTGGTCTCAGTTTATTTCTAGCTGTAACTTGGTTATAGTTCTATAAACTGTAAGAGGCACTAGCATTCCATGGTGATTATTCCCAACCTGACTGGAAACTTTCAGAGAAAGGCAGGTTAGAGATGACGAGGAAAGAGGAGATGTCCAAATGGAAGAGAGTAAACTAATAATACATGGATGGAGCTGCCTGCATTTTCCCCACATAGAGAAAGGAGGATTATACTCCATCAGTGATTCTCAAATCTTCTGCAATCTGGCATTCTCAGATTAGAAGGAGTAGCTCCAGACAGAACCTACTGATAGATCAGTGATAAAAAAGATTCTTTTCCTAGGTTGGACCAGAATCTTGGGGATGAAGAGCATGTGAGTTGATTTAAATAAGACCCACGAATGGAATGTGGTTTATGTTAAACACATGAATCACCACTGAAGATTCTCCTTGAAACCATGGGGCTGGAGTCACCATTCCTTGGCTTCTATCATTAGCTCTGGAAACAAAGTTTATCTTATCTACATCTTTTGGTTATAAATTGATTTGTTCAGTCTTGTTCCCAAGAACAGCACAATATCATGCCTTCACTCTATCATGATGTTTCTATATTGTTCCATGAATTCGTGATCTTTTTTGGTAACTGTAGTGAGCTTCTTTCAAAGGTGTGTCTACCCAGAACCTCAGACATTATTTGGAAACACAAGTAGTAATGATTAATTTTACGTGTCAACTTGACAAGCTTAAGGGATGCCAAGATAGCTGATAAAACATATCTGAGTATGTTTGTAAGGGTTTGTCCAAAAGATATTAGTATTTGAATCAGTAGACAGAGTAAGGCAGATGCCTTAATCAATGCAGGTGGGCATCACCTACCATGATCAGATCTGGACAGAACACAAGGGCAAAGGAAGGGTGCATTTTCTTTCTCTCTGGAGCTGGGACATTCACCCTCTCATTGCTATTTCTGGTTCTTGGCCCTTCAGACTCACACTGGGACTAACACCAATAATCCCAATTCTCAGGCTCTCAGACTCTGACTTTCCACTGGCTTTCCTGGTTCTCTAGCTTACAGATGTTGGACGGGGACTTCTCAGCCTCCATTATCACCACATGTGCTAACTCCTATAATAAATCATATATGCACACTCACATGTATATGCACACATACATAAACACACATATACATATATACACACATATGTATATATATACATTTATATATTCACAGACACACCAATATCAATATCATATTTGTTCTGTTTCTCTGGAGAACCCTGACTAAATATGGGAAATTTAGAGATGTGAAAGTTCATTAATTGAGTGCATACTAAATTAAGGTGGATCTTATTCTAATGACTACTGTCTTTGTAAGATGAAAAAGCAGAGATAGACTCATAGCGGGAATGACATGTGTAGTCAGTTGGAGCTATGTCACTGCAAGGCCAGGAACACCCAGGATTTTAAGAAAGCACCACGAGCTAAAGGAAATACATACAACAGATGGTCCCTCCAAAGCCCCAGAATAACCAACCTTGCTGACATTTTGATTTCAAACATCTGGCCTCCAGAAATGTAAGAGAATCAATTTCTCTTGCTTTAAGCCACCTAGTTTGTGGCATTTTGTTATGGCAGCCTTAGGAAACTAATATAGCTTCCCATTCCACCACCTGTCTTCCCTCTCATCAATTCCCATCTACTCTCTGCTACCATCCAGGACACTGGTGCTGATTCCCAAGTCCACTCTGGAACAAGGACCTGTCTTCGGTTCCAATAATGTGACTAAGGTCTTCCTACCTTCACCTACACCATCTGCCTTCCCTGCTGACAAGTGGCTATCTGCCTGGATCTCACCGTAGTGCTTGCCCAGAGCGTGCCAGGGTGGAGTTCTGCAGCGGGAAGTCAGAACCTTCTTGCTCCCTTCTCTGGCACCATCTCATGGTCTGAGCTCCCACCTGCTTCCTGCTATCATGTCCTCCAACAACAAGCAGCCATTTCCTTGCCTCTGCAGGGACCTCCTACTCCAGCCCCTGTGTTGGGAGGTGGGGGAGAGGAGGATTTTGCCCAGATCCAATTCCAGTCTATTTGATCCTATTGTTGTTAGATCACCTTTCTTGACTCACTGTTACCAGGTAAGGTCAAAAGGTCAGGATTTAAGTTCTCTGAATTCTCATGATTCACCCAAGTATTGTTGGACTGATCCTTCCTCCTTTCTGTTTTATGTGGTGAGTGGAGCCCCTCTCTTTGCCTGGCACTTGGCACCATGTAGATTCCTAAATGTGCTGGCAAAAGTATTTTGTCTTGCTATGGGGAGCTTCTTTTGTTCTTTCATCCTTTTGACTTTCTTCTTTCTTACTTTTGCTTTCTTCTAAAAATGAAAACAAAGGAATTTTAAATGAGCCAACCCATTGCTTACAAAAATGGTCTTCTCCATATCTTAGTGAGTAATTAGAAGCATCAGAATCCTGCCTGAGCATAATTATTTTTTGCCTTTCATCCTATTCCATATATCCCAAAAGTAAAATCTCCAAAATGAAACTACAAAGAAACATAGGTTGTTTTCAATAAACAAAATTATATTGTATATACACGCAAATACATATGTGTGTGTATAAGTACGTGTGTGTGTGTGTGTGTGTGTGCAAAGAGAAAGACAGAAACAAGAGAAACTGACTAGTCATTCACAGGAGGAACAGCAACATGAATATACGCAGCAACTACAAGATGAATACCAGATACTTCCATAAAGGACAGATGCAAGAACAGAAATGCACAATCTCAGGCACCTTTTTAGTAAGGCAGGAAAATACCTTACTTCAGAGATGTGTGACTGTGCAGAACGTGGCTTAGTATTTATGGAGTGTTCATCTTGTATTTAGTGGTTTGTCAAAGATAAAATTTTAGAGCTACAGGATCTGTTGCCTTAAAGATGAGAAAAGAGTCCAGAGAGGTCTGGCATTCCATAAGCCACAAGCAATGAAGGATGGCCACTCAAAACCTAGAGATGCACTTATGGTGCTGAATCAGAGTCCATGAATCCCTGAACCAAAGGGAACTTTGATGAGATTGCTTTCCTTTGTCAACATCAATAGGTGGGTCTTCAGGATTTCTGGTCATGTAGGTCACTCACTAACTGAATTCTGGTTTCCCAATGATGTGTTGTATTTGTAAAATCTATTTATTATTCATAGTATTTGTTTCTTCTAGTCCCACTACCTGGTGTTTCATGGGATGGCAGGTTCCTTTCCTCTGGGTCCTTCTTTGTCTTGTTAGGCAGAGCTATATGTCCATTGCACTTGATGATGGCTGACTTCTCCAGTGAGTTAGGGTTGCCAGCAACCAGGCTCAACTCTTCCCATGGTGTAGAAGGTACCGTCAGAGCACTTCACACACCCCCTCCATCTGTCTCCTGGTTACCACTTGTGCATAGGCTACACTTCTGCTCACAACAACCAGCTCCTCACTCTTGGTCAGAGGCTGTCCTCAGGTTCTGGAACTTGACTTCCTGGTGCAGAAAGCTGGAAGTGCTTGGGAATTTATGTCCTTCATCTTTACAGCTTTTAAAGATGGAAGCATATAAATATTCCAGCTACCCTGCTCCTACTTGGAGACAACTAGAACTTTGTGATTTGCTCTCTAAGGTTCCCTCTTGGGAATGAGCTAAAGCTACACTCATGAAACTTGGCTTAGTCTCCTTTCCTTGCTTGGCTTCCTTCTTTTACTATGTCCCACTTTCCCTCTCCCCTGCCAGTTTGGCCGGTGAGCATTGGGTAATAAACCACTTTCACACAAATTTTCATCTCTGGGTCAGTTTCTAGGGATCAGAACCTATAACACATGTGCTCACGACAAACCCATGAAGTAAGGTTTTACAGAAGAAAAAAATGGCCAAGATGATGGTGCTGAATTTCCTATCCAGGTTCCCTGAAGCACAGTGCTGGCTTAAGCTCATTCATGCTCCTTTTCCTGGCTCAGGTCCCATGTTTGGCCAATCTGGCTGACCTGACCTTCTGCCTTTGGTACTTGGGGCCAGCATCCCCTGTCAAGTTCTTCTCAGATAACCCCAGCACATATACCAGGGACCTTGACCTTTTGGCCTAGGTCTGTGTAGCTCCTTTTCTGAGTTTATACTCTGGAAATCCTAAACATCATCATCCCTCATGAATCCTGATGAGTGATTTAGAGTCTAAATGGATATAGGTAATATACATTATTCTCAAAATTTTGAACCTACACACATTTGGTCCTTAGAGTTTGATCCCTCATGCCCTCGCTGCCTGGTGTGTGTTTCATGGACTAGCAACACTGGCATCACCTGGTTGTTTGCTAGAAATATATAATGTGAGAACCTACCTAGAACTGTTGAATCAGGATCTGTATTTTAACAATATCCTTTTATACGTATGTTATCTTTAGACATTAAGTCCAAGTAGATTAGAGCTTGATTTTGCCATACTCTCATGAGTTCAGTGACCTGGATTTCAAACAAGTCCCTCAGCTCACCACCCCTCCCTGGCCTGTACCCTCAACATTCCGTTTAGCCAGAACAATACCATTTGTATCCATTTATTTGACTTGTTCATCTCTCTTACAGCTAAGGAATGCTGCTTTCTTCTCAAATCAATTTTCCTCTGAATCCATTTAAAGTGATTTCTTTTTCTGAACTAAAATGGACTCTCACGTTGGGTGGGAACACAGTGGCTATTTACCCCAAAGACAGATATGCTATCCATACTCTTAATATAGAGGATACAGCCTGTAGGAGAGAAGTAGAATGCTTCAGATTAGTCCCAAATTCTAGTTTGAACGAAAAACCCCTGGTGCCTTGACTAGAGGCATGTGTTTCTGAGCAAGGAGCCAAAATCAAGAGTACCTCAATGTCAAATCATTTGTGAAAAGTGGTTTCTTGAAGGTTGCCTGTATTGAGGGCAGCACTTGCTGCACCCAGCTGTTCTTTATGACAGTCCCTAAAGAGGCACCTGGATAAAAACACTAACCACCACTGCGGGGGGAAAAAAAGAGAAATGTGTGAGAAAACAGAAGGAAATAGTGTGAAGTTTTCTCCATAGGTTTATTTTGCAATCCTTGTAGACAGTTTTATTAAAAAGCCTTCCAGCCATAATAAGACTGTGAATGATATTTGGTGAGTGAGGAAATAATCTGGTAGATTGCTCTTTCATTGTGCAAAGTCGAAACTATTGCAGCTACAAGGAGATCTGAGGATATAGGGACTATTTCAGACACGTCCTATGGAAAAATACCAGTAGGCATGACTTCTTTTAGAAATCCAGCATGGCTCATCTTCTCACACATTCAGTGTTTCCTTGGCTCATGGAATGTTCTTCCTAAGCCCTTATTTGGCCTCAAACTCATGAAATGGAAAGATTTCCACTGTACACAAAAGAAAAGAATATTTTACAAAAATCTTGACAAGTCATGGAGTTGGTGGGTTAACCAGCTTGCACAATATATCATAAACCTTTGAGGCTATCATCTAGAGCAAGTCTCAGCAGAATGATTTCTATAAAGGGTCAAAAAGTAAATAACTGGTTTGTGGACCATATGGTCTCTGTTGCAAATATTTATCACTCCTATTCCAGTGAGCAAGTGGCCAGAGACAATGTGGAAATGAATAGGAGTAGTCATGTCCCAATAAAACTTTATAGGACAGAGGGTGAATTTTACCTGTTATACAGAGACTTTATGACCCACTTCATCTTATTTGCATCCTCGTCCAAGACACCTTTATTCTTTGGGAACATGCCAGTAATTTTTAATTAGTCTCCTGCCTCCATTCTTGTCCCTCATCTAATATATTCCCTCCATAGCAAAACCAAGCTTCAAAACATCAGTAAGATGGGCTGGGGTTGTGGCTCAGTGGTAGAGCGCTTGCCTAGCATGTGTGAGGCACTGGGTTCAATTCTCAGCTCCGCATATAAATAAATAAAGTCCATTGACAACTAAAAAAATATTTTAAAAAACCACATCAGTAGGAAAGCATCACCTCCCTATCCCAACCCTTCAATGGATGCCCATTCTATGAGGCTGCATTTTCTGCCATCACCTCTGTCCCCCGCCCCCAACTCTCTGTCTTTATCTTGTGTCTCTGTCACATTGCCTTTCCTTTGGTGCCTTTAACACTCTGCCTCAGGGCTTCTGAGATGTGGTATTCTGCCCAGAGTTCTCTCTACTTTGCCTGGGTATCCCTGCTCTTCCTATGAGTCCTGGATATGGTGCCACATCCCAGTCTGATGCCAAACCTAATCAGGTCTTCTTTTTTATTTTCTCTCTGCCAACTTGTTTTTTTTTTTTTTTTTTTTTGCCCAAGAACTTTGTACGATTTGTATATATGAGTACATTTTGTGTTTGTTTACTACCTGTCCCTACCAGTAGGAGTAAACTTATGTTAGCAGAGATTGTGCAGTTCACCACCATGTCCTCAGTGCTGGGACTGAGTGGACACAGAGAAGGCACGGTGCCTAGGTTTGGGATAAATGAATAATTGGGTAAATGTGCAGATTAACTGTTCTTTTGTGTTGGAAAACACAATCTTTGTGTAGGAACAGAGTTGAGTGGAAGGTCAACAGTGAAATAATTGGAGAATAATTCTGGGAAAGGAATCATTCATCAAGAAGAGTCAAGCGGAGACTGAGATAGGACCTGGGTGAGAACAGAAAAAGCAGGAAGCAAGCAGATTTGAGTGCTGTGGACTGAATATTTGTATCTTCCTCAAATTCATATTCTGAAATGCTAACTCCCAATGTGACAGTATCAGGAGATGTGGCCAATGGGAGAATGGGTCAGGAGGACAGAGCTCTCCTTAGCACCATATAAGAAACTGACAGTAGAGAGCTCACCCTGCCGTCTCTCTCCACCATTGAAGAATGCAACAAGAGGATAGCCATCTATAAACCAGGGAGGAGAATCTCGGCAAGAAATCAGCCATGCTGGAATTCACATCTCAGACTTCTAGCCTCTAGAACTACCAGAAATGTGTTTGTTGCTTAATCTACGCATTCTATGGTGTTCACTCTTAGCAGCCTGAATGACTAAGAAAAGGAGGGGATGAAGGGCTCCTGATGGCAGAAGCCAGATTTTGTTTCTTTTTGTGTCTGCACAAGACAAGGCACTTGGTAAATCCCCCCAAAGTAAATTTAGCAAATGAACAGGTGCTTGATCAACAGCTGGAAACTTAGGGCTAGCGTTGACGGCTCCAGTCCAGGGTTTGTTGTGGTGATTGTGTTTTTTTTGTTTTGTTTTATGGGCTTCTTTTTTCTTTTCTGCTGGAGATTGACTCCAGAATGCTTTACTATTAAAGCACAAACCCAGCCTCTTTATGTTTTATTTTTATTTTCTTTGTTAAAGGGTCTTCCTAAGTTACCAAAGCTAGCCTCAAGTTTGTGATCTTCCTTCCTCAGTTTCCCAAGTCATGAGGAATACAGGCATGTGCCACTGTGCCTGGCTTTCCAGTGCAGTTTTAAGTTTCAAAGACAAACAAATTAGAAGTCAGGGGACAATCTACATGGTTAATGACTAAGAAAACTAGGAAAACAGAAAAGACAAAATGAGCAGTAACTGATTCCTCGGTATCAAGGGTGATAGGACTATAGAGGATTTTGGTTAGTGGGAACATGGAAGAAAGTTCATTTTCTTTCAGTACCCATTTATTTTTCTTTATAGTAATAAAATCCCTAAGTTTTGCTTGAAAACATGAATTTTTTTTTGCTGTGTCCTATATATTCCAGTCTCCTTGCAATGAGAAATGCCCATGTTTCTAATTTTTGAACAATACAATGTGAGTAGAAATGATGCTTGTAGCCTCTGAATCAGAATTTTATAATGCAGTCACTTGTCTTCCACTCTCTCTTTTTCCTGCTCCAGTACTGAAATGTGGTAACATCTGGAACAGTTACTTTGAAGGCTAACATAGAAGCCCTGTGTTGATGGTGGAAACACTGAGCAACCAGCCTAGGTCCCTGCATGATTTTGTGGAGTAAAGCTTTCTGTCCATCTTGTACCCCTCATTTATTAATGTATGCCTATTTAATACTATTTGCCTATTAGGAATTAGATTAGGTTAGCTATTATATAACTAAAGCAGTACAGTAGATCCCAAAAGGAAGAGTGTACTTCTCAGAAGCAAGGCAATGATAAACTCTGTGCTAGGAAGGACTGGACTTGTGGTACTACTTCAGTGACATTTATTTAAATTTATTTATCAACTATGCAAGGGAGTTATATTAAAGGGACATGATTAGTGGAACTACAAATTAGTAGACTTCTGCACAATAGGTCTATTACCATCAACATCAAACAAAAATGGGTTGATCTTATTGATGGTTCATTCCTTAGATGTATACAGAAGGAGTAGGATTGGTTGAGGGTGAGAAAAGAGCAAAAAGAAGTCCCCTCAATGACTGATCATTGGCTGGATCACACTATAGTGTGTCTTTGATCTGTCCTTCAAGATTATGAACTCTTGAAAGGATGTTCAGGTCATTTTTATCTCCATGTGTTTTGTGTCATGGAACTCAGTGTTTTGCATATGGAAATCACTCAGCAAAAAAATTTCAGTTGACTTGTTAACCCCAAGTTATGTACTTCTCTCATGAACATTTCCCTGCTTTCTGTGCTAACCTCACTCTTAGAGTCAAACTGTTCTGACATGGTGGTCCAAGAGCAGCAAAAAGAGGAAGTCAGGAATTCAGAAAGCCCTACGATGTTTTTACACTCTAAGAGCCAAACTAGACTATGAATATAAATTTGAAAACCAAGAACCTCCAAGGTTTTAGAAATAGAAAGAGGCTGAATTCACCTATCTTCCCTGTATTTCCTCCTTTGGAAAAGAAGGAAAGAACATCAGAGTAGGTGAGATGAGACCCAGAGACCAAAAGATAGAGAGATGCAAAACCAGTGGCAGGCAAAGAAAGAGCATATTCCAATTCCCTGAGCTGTCAGCCTGGCACCTTTCACCCCACATTAAATTCTCTCCCAATTTTCCCTCTTAAATTGCAATCCCAAACACACTGCAGATGTGATATCATTTTCACTGATAACTGGACCCTCTGAGTTAATGACTTTCCTTCCTTCCAGCGGGGAAACAATTTCGTTTTGCTTAATGTAATAATCTATTGTAGTTCTTTTCTGTATGCCACTCTGACCTGAGGCCCAGCTTCAGAGGAGCCCAGCCTCTCCCATCTAGCTGCATGTGGGTGCTTTATTATTGTGTTATTCTCCATTGCGAATTGTACAGCAGCAGCCCGCCCCAGCCCAGCTCATGACTCCCCATTAGTAATACCCAGGGGATGCCAGGAGACAGAACTGGTCAAGATGGAGGACAAACATGTATCTGAGAGAGAAATATAGAAACTGGTTCTATTCTATGTTTTAATGTGACCCACCTAGATTGATGTTCCCTGGTCTGGTGACAGAGTCTGGGAAATATGGGCAGCTCTGTCCTGTCTTTTGTCTCTCCATAAGCCACCAGTGGGCTTTCCCTTTTGCTATTGTGATCTGTACGTCTATCCAGAGAAAGTATCAAGCATGCATGGGCCAGTAGTAGCCTAGAAATAATGTGAATAAAGATCACTGAGCTCGGCTGAAGGGCAGCTCTGGGAAAGAGATGTTGGGACCTCTGCAGGGAGCTTCCTGAAGCCAGAGGCAGCCAGCCGCCTGGGCTCCTCCGTTGCTGAGTCAGGAGAGGCTCAGAGACTTCACCAAAGCACTTGACGAATGGGAGCAAGGCTAATTTGGTGTCGTTTGTTTCCCATTTCCAAGCCCTCATTAAAATAATCTGTTCTGATTGTCTAGGGAAGTTATTTTCTGCGCTTCCTTTCCCTTCACTGTATCAGTACAATTTCACAGGCAGCAGATTTCTGTGGGGAAGGGTCCAGACAGTTTTGTGGAGGAAGAGGAGGGGCTTGTGGATTGCTGGGAGCAGGGCCAATCTCTTGGCAGCCAGCGAGGTGGGAATCCCAGACCCTCCATTGTCCCCTGGATTGCATCCCTGAAAAGCATTCGATTCTGTGTATTGAGGGAATCCACTTACTTGGGAAATTCCTTTGATCTGAGGGTGAAAATGAAATCTTGGTTTTGCTTAATATAATTGGAAAAGGGTTCTCTAGGGAGGCAATGTAGTAGCCCAAAATAGAACTTGGACTTTGATTCTCTCAGTCGCCCCAATGTCTGTTTTGGCTTATGCTGAGATGATAAGAGCAGAGATTGGCTGGTCATTCAACCTAGGCTGAGCACCTACTGTGTGGCAGGCAGTGTACCAGTGATAGAGATACAGGGATAAGGGGAACCCAGGCCCTATTTTCCTGTCAATGTCTGACTGCTTTCTCTCCCATCTGGTTCTTTTAGCTCAGAATACTTGTCTGCATCCAGGTCCCCATGACCATCTAGGGTCCGGCACACCCTCCTGTGAATGCTTGTTTGCCTTGCTGACTCTGCCTTGACTCATGCCTCTGGATCTTGTTATGCCCAGCACCTTGGATAGAAATTCTCTGGTTTAGATTTGCTACTCCAAACATTCTCAGACCCCTGATCTTGGCTAATGCCAAGCCAGGCCAGTCACAGCCCCAGTGCTATTGCAAGTGACCTTGAGCAATGGCTTTAAAGGAGATGACACTCAATCGGACAGGCAGAACACTCTTGCTTGCACAGACCCTCAGAACTGCTGGACAGAAGCCCAACCTCATACTTCATCTTTCCTAGGCACAGAAGAAAGCCAAACCAACCAGGTTCTTGCCCCTGCCAGATTGACATGACTACACCAGCAGCCTCCTTCATTGGCTCCTCTTTAAATTCCACTAATGTGATTTGTTTCTTGTTTGCATGAAAGAATAATAACACTTCATTTTTCCTGCTATTTATTACGATTTGTTATGATGATCATGTGCTCATTCTATATTGCTACCTACTATGTGCCAGGTGGGATGCTGGAAGTGAAAACATAAAAGTCAACAAACACAGTCACAGTTTCCAGGAATTTACCAAAAACAAACAAAAAGTTTCAGCTACTCCCTCTGGTTACTGACTGTAGGGGAAGAATCCTTTAGGTACAGGGCAGAGATGCATGAAAATGTCTTTCTTTTACAGCATCTTTTATCTTCGTTCTGGTATCTGAACCTCACTGACTTGCCCCTGCTTCTCTTCTTCCTTCCCTCCTTCACCAGCCCTCTCTGCTCCCAAGGCAGAGGTGCCTCATGCATTCAAATGTATATGCAGGGCCTTCAGGCACTTCATGTTTCTACAATCAACATATTTTAAAGTCTTGCGAAAGGTTTTAATTGGCTGAAATGCTGATTACCATAACAACTGGTTAATGAATGCATCTGGTGTGTCTGGTAACACATGTAATATTTATTTATGAATTAAATGGCCATGAACTATAAAGTCTAGTTTTCTCTCAAGGACAGCATGGGGGTCTTCTTTGGAGAGTATAAGTTCTCTGCAAGGAGGTTGCTTAATGGGGCTCCAAAAGGACAAGAGAAATGACTCCATTCCAGGGCAGGTATGCATTTGTGTCAAGAGGACGAAAGAGCAGTCACAGGTAATGGACAGGGATGCCTTGAGAGGAGAGAACAGGTAGGATTCTAAGGACTGCTGCTCCCTATACTTTGCACCTAAAGATAGAAAGCTTTTGACAGTAATTTTAAGAACAGAAGAATTTGTTCTTTTTGAATTTAAGTAAATTTCCCATACTGTAGGTGTGTCTGTCAGATCAGAATTTGTATACGACAAAAATATAGAAAGGCTGGGTGCAGATGATTCATGCCTGTAATCTTGGCAACTCAGGAGGCTGAAGCAGGAGGATCAAAAGTCAGAGGCCAGCCTCAATAACTTCCTGAGCCCTTATCTCAAAATTTAAAAAAATATATAAAGCACTGGGGAACATGGCTCAGTGGCAGAGCACCCCTGGATTCAATCTCCAGTACAAAAATAAAGGAAGGGAGGAAGAAATGAGTGGAGGGAGGGAGAAAAGAAGGACAGAAGCAAAGAAGGAAAGAAATAAAGAAAGAGAAAGAAAGAAAGAGGGAGGGAGGGAGAGAGGGAAGGAAGGAGAGAGGAAGGAAGGGAGGGAGAGAAAGGAAAAATAAATAAAAGGAAACAGTAATTGTCACTTAGGATAAGACTCTAGAAGTTGATCTAAAGTTTCCATTTCCAAGCTGATGCCAGCCACTAATACTTTCAAGCTAAGGACTTGCCTTTAGGGCACCAGAGACCCTCTGAGTATCTAACTAGAGTTATAGATCTTTCCACACACACATATTCACATGAAACTTAATTGTGACTTAAAGGTCCACAATTCACCTATTTATGCCCAATCTCAGAATTCGAATATCCCAGGCTCAGTGCCTGGATCATCCCAATGAGTGTTTTAAATATCCACAGGAAACTGAGTGATGAAACCAGAACTTCCTCACCCTACCCACAGCCACACGATGAAATATCACAAGATGACATTAGCAAGCACAGAAATTTAGCATCACCATCAGGTCAGAGGAGATGATCAGTAAAGATTAACATTGAAGTTCGAGGGGCTTCAATGGATAAAAATACTTTACTCAACTAATTTTGAAAGCAGTAAAAAGAAAAAAAAAGCAGATTAGAGACATGTAAGTGAAGACCAAATTGCCAGCTTTATTATTTTTTAATGGGATTTTTGAAAAATGCAATCAAGTTTTCTTAAAATTGAACCTCAGAATTAAATAGACAGGGCTGGGGTGTGGCTCAGTGGTAAAGCATGTTCCCAGCATGAATGAGGCCCTGGGTTCAATCCCAGCACCGCAAAACACACATACACAAAGAATTAGATTTACCCTTGTAGATGTAGGCTATTCTGGAAAGAGGTTGAGCTTTCTCAGAGGGAGGAGCCTGTAATCCATACTCTACAGACAGGCCTAGGAGAAGGGGTAGACAAGAGAGATGGATTATGACATTGCTCCAGGTGGAAGGGGACATCAGGAATGAAGAGTTTACGCTCACTTCTCTCGGTTTTCCCTTTTGTCCAATTTCCTTGCTCTTCTGGGTGAGATAAAACTCTATTTCCCAGCTGGGTGCGGTGGCGCATGCCTGTAATCCCAGCACTTAGGGAGGCTGAGACAGGAGAATAGCAAGTTCAAAGCCAGCCCCAGCAACGGCGAGGCACTAAGCAACTCAGTGAGACCCTGTCTCTACATAAAACACAAAACAGGGCTGGAGATATGGCTCAGTGGTCGAGTGCCCCTGAGTTCAATCCCTGGTATTAAAAAAAAAAAATCTATTTCCCCTTCCAGAAAGATGAGGAACTTCTCCTTCAGGGTCCTGAGGACCCAGAAGCTGGGAAGGTAAAGCAATGACTTGAATTCAGACTCCAGGTCTGCCTCTTAGCAGCCCTAGGACCTTGAACGGGCCTTCTCTTAGCCTGCATGTTTTCATAGGCAATTCTTGTGCAGCCAAAAATCTGTCAACGTTTTTGTGTGGGTGCATAAAGAACTCAAGTCATCGCTTGTCTTCTGTTGTCCCCATTCAAAACGTGCTCTGCTTGTGTAGTCGTGATGGTGGGGCACGAGGAGGGTCATAGAAGGGAACATTTGAGAAAGGGTAGGACCAGAGCTCATAGTCAATGCTGTGTCAGGAAAACTGAAATCTTGATTAGGATCCAGGCATGGGGAGAATGCGCGGGCTAGAGATTGGAGAGCTGACCAAAGAGATTCTAAGCACATGATGTCAGGAAAGTGAGTTAGCACGCACACACACACATACACACACACACACACACACACACACACAGAGCCCAGGACAGAAATCAATGTGTTGAAGAGATGGCCACAAAACAGAGGAGCTATCAAGGTCTCTTCCCTTTTGTGCTGGGGTGGTTTTTGACTGTGTGTGGCTTTTGGAGATGTTTACTCCTTTGTTTCTAGTTTTGTTTGTTTTAGGCAACACTTGAAAAGCATATAAACAAAAAAGTGGAAAATATATTTACTGGCTGCCTTACAAGTATCCTCAAAGGCTTCTCACCAAACTAGACAGCAAAGAATTCTGATCTCTTCAGGATCTGTTTTTTTCCTTCGTTCCTTTCCTTTCCTTCTGTCGCTTTCTCTCTATTCCTACACACACACACACACACACACACACACACACACACACACTAGCGATGATGAAAAGGGAAAGAAGATGTCCCTCTATCTCAGGGGGCAAGTTTCTTGTCCAGTATAATCTCCTTCTTTTCATCAAAAATCTTTTTCCTCAATTCTTAAAGATTCACACTTAACTTGTGTTGATGTCAATAAAGACATGTAATTTCTTAAAATTTGTAATTTTAAGAAATTTGTAAGTACCAATCCACAGAGAACCTCCTCCATGAATTGAGTGGAATGAGGCCCTTAGTGTGATGGGAATGAGAGACATATTTAGTGTGTGATGGGGGAAGGGTAATGAAGGGGGTAACCAGAGAAGAATGGAGAAAGCCCAGCCCCATTTCAGGAAATCTCCATGAATATGCAAAAGAGGACTAATTGCCCTCTTCAAAAACTAATCATTCTGAATTTTACAAGTTGAATTATAAAACCTGACACACTTATTTTTCTCTTTTATTATATTTGTAAGCATTACTCCTTCTGCAAAGAAAATCAAATCCTATTTTTATCAGGTACCGTCATCTCCCCTTTTTCTGCTCCCGACCGTTTCTCTCCTCCCCTTTTGCTGAACGCTGCAGCAATGCCATGTGTATTAATTGCCCTGTGAAATGCACTTGAAGTCATTAGAATTCCCCATTCAAAACTATTATCTTGTGCCATTATGCCTTTGCATTATATTTATTTAAATGTGCCTCTTCTGAATTAGCTCATTTTTAACAGCTAGCCATGCCTGAAATATTGTTCTCATCCAAGCTGTTCTGGTATCATTTTTCTCCTCTGTGGAAGAGATGTCTGTACCCCAGTCTTCCATCGTGACGGGAGCAGCTTTGTTGGAAGGCAGAAGTGGCTTTTGTGTCACAGGCTTCCTTGAGGAGGAACAGCAGGCTCAGGGAGGGACACTTGGGGTCTGGGTTAGATATGTTTTCCCGAGCTGGTTGCCTATTACCAATTGTGCATGAGCTTCATTTATTCTAGGACACTGACAGAAGAAACGAAGAAGAAATCAAACCAAGTTTCTAGTATATTCTTTGTCTTTTTTTCTGAAAAGTCCTAACAGGATGCCAGGTACCATCCAATGTCCACAGGATATTCTTGCTACTGGGCAGAGGGATGAATTAAATGGCCACAGGAACTAATTACCAAACCTGGGCTTTCTGGAGCTGTTCAGGAAATTCTGATATTCCTTCTTGAACACAGAAATGTATCTTCTCTACTAAGACTGAATAGATGTCCCTATTTATCAAATTGTCCTTTTTATTTTCCACTTGTCCTTTAGAGATTGGCTTCCATTCCCATCATCTTTTCATTCAGAGAAGAAAACATACTTTACTCAACAGCTGAGCCTAGAATTTATTATTCTTGTAAGCCCATATCCCAGAAAGAACTCTACTGGGCTGCTCTGCTGCTATGCCGAGGGCACTCTATATTGTACATGCATTAATATATAAGACCATTGACACAGCACGTCCCCAAGTATGGTCCTACAGACTTCCTATTACACCCTTATTATGACTTTTAATTTATTGAGCAATTGGAATAAAGAGGTTTGACCAAGTTTAACCATCTAGTGAGTGGTGAAGAGTATATTTGAGTTCCAATTCATTCTGGATCTTTTTTATTTCCATGACACCAACTTGCCAATATTAGAAAGGAAATAAATGTGTTGGCATAAATATTTGGCAGAGAAAATCAAGAAAGACATTTGGACTAAGTGAATCAGAAGTTTGACTTGGAGATGGAAAGAAGAGATTTATGATACAAAGACCAGAATAAATAAGTTTCTTCCTAAAATAGGAAGTTCAGATCTCAGCAATCTTGGGCTTCTTGCAAGTCTTTGATAAGGTATAAATGTTTAGGCAAAAGTTTTAGGGAACTACAATGAAAGAAGCATCAATGTGGAAATGTTTACTGCTTTGCTCACTGATGAATCCCAAGTCCTAGAATGATGTCCCAGGAAGCCCATGTCTGGAAAATAGTTTATGTGGCTCATAGTAAATCATTTAAAATGTCTTCGATCAGATGAGCGGGTGACATCATCATCATTGTCAATGGTCTTGGAGGTTCTCTTGTATTATTAGCAAAGCATTGTCCACGTGAACTTGGAGTCTTGACACCTAAGAGCGCAGCCTATTTATCAAAATAGTACCATTGTCTGTGAACCAGCTCTGAACCTCTCTACCTGAAGTGCCATGGGGAGATTTGGCAGAGGAAGGAGCTCCGCAATTCCTTTGCTGTGTTTAAGACTAATGAAGAGCCGGGCGCGGTGGCGCATGCCTGTAATCCCAGCACTTTGGGAAGCTAAGACGGGAGAATCACAAGTTCAAAGCTAGCCTTAGCAAGGGCGAGGCACTTAGCAACTCAGTGAGACCCTGTGTCTACATAAAACACAGAATAGGGCTGGGGATGTCCAAAGGAAAAAAAAAAGATAAATGAGGAAGTAAGACCAGAGCAAATAGCATGATAAAGAACTCTTGGCTTTTCATTCCCCTTAAGATAATGTCTTCTTCTGGTCTATCCCTAGGCAGTGGAGAAGAAACAGAAGTAACTGGAAATTGGGCAGTGCAGGGAAAGGACTGGAATTCTCCCATGAGAAAGGGGCTAAACATTCTGTGTAAGCTTTACACAAGCCTCTGGGCTGAGATTTGGCCCTGGAAGTGGTTCCCTGCTGTCCCCATGGGGTATGCGTAGGCTGAGGCACAGGAAAACAGGATGGAGGAGACACTGATGCTGCAGTCGGTCTATCTCCTCCCCTCAGTACTGACAGACACCAGGAACAGTCTGGATCTACCTTTCTCTTGTACTTCTCTGTTCTTATTAGGAGACAAGAATAAAAAGAAGGCAGTGACTTCAGGGTTACATCTGGCTTGGTTTCCTCTTAAAGACTCATTTGGCAGCCACAGAAGCCTCTTCCTTGAGGGGAGGGAATAACCATCTGTTCCTAACCTTCCCATGAAGAACCTCTGGATACTTGCTGCAGAGAGCTCAGGGGGACAGCGCTGGTGCTAGAGACTCTCACTGTCGTTTGTCCTGAATCTCACAATACTTCCTGTCCAGTCCACTCCCCAAGAAACACAGAGATGGCTTTTTCTTTTATAAATATATTCTTTCTTTGACAAGTATCACCAGAAAAAGCAAACACATTTTTAGCTCGCTACCTCAGCCCACAAGTCAAGCACTCCATTAACAATACCTAATTCCTAAAACAACCAAAGCACACAAGACAGCTTCTCTATCAGAGACAGTCCTGGAATTGCACAAGTACAGAGGGTTACTGTCCTCCAGTGTCCAAATACTGGGAGATGTAGTGAGGTGGGACGAAAATGGGGCTGGGGTAAAAGCAGGTGAGGGGCCATGGTATAACTAAACACCTTCTCTACCTGCGACGAATTGATGCTTCTGTAGACAGGAAGTGGTTGAGCAAAGAATATCTTTTTACTTTCCAAACATTTTTATTTTTCTTTCTCCTGTCAGATGACCCTATTCATTATTTCATTTTCTCCCTGAAGACTGTTGAATATTTAAACCAGTGACCCGAGATGTGCCCAGTGATTTCAGATCAGGGTTATATCCGGCTTAATTTCCTCTTACAAGTCCTCTTCTGGTACAACCAGAGGCTCTTCCGTCCCTGGATGGACCCATTGCTCACTGCCACAGGGACACAGCAGCTCTCTCATCTCCAGAGCCAGTCCTCGCCCAGTCTACCTCACTCTTCCTGGTCCAGACTGTTTGGTTTGATTACATGTCGAGAGAGAATTTGGAGATAAATTTGTAGGTGAAGGAAACCCTCTTCTAGCTCAAAATTAGTTATGTAAAATCTTCTCCAAACACTAACCCAATATTTGTGTAAGGACTGGAGTGTAAGACTGGGACAAGCCAGGCTTTTTGAAATCTCTCATCTCCCATGTATTTTCCTGTGGTTAAAAATGAGCTGATTTTGAGTGGGAATGGATGTGTTAAAGGCTTGGGTTCTGCCTCTTTTTCATTACTCACTGGATGAGTGATTTTGTTCAAGAAACCTAAATTATGACTGATCAACTCCTCATCTCTAATATGGAGATAATGATTGTATCAAAATTCACAGGGCTGATGTGAGAATTAAAATGTGATAATATTTGTAAAAGTGTGTTATACAACACTATAAGCATAAGACATATTATTCGTGCTGGCTGGAGGCAGATGTCTTGACAGAAAATCTCTGGAGGTTGCTCTCAATATGAACATTCTATGATTCTTCCGGCTATTTAGTCAGAGCAGAGATAAATGGCTGCAGCTGCTGTCCTTAGCAACTGGCCTTCTTTGCCGTAAGTTGTGGTTCATCACAGTGACCACGAGGTGGCGCCTCCTTTAAAAATCTCTCCCCACTCTGCCAACGGAACCTGGATCCTTTTAGAAGGGAAAAGCATCAACATTGATGGAGATTGGAGTATCGTCTCCTCCACAATGAAAGAAGTCCTTTGCGAGATCAAAAAGACCCTTGAATTGGAGAAATATGAATAAATTAAACACATCCACCTTTCTTGCTTGTTCTCATTTACCTCTCAATAATAATATGGTGGGATTTTCATCACTGTCTGTGGCATCTGTCCAGAAATACTATTGAGCCATTTTGAGGCATCTGGAAGAGGAGAGCCAGTAGCTTTATCTGAACTTCTTGGGAAAGACAGTAGTATAAGGGAAAATACTTGCAAAGCCCCCCTTTCTGTTTTCCAAAACTGGACATAAATCTAATTGCCCAGCCAGTATTCTCTTGATTAGAAAGCTCCCTCTTAGATTCTCCCACGACATGTGGCCAGTCTGAGCCCAGAATGAGCAGTTAAGCAAAAATATTATTGAGCTGAAAGAATTTTTACTCAAAGTTGAGACCAAATGAGACTTCGGGAGGTTATGGAAAGAGCCCTGAGCTGGGAATGGGTAGGAGAGGCTCTATCCAGGCAGTTCACACATCAGCCACGTGATCTTGGGTAAAGTCACAACCCCCTCCCTCATGCTTTAATTTTGCTCTCTTTAAAAAAGGAGATTTGAAGCCAGGCACGGTGGCTCGAGCCTGTAATCCCAGATAAAACTCTATTTCCCAGCTGGGTGTGGTGGCGCATGCCTGCAATCCCAGCACTTAGGGAGGCTGAGACAGGAGAATCGCGAGTTCAAAGCCAGCTCCAGCAACAGCGAGGTGCTAAGCAACTCAGTGAGACCCTGTCTCTACATAAAACACAAAATAGGGCTGGGAGTGTGGGTCAGTGGTCGAGTACCCCTGAGTTCAATCCTCAGTACCACAGGAGATGTGGTACTCCTCAGTACCAAAGGAGATTTGACTAAGGGGATCATCGAAATCCCTTTCAAAGACAAAAACTCTGTGAAATGACACCGCTACGTGGGTTATCACATATATCACATTGACACTCACCTGCCGTTACTTTGTCAGGGCCCTTGACAAGGATCCGTGTCAACCTAAGAAGCACGCGTCCCTTTATTTATTCAACTCCACTTTCTCCTATAGAATAGATAAAGCTACCAGTTTCATCTTTCTGGACTCCTTAGGATGGCTCAGTGATTTTTCTGGACAGACAACAATAGACAATAATGAAACTCCATTTGTATTCTTATTATCACTGACAGGTAACTGAGAACTGGCACAAAAGGGTGGTGTGTTTCATTTATGCACATTTCTTTTAAAAAGAATTTTTTTAGTTGTTGATGGCTTTTTATTTTATTCATTTATTTATATGCGGTGCTGAGGATCGAACCCAGTGCTTCACACATGCGAGGCAATTGCTCTACCACTGAGCCACAATCCCAGCTATGCACATTTTTTAACTTCAAGAGTCCTTTTAGCCCTGGTCTTTGCACATGTCCTGAAACTCCTTGGAGGCAAAGGCCAAGTCTTCAGTTTGTTTCCCCTCCTCCTCCCTTCATAGATATCGACTCAGGGCTCTGTGTTCTGTGGGTACTTAGTAAATACAACTGTCAATTATCTGACATCAGTTAGAGAAAAAAGACTTAATTTAGATAAAAGTCCTGGAATATTCATATTTAGCATAACATTAATAACAATATTAGTGATAGCTAATAGTTATTGAAAATTAAGAGATAAATGAAGGAAGGACAGAGATTTCCATCTGCTTTGTTAATTGCTGTATCTAAGAGTCTAGAATAATGTTTGGGACATGGATAGCACCAGATAAATATTTTTTAAGGAAATACGTGAATGAATCCTTACTATGGGCTTTGTTTTCAGATTGCCTGGAGAGATGTCACTAGTCTTTTCATCCACATTAGAGATGAGAGAAGTGTAACTCAGAAGACAGAGTAGCTTGCCAAGTTCTCAGAACTCCTCCGGGCAGCACTGGGATCCATCCCAGCCAGCCAGCTCATTCTGAAATCTACCCTAAATAGAAAGCTAACTACTCTCTGAAAACACCTTATCTTTTGATAACTCAGCAGAGGCTAGAATACGTTTTATTCTTTTGTGACCATTAATTCCCCAACTCCCCTCAGGAGAAGAGGGCAGGGAAAGACCTTTTCCCAGGCCTCCCAAATCCACAGAGTGAAGAGGTCAAAACTTCCATCTCTCTCGAAAGGATCACTTAGCATGAGTCAATTTGAAAGTTTAGACACTAGGTGGCGAAAAGCAGATTAGCACCTGACTCACTGAGGACCTATACTGGGGTTAAGTATGGATTGGATGCTTCATCTGTCAGTTGAAGGATGGAGAGAGAAACATGGAGACAAAAGAAAGAACTTTGGCCTATGAGAGGGAATTGGGAAATGCCCTGAATGTGTGTCCTTAGTTTTCTCTTCACAATGCATGCATTTGTTCTCCAGGTAGTGGAACTCATGTGTATGCCATTCACTGTTCTCAGGGTTGGAATCCAACAGAGAACAAGACAAACATCTCAGCTTGAATTATAGAGCATAGGTGCTACCAGTACACCAGGATTCCAGGCAAACTCAAATCTCTCCTTTAGTCCCACTGACCAAAGTTGAGGGCATCCCACTGAAAGATTTGCAGGGATCTTCTCAAGCCTGAAACCAGAAAGGAAAAAAAATGATTTGAGTTGCTCTTTCTTAATGATTTCAAATACATTAAAATTAACTCCCATAAACTACATACATCCTGATTTTATTCTTCCTTTTTTCCTTTTTGTTTCTAGTCCATCATAGGATGGAGAAAACAGTCCTCATGAAACCAAGAATGTGCAAACCAAGTCAAATATTCTTACGCTATTTTTTTACTAGAGTTATCTTACACCCAAGGAGACTAATCATGTAGTCACGGCCAACTTTATTCAGGAAACCGTAAACTTGGTGTTGAAAGAGACCTTAGAGATGATGGATTTTAACTCTTTTGTTTTTACAAATGATTCTACTGAAGCCTAGAGAGGAAGCACGGTGGACTTTATGAAGGGCACAGAGACAGTTTGAATAATGCGCCCAGACCTCAAATCTCATATTACCTAATATAGAATGGCACAACTTTAAGGCTCCCAATGGAGAAGCGAAGAGGAGGAAGAGGCTTTGGGGAGAGAAAACAGCATAAATGTCTTCAAGTATACTTGATATTCACTCTATAATTTGTAGTGACTTCAACTGGCAAAATAATTTCCATCAAAATAGGTGGTAGGGTTTTCACTTGTGTCCATCAGAATTGCAAGACCCCTGAGTATGTCTGTAGGCTTCCACTGTCCCCATAGCCACATGCCTAGGCCATTAACTAGTACCTCCTCCAGGAATGTCTCAAAGCTCTTCACATTCAAGGTTACTCTTAAAAACCTACTATCCAGTTATTCATTGTCACATCTACTGTGACACTACATTGTCTCTCAGACCAAATCTGACCTTCAGAGTCTGATATGAAAGGACTGACCCAATGTTAGTAGCTATTGTTAAATGTCCTCCTGTCATGTTCAAGACAATGTGCTCCATGTTAGCATCTTCTCTTTAATTTGCCATCAAGCCCTGTAAGTTCTGTGTGAGCTATCAGTGCTGTGTGATAAGTATATCCAATTGGCCTCCTTCTGAACACAGTGTAGTATCATATTTCCTGAACCTCTTGAAGTAAAGCATGACCTTGTTGAGAGGAAGAGCAACGCATGATTTACAGAGCACCCCAGCTCTTTGACCTACAATGGGCAAGAAGCATCAGAGAGAAAGAACCTTTTTTTAAGCTACTGAAATTCAAGGGATCATTTATTACTGCAGCATAACCTATCCTATCCTGACTGGTGCAGCACCTCTTACTAGCTCCATTTTATAAAGGAAGACTTTGAATCTCAGAAAAGTATTATAAGCTGTTCAAATTTATTAATTTGGTAATTACAAACCAACGATTTGATTTTAAGCCCCAGTGTGTTTGATTGCAAGGCCTATGATCTTTCTACCACAGAAAGAAGTCTGCTTATTCAGTCTGAAATCCACAATTGGTCTCTCTACATTCAATCTTTTTTTAATGCTCCCAATACTGTTCATTCAAATATTTATTGTTTATCTGTCCTAAGTACAACTTTGATTATTATGTTCCTCACTGATTCAAACCTTCAAGGCGCTCCTTTGCCTCTAGAATTAATGGAGGAAAGTAATAGGAACCCTGAAACAAGATCTCTTTCGCTTAAATAGCTATTTACTGATTCTTGACTGTTTCGATTGACAGAATGACGTCACATATGTGGCTGTGCTGAAGAGGGAAGGGACAAAACAATAGAGTCCTTTGCCTGCTGGCATCAGGGATCCTGTGGAAGAATCAGATCTTTTGGAGTCATTTTAATTTCTTTGCTGAAACTCACTCACCAGAATATGCCAGGAAAATCCATCTCCCTCTCACATAAGGGTAAACATTCTGGAACTTTCTCAATCATGGGGATCGCTATAAGAATTTTTCTTTCCTTATTATTTGCCATAAGACCAGGGATGGCCAAGCTCTCACCTGAAAGAGTTCCAAAAAGACAGATCAAAGCCACCTGGAAAAATTCCATCATTCAGCCATGTACCCTAGGTTAGATTCTGATTTCCCTTGGCATCTGCATGCTCCCTACAACCCTTTCCCAGCATTGATATTTACAGAAAAATAATAAACATAATCCACATTGGCGCACATATTGATCACCAGATTTCACTGACATTTACGAATAAATGATGGATTGCCTCTTTTGTGAGGCTGGCTGAGCTGACCTCTGTGCCCTGTACATAATTTACTTTTGATTAAAGGAGTGCTTCAACATGGAGATTCTGTTTGGGAACATGAGGCAGGATCGATACATTTATGACACAAACTTTCAAACAATGTACTGTGAGCAAGAAGTCTCTGTAGTCAATTCATTGCAGATGGGGGTGGGGTCAAGGAAAAGGGAAGGCATGGCATATTTCCAGAGCAGGGCATTGGATAGAGCCTGAAAACACTGCAGCTTTACTTTCTGTAGATCTGGGCCTGTGCTACTGTCAGGGAAGACAGTTACAAGGAATGTCAGGGGCCCAGGATCTGTCCCAGATATCCCCAGAGGAAGAAGAAAAGTGACAGCAGCTGATTAGGAAGGGCAAGCCTTCTAAGAGAACTAGGAATTGTCTTATTCACTATTTTGAGTATTTTTACCCATCTTGAAGTTGCATGATTTATTCTGCAGTCTATATGATTTGTTTTTGCATGTTGAAAGTTGAGTGCTTTTAGGGGTATTTGTGCTCTATTTGACAGGTCCCTTACCACCCATAAATCCCCTCTTTTGACCTGTTTTGGTAACTTTACTGCTTCCTTTTCTCTGAGGCAATGCATGCTGTCCTTCTTACTATACTGCTTTGTTGATACATTTTCTGAATATTCTGGTCCAAGAGAACATCTCCATTTGCTTCGTGATTATATCACTGATGGGCAATAGAATGGTAATACCTAAAACACATGACACATAGACTTGCCTGTCCTTTTAATGCTCACAATACATCTCTGAGTTAATGCCATTGTCCTCATTTTCAAGATGAGAAAATCGAGAATCTGAAAGATAAAAATCATTACTCAAGGTAGCATAGCTGGACCCTGGCAGACTCTGTGTTCAAATTGTGCATGCCTCACTTTCAGTCCTTTTTACTCCACCATTTCTGCTACTGCTCCTTCCCAAGGTCAAGAATAAGATCCACAAAGACAGGAGCCTCATTTTACATACCACTGCAGTCCTGGTGCCTACAGCTTGAAAATACACGCTGACTTACTATGTGCTGCTATAGCTGAAGTTTAAGGGAGCCCTAGATCACCAAGCACCACTTTGTGGATTGCACATTATAGATCTGGTTCCTGCTTTTGCAAGCTAATCTTTCTTTTCTATTTGGGAGAGGAAATGACCATTAATTAATTACAATATAAAAATAATTTCAGGATGATAGTCATACATAAATACCATTCTTTAAGGATTATGGTGGATCAAGAATTTTAGAGAGCATGTTTAATGTACTTTTTGCATTAGCCTTTCCAAATACTACGAATTGGGCATTATTATTACCAGAAACTTCATCCTAAATGAGAAGATAAGAGATAAAGGTTTTTCCAGCCAGGCGCGGTGGCGCAAGCCTATAATCCCAACACTTAGGGAGGCTGAGACAGGAGAATTGCGAGTTCAAAGCCAGCCTCAGCAAGGGTGAGGCACTAAGCAACTCAGTGAGACCCTGTCTCTACATAAAAAACAAAAAACCAAAATAACAAAATAGGGCTGGGGATGTGGCTCAGTGGTCGAGTACCTTTAAGTTCAATCCCCAGTACCAAAAAAAAAACAAAAAGTTTTTCCCCTTGTCAAATGCCCCATTCACAACTACTTGAACGTTTTACTCATTTTTCTGTATGTGCTTGAATTTTAATGCTGCTGTATCTCTCTTAGTCTCTTCTTTCTCTAAACATGAGCCTGAAAAACTTCAGCTTCCAGAGCGCTCTTGTTTCCAGAAGTCATTGTTCTTTATTTCAGGGGTCTGCATAGCTTAGCTTGGCTGCTTGTGCCCTCTTTGTGCATAGCCCGTGCATATTTACTTGGTAACAAATAATCCCAATCCCTACTCTTTAAAACAGAAATATCCTTCCTTGGCATTCTGTACTTAATGTTGCAGATATAACAGTCATTAAAGTAAAATTTAGACTTCCATTAGCATGGCTTATGAATCCCTATTTGTAACTTCTATGTGGAAGTATCATTCCTTTGGCTGAGCAGGAAAATGATGATGGGCAGATACATATTCAAACATAGCATGCCAACATAACCTGTGATCATGCCATAGTTGATGTACTGCTCCATTGCCCTTCCTAATGAAGTCCTGGTGCAGAATCACTTTCCTATGTGACTATATGGGAAGATGCTTTCTTGAGATGAAGGTCTGGTAAGAGACCCTCAGGAGGTAGAGAACTAACATTATTGATGGATACCATTTGTCAGATCCTGTGCTAGGGACTGTACTTATTACCTCCTTTATGCTTTAGAAAACACTTGGAAGATATTATTATTTTTGTGATTTTAAAAACTGAAAAATCATGTTCCAGTGAGATTAAGAAGTGTGTCCAAGATCACATATTTAACTAGGGAAAGAATCAGATTTTAGAATCAGGTCTAAAAAACAATGAAAGTTTCTACCTGTGCCTCTTCACACACCAGATGAAAGTGGAGCCAGTGATCTAGGTCCAAATATTCCCTAAATGCGGAAGATCAGTCCCTCAATATCATCTGGAGACTTGCTGTAAAAGTCAGTGCTTGAGTCCCATCCCAGACCACCTGAAGCAGAAGCCCCAAGAGATAAGGGCTCCAGCCATCCAGATTTATAAAGACCTCCAGGCAGGCTCAAGTTTGACAATCATTTGCCATTCTCATTCTTTGGAGCTCAGTGGATATTAGTATGGCTGGTCCCCGGCAGGCACTGGGTTCTTTACCAATCAAGATGGAAATAGAAATGCTCCTCTGGGTGAACATTTGAACTTGGTGAGAAGCTTCTAGCTTGTCTAGAAATTTGAACTGTAGTGTTTGATATTGACCTGGTAGAGGGGAGATGCTGAAATAGATCATGGCTGTAGGATGAAATTCTTCAATGCTAGCCTCATACTACCAAAAGTGCTATGCAGATTCAATGCAGTTCCCATCCAAATTCCAGTGACATCCTTCATAGAATTAGAAAAAACAGTTGGGAAATTAATTTGGAAAAGTAAGAGACCCAGAATAGACAAAGCAATCCTTGGTGAGAAAAGCAAAGCAGGAGGCATCACCATACCAGACCCCAAGTTATATTACAGAGCTATAGTAACAAAAGCAGCATGGTACTGACACCAAAACAGGCATCAAGACTAATGGAATAAGATAGAAGACACAGAGACAAACCTACGTAAATACCATTATTGGATACTAGATAAAGATACCAAAAGCATACATTGGAGAAAAGATAGCCTTTTTAGAATATGGTGCAGAGAAAACTGGAAATTCATATGAGATAGAATGAAATTTAACCCTTATCTCTCAACCGGCACAAAGGTCATCTCAAAGTAGAGTAAAGACCTAGGAATTAGACCAGAATGAAGTTGCACAGGAAGTCACTTCCTTAACAAGACTCCTAAAGCACAAAATGTAAGATAAAAAGTCAACAAGAGAATGGCATAAAACTAAAAAGCTTCTCCACAGCAAAGGAAAAAAAAATTAAAGCATGAAGAAACAACATACAGAATGGGAGCCAGCTTATTCTCAGATAGGGCATTAATATCCATCATATACAAAGAACTAAAAAAGTTTAACACCCAAAATACAAATAATACCAATTAATAAATGGTCAAAAGAACTAAATGGATACATCTGAATAGAAGAAATACAAATGGTTAGTAAATATATGAAAAAAATGTTCAACATCTCTAGCAATTAGGTAAATGAAAATTAAAAGTACATTGAGATTCCATCTCACTCCAGTCAGAATGACAATTATCAAGAATATAAATAACAATAAATGTTGGTGAGGATGTAAGGGAAAAGGTACACTCATGCATTGTTAGGGGAACTGCAAATTAGTTCAAATGGAAAACATTACTAGGAATAGAAACAGCATATGACCCAGCTAACTCACACCTCCTCTGTATATAGCTGAAGGATTTAAAATCAGCATACTACAGTGATACAGCCCCATCAATGTTTATAGCAGCACAATTCACAAGAGCCAAGCTGTGCAGCCAAGCTAAGTGTCCCTTAATAGATGAATGGATAAAGAAAATGTGGTATATAGATGCAATGGACTCTTACTCGGCCATAAAGAAGAATGACATTATGGCATTTTCTGGTGAATGGATGGAACTGGAGAGTATTACTCTAAGTGAAGTAAACCAGTCCCAAAAAGTTAAAGGTTGAATATTTTCTCCAATATGCAGAAGCTAATCCAAAATATGAGGGAGGGAAAGAGTAAAAAAAATAGAAAAAAGATCAGTGGAATAGATAAAGGGGAATAAGGAAAAGGAGGTGGATGGGTGAGGGAAAGACAATGGAATGAACTGACCTAACTTTCCTATGTACATATATAAATATACAACTGTGAATCTCACCATCATGTATATCCACAGGATACTAATTTAAAAAACTATAAGTAAATAGCAGAAAGATCAATAGAGGAGAGGGAAGGGAAGAGGAGAAGGGTAGAGGGGAGGGAAAGTGGAAATACTGGGGACTGAATTATATGCCATGATTTTATAATCATGTCAAAATGAATCTTAATGTTAATATAACTAAAAATAACCAATTAAAAATCACATAAAAAGAATGGTGTCCTCTATCATCCTAGGACAGGAAACTCAGAGAGGCAGGACCTCACAAGTTTAGATTCAATCAGAAAGAGTCTTAGTGGTTTTTCTTAGAATAAGGAACATAGCACTAAGGAAAGCTAATGAGAATCCAAAGGGATTGTGTGATTCAAAAAAGTGATTATGCTTCCTTTCTATACCTTAGTCTTTTTCTTCCTGAAATTTTGAGTGAAGTTATCTTTTGAATGCCAACCTTATTTTTCCATTAAAGGGAGCAAGGGAAAGGGAGTCACCTACCTTTGGTCTGGGTGTTGATGACAGATACAAGATTCCTCAGAGCTTGGGAAGAGGATGGCTGGTTGAATCAGAACAAGGAACCTCTAGGATCCTGCTGATTTTCACATGGAGCTCCCCTTTTCTAGATGTTCTTCAAGTTGTGTTCATGTAGTATGTGGGTGTTACAGGATGAGGTTAGGGAAATAGACAGTGCTTTTACTTTCTTTTCATAATGCACCCTGTTCCTTGGAAGCTGATCTGTATAAAATGAAGATCCAGGACAGGCAACTTTAAGAAATTGGGGTTTGAGGCTTATCAGAAACCCACTTATTCATCAATGGATAAATAATTTATCAAGCAGATATCTGATTAAAATTGTATCCAATATAATCTTGAATTCAGAAACATACACACACGATAAGTCCCTCCCATCTCTTTTGAAACCTTGAAAAGGCAAAGATTTCACAGAGAGGCGCTCAGGCCAGGTTTAAGGGGATGTGTTATATCTTGGGAGTGGAGGGCAGTCCTTGGGATGTGACCTAGAGAATTTTCTTACTGAATGAGGTTGAGGTCATACCAGTCCTTACTCAGACATCTTTCATAGTTCCACAATAAAGATCCAAACAGTTAACGTGACATACACTGTACACCCTGCTCGTTCTGGTGTTTTATCTTACCCTGGATGGCTACTGTACAAAGTCCCATCCAGTCCCCAGACACTCTGGGCTTCACCTCTACAGCTCCCTAAGGCTGTGGGTGCTGCCTTCTTTTCCTTCCCTGTTCACTGTGATGCTGTTCATTTGTTCAGGCCCTTCTGAAATGGGACCCCTGTGGTGTGTTTTCTTTCTTTCCTGCTCTCTCTCAGACAGAATGAATTGCTCTACCATTGCATTCCCATGACTGTTTTATTTGACTTCCAGCTTCACCTCTTCTAGTTTCTTGTGGACAGATCATTAAACTTGTCTGATACTCGGTTTTGCTCATTTGCATTATTCCTGCCTCCAAGTGTTGTGCAGATTAAATGAGATGTTACATGCCTAGCACAGCTTGGTTAAGCTTCCGTCCCCCGCTTTTCTTGCTAACCTCTACTTTTTCACTCTGTCATTTATTTGCTTGCATGGTGGCCCAGCTATTTCCCCTTTCAAAACTGAGACTTCCTGAATGGCAGGGGCCACCATATGTATTGCATAGTGCCTGGCATTTGGACTGATATTTTAGGAGTGCTTGCTGAATGTTTACTTATGTGGACTCTGGATCCAACTTCCATGGGTGGTGACCATCTCTGCTCACATGATGATTTTCTGAATTGTTCAGACACTGTTTCCTTAGGGATGATGGGGTTGGGCTAAGGAATCACCTGTGGTGATTATATTGTCCACACTTCCAGATTCTCCCTGGAAGTATATAATACACTTCACCACCTTTGCTAAACTTCCCTGTTTTATTAACAGACTCAATCTGGGACTTGCTTTGGATAGTAGATTGGAAGTAGATGTTAAAAAAGCATTCCCAAGAAGAAGTACTAAAAGCACTTGACAGATCACTCTCAGACAATTTCACCATGACAAGATGTGTCTCAGATGGTGGCCATTCCTTTAGCCTGGCTTCTGAATGAGAAGATAAGTGAAGCAAGCCACTCAGCAACTTGCAGTCCTCATGAAGCACGAAAGTGCAGGACATCTTGCTGTAACAGGCTCCTTCAAAATTGGGACTGTTTCTGCAGCCAGAGTTGCCTGGTCCACAAACCCAAATTCCTATTTGCAGGTTCTGCTCTGGTCAAAGGCATTCAGATCTCCTAGGTCATTGCTCCTTAATTCCTTTCTCTCTGAGATTTGCTTTTCTAAAGCTCTACACCTAAACGGCAGCATGTACTGTAACTAAATGTGACCATAAAGAGGGAAAAGTTATAATGTTGTTTCAGAAAATTGTTGTTCTCATTACCTACCTTATTGCCATATGTTCTAATCTGAAGCAGTACGATGTGGGAAATTATGGTGACACAAAGATGAAGTGATGTTCTGGCTAACGATACCCCCCAAATATTTATTCTGGCTCCCTCCTCAGCAGTGCCCACATGCATAATTGATGCCAGCTTCCTCAATTAGAAGTCCAGGGCATAAAGAAAATGAAGACAAGGCCGTTTGCATTTTTGAAACCTGACAAGGAAAGATTAAAATCTTTTATGAGTTCTCCCCCATCATCTGTGGAATGTGGCACTCTCATATTTCATTTTCTTGGGGAAAAAATAGTGTTTGCATTATTTGGAGAAAATCATTACGAATGCAACTAGTCAGCAGCCGTGGTGGGCCGTGTTACATTACCATTTTTGAGTTATGTTTTGTACTTGGCTTTCTCTACAGACTCTTTCATTTCTTAGAGATTGTGCATCAGAAAAGGAATAAAACACAGTAGCTCGAGCAATAGGAGAGTGCTGGATACAGTGCCTGGAGTAGCATGTCTCGTAAACTGGAGATGACTGGAAAATGTGAACTGGGGCCTTCTGGCATGAGCAACCCAGCCATCAAAATTGAATTGTAGACAAGTGCCCTCTCTCTTTCCCTATTGATGTCCCTCACCTCTACTCTAGGCTAACTCACAGGAACAAGCAGGCAACCCAAGAGGAAATGGGCATTTCTCATGGTTTGGCCATATCATCTCAAGGGGTGACTGCCTTTTGTGGACATGTGTGCTGGATAACAAAATTCTGGGCCCATACGTGGATGGTAGTTTTGCCTGAAGAACAAAAATGGGAGTCAGCCACATAGAACTGGTTTCACATCCTGGTTTTTCCACTAAGGGCTGTGTAAACTATACAACCACACTAACCTCAATTACTGCAGGTATAAAATGAGACAATTATTTTTAAAAATGTGAGGGTCAGTGGTAGTGTATGTAACCGAAGAGGCATAATAGACATTCAATACATTTACTTACTGAATTTTACTGAATTCCTTTATAATATGATAAAAGAAGTCATGGGGAATTATGCTGTTGCTTATTTTTTGTTTCTGGTTTATGTAATAATTCATTTTTCATTGGTAAATCATAATTCTGTGTATCAATGGGATATAGTATGATGATTTGATCCATGTATGCATTATAGAAAGATTCAAATCAAGCTCATTAACACATTCATTACCTCATCAATTTATCAATTTTTTGTGGTGAAAATATTAAAAATACACTTGAAAAACTTGAAATATACAAAATATTATCATTAACTATACTTATTATACAGTGCAATGGATCACTAAAACATATCCTAAATGTCTACCTGGAACTTTTTACTCTTTGACCAACAGGTCCCCTTTCCACATCCTTCCTCTGTGTATAAGCTTCTAGTAACCACCTTTCTATTCTTTGTTTCTATGAGTTTTTTAGATCCCACAGACATTTGAATGTTATGGTTTGGATATAAGATATCCTCACCCTCAAAGCTCCTGTGGTTCTGTAGAAATATTCAGAGGTAAAGGTTTAATTATGAAAGTTGTAACTTAACCAGTCCATTCTATTTTGAACTGACTCACTGGATGGTAAGAATAGGTAAGTGGGCATGGCTAAGGGAGGTGGATCACTGGTGGTACGTTCTGGAAGGGTACATCTTCCCCAAGGCTCCTTCCTCCATCGCACTCCCATTACTTCCTGTTTCTCCACCACTAGCAGAGCAGCTTTCCTCCTGAGTCCTTCCACCCAGAGCAAAGGAGTTGATCATCTACGGACTGAAATCTCTGAAACACTAAACCTCAAATAAACTTTTCCTCCAAGTTATTCTTTTTGGCTTTTTTGTCACAATGATATAAAGCTGACTAAAACAGTGAGTTTAAGTGGTATTTGTCTTTCTACACTTATTTTATTTCACTTAACATAATGTCCTTTGGTTCTATCCATCTTGTCAAAAATAATAGAATTTCCTTCTTTTTTGAGGCTGTACTGTATTTTGGTGTGTGTGTGTGTGTGTGTGTGTGTGTGTGTGTGTGTCTATCTATTCAAGCACTGAGAAACATTTAGTTTGCTTCCACGTTTTGGATATTGTGAATAATGCTGAAATGAACAGGAAAGCACATGCATCTCTTTGACATACACATTTCAACTTCTTTGAATTTATACTAAAAGTGAAATTGTTGGATCATATGATAGTTCTATTTTTAGTTTTTTGAGAAATCTCCATACTGTTTTTCAAATAGACCATACATTTTTTTCTCCACTAAAAGTTACTCTCAATTGATTTTTCAATGAAGCAGCCAAGAACCCACAATGAGGAAAGGGACAGTCTCTTCAATAAATGGTGTTGGGACAAACAGGTATCCACATGCAGGAGAAAGAAACCGGAATCTTATCTCACACAATATGCAAAAATCAACTCAAATTGGGTTAAATCCATCAATGTAAGACCTGAAACTATAATGATACATGAAGAAAACACAGGGGATATACTATAAGACATTGAGATAGGTGATAATTTTTTGGGTAAGACTTCAAAGGCAAAGTCAAGAAAAGTAAAAACTCACAAATTAGATCATATGAAACTACAAAGCTTCTGCACAGAAAAAAAAAACTATTAACAGAGTAAAGAAAAAACCCACATATCTATAGAAAATATTTATAAACCATACATCTGATAAGGGGCTGATACCCAAAATATATAAGAAACACAAACATTATCCAGGAAACAAATAAACCAATTAAAAAATGGACAAAGAATCTGAGATTTCTCAAAAGAAGAGACACAAATGACCAACAGATGTATGAAATAAGACCCAACATAACTAACCATCAAGGAGATACAAATTAAATCCACAATGAAATATCACCCTCACCTCACGTACATTAAAATGACTATTATCAAAAGACTAATGATAATGGGTGTTGTTAAGAGTGTGAAGAAAAGGGCTTCTTTGCACAATTTTGTTTTTTTTTTTAAACAAAACATTTTATTATCTTTAAGCACATTTGGCTAACGTCAATTTTGGTACTGATTCCATTTTATATAATTATGAACTGACCACCTTCTTCCATTTGATGGTAATCTACCAGAAGCAGAAGCTGATTTTATTTCCTACTATACCTCCAGTGCCTAGTTAGCAGGGTCTGGAACATAGGGGTCACTCAGTAAATGATTGTAAAATGAATGAATGAATGAATGGATGGATGGATGAATGAATGAATGAATGGATGAATGAATGAATGGATGGATGAATGAATGAATGAAGAATTAATGAATACACTTAACCTATCAACATTCCCAGGTCGTGTTGGAACTCAAAGTTGAAACCAGGCAGGCCTGACAGCATAGTTCATACTATTATCACTGCACCAATGTGTGCCTCTCTTCAGTGCCCAAAGAGCTTCGTAGGGAAGAAGGAGAGGGGCATATAAGACCCCCCAAGTGTCAGATTGTGTGGCCAAAAGGTATTGATTCACTTTCCTTCTTCAAGTGGTTAACTATGCTATCTTCAGACATCACCATGAAATCAGGCATGTAACAGATGCATGACAATTGTGAAATGGTTACTTCTTGTTTTGGTGCTTAATCATCCTGGAAGTGATCTGGTGGGTGTCATTTTTAGCTTTCTCCTCTTACTTCCTGCGTCCTCTGAGTCCAAGAGGACCTCAGAGATGTTGTGATTCACTGTAGATCACATACCTGTATAAGCTGTGCTTCAAACATAAAGGCTCTATCTCCAAATTTTGTGCTTCTTCAGCATGGGGTGGGACTATTATGTTGGAAGGGCCCTGCAGAGGTAGGCAGTTGAGAATTTTGGACCCAGGGATAATTCCATTTGGGAGAGAACTTAAAGTTCATTAGCTCCAACACCCTCATTTTTCATATTGGGAAATAGATGGACAGAGAGGTGAAGAAACATGCCTAAGGGTTATACAGCTATAACTTCCAGTGTAGGGCACATACTACTATAGAAACTCATTTCCTACTCTGGTGTCCTGGGGCTGTTTCTCCCTCACATTAAAGGTGACCTTTCAATCTGCTCTTTATCCAAGCTAACAACTTCTAGCATTCTTCTGGGGAAGCCAGAAAGGCAATCTCTATTTTCCTATCGACAATATTTAACATTTAGAAAATGATCTTCAAAGTTGGTGTATCAAGTTTCATCAAAATCAATTCTAGGTTAGGCATAGACAAAAGGCAACTATTTCTCACTTCCTCCTCATGTTTTGCAAATAAGAGCAAGGAGATTTTGACATAATTTCTCCATGAACTTTGAGGGCAGCCTTGCACATTTCTCAAACTTCACTCTCAACTATCTGTGTGGGCACCTCACTCTCCCTTCTTACTAAGAAATAACCTCAGTGCCAGGCCCTCGTTTCAGCTCCTGGAACAATGGTTTTGTATAGCAAACTCCCAATGGGTATTGACAGATAGGGGCATGGAGAAGTAGAAGTCACTGGGATCTACCTGGGCATCCAAGGAAGCCCAGAAAGAGGTTTTTGTCCTTATGTCAGCAAAAGCAATGAAGGCACTGCAGCCAGGTTTTGGTTCCTAATTTGGATTTTAGTGCCAGTCTCAGAAGGGCATCCAGATCATCTTTTCTTGGACCAACTTGGCACCATTTGGGCTGATAAAAGCAAACCCACTTCATAGCAGAAAAAAATCAGTCTGTGAAACTGCTGAAGGAAAAAGCCTCATGAAGTAGAGGAGTCATTCTTTTGCAGGTCTCTGATCAATGCTTTCAATATTCTAAGCATGTTTGTTGCTATAGTTCTGACTCAGAGAAAGTATAACTCAGAGTTGCTGCAGTATCTACTGGCCAAACCCAAGTCACTCTGCATATAATTTATACACACATGCTGGGCCGCCTCTGCCAAGCATTGGCATGTCTGGTTTATGTGCTCCTTTCGTGGGGACCTCAATACATTTTTAATTAAAAAACAATTGATAGGGCTGAAGCTATAAATCCCCTTTACTGAAGTTTCAGTTTTGTAGAAGGGAGGGGGACAATATTCTGAGCTGATAAACCATTGTAATTTTTTAATTCCTCCATGTCATTGTAACCGTTCTTTGGTTTTTTGGTCGTTCTCTTTAAATGTCATGTCAGTAACTTACTACTCAGGCAGAATGTAGGTGGTTCAGCCCCAAAGATTCTGAACGAAGTAATTAGCTTGCTAGGTCAAGGTCTGTTGAGAGCATGAGTGAGAGGAAAGAACACTCACATGGGAATCTAAAGAGGGGAACTTATGGAGAATTGAGTCACTGCTGTCTTGAATGTCCTCCCTGTAATAGTAGCATTATATGCATACACTTTGGGCCATACATCTTCTGCTAGAAAGGATGCAAAATATTTTCCTGAACCACTGCTTTTTTGGACTTAGCCCATATGACTTTATTTTGCGAATGGAAAGAGAGTAAAGATAAGTGTTCCAGTACTGTGCTGAGGTCTCAAGAAGCAACAGTTTTCTATATATACCCTACTACATTCCAAGGCTCCACTATGAAGAGGTAGCTGATGATCTGAGAGAGTGAGAGACAGGTGAAGCAGACCGGTACCCAACCAGAAGTCTGAACCAAGCCCCATAGAGCACAGTAGGAATCAGCCTGACCACAACTAACTTGCAAGTCTACAAATTAAAAAAAAAAATATATATATATATATATATGTCTTAAGCCATTGAGTTTTAGAGTGATTTGTTACACAGCCATAACTGCCTGATACAGACTTTAACTTAACCCTATAAATAGCTAGCTAATCCTAACCAAGTAGCTTGCGCCCTAGGCCTCAATCTTCTCCTATGTAAAATGTGAGGATAAGACAGATGATCTCTAAGACTCCTTCAGAGGCTCTTCAAATTGTGAAACTTGGTATCTACAATGTCTGGCATGAATTCTTAGGACAGTTTCTGATAAGTGGATGTTGTTAATTACTAAGAAAAACTGAACTAGAATGAGTTGTTCTTTATTATTATTTGTTCTTCTCTAGGAGCAAGATAAATTAAATGTGAGAAGAGAAATGCTACCACTTATAGCTACAGTAGTTGATGTCTGTTCTGCTAACTCACATAAGGATCCAATGTGTCTCTATGTTGGTTGTTAATTTCATTCTCAGTGAATTCCTATGCTTAATATAAATATCACTTTATACAATGGGAAATTCATAAACAAAATATAGAGTATTAATGGATAAAAGAACATACAAAATTTGGTTAAAATAAAAATTGTTCTTATTTAAAAAGACAATTGTCCCCATACTAAGCTCCTATTAACAATTAGGAAATGCTCTTATCTCATTTAATTCCCCAAGCAGTGTTTCAAAGATTTTCATAGATGTAGCAAATGAAGTCTCCTAAATATAAATATGTTTCATATTACCATATTATAAAAGTTAGAGGCACAGATTTAACCCTGGGTCTGTCTGACTCCAGATCTGAAGCCTGCGTTTCACATGATTTTTGCTAACTGCTGGAGAAACCTCAGGTGTTGGGTGCAAGACAGATATCTCTGTGAAGTAGCTGTACCTTTTGCGTGGCAGTATCGAGTGGCTAACTTCTGAGTTACTGACTTCAAATCTGTATTACTTCTAAAGCTTTTGAACATCTTTCAAATATGTGTAACAAGTAAAAAGTTCATATCACAAACTGAAGTGTGGAAGAAATGTAAATTTATTTCTTTGAACTTTTAATTTGTACATCAAGTCCCATCTCTACCTGTTCGCAAAAAAAAAAATCTGGATATTTTAGTTTAATCTTACAAAATTAGAATGAAACATTTTGAGTATAAATCACCCATCTTGTCTCCTTTTTTATCCAGGGGCACTCTAACATTTGAAGAGTTGTGGGGTTTACAAGCATCCAAGGAGTGATAGGGGAGGATGAGGGAGACTCCAGATTTACCACGCACTGCTGCCTCCGCTCTGCTGGGATGCAATGCCCGCTGGCCATTCGTCTTGATCTCCCAACTCAGTTATTTCTATGTCTAATTCCTATCAGGAGCCTTTAAGTCTAACAGGTATCTCTCAACCATTTCCAGGTCTCTTGGAAAATTCTGCATGCTTCCTTCTGCTACTCCCAAAGAAACATGGGAGGTGATTTCAGATCCAACTTTGCCAGACTCCCCACACCAGCTTTTCTCCTTTGGCACTGCTCCACAATGGCATGTGGAAATCCTCTCCTGGCTCGTTGGGTGGAGCATGGTGAAGCCTGGTGAAGCCTAACTCTTCTGTCATCTGAGAACTCTTGCTCCTTCAGGATGTACCTAGTGGGGAGCTGGGAGAACTCTGGGCCCCTTGTTACCTCTCCTCTAATCTCTTGTCCTGTCCCTGCCGGCCCTTATCTATATTCTCCTCCTTCTCCTCCCCACTGCCAAGACCTCTATCTTTATCTTGTCTCCAGGGTTGGATACAAGGGCTCTTCTTCTATTTTTTTTTTCCAGTCCCCGCATGTGGAAGGCATTTATTTCATGCCCCGATTCCTTCAGGATTTTACCTGTGAAACAGGAAAGGACCTAAGTTTTACAAATCAAAGGCTAAATTTTTAAAAATATATTTAGAAAATCACAAAGCCTAGAACTGGTATTTTTTCCTCTTTACATTAGCACTGTAATAATCCTACTCTCCCCTGGGGCAAAGGGTACCACTGGTTAAAAGGGTGGAGAATGGCAGGATAACTTGTAGTTGCAAGACAAAAAGTGAGGAGATTCTGGAATAATATTTCCAAATAGTCTTCAGACCAATAAAGCTGCTGCTGATAGCAGAAGCCATAAAGGCTCAATTTCTGAGGTTTCTCATTCATTCCTTCGATAAATATTTGTTAAATACTTACTACATGCTGTCTGAGGAACTGCATAAACAGCAGTAAACAAGGCAGATGAGGTTGCTGCCTTCATAAAACTTCTCCATTCTGGTTCAGGGAGACAGACAACGAACAAGCAGACAAATGTGTGTGGGATTTCCGTAAAGGGGTAACTACTCTAAGAGAAGGACACAGTGATCCATAGAGTGTACGAAAGAAGGGAGGCAGCCACTTCCCATCAGTTGGATAGGGAGGGTTGTTATTAGTGTTAATGTCTGAATTGAAATCTGAACGAAGAAGCCAGCGATGCAAAGAAATGGGGGCAAAACACTTCGGCAGGTACAAAGACTGCAACTGGAAAGGAAGAAAAGGAGAAGGTGTCTGGAGCATCCTGGTGAGAAGAGGAAGTAGCAATGAGGTGGGAGAGGAGAGATAGGGCTAGTGATAATCTTGCTGGCATGGATTGAATTTTAGGCTAAAAGGCAGAGGCAGTCATTACAGAGTAATAAGGAAAAGACCAACACAATCAAATTGACTTTTAAAAAATATCCATATCTGCTGGGCAGAGAACAACCTATGGAGAGGCAGAGCAGAAGCAAGGGTGAGGTGAGGACACTGCAAATTGTTGACCGAGAGAACAGGTGACTAGCTCTCTGGGCTGGCAATGTGAGGGACGTCAAATAACCTCTGACCTAGGGTCACTAGGATGTGGATCATTGAACTTCAACATCATTTCCTATTCCTCTTCTCTGTCCAACTGGAATGTTTTAGAAGGAACTCAGCAGATGTGGTTCTATGTAGGTTCTTGCTGGAAACTATAAATTTAGTTATTTTATCTTACTTAAACGGAAGCTTCCAGTGTGGTGGCAGGGGTGGCTCTCTCCTGCCTCATTGTTTCCCCCCACTGTATTTATCCTAGTGCAAGACACATACTAGGGAATCAAAGAACATTTGTTGATTCAGAGATTGATTGATTCTGAGGGTCTTGAGTACATTTGTAAATATCCTTTGAGGATCTTGCTTCCCATTGGAATAAAATAGCTCATGTTTTATTCAGTTCTTTCCCCATATGCAAATGTGCAGGTGCCCCAATGGCATATAGATAACATCATTACACTCACACACTCACTTGCACACCAAAGAAATGACTGACTGCTCACACAGAAGATACAATTAGAGGAAGATTGCATTTGAGAAATCTATTGGGGTTTAACACAGGAATGATTGAATGTGTTCCTCAGTGGCTGACGGTCCTGCATCTTCCCAGCAGCTTATCCTGCAGGCTCCAGAAAACAGGAGACATTTAAGGAAGGGAGTCAGAGAGGGAGCAGCAGACTAGACAGGGTGCCAGGATCTTTTTGAGTGCTAGCTCTATAATTCCTAGCTACGTGATCTTGAGCCAGGCACAAGATGCACTTCAGTTCCTCATCTGCAAAAACAAAGCCAAAATATTCACCTCAAATAACATTTAAGTTGGAATGAAGCATTAAATAAAAACCATGTAAATGCAAGTGATGAGTAAATTATAAAGCGAAGTACGCAAGACAGTATAGTTATAGGCTGGTTTCGCACAGTCCCTATAGAATGTTAGGCCCAACCCTGCAGGGCTAGAAAAAAAAAATGTCAATATTTTTTAAATGATGGAATCAGATCACTGGGTCCATTTCAAATTGCTATAAAAAGCATATAATTAACTTTCAGTATTTTACATTCCTTGACTATTCAGCAACAGCTGTTTCCATAGTTCTTCTGAGGTATTTGCATTTTTCTCATATTTTATGCCCCCTTTTTTTCAATAATTGGATGTCCTCATCTCTATCATCTAAGAATATGTTGATGTTTTTTAATACTATTTATGAAGATGTAAGGAGTCACTTTTGTTCCTTATTCACATTTTCCTTGTTTTGATGTACATTCTTTGATCTTCTTTATTAATTCTAATGTTTTAAAAATATCAAGATTATGTGTAGATGTCCCAGACCCATGACTCAGAATATAGTATCCTTCATAAAGAGCTTCCTCTTTTTAATTTAAAAATTGAAAGCATTAAAGAAAACCAAAAACATGTTTACCATTGAATATCACCATCATATATAGAAGGAAGAATCATTGAAATGAAATGAAATGAAGATAGAATAAATTGAGCTTAAGGAAAATTGTTTTTCTTTTGATTTTCAACTTTGTTTTAATCAATATTTTGAATCTGATCTTATATAACTCAGATACTCAGCATAGTTACCACATTCATAAGAAAAAAAGGACATTCAGCCCCAAATGTTCTTACTTTAGTCCCTCAGCTGTTGGCTTCCCTTCTCTTAGTTACTATTAGTTTTATGTGAATACCTCTGGGGTTCCTATGCACATAGAATTTGCATGTGAGTATGCAAGCATGTGTTTGTGTGCTCACATGTGTTAGCCTCACTACACAAATGATAATATGCCAGACAAATTAGTTTTCACTTTGTTTTTTCATTTAACCATACATTTTAGAAACTTCTTCATACAATCCCCAAATGAAATTCTTGTTCTTATTTGTGGATACATGGTATTTTATCATTCTATAGATGCCCATAATTTACTTCAGTTTCCCAGTGATAGATATTTAGCATGTCATCCACTAATTCACTATTGCAAACAATCTTCACTCAATAATCTTGTGCATTTATCATTTTACTTATGTGCAAATATATCTTCAGAATAAATTACCAGTAGTAAAATTACTGAATGTAAAGGATTGTTCAATACTACCAAAATGTCCTTGTAAATGTAGCACCAATTTATTCTGTGTTCAATAGCTTGAGAGTGTTTCCCCATACCCTTACCAGGACAGTAGGTTATCAAACTTTTGTATCTTTGATGATACAATGAGCAAAAGTGCTATCTCTTTTTTAGTTCTATTTCCATTTTCTTAACTTGAGTGAAATGGAGCACCTTTTCATAGCTAGTTATATTTCATAGCATAGTTTAGTAGCTCGTTGTATTTCCTCTTCCATGAACTATATATTTATACTTTCCCTCCATTTTTGTCTTTTGAAATATTTGTCTTTTTGTTATTGGTTTTTGTGAACTTTTTTACACATTAGGGAAATCGGTTGTCTGTCTATTGATAAGATTTTGTACTATTTTTTCAAAGATTATCTCAAAAGTTTATTGACTGTGATTCTTTCGCTCTATATATTCTAATTTATGGTATTTTGATATGTCAATTGTTCCTTTGGGCTTCTGAGATTTGTAATATGGTTAGAGAGGCCTCTGAGATTTTTCCCCCCTTGGTTGCTTGTAATACTTCTATGGTTTCATTTTTACCCTTACATCTTTTATCTATTTTTTAAATTTATTTTAGTATAAGACCGTGTATGAATCCAACTTAAATTTTTTTCCAGATGGTGACCTAGTTTCCCAACAAAATTTATTGAATAATCTATCTTTTCCAACTGATATGAAATGGAAATTTATTATAAACTAATGCCACATAAGTCTTTTAAACTACTTATAGACTTCCAATTCTGCCCCATTGACTGCCAGTTTATCTATGTGCCACAGCCAAGATTTTATTATTGCAACCTGGTAACATATTATAATATCTAGTAATGTTAGCATTTCTTTCTCCATCTTATATTTTTAATTTTTCTTCATTTTCTTTGTTTGCTTTTTCGATTTGAATTCAGAACCATTTTGCTTGAAGAAACAAATCTCATTGGCATTTTTACTGGGATCCTGCTCAATGTAAAAGTTGAGCTCAGGAATAATTGGTAGTCTTATGTTGTTGAGTTTTTTTGTCCCATCACATGGTAGGTCAAATGAATTTGTGTAAGTTGTTACGATATCCTCAGTAGTATGTTTTGAACTCGGGCACTTGACCAAGGAGCCACATCCCTAGTCCTATTTTGCATTTTATTTAGAGACAGAGTCTCACTGAGTTGCTTAGCACCTCACTTTTGCTGAGGCTGACTTTGAACTGGTGATCCTCCTGCCTCAGCCTCCCGAGCTGCTGGGATTTGAGGCATGCGTTACAGGCGCCCAGCTCAATAGTACCTTTTAATACACACACCACACACCTTATTAAGTTTATTGCTAGGTATTATTAAAAATATTTTAATTCTATTGAAAATGGTATCTTCTACTAGCACTTTAACTGCTTGTTGCTTTTAGGTGAGATAGCTTCATCCCTTCCATGTCACTGAATTTTCTTGTTTCTAACAGTTCTCAGTCACATCATATGCAAATAAGGATAAATTTACAAATTCTTTCTAAGCTGCTTGCCTCCAATTGCTGCATCTTGTATGATCCATTTGGTAGCATTTGCAGCTGATGTTGAGTAGCAGTCTTGATATGGGGCTTCTTGCTCTATTTCTGACTTAAATGCTTTCTGACTGTTAGTGTTTCTAACATTTCCTTACGAAGCATGGTGCTGACTTTGCAGTAGAGACATATTTTATCACATTAAAGAAATTCCACTTATTTGTGTTTTATGAATGTTTCCCTTTATTTTTCTCCTTTTTAGAAAAGGAAATTTAAAAATATAAAGTTCCCTTTTTCAATATCTATAAAGAAGATTATCTGATATTCTCCTTTACCTCTCAAAAATGGTGCAATAGTTGGGCTGTGGCACAGCTCTGTAATCCTAGCTTCTCTGGAGGCCAAGGTGGGAGGATCACAAGTTCAAGGCCAGTCTGGAAAACTTAGTGAGACCTTGTAAAGTTTTTGAATATTTTAAATAATTTTTTAAAAGGGATATGGATGTAGCTCAGTGGTAAACATTTGCATAGCATCTATGAGGTCTTGGGTTCAATTTCAGTATAGAAAGAGAGAGAGAGGGAGAGAGACAGAAGTATCAGCATGCTTCCTAAGAACTCTCTTTTATCTTTCTATTCCTTGAGCATACCTTGCTTTATCAGAATGGTTTATATCCTTAATTTATTTAGGATTTTTTGCATCATATGTGAATGTTGCATTCATCTGGACTTCTAAGCTTCCCTGCAATCCTTATCATGTTTTGATGTAAAATTTCATATAAAGATTACCCCAGAGCTGGAATCTCTCCTCTCTACCACACTTACCCTTCTATCTGTCCTCTGGAGGGGTTCAGATAAGTTTAGTTCTGTTCTGTAAAGGTTTAGTAGAATTTCCAAGCCTGGGTTTTATGCCTTTGGTGTGTGGGACAGGGATGATGTCTATAGTTTTCCTATTCACTGAGAGTAACTGGTCTATTTTCTAATGTACTTTCCATTTCATCTATGTTTTCAAGTTTATTTGTGTAAAAATGAGCTCAGTAATTTCCTTTAAATTTCTCTGTCTTTGGTGCAACTTATAATCATTTTTTATCATGTACATTTGTACTTTCCTTCTTTTATTCTTGTTTGGATTAGCCAACAGTTTCAATATTTTACTTTAAAATCAGCTTTTGAATGTATTTGTCCCCCTTCCAGTTTCAATTTCCCTGCTGTGATGGTTTCTACCCCTGCCAATTTTTAAGTTGTAGGCTGCTAGATCATGTCTCACCTCCTCCTGTTGTTTTGAATTCTTGTACTATTTTTTTGTGTTTTTGTTTCACAGAGATGTTAGCTTTTACTTTATTTTCTTCTTTGTGTGCATGTGTTGCTGGAGTCAAACCCAGGGCCTCACACATGCGAGGCAAGTGTTCTACCACTGAGCTGCATGCCTAACCTTCCTTTTTGATTTAAGCAAAATATTTTATCACAATTTCCAGATCCTCTATCAGCTTCTTTTGCATTACTCAAAATTACTCTTTGAAAGAGATGTTTTCTTCCTAAACAATAGCTATTGCTGGAGGTGTATGTTGGGAGAAGTTAGGGCCATGTCTCAGGTTAACTAGAATTTATCACCAAGAGCTTGTATGCAAGTTTTTTCTTTCGTTTTGTTTTGGTTCTGGTTTCTCTCCAAACAAAGGATAAATGAAGATGTAGGAGTTTCTAAATTCAAAGCCTACCCCACTGCCAAATTCTTCTTGAAACTCTGACCTGTTTATGTGATCTCTTGCACTGATTCTATTAAGAGTTGTGATACACAGAAAAAAATAAATAAATAAAACCAGCTCCTGCTTCTGATGAACTTTAAGAGTAGTACAAAAAAAAAAAAAAAAAAAGAAAAGAAAAAGAAAAAGAAAACAATTTCAGTATAATATTTAAGTACATTAGGGTTTTAAAATTTTAGGGACCTGTTTTCTCTCTAGGATAGACTGTATTCATAATCTTTTAGTCACACACACACAATTCAAATAATTTTCACTCTTATTGTACTGATCACCAAATTTGGGGGCAAAAATACACAGAAATTGTGTACTGACAGTTCTCTTCAGTACTGTTAACCATCCTGGATCCCTGGACCCATGTGATTATATTACACAACCAGGTGTCTGTCAGGACAGCTGGTGGCTCTTGCAACACAGGGGTAGGGAGAGCATTCTGACTCCAGGAACAGAACTGGGGGTCCTTGGTGCTGTCTGATTACAACTAATTTTTGCTTTCCTAGTACATATGGAATAAGGTTTTCCCAATGCAGGTATACAACAAACAAAAAAGAAAAAAAAAAGCATTAGGATTTCTACTAAGTCTCCTTAAACAGGAATTTATCAGGTATTAATTGTTCTCTCCTTCAGTACAGAGACATGGTCTTTCTATTTGGAATTGTTCTCAAAATAGCCAGTAGACAATTTATTTATACAGTTTCCATTCCATGAAGAAATAAATCTTTACCTGATGCTGAAAGAAAAATCCTACTCTTCTTCCTCTTGAAGACTTTCACAAAAGTTTCCTGAAACAAAATAGTAATGCACATATGGAACTATTATAATGTAAACAGCACACTGAGCTCCCAGGAACCATCAAGGTAATGTCTGAGCTAGGTGCTAGAAAGAATGGGAGAAAGGCTTGCCCACCAGAGAAAACAACAAAGAAAAGAAATAAAGGAATTTAAAATATGTTGTATGAAGAGCCATATGAAGCACTTTCATTTTTAAGGATGGGGAAACAGACAAATTATATTTAAGACGTGTCCAAGTTTAGTGGCTAGCTAGTAGTGAGGGACATAGAGAGCCAATATTTCTGACTTCCAGTCTGTTGTGCATCTTATTTGGCCCCGCTGCCTCTGACTTCACCTGCCGAAAAGGCAGGCATTGGGCCCTGGGGAAGAGGAGATGAACGCTCCAAAGAATGTCCTTTCAATGTTCTTTTATTTTTTGCAACACTTTACTATTCTCATGTCTAAAACATCCTCGCTACAGAAAGCCAGGTTTTTTTTTTTTTTGGCAAGTTTGATTAGAGCAAGAGAAAGTGCTGAATTTCCAACATGCAAATGAAATTAAAGGCCACCTAGGGATGAAGGAGCCCTACAGGAATGCTGTATTGACTGCTGGAAATTTACCCAAATAACAACTATTTTTAAAAAAATAAATAAATAAAGTGAGGTATAACCTCCTTTGTTCTTCCCCTTAGGAGTCACATGTTCCTCACCGCTAATTTCATATCATCGTCAGCATGGTGTGTTGTGCATTATTTAGGGATAGAATATCAAATGAAGGTGACTGCACTAGGAAACCAGAATTAGATTAATCACAAAATGTATGGATATAAGCCATTTACTTTTTAAGTGCTTATTTTTGGAAGTATAAACAGGGAGTAGAATTTAATTTTCTTGGCTAGTATTAACAGAAATTATATATAAAATATTCTATGTCCTCTTTACATTTATTCTCGAGTATTTGTGCAATTATAATTCCCCCCCCTCAAAGAAATCTAAAATAGAAAGAGCTTCTGAACAGTGTATTGACATTAGGGGGATTGGATTTTTTAAAGACAGGGAATTAAAAAGCTCAAAACAGTACTGTGTTAGCATTTGTGGCCCTACCTTGACTAGGTAAGACCCTATCTGAGTGTGTTTTCTGTTGCTAATAACACAATACCACAGATGGAGTCCATTATAAAGAAAAGAGGTTTGTTTTGGCTCATGGTTCTGGCCTAAGTTCCAGGGGCTGTATCTGGTGATGTCCTTCTTGCTGACAGAATCTGGTGGTGACACAGAACATCACATGGCAAGGGAGGAAGCCTGCAGGAGACCAAACCAAAGTGGCTTTAACATGAGACCCACTCTGGAGATTACTTATTAATCCACTAATTACATACACCAATTAATCCCTTCATGAAGGCAGAGCCCTAATCACCTCTTGAAGGTCCCATCTGCTCCCATTTCTTAATATCACATAATGACAATTAAATTTCAATGTGAGTTTCAAAGGGAAGAAGCCATATTCAAGCCTTAGCAGACAAGAAACCTTTTAACAAGCACCAGGCTTGTTAAACTCACTTGTATGGTGTCTAAATGGGCTAGAGTCATTTCCATATACATTTAAAATTTTAACCCAATTAGGACCTTATTATCTCCAGAAGCGGTTGGAATCATTGCTTTAGATGTCCCCCACTCCCTTCCTTGAAATGAGGGGTTATGACATTTGATCATGGAAACTGGCTTTGCCCATGATGTTGATAGATCAGGAGCAGATCAGCTTCAGAATTCCCTGGAGGATCAAGGGAACAAAAGGAGCAGGAACTTAGCTCATTGCTCTAGACCTCCTTTGGGCTGCCACTGATGTATCACTCCAGAAGGCCTGTCCAACCTCCTCAGGCAAAGGGAGGGTGAAGGAAGTTGTTAGAATTGCTGTTGTGAATACAAGCTTTGGAATTAAGCAAATATACCTCTGATTCCCAGCTTAATCCCCACAAGCACCCAGAACTGGTACAGGAGCTTGAGAAATGCTTCAGTATTGACATCTGTAAAACAATGAGAACATTGCCTACCTCCCAGGCTCTGTGAGAGGATTAAATGATACTTAGAAAGTTCTGACACACAGCAGTTGTTCAATTTTAAGAAACTTCTCTTTAAAAACATAAGAAAACAAGATAGCCCACACTTCCACCAATTTCCCTGTGCCACGGGCTGTGCTGAATACCCTCCAAGTAGGAACACAGTGATTTTTTACCACCTTGTCAGGGGAAGAGCCAGGTTTCAAACCTGACTCCTGGGTGAAAGCACTTCATCTCCAAGCTTTGTGATAGGCTGGCACTGAATAAATAGTGTGATCCCGCACAATGACCCAGGAAGACTGTGTGCCTCCATTTGTCATTAAAGAAAGAGACTGAGAAAGGCAGGCCTGTCACAAAGCTCTGGAGCTTCCAATGTGCTTGCAGACATGACTACTGTGGCATATGAGGGGTGATAAAGATATTCCACTCCTAGCTTTAGGGCCTGTAACCAGACTGGCAAATACTTGTTGGGTTCAAAATAGCACCCTTAAAAAAAAAAGAAGAAGAAAACCTGCATTTGCTGTCTGTATCTGAACAATTTTTAAACAGTTAAGTGGTAGTGACTACAGGAAAATGCATCGATTGTCAATAAGTGTAATTCCCTTCTAATTTGAAAATAATGTGAAATCAGTCCAGCAAGAATAAAGCAAACAAGTATAAGGCAAATAAACTCAAACAAATCTCTGCTATAGCCAAAATGATCACCTCTGAAGCTCATCTAAATCCCTAGATGCCCCTTTATGAACCTGCAGAATAAGGTGGGAGTTTAGACTGATGGTCGGTCGACTTCTAAACTACATCTTGAATCAGTCTATTTCTTTGTAGAGACACAAAAAGCTTTCCACCTAAACCAGACATCTGTAAACTTCCTCTGTAAAGAGAGAGACAGTAAACATTTCAGACTCTGTGGAGCATAGAGTTTCTGAAACAACTATGCTACTTGGCCATGTACAGCAAAGCAGTCAAAGGTGATATATAAATGAATGGACATGACTGTGTTTCAATAAAACTTTATTTACAAAAGTGGGTGATAGGCTGGATTTGGTCCATAGGTTATAGTTTGACAACCCTTGGTCCAAACCTCCATCACTTTTCACCTCTTTCAGTCACTGACCTTACTTGATCATTACCCTTTTCCAATACATTCTAAATGGAGACTTTACTTCCTTTTAAAATACTTTAGCGCATTTTCATTGCACTTATGTTAGAAGCTAAACTTCTTGGCATGGTAACCAAGGCCCACATAATGGAAGCCACCTGCCAATCAAGTGTTATCTCATATAGCACATGCTGTTTCCCTCTCTTGAAGCCCACACCTCACTCACTCACTGCTACCCTGAGTCCCAAATTCAGTTTAGACCTCTTTCTAAGTCTCTTGTAATACTCTATACTCTTTCTTAAGAGCACTTAGTTCATAATTACATATTTATGTGGGGTGAATATTTATGTAATAGACATCTCCCCTACCAAACTTAATGTCATAAGGATAAGGATCAAATCAGTCATGCTTGCTTATCACATACTATTGACATACAGTGGGTGCTCGATAGTTGCAAAATAAATAAATAAGCACATTGTTTATTTTTTGGTGTTCAAATAATTTCATGAAATTCATTCTCTTCCTTGTGAGAAAAAAAATTATGGGACTGGGGTTCTTTATTATTATTTTTTCTATATTTCAAGTTCAGAAATAGGTCCAGTAATGGACATACAAGCAATCAGAGTTTGGTAATAGGTCCAAGTATATTTTCCCAGCTTAGAAACTTCCTGAGATACTTGAAAGTCCCTCAGGTTCATGTTTGGGGAATTGTCATTAATCTAAACATCACCCTTCCTGGTGTCTTTGGAAAACTTCCAGTTAATTTTCATAGGCCACTAAATTTTAGAGTGAGAGCTGCTTACCCTGGGAGCCCCTCTGATGCAATTATCACCTTCTTTTGGAGTATTGACCCACAAAAAGAGTTGTGCATTTACTATGTGCTAATTTGAAAAAGTTTACAGAGCTGGGCTCCTCTACAGATTTTCAGGAAGACATTTATGGTTCTAAGCACCTTCCTTGGAATCATTAGGCAACAAATTTGCTTGGAAATTTCTTTCGTTGTGTCTCGGTGGAGATGAAATACGGTCACTTGCTAGAGAGAAAACAACAATAAAAGGAGAGTGAAATCTCCCTAAGTGCTCCCTAAAACAAGGAAATCTGATATGCAGCCCATGTGCTGATACAATTATGAGGCTTCCAGCTCTGAGCTGTAACAGATGGGAGTTTTCTCTCTGTCTTTGGTGATAAGGTGAATGGTTTCCCCCAGGGATATGAGGACAGAGTTGCTGAGTTGACAGTGCTGGTGCCAAGCAGCTGGCTGCTGACAGAATTATAGGCAATGATTGGGATGGGGGTGGTCAATAACACGAGGATGGAAGACTGAAAATCAAAACTGGCCCCCTCTCCTGTCATTCCATGAAGCTGGGACTTGCAACAGCTCATTCTGCATAATGAATGGAGCATCCAAGAGATGCCATAGATATGCATCTATTAGTCAATCTACAACCATTTATTGAGAAACTTATGGGTAGCAGCCACTGTGCTAGGTGCCATATGTGAATTCACAGAAGTAGATTATTTCTACCCTCAGGTAGGCTCCCAGTTTAGTAGAGGAGATGAACACGAAAAAAAAAAAAAACAACCAGACAAACAAACAAACAAAACTAAGCTTGATCTTTTTCTTTCTGCCCTCACCCCACTCAGTCCTACCACTCTGTTGGACGTTTGCTAAAGCCATCTCCACCTGTATCCTGCTCTTTGCCCAGATGCCTCTGCCTGCTGAATTTCCCTTTCTTCTCTATTGAGTGCTTGTGAAACTGTGGAGGGTGTTTTAAGCCACGTTGGACAACTTGAACCTTATCTGAAGGACATGAGGAATCATGGAGGATGAATAAGCCAAATAGTTACATTATCAGATTTGCTTAAAGAAAGTCCACTCTGCTGTTTTGGGGAAAGAAAGAATGTGAGCCTGAAAGTCCATTAGGAAACAGATAAAGTTGCTTGCCCAGAGGTGCTGAGGGTCTTAACTAGACTGGCAACTGTTGGCGGGGAGAAAAGAGCCTGGGTATGTAAGATGTTATGGAGATGAAGACAAGCAGAACAGTGTCTGGGTACAGGAGATACCTTTGTCTTTTGGCTGGTTTGGCAAATCGTAGCAATAGCAGAACATCATTGAGAAAAAGTGAGTTTGCCTTAGGTTGGCAAGGTGGGCTTAGGATTCAATGTTGGAGGTAGAAATTTGACATCTAATGGAAATGCTAGGAAGTATGTCAGACAGAGATTTGGAACCCAAGAGACAGAGGTCAGAATGTTGATCAGCTGGGATGCACTGGGCTATGATGTGGTAAAAATAAAAGCTCACAGTGGCTTAAAGCAACCAAAGCCCAATTTCTTCTTGACACTATCATCTACTGAACTCAGCAGAGGTCCTTGCTCACACAGTCACTGGTAGTCCAAGCTGAGAGAGAAACCCTCATTTCAAAAGTTGTTGGCTATGGGGGTTTACAGACAAAAGGACCCTCGAGGGTTGATTTAACAACTAAATGTTTGAATAGGAAGTGACATATGACACTTCTGCAAAGAATTAGTCAATGGCTGCACCCAACTGTAGGAACCAGGAGAGAATCCTTTGGGAGGGAGACAGAGCTGGAGGTGGTGGGCAAATAGCAATAAGGATTATCACAATGCCAGCAATGTGGATTTGAGGATGACATGTCACCGGCAGTAAGCTATGGCAGTGAATAATACCAGAAAAATTAGAGGGTGCTTAAAAGTGGGAGGCTAAATACAGAGTCTGGGAAAATACCTCCATTTAGGGTACTTCACCTAGAGATAATGAAGTCACATAGACAGGATGAGAAGAAATGGTCAAAAAAGTAGCAGTAAAACCAGAGTGGTATTTCAAAAGACAAACAGGAAAACATTTCAATTACACAGTGAAAGTCCAGGAAGCATTTCTCTTCAGGCAGTAGCTAAGCTGTCTCTATGTGGTGATGGATGAAGTCCTCTTTTTTTTTTTAATTTGGTGTATAAGATGCATTAATTCCTGAAGCTGACATCCAGTTTACCTGCCCACCCACTAGCAGAACTCTCACAATTACATGTTACAAAGCTCTGTCTTATATTAACCTGAAATCCTTCTCTTTGCAACTTGTACCCATGACTTTTACTCTCTAAAATGAGAGTTAAGTGAAGGGTTTTATATTTATTTCCCACTTGATCTTATAATATCATTGAATAAGTAGTTAAGGTTGGGGACAGATTTCTAAGACATACTTCATTTACATAAGAAGCAACTGGCCAAAAGTCCAAGTCAGGTCAGAATCTAAGTCTTCTGACTCCCAGATGAGGGAATGGTTATCCAAGCTACATTTTCTCCTTTGATTCAAGTAGGAAAGATAAGACGAGAGGTCTTAGAAATAAGATGAGATGATATAATTTTTAAGGAAAAATTGAAGATCATCATTGTAGAAAATGTATACATTTTTTTGTACTAGGGATTGAACTGAGAGGGGCTTAACCACTGAGCCACATCTCCAGCCTTTTTTTATATATTAGAGACAGGATCTCCCTGAGTGGCTTAGGGACTCACTAAATTGCTGAGGCTGGCTTTGAACTCATGATCCTCCTGCCTCAGCCTCCAGAGCTGCTGGGATTACAGGTGTGAGCCATCATAACTATCTTTTTTTCAAATTTGATGTATCAAATTCATTAATTCCTGCAGCTGACACCCAGCTAACTGTTTTGGTTTCTGTGTGACCTGGAAAGTCATTAACCTCTCTGAGCAGGAATTTTTGCATCAGTAAAGTGGATGCCTGCTTTGTCTACCTCCAGGGTTGTTATGAGCCAAGACAGGAGCAATAGCTTTGAGTAAAATACACATGTTAAGTACAAAAAGTGAGAAGAGATAAAATAAGGAAGATGCCAACAGAACATTCAGTCATGGCCAGGCATGGTCTACCCAGCCCAAAACACAAACTCCACTTGCAGGCCCATAGTTGTAATTCAAGGAAACTCCTCTTACATCTATTGCAAAGGTCACATTGCACAACACTAACAGCTACAACCTCCAGACACAAACATTCTTTTCACTCATGATGCTGTTGGTCTGATGGAGGTTAATTTGGCTTGACTTAGTCTTATGTCTGTAGTCTCCTGGAAGGTCAGCTAGGGGCTGGCTGGTTGAGCATGCCCTAAGGTGATATAACTCTCCTCCATAATTCTCTGTTTGTCCATCATGCTAGCTTGGGCTTGTTCATGGGTGGTCACAGCTGCCCAAGAGAATGCCTCTTGGAACTTAGGCTCCCAGTAGGTATACCCATCACTTCTGCTATGTTGTATTTATGAACAAATCAAATCATAAGACTAAGTCCAAGTTCAAGAAATAAGAATGACTTTACTTCCTAATGGCGTCGGTCTTTTTAATTAGTCTATCAGAATCTTTCCCCCAGTATACTGTAGGTAGACAGGATGAGAAAGTTGCTCAAATTGAGAATGCTTTCAGAATGGAAAGGATCCCTCTAACACACAGCATCCCCAGGACAAAGCCAAGAGCCTACGAGAACAATGGTCAGAGGAGCCATTCCCAGGCAGCAGACCGGAACCTGACCATGCAGCTGTCCTCTCCTCCACGGTACAAACATTTGCTCAGGAAAATTTCAGAATCCCTAGGGACCAGTTCCTAGCTGTTTTCTTTCTGTTATTCCAATACGTGAGCAAAAGTGTTTATTGTAGTCATCTTATTCCTATTTGCTGTTGCACATTTGGTGTTTAGCAAATGTAAAACATAACATCACTGGGCATGGTGGTGCGTGCCACCATGACTACAGAGGCATAGGCAGGAGGACTGAAGTTGGAGGCTAACCTCAGCAACTTAGGCTTAGGAACTTAGTGAGACCCTGTCATAAACTGAAAAATAAAAAGGGCTGGGGATGTAGTATAGTGGCAAAGCACTCCTTTGTTCAATTCCCAGTACAGAAAGAAAAAAAGAAAGAAAGAGAAATGAAAAGGAAAGGAAAGAAAAGGACATAACTTGTCTGTCTTACAGGCTCTGAATTATAATAAGTAACATTCAAACTTGATGTCAATCACAAAGATCCTGATTGAAGTTTTGAGAGGAACTAAGACTTGAGAAAATTAATTAAGGGTACAAATATCTGGAAGACAGACAAGACCGTGGTAGTTTGCAAAACTGGCTGCAATTCATCTCTGAATTTATATCTTATGCAATGTTACTTTTTACCTATTTTGATCAATAGAGGAAATCTATTTTCCCCGCACTTTGAATGAACCTGTGCTGGTCTTCGACTTTCTTTGGCCAGTGGAATGTATAAATGCAGTGGTGTGCCATTTCTGAGTCTAGATCTCCAGAGAACTCGCCCATTTCCACTGTCTTGGCCCACCTGTCTATGCCACAAGAATAAGCCTGACTAAAAGGATGGAGAATGAGAGAAATGTGGGTCCCATTGCCTCAGCCAATAACCAGATAGGTGAGAAGCTATTTCAGTCCAAAACTCAATCTACAAGTATGAGGAAAACAGACATTTATTTTTAGAAAATAGAACTCTAATATTTTTTAAAAAAGGCACACGCTAGGCCACCAAACAGAGGTTCTCAAAGCGAATATTAAACATAGGATTGGAACCCCAGGAATCCAGGTGAATGGGTATGTGAAAACATAGACCAATGCGGGGAAGAAGCAAAGAGCAAGGATATCTGATAGTTGTGCATATCAGCAACTCATATTAGGGCTTGCTTTGACAGGCCATCTGCAGGTCAGGCCTGGTCCCTCTAACCAATTGGGGTCAAAGAGACTCAGACCACCCATAGCTGTCCTGGGGCTTTCAGCCAAGAGGGATGCATTCTGAATCCTATTTCTACCTTAATACAATTTGTTTATAACATCTAGTATAGTTTTGGAGATAATGTGAGGGAAGAGAAGAGAGGAACAGGATAAGAGGAAGAAGAATATAAAGGATATGAAAAAGAGAGGAAGAATAATTTTTATCAAGGAAGAAGGAGAAGGAAATCGATAGTTGAAAAATAAAAAGAGAAGGAAAGGAATTTTCCAGTCCTTATTAGGTTGAAGTGCTAGTGATATTTAAGTGTTCCCTTTGGATGGGGAGACATGTCGAACATTTCACTTTTGCTTTGTTTATATTTATAAACCATAAAGTCAAGCTCAGATTTCTGCTAGAAAAGCACTTTTAGAAGGCAGTGAGATCTTATCTTTCATTTTCTATAGATCAGTTTTGCAGCCTCTTGAAGTATTTATAGTTTTAATACATAACCATAAATGCCCCTAAACAAGGAATATTGTACCTTTCGATTACTATTATTGCTTTATTGTTCATCACAGCCATAAATTAGCAACATTCTCTAGCATTGCTGAAAGAGCAAGGAATTAGGTTACAATGTGAATACACAAGAACTTATTAAGGCTTTTCCGTTTCTTAAAAGTCTTTATAGTTTCCTAGTGTACCCCATAAGTGTTTCAATTAAAGAACTACTTGCCTGCTCAGTAATAGCCCTCCTCTTGGAGATAGGATTGCCTATCAGGAAAGAAAAACAAGATTAAAAGAAGGAAAATTGGAGTGTAAAACATTAAAAATGAAATTGCTATAAAAAAGGAAAGCAGGGGTTTAAATTATACATATTAAAGCCATTTAAATTGCTTAACTCTTCATGTTCTATGAGTACATGTATGCACGTATGTATCTCTATAAAGCCTGAAGCTAAGCCTGTGTTTAAGTTTGTATCTATGTATGTTGTTCTCCCAATGAGTCTCTAGTGCCATCTTTGACATTATTAATGGAGTTCTTGACCATGTGACTGATCATTATTTTATTTTATTAATATTTAATATTTTAATTGTATGTATTTATGGAATACATGGTGATCATCTGAAATATGTATATGATATATGGTGATAAAAGCAGGATAGTTAGCATTTTCATCCTTAAGTATTTCTAAAATTTTTATTAACACATAATAGTTATACACATTTATGAGATACTCTGTGGTATTTCAATAAAAGCATACAATTTGTACTAATCAAATCAGGGTAATTAATATTTTTATCTCCTTAGCATTACTTCATGTTGGGAAGCTTTGAACTTTTCTAGTTATTCACAAAATATATAATGGAATGTTGTTTTATGTCGTGCCTTGCATGAGTCTGCTGACGAGCTAGGGTCCTGGGAGATGAAAGTAAGGGACCCTCAGGAAGGACGGAATGGGATCCCACAGGAGGAGGTATGGGGTGGTCGGTCGCAGAGTCACTTCACTCAGACTCTGGGGGCTGGTAAAACTGCTCTGCAGGAGCGAGATGCAGAATCCGTTTATTCCAGAAAGTACAAGACTTAAGAATGGTCCTCGGACCAGTCATGGCCCTGAAGTTACAAACAATGGGGTACTGCTCTGTCAGGCGCACAGTCCATTAGCATAGAATGGGGAAAGTAGAAGGGGAGGGGCTGAAGGTATGGGGAGTGCTCCTACAATAGACTGTTGTAAACTATAGTTACCCCACTATTGCTATAGAATTTATGACTTCTATCTAATTGTGTTTTGGTATATGTAATTGATCTTCCTCTTCCCTTTTTCCTCTTTACCCTTCCTAGGTCTAGTGATCACTATTCTGCATTCAGATCAACTTTTAAAGTAGCCATATATCAGAGAGAACATGTAGTACTTCTCTTTGTGTGACTTATTTTGCTTAGCATGTTACCCAATTCTATCCATTTTGCTGAAAATGATAAGATATCATTCTTTTATGGCTGAATAATATTCCATTTTTGTGTATATGGTTCGTATTTTCCTTATCTATTTTTCCATCGACAGGCATCTAAGTTGATTCTGTACCTTAGCGTAATAGTACAGCAATAAACATGAGCTTGCAGGTGTCTCCTGGGTATATGCCCAGAAGCAGCATAGCTGGATCATGAAGCAGTTCTGTATCTGAGTTTTTGAGGAATCTCCATACAGCTGTCTACATTAGCTGTGCTACTTTACATTTCCATCCACAGTATGTGAGAGTTCCCTTTTGCTATCTTTTGTCTTTTGATAAGAGCCATTCTAACCAAGGTGAGCTAATGTTTTACTTTAGCTGGTTTTGATTTGCAATTCTTTGATGGTTAAAGATGTTGAGCTCATTTTCATAAATTTTTGGGCCACCTGAATTTCTTCTTCTGAATAGTACCTATTCATAGTGTTGTCCCATTTTTTAATTAAATTATTTGTTTTTTTTGTGATTGTGCTTTTTACTTCTTTATATATTCTGGATATTGATTTTTATCATGCGAGTAGTTTGCAAACTTTTCCCTCCTTTCTGTAGGTTATCTTTTCACTCTGTTGATTGCTTCTTGCGTCATGCTTCTTTGTTTGAAATAATACTGTTTATCTATTTTTGCTTCCATTGCCTATATTTTGAGTTCGTATCCAAAAAAATTGTTATCTATAGCATTGTCTGGAAGTATTTCCCCTACATTTACTTCTAATAGTTTCAGAATTGCAGGTCTTATATTCAGGTCTTTGGTCCATTTTGAGTTGATTTTTGTAAAGGGTAAGAGGGGTCACATTCCAGTATTCTGCACATGAACATCCAGTTCTCCTTGCACTATTAATTCAAGAGGCTGTTCTTTTCACAATGTAAGCTTTAGGTATCTTTGCTAAGAATCAGTTGGCTATAAGTGGATGAAGTTATTTCTGGACATTCAACTCTGTTCTATTGGTTTGTGTGTGTGCCTTTTTTATGCAAATACCTTGCTGTTTTGATTACTACAGATTTGTGTATATTTTGAAACCACTTGAATAACTATTAAAAAGGTATAAGAAAGAGATGAAGTGTATTTGTCAGCTTTTTGTTGCTGGGACCAAAATACCTGATAAGAACAAATTAAAGGAGAAAAAGTTTATTTTATTGTTTCAGAGGTCTTAGTTCATGATAGGCTGGTTCCATGCTCTGGGCTTCAGGTGAGACAACATCATGGCAGAAAGGTGTGGCAGAGAAAAGCTGTTCAGTTAGTGACATCTGGAAAGCAGAGAGAGAAATAGGCAGTCAGATAGACAGGAAGGGAACATGAAGAGCTGTAGTCTACAAGGCCACACCCACAGAAACTTGCCCATAGTACCACCAGTAGTCCATTCATCCATCAGTTGGATTAATCCACTGATGAGGTTAAAGTCCTTCCAATACAGTTATTTCCTAAAAGTCCCATTTTGAACCTTGTTGCATTGGGACCCATACTTTCAACACATGAGCTTTTCGGGGGACATTCTAGATTCTAACCATACATGAAAGTAATGACACTGATGCTACCACACCTTGGAGATAAACACCACATAGAATATATCAGGGTTAGAAATCAAATCCAAGCAACAGAAAAAATTATGGGGAACCAGGAAATCAGTAGCTTGATAATAACTCTACTAAGTAGCCTCTGTAAGTCTTTTCCCCGTACCAGTTCTAGGTTTTCTTGGGCACTAATGGGTTGCTAAAGGCATATAATATGTGGATTATTAATTCTAAGTACATATCAAGTCACTGCTATGCATTGTGGGAAATTTTTAAATGTAGGCATTGTGGGAAATTAAAAAATCATACTGTTTATCTTCGAGGGGCTTGCAGTTTGGGAGAGATAAGAAAAACATACATTTAGATAGTTACAATGCAAATGACAACCTTTCTGTCTTTTATGTAGTTTCAAGAGATTCCCAATCCACCTTAATAAAGAGAACAAGTCAAATAAGCAACAAAAACATAGCTGTGTTTGTATGTCTCTGTGTGTTTAAGTACACCATAGAACTGAGGATGCAAAGAAACACCCAGAAAATGATGATGCTTCCCTAAAAAAGGAGAGTCCCAGCCAGGTGTGGTGGCACAAGCCTGTAATCCCGGCACTTTGGGAGGCTGAGACAGGAGAATTGTGAGTTCAAAGCCAGCCTTAGCAATGGCAAGGTACTAAGCAACTCAGTGAGACCCTGTCTCTACATAAAAAACACAAAATAGGGGTGGGGATGTGGCTCAGTGGTCAAGTAACCCTGAGTTCAATTCCTGGTACCAAAAAAAAAAAATGGACAGTCCCACAATAGACCTTGTGGTGGTCATGAGAACAACAAGATGAAGCACAGGGTGTTAGTGGTGGTAGTTTGTTTTTCCCAAGCCCATTGGAGAAACAAGAGTGCAATGCAATCCGAACTGCAGAATGTGGCAAGCTCTTCCTAGGAGAGAAGAAACCCCTGACTGCTTTCATTTCCGGCCTAGTAGTGGAATGGATAAGAATCCATAGGAAATAGAGGAAAAGCAACCAACTGTTTGTCCATCTTTCATGATCCTTTTCTGAATACAAAGAGAAATATGCCAGAGGATGAAAGAAGGGCAGGAAAACTGAGATGACTCTCTTGTAGACATAGAAGGACATAACTTTCAAAACACTGTAGATGGCAAAGGAGACCTAACAGAAATCCCGCCGAGACATTCTGACCTTATACAGCATATAAGACAGTGGCCTTTTAAAAGCCAGTATCAGGGAAGCTTAGTGAAAATAGATCTTCCAAGATTCAGAGATTTGAGGATGGGGATAAAAAACAGAGACAATGCCTTAGTGATTAAAAAAAAAGCTGGCCACTTGCCAGAAGACTTTTCATGGTTCAGAAAATGAGCAGCTGAGCTGCAAAGCTTAAAATGATATACAAAGTTTCTTGAGAGCTCAGCTAAGTCCTGCTAGAAGTCAAGTCCTAATCCTGCCCTCAAAACATTTGAAGTCAGTGGTAAACTGAATTTAAATTGAAACAAAGGTCAGACACAGATTAGTGAGAGATTAATTTAACTTAATCCTCACAAATCACAGTCTGACAGAAGAATGGCATACCCAATTTGAGACAGAGTATATTATTCTGTCTACCGTTCTTTTACATATAAATCAGGCAACTTTTTTTTAAAGCACAAAGAGGAAAAAGTGAAACTCCATAGTCAAGAGAGAATAAATAGTTAATAGAAGTAGACACACAGATCACACAGATATTGAAATGAGAAAAGATTTTAAAATACATATAACAAATATGTTAATGATGTATGGGAGACGTTAGACACATGTTTCAACAGAAAAGAATTTCCCAGAGAGAAGGACACTAAGAAAATAATCAAGGAGCTGGGATTGTAGCTCAGCGGTAGAGCGCTTGCCTTGCATGCGTGAGGCCCTGGGTTCGATCCTCAGCACCACGTACAAAGCAATAAAATTTAAAAAAACATTGTGTCCATCTACAACTAAAAAAATATTTAAAAAAAAAAAAAAAAAAAAAAAGAAAATAATCAAATGGATTGCCAGGGCTCCCTTCCCAGTGTTCAATCAAGTAAGGTTCAGCACATGGTCATGAGAAAACAACCTGTGTGTACTTGTTCATGTTCTGGAAGGAAGTAGACTGGAGACACCTGGAGGGAGCACAGTCACCAATCTCTGGAACTTAGATAGAACTAGGGCCAGTTTTTATTCCACCATCCAGACAGGAAAAATGGTAGAAATTATGAGGCACCAATAAAATACTCAGAAGTACATTACCTCAGGAGTTGGACAAAAATCAACCTTACACTAGAAATGCTACTATGAAATTTATAAACCAGCCTTGAAATAATCAGATGGTTTACAAGTAACTACATTCCAGAAAGAAAAAAAAAGCTTAAGAATGTTTACAAATATTCATTAAGATACTAAAACAGATAAAATGTTACAACCAAAAATTAGATTTAAAAAATATCAACAGTATAAAGAAGGAAATGTGATTCACAATGAGAAAAACCAATCAATAGAGACAAAAATGATATAAATGATAAAATCAAATAAGCAATGGAATGAAAGTAGTTATTTTAACTATATTTTATATATTCAAAAGGTATAAAATATTTAATCATATTAAGTATAGAAGCTATGAAAAAGAAAAAAATCAAAATTCAGAAGGTAAAAATGAAATGTCTGAAATGTGAAATACATTAGAGATTAGTGGTGAATTAGACATTGCAGAAGAACAGATTAGTGAACTTGAATACATAGCAATAAATACTATACCAAGTTAAATATGAGATCTGGGGAACAACTACAAGTGGACTAATACCTATAATTGTAATGACTTAAGGGCAGAAAAAGGTTTTGACAAGAGTATTTGAAGAAATAATGCTAACTTTTTTTTCAAATTTGATAAAAATTATAAACCTACAGACCTAAGAAGCTTAACAAAGTATAAAACCATAATCACAATAATCATGAAGTAAACTACACCAAGGCACAATGTATTCAAATTGTTTAAAACCAGTAATAGATAAAAAAAATAATAACCAGAGGAAAGGGACACACAAATTATAATATGAAGAATTCCAGTAAAGATGAAATGATGAGTCCAATCATTCACAATGCTAGCCAGAAGATGGTGGAGCCACATATGTGAAGTACTGAAGGAAAATTCATCAATATAGATATTTTCACAAAGCATAAGTATTTTACAAATGAGAAGACAAAATTAAATTTTTTTTAGCCATAAAGATATAAAAGTAGTTATCAGCAGCAAGCTCTGTATTTAAGGAAGAGTAATATCAACTACATATGATTATATAACCATTTGTAACATGCTGCTAAAATAGGGTTGAGAAGAAAATTAATACTACTAAGTATAAATTTATAACTCTACTAAGTAACCTCTGTAAGTAACCTCTGTAAGTTGTAAGCATACTACTAAATGCTTACAACTAGCATTTAAGAAGAAAAGTTTCACAAACCCACATAAATAGAGTTATTGCATACTAGACAAATGTACCAAAAACATACATTGGAGAAAAGATAACCTCTAAACAAATGGTGCTGGGAAAACTGGAAATACATATGCAGCAAAATGAAACTAAACCACTATCTCTCACCATGCACAAAACTCAACTCAAAGTGGATCCAAGACCTAGAAATTAGAACAGAGACCCTGTGCCTAATAGAGGAAAACATAGGCCCAAACTTTCATCATGTTTGATTAGGCCTCAACTTCCTTAACAAGACTCCTAAAGCACAAGAAATAAAATCAAAAATCAATAAATGGGATGGATTCAAACTAAAAAGCTTTTTCTCAGCAAAAGAAACAATCAATGAGGTGAAGAGAGAGCCTACCTTTTTGGAGCATATTTTTGCAACACACATGTCAGAGCACTGATCTACAGGATATATAAAGAACTCAGAAAAACTTAACACTAAAAAATATCAAACAATCAATAAATGGGCTAAGGAGCTGAACAGAAACTTCTCAGAAGAAGATATACAATAGATCAACAAATATATGAAAAAATGTTCAACATCTCTAGCAATTGGAGAAATGCAAATCAAAACTACTCTGAGATTTCATCTCATGCCAGTCAGAATGGAAGTTATCAAGAATACAGAAACAATAAGTGTTGGTGAGGATATGGGGGAAAAGACACACTCATACATTGCTGGTGGGACTGCAAATTGGTACAACCAATCTGGAAATCAGTATGGAGATTCCTTAGAAAACTTGGAATGGAACCACCATTTGACCCAGCTATCCCACTCCTTGGTCTATACACAAAGGACTTAAAAACACATACTACAGTGATGCAGCCGCTTCAATGTTTATAGCAGCTCAGTTCACAATAGCTAAACTTTTGAACCAACCTAGATGCCCTTCAATAGATGAATGGATAAAGAAACTGTGGTATATATACACAATAGAATATTACTCAGCAATGAAAGAGAATAAAATTATGGCCTTTTCAGGTAAATGGATGGAGTTGGAGAATATGCTAAGCAAAGTAAGTCAATCTCAAAAAACCTAAGGCTGAATGTTCTCTCTGATAAGTGGATGCTGATCCATAATGGGGGAGGGGGCATGGGAAGAATAGAGAAAATTTGGTCAAAGGGGAAGAGGGGAGAGTGGACATGGGGGCAGGAATGATGGTGAATGAGATGGCCATCAATATGGTGTGACTCTATATTGTGTACAACCATAGAAATAAAAAGTTGTGCTCCATTTGTGTACAATGAATCAAAATGCATTCTGCTGTCACGTATGCCTTATCAGAATAAATCAATTTTTTAAAAAGGAAAAGTCTCAAGACATTTCCTCTTTAAGAAACTATAATAAGCAGAGAAAAATAAATTCAAAGCAAACAGAAGAAAGGAAATAATGATAAAAGCATAAATCTAGGAATTTAAAAACAGAAAAAATACTGTCACTTTGAAAAAAGCAATAAAATGGATATACCCCTATAGATTGATTAGCAAAAAAAGAGAGAGAGAGTGAAAGCAGAGAGAAGATGTAAATTACCTACATTCAGAGGAGAGAAAACACTAGAGAGAGAATCTAGGTATTAAAAAGATAATATGGGAATAAAATGAAGAATTTTATGCTACAAATTTGGTAACCTAGATATAATGAACAGACTGGAAAACACTACCAAAGCTCACTGCAATTGTCTGACTTTATTGATTGGTGGATTTTCTGCAGTTTCAGTTTTTTATGGTCAACCACAGTCAGAAATTATTAAAGAAAAGTTCTAGATATAATCTGCAGGTTTTCAATTGCTGTCCTAGGTAGTGTGATAAAATATCCCATCATCTCAGTCTGCCCTGCACAAAACATTCCATTGTTCAGCACACCCATGCAGTATACTCTTACTTTCCAACAGTAGTTGGGGGGAGCAGAGACCACATTCACATAACTTTTATTATAGTAACTATTATAATTGTTTTTTGTTTTATTATTAGTCATTTTTTAAAATCTCTTACTGAGCCTGACGTATGATTTAATCTTGGTTAGGTTATGCACATACTGGAAATGTAGTATATATAAGGTTTGATACTATCTATGGTTTCAAGAACCCACAGGAGGGTATTGGAATATATCTCCTACAGATAAAGGGGATTACTGTAAGGTAAGTTGGGTGATAATAGTCCTATATTAAAGATATTGAATTTATAGTTCAAAACCTTTCTACTAAGAATTCTGCAGGCTCAGACAGATTCAATAGTGATTTCAATCAATCATTTGAAGAAAAAGTAATGGCAAATTTGTACAAATTCTTCCATAAACTTGAAGAAAAGGAAAACATCCCAACCCAATACATAAGGCTAGCCTTACTCTGACATCAGAATTGGAAAAAGCATTACAAATCATCCCTGATTTACGATGGTTTGACACATGAGTTTTTTGATTTTGTGATGGTATAAAAGTGTTTTAGTCAGCTTTTTTGCTGCTGTGACTAAAAGACTTGACAAAAGCAATTTTAGATAATTAAAAGTTTACATGGGGACTCATGATTTCAGAGGTCTCTGTGCATAGACATCCGGCTCCATTCCTTAGGGCTTGAGGTGAGGCAGAACATCATGGCAGAAGAATGCTGCAGAGGGAAATGGCTCACTTGATGATTAGGAAGCAGAGAGAATGAGTGTCCTTGCCAGACACAAAATATGTACCCCAAAGCACACTTCCAATGACCTTCCTCCAGTCACCTCCTACCCACCTTCAGCTCCCACTCAGTTAATCCGATGAGCAGATCAATTCACCGATTGGTTTAAGAATCTCTAAGCTGAATCATTTCTCCTCTAAACTTTTTTGCACTGTCTCACACATGAGCTTTTGGGGGACACTTCACATCCAAATCATAACAAAATGCATATACATTCAGCATAAATCTTACTTTAAATTTCTTCCCAGGCTAGCAGTAGGCAGTTTGATATTTTCTTGTGATATTGGGCTGTGGTTCCCAGTAAGCCATGTGATCTCACAGGTGAAAGATGTGATTGATGTGTTGCTAAATTAAGATGAAAAATGTGTTAAGTATATTAAGTGCATTTCACACTTAATACTTCAGCTTATGATGGGTTTATTGGAATGCAACACCATCAGAGGTTGAGGAGCATTGGAACAATATTTAAAAGGATAAAAAGTCATCACCAGGTAGGGTTTATCTTTTGAATACAGTGTTTATTGATTATTAAAATAAATTAATGTAATTTATTATATTAACAAAGTAAAAATAACAAGTGATAACTTCCCTAGTTGAAGAGAAAACATTTGACATAATACATCATCCATTCCTCATAAAAACTCTTGGGAAATTAGAAAAGAAAAAGTATCTCAACCTGATTAAAGACATTCATAGCAAAACAAAATAAAACATCCTCTAACTAAACTCATACACAGTTGCAAAAAAATGAACGTTTTATTTCTAATATAAGCAACAACACAAAAAGATCCAAACTCATCAATACACTTTAACTTTGTGCTAAATTCCCAACATGCAAAAAAAAGAAACAGAAGGCTTGTGTTTCATAAATACTTCTTAAGTGAGACTCAAAAATCATGCACTATTAACAAAAATTTCAAGTTGGAATTCATCAAATTTTAAATATTGCTCCCAAAGTCATTGTTTCTAAAATTAAAAGGCAAGTCACAGCCTGAAATAAAATATTTCCAAAATATGTATCTGAAACAAGACTAATAATCCAAAACGTACTAAAGTCTCTTACAATCAAATAATTAGAGGACAAAATGTGAAGAGTGAGCAAAAGATTTGGATAAATACTTTCTAAAGAAGAGACTCAAATGACTACTAAGTTCAACTGAAAAAAAAATACTCAACATCAATACTCCTTAGAGAACATGAAATGGAAAATGAAGTGTCTCTATATTTGTTTTAGAATGCCTAAAACAAGTGCTTGATCATACAAGTCTTGGTGTGGGCATGGAGTAAATAGAACCCTCATTTACTTCTAATAAGATATACAGTCACTTTTAAAACATTTTATAATTTCTTCAAAGATTAAACATTACTTACAAGAATATCTAATGGTACAACTGCTTAGGAAAAAATGTATATTTCTTTGAAAATTTCATATGCAAATAGAATAAAACATAAGATTTCCATTCATATATCTCCAAGGGAATATATTTATTCCAAGGGAGTAAAAACATGTGTCTGTACAAAAGTTTCTACTCAAATATTCACAGTGGCTCTATTTATTATAGTCCCAAACTAGAAATAACCTCAATATCCTATGTGGAAAATCTATACAGTGAAATACTATTGCAAAAAGAAAAGGAACACCAGCAACAGGATAGATATATCTAATAATCATGCTTTCTGAAAGCAGAATGAATACTAAATGATCACTTTTATATGAAATTCAATAAAAGACAAATAAAGAAAGTAAAGATATTCAAAAATTTGTCTGTTTGAGAGATTTAAAAACTTATAAGCTCTTTGCAAGACTCACAAAAAAAAATGAACACAAATTACCAATATCGAGGATATCATTATGAAACCTACAAAAATCAAAAATCAGATATCAGGTACAATTTTATGCCTATAAACTCAATAACAAATTAAATTACAACTTTCATTTTAAAAATTGAGAAAAAGGAAATAAATAATTAAAGTAGCTTTATATCTCTTAAGATAATTGAATTTGTAATATAAAGATTCCCACAGAAGAAATTCAACATTTAAAGGAGAATTCCAATCTTATATAAAATCAAGAAACAGAAGGAACATTTTCTAATTTCTTTTATGAATCCATCAAAAACCTAATTTCAAAACCCAATATAAATGCTGCAAAGAAGGAAACTGACAGTTCAATGTACATGAGAAAAGAAATAAAAATTCTTAACAAAATATTAACAAATGTTATCCATAAGTAAATAGATAATAACCCCTGAACAAGTGGGGTTTATAAGGTAATATAACAGGAAAATCAACCAACATAATTCCCAATATTAACAGAATAGACAAGGAAAATCATATATCTCAGTAGACACAGAAAAATATAGGCACAAGTTAGAACACACTTTTGATGATAACTTAAAATAAACTAGGAATAGAAAAGAACTTTCACAGTCTATTAAAGCCTAGCTGGGAAATACATATATCTAGCATCTTTCTTAATGGTAAAATACTAAACTTTTTCTCTCCACAATCAGAGAGAACATAAGAATATATCATTTACAATAGCCTAAGAAAATCATAGACTAAGGGATAAATCAAACAATCTACCCAGAAATATATAAATAAATCTTCACTGGAAACTAAAAGCAGTGCTGAGAAAAATAAATTTAAAGACATAAATAAATTGAAAGATATACCGTATTTGAGAGACTCCATATTGTGGCCCATTCTCCCCATGTTTATCAACAGATTTAACAAAATCTGAATAAAAATCAGCAGGCTATTTTGAAAAAAATTGACAAACTGTTTCTATAATTTGTATGAAAATTTAAAGTTATCTAGAAAAGCCAAAACAATCATGAACAATAAGAAGAAAGCTGTAAGGCTCATACTACCTGACTCAAGAATATCTATAAAGTTCCAATAAGAATGATGGGGTAGTGCCACAAAGATGGACAAATAGATCAATAGAACAAATTCAGATGGTCCAAAATAGACCCACATATATAAGATCAATTGGTTTTCAACCAAATTACTATGCCAATTCAATGGGGGAAGGAAAGAGTTTATACTAAGAAGTCCAAGTTAATTTTAAATGGTGCTGTACATGTGGACGAAGGTATATATCAAATTCAATCCCCGTGCTACTTACTCCAAATACTAACATTAATTAAAAATGAGTAACAAGGGCTGGGGCTGTGGCTCAGCGGTTGAGCGTTTGCCTCATATACGTGAGGCACTGGGTTCGATCCTCAGCACCACATAAAATAAATAAAGATATTGTGTTCATCTACAACTAAAAACAAAATATTAAAAAAAAATGAGTAACAAATCCTAAAATTAGCTAGAACTTCAAGCTTCTAAAAGAAAACATTACAAAATATCTTGGTGACCTTGGGGGTTTTCTTTGTGAAGAACATGAAAAAAAATAGGCAAGCCATAGACTGGAACAAATATGGATAGGCAGATGGATGGATGGATGGATAGA
>CM053410.1:57139238-57216280 GCA_028644305.1 Xerus rutilus | reverse complement strand
ATTAAAGTTGCACAATCCTGTGATATATTTACAATGGAATACATTGCAACTAAAGAGTATTTAAAAATAGAACTGGGGGCTGGGGTTGTGGCTCAGTGGTAGAGCACTTGCCTAGCATGTGTGAGGTACTGAGTTCAATCTTCAGCACCACATAAAGATAAATAAATCTAATAAAGTTATTTTAAAAAAAGAAAATAACTTGTTAAAAAAAATAGAACTGGACCAGGAGTCAGTCATTTGAATTCCAGAATCAACATCATCCTTAGCTATTGTATAATTTTGAGCAAACCATGACTCCCCTCTAAGTCTTTGTTTCCTGTCTATATAATAGAAAAAGTGATATCTCTGTTTGCTTTCTTATGAAATAGTGGGTGGGAGGAGAGGGATCTCTTTTATGTGCAGGATTATTGCAGAGACCAAATTAATGTCCCAGGGAATGCTTGGGAAACAGTTAAGTACCATTCAAGTAAGTTTTCTGAGTTTTTTGTTGTGCTTTAAATAGAGAGCTGGCATCTCATTGATGTATAATGCTTCTCTGAATGAGGCCTTGGATTCGGCCCTTTCTTTGTCTCTCTTCATCTAAGGATTCAAGAGGACCTAAAATTCACACTCTCTAAAGGGGACGCTGCCTCTTCTATTCCCCTGTTCCCAGACCACAGCCTGTAGCTCTCATATCAATGCTACAGATGTTTTCCCTCCCTAGCAGAGTGGACAGAAACCACAGGGTCCCCTCCGCAGCTGCTGGTATCATAATTCATTGTTGAGTGGCTTATTTTCTTTTCTGACTATTGAATATGATATCCCAAACAAAGCATATTTGAAAGTAATTTAAAGGTTAACATCCTTCAACCAACCAACTAGTGGTACATGAAGATGCTTAGCACTGAAATGAGTTGCGTTACAGTACTCCCATTCAATTAGCACTGTTTGGTTGTAGTTACCACTTAATAAAAGTTGAAGCAAGGACTTTCCTAATGCTGTATTTCCAGCCAGGCAGGAAAAGGCATCTTTGCCTGGGAAGCTACTGAGCTACAGTGGCTTCTTGGGTAATATTATTCTAATACATTCTAACTCAGAGATGTTAGCTATCTTACATTAAAAAATGTTATAAGAGGATATTTAAGAAGTCCATAAATCAGTATTCATTGTGGCACTAGAGATGCTAATTTTTAAGGAGGAAATAATGTATGGCGTTTTGCTAGAATTCCGTATGACCATTTTACTGCAACAGAGTTGTAGAGATAAAAAGAGTTGTTGCTTTCACTGACTCTAACTCTCATTTATGAAGGGAAATACACTTGCATATCTTTTACCAGAGGAGACGTAATTGTTATTCATGTTGAGAAAGAGGCTTATTAGCAATTTTATCATAGAGATTCAGATAGAAATAAAAGCATTTGGGTTATTATAAGATATTAATTATGAATGTTGGCCAACTGCAGTAGTAAGTTTCTTTATGTTATAAGGTGCAAAATTATCTGCTTATTTGGTGGATGCTTAAAAGCACAGCAGCTTTGGTCTGAATTCACACCCTTTTCGTCACATGTATAAATATCTGTAGAGCATTCAGATTATGACACTCTGTTTCAAGTAACTCATTTGTTTCAGGGAACCATAGCCAAGATTTCTTAGTTATAAACTGTTCCATAAAGTTCATTGTCATGCTTTCATTTTCCTCTCAAGTGATAACAGCGTTTCCCAGTGCTTTTTGGTATTTATTCATACAGAAGGCATTTATGGAGTGATTTCTGTGTGACAAGAACTCTGTTTAGATCTGGGAATACATTTATAAGCAAGAAAGACATAATTTATCAGAAAAGGTTTTGTAGAGAACCTCCATCTAATCTGAGATATAATGGATCAGTAGCAATTGTAATGTGAGAGCAAAGAAAACTGTTCTAGGTGGGTACGAGAATGGAAGAAGAGACTGAGTGAGGGTCAGAGAGGACCAAGCAGCTGCTCAGGGCTTGATGTTCAATATGGTGAGAGCGTAAAGTTCGACTAGGGGTGTAGGAAGAAATAAGACTGATAGGAATTGGTAAGACTTGGTCTTACGAGGGAGTACACATCCTATAAGGCAGTTGGTGTTTTTTATCCTATGTGTATGAAGGATTCTAAGCAGACCAGTGAAATGATTGTATTGACTGTAGTGTGGGAAATGGATTGGAATGTAACAAAACTGGAAGTACTTAGGAGGTTATTGCAATAACCCAGATGCAAGTGGTAAATTTTGTAGTATAAAAGCTGATGCCTCTTATTTTCTGCTTGGATTGGGAAAAGACTATCTGAGAATGAGATCAAAGGAGAGGTGGTATTATAAAGATTTGAGAACAGTAGAGGAAATTCAGACTAGGAAACAGAAGGACTGCCAGGCAGCACTAAGGACCACAGTGGTGAGGGAGAGCATAAGTTATAATGGCACCTGCAGATTGCAGCATCTTCTCCATGACACTCCAAAGCATCTGAGCACATGCTTCCAGGGGGCAACTTGACTCTCTATCAAAAGGCTGAATGAGGAGATGAAAGAAAAATAAACCGAGAAATTAAGTAAGTAAATATAAGAGGGGGCTAAATATAGAGGGCAGAGCAAAGACTTGTGGTCTGAGATCAAGCAAGCATGTAAGGACGGAGAAGAGGGTTGGCTAGCGGGACATATAAGACATTGATCTATCTCAAAGATTCAGATGTCCCTAGTGATTAAAATATCTAGGTGGGGAAATGTCTGGATTTCAGCTTCCTTTTAGGAAGAACCCTGTACATGTTTTGATTCTACTGCAAGGGATGTGGTCTGGTTTTGCTTGTTCCCTGTGTGGTATGGTTTGAATGTGATTCGTCTTCAATGGGTTCATGTTTTGGAAGCTTGGTCCCCAGTGTGGTGAACTTGAGAGGTGATGGGATCTAAGAGGTGGAGCCTAGTGGGAGAGGGTTAGCTTATTGGTGTTGCTGCTGTCTGAGGGTATTCAGGTGATTATCTCGGGACCTTAGTTAGTTCCTATGAGAATGAGTTGTTATAGAAGACCAAGACAGGCTGCTGAGTCTCTCTCTGGTCTCTTGTCACATCATGTGATCTGCTCTCTGGTATGTCCTTTATACCACGATGCCACCCACCATCAGGCCTTTACTGGAAGCCAAATAAATGGAGCCCCCTGATCTTGGATTATTAACTCCCAAAACCTTGAGCTAAAGAAAACCTCTTTTCCTTATCATTATCTAGCTTCAGGTATTTTGTTAAAGCAATGGAAAACAAACTAATATACTGTATTTCTGGCTTATCTTTCTTTCTTTCTACTCTTTAACATTAAATCAAGTTTATAACCTCTGTAAGGTTAGGGTTGAGAGAGGAAAGAAAGTCAAGGGAGCAGAAAAAGTCTTATTGGACTGGTACTATACAAAGAGTCATCATTTATAAAAGCATTTGTACTCACTGGCTTGGCTAATAGGTATTGTTTCTTCCATAGGAGTTTTGCGAAATTTTTGGATATACCTCTTCCTGACCACAATACTGGGGATCTCTTACCCCTAGTTCCCCTGACACAGTCAAATGTGTCTCTTCTTTTTGGTTAATTATTATTCTGCCCTCCACCCTTGAGCACTCAGTGGTATATATCCAACTTTTTACTGTGGAGATCTCATTGCACTCAAAAAGTCTCCTGGGCAGGATTACCTACTACTCACAATGGCCACATCTGGGCCATAAGCAAAAGGATAACTTGGGCTAGTTGTGGTGGCCACGGAAGTGTTCCACTCACTTAGGAGAGATGCCCTCAAGAGCACTATGTTGCAATATTCCTACAGAGTGACCTAGCACCCCAAGGGTTCTAGAAAACAGTCAATACCACCTGGTGCAGAATTCTTCCATTGGGCACACAACCCAAGGTCTCTCCATGGGCCTTGCTGAAATGTCCTCAGAATTTAGCAGCAGCCTGAGACTCTTCCATCCTATTCTTCCTTCTCTCTTCTTTCTCAGTGTTAGACTTTCATCATGGAAGAAAGCTCTCCTTGCTTTCTTTTACCCCTTATTTCTCTGTCCTTCAGGTGATTCTCCCAATAAACATGGCGTATTTGATGACATCTTGCCATTTGCTTCTTGGAGGACTTGAATGTCATAGTTATTATTTCTCAATAGCAGCTACCACAGGCTGCCTAATCCAGTCGCTGAGCCTTTAGAATTCACAGCTGTGGGTTCAATCCATCCTGGACCTACACTTCACAGGAAGTTCTCCAAGTGATCTTCTCTCTTATGCAAACACAGGACTTGTTTTAGTGAGTATGGTAAGACATGGGGACATGGAAATGACATCACAAAGAAGGAGCATGTTATACTCACGGATCTTTACAAACAGGAGGCATGCCACACCATGTAGGGCCACATGGGGAAGCACAGAGTCTGTCAGGAGGCAAAGGAGGGCAGTAAAAACTGGACAGGAGCTTTTGTAGTGTCGCCTGAAGCTAGAAACAGACCAGGACTGGGTCTGCACAGGACGGGCACACTCAGGACTGGCTAATGGGAATAATTTCACAGGGCTCTGGTGCATGGTACTGTCCTATCTGTCTGTCTGTGACCTTGCCCAGGGGAGAATAGGGCAGATGGATAATGGCCTGATAATGAAGACCCTTGGGGAATAGGCTTTAGTTTGCTTAGTAGGCGTTTGTTATCCATAAGTATCAGCGAACACTGGGATGAACAGTCCCCTTATAGTTGAGGAAGGCCCAAGATGTCAAAGAAGCAAAATACAGGAAATAAAAACCCAGAATTAATACATCTTTACATTTACTCTGTTGCTTACATGTGCTAAGGATGTTAGGGGGAGAAGCTCACCGCACTCAGCAAATGCTGCCTATAGGAAAGTCCTTCTCAATGCCCTTCATCCTCTCCAAACACTTTTTAGAGGTGAATATACAAGTAATAAAATATGGTTTTTGATGTATTTTTTTCCTGAAACGTATTCTTGGCCAGGTTCTGTGCAAATCCCACAGAAGTGGTCTAGAACCTCGCTTTGATCTCAGCCAAATTTGACCCAGTTTTGCTTTTATGCTGTCACTCCAGATTACCCCTAGATTTCTCAGATCAAGAGTGCTATCTTCCATTTTTTCTTATAATAATCTCACCTAATTGTCAAAGTTTCAACTAAAATATCACTATATTTATGAAGTTTTCTTTGTTCAAGCCGCATGTCCTTTTCCCTTCCTGTGAATTCCTCTCATTCTCATCTTTATATCTGTTTCTCTTCAGAGATTTTCTGTTTGCTTGATTTTCACATTTGGCTGTGTGTTACTAGATATTGCAGCAAGTCAAATGTTAGGGCCTTAGAGAAGAGGTTTGCCTGGAAATTTAAGGAGTTATCATCAGGACTCTGACTCCCACGATGATCTCTAGATGTCTTGGGAGAAATAACACAAGCGTCTGTTGAATCGGTGGTCAGAATCCAAAGCACCAACGTTCAGCTTCTGTCAAAAATATTGGAGACATAGTCTATCAGGACTGATAACAATGATGTGAACAAAATGCAGAGGATTCCTGTTGACATAAAGAAGAAATAAAGGTGCTTGGGCCACTGAAGGACAAAGATTTTGAAGTACAGTTATACAACGATGTAGCACTTGTGTGTGTATGTGTGTGTGTGTGTGAGTGTGTGTGTGTTGTGCTGAGGATTGAACCTAGCGTCTTATGCTTGCTTGGCAAGTGCTTCACCTTTGAGTTAGAACTATTTCCTCTCTGTTTAGCATTTGGAAAGTAAGAACATAACAGTGACAAGATATTGTCATAAAAATATTTTTTTAAGTTAAAATCAAAAGAATAGTCAAAGACCCATAAAGTCAAAATTTCAATTATAAACTCATCCTAAAATATATCAAATATTTTGATAAAGATGTAGAAATTAAGATATGTAGTAAAGGCACTGTGATATCAAAACATTCGAGGAAATAGAATTAGGAGCACAGAAAGGTCTGAACACATCTGAGACCTTTTATATAATTAGAAGAGATATATGAAATCAGTCAGAATTAAAATGATTTTCAAGAAATTGTCTTTTCATATGGAAAGTAAAACAAAATTAGATTTCCATATCAACCAAAGTAAGAAAACAAACTCTAAAACTGTGGGAAAAAAAATCCTTTTAAACTATTAGAACATAATGTATAAAAGAAACAGTGAAACTTTCAAGTAGGAATGCATTTCTCAGCTACAACAACAAAACAAATTTTCAAAATGTGAAATTTCTGTGGAACCAAACACCATAAATAAAATGAAGATTTATACAAAGTGAGGAAGAGTTATAGCATATAGAACAGGCAAAATACTAATATTTAAAATATAAAGAAACTATTCAGAATCAATTGAGAAGTAGACAAATTGAAAAATAAATGAAAGATGCAAAAAGGCAATTCACAGAAGATGAAATTCTCAGAAAAAATAAAAATGAAAAAATGTTCCAACTACCTTTAATCAAGAGAATCCAAATAACAATAGCAATGACATACTCTTCAACTCCACTGGAATAGCAGAGATCTGTAAATCAGATGCTATCAAGTTTTGGCAGGAAAGAGGAGAAACAAGAACTCTGAAACACTCTGGTGAGAATGTAAACTGGCACAAGTATTTGAAAGAGCAATCTGGAAATTTCTAGTCAAATTGTATGTGTATAACCTGTGATCTGGCAAAATTCTCCTCTGTGTGCACAAGGAGACATCTTCAAAGATCCTCAGTGAAGTCTTGTGAATCATGGTAAAATCAAACAAACAGAAAAGTGGGGAAAAACAAATGTCCATTAAGCAAATAAAGGATAAATGAAGTAATATAGGACATATTGCGCGGTTATTAGAAGAGATGTACTAGAGCTATGCGTAATGATATGGATCTGCTAATCTAACAGACAGAAAAAGCACATTGTGGAATGAAATTTATAATATGACATAATTTAAAAATTAAAAACAGTATAATACTGTATATTTTAGCAGATAGTTGTACACACTGTTAAGGATAACATATGTGCATTGTACTCTAATAGTTTTAAAGGATTTTTAGTGATGGTGTAAAAATTCTTGATAGCATTAACTAAAAAGAAAGTAAGAACATGGACCATGAAGGAAAACTGAGAGAACTTTAACTTTAGCAGTTGTATTTCTTTTTTCCCAGGGCTTTGGGAGGCTGAGACAGGGGAATCACGAGTTCAAAGCCAGCCTCAGCAACGGCGAGGCGCTAAGCAACTCAGTGAGACCCTGTCTCTACATAAAACACAAAATAGGGCTGAAGATGTGGCTCAGTGGTTGAGTACCCCTGAGTTCAATCCCTGGTAGTAGTAGTTGTAATAATCATAATAATAATAATAAAATATAAAAAATAATTTAGTGGTGAATGTATGTGTGTTATAGTATCATCAGTGATTTTTCTATATTTGACTTTTAAAAAGAAAAACTTAAAAAGTTAGGAAAGAAAATGGAAAGAAAGAAAACTTGAAATAGCCTCTAAGGAAAATTGCAAAAAAGAGAAGGGAGAAAGAGAAGCGGATTGAGGAGGAGAATCTAAGTAACAAAACTAGGAAACTAAGTGAGAGGTCAGACGCAAATGCTGCTAAGATCTAGTTCAAGCTCTTCCTTATTTCCAAGTGTGATTGGCTATCTGTGGACACATCTAGGCCACTGAATTTCAAAGGATTCACTGAATCCCATTGTCTGTCTGTCACCCATACCAACGGGTGCAATACTTTTCCTATAAAAGGTGATCCTCAGATGTATGTTGACTGAGTCAGAAGGTGAAAATATAATTTTTCCAGTCACTCAAAAGATTAGTTATCTGCTTTGAAACAGAGCAAGAAAACCAGGAGAGTGGTCTGCAACAGGGGGACTTGGTCTGGAATGCTTTGAGGAGCCCCCACCTGTATGTGTGACAGCTGCTCACACAATGGAACTTGTAGACAATTAAAAAAAAAAAAAAAAAAAGCAAATGGGTACTGGGCCAAACCCTTTTCATTGAAAAGGGTGCGATAAAGATATTCTCTAACTGCCTGGCATGGATCAGTAACAAAATCTGATCTATGAATCACCAATGGCTGGGTGGGAAATGCCAATCAACATTAATTTAGTACTATGAATGTCCTGGCAGGAGGGACAGGAGGCCATCCTGCTAAATCATATTCAAATTAGCCAAGGTGGGCAGCTGTCTCTCAGATAGTGCTGGTGGAGGACAATGCAAGACAGATGATTTACCAATTAAACGAATCAGGCTTCTCAAACACTGATGGCCTGAGGACTGGGGTGCCATGTGTTTCCGCCAGACACAGATCTGTTTCCATAACCAAATTAGGCTTCAAGTTTATAACTCATATGTCTAACCCTCCCTACTTTGTCTCCCGCCCCCTACACACACACAAAGAGGATTGCATGTTAATGAACAGAGCTCAGACTTTCTCCATTTCTCCACTTGTCAAAATCTCTTTCACCTTCAAAACCAATAGTAAATCACACGTTCTGCTTGAACAGTCGCTCAGACAAAACCCCTGCCAAATGGCTATCATAGGAAAGGGGCCTTTGTTAGAGCGTAAGCATTGTGTTTTAAAAAGGCAAAGATAACCCATGTGGAAATGGAAAAGCTTGTCCTGGCCATTCTTCTAAAACTGCAATATGTCTGGTGCAAACTGGAATTCAAAAACAAATTCGAGCACCGGTTTCCAAGGGACAATCAAACCAATGAGAAGTCTAGGGAATTATCTAACAATAGCAATGGACAGAGAGTAGAAAAGTATGCAGTGTGCTTTATATTATCTCTTGTCTATCAAAGTAAAGAGTTTAGTGTTTTTATTATTTCACATTTTATATTCTCCACTTGACAGCTGGGGAACCAGAAATGTTAAGTACTTTTCCTAAAATCACAGAATTAAGGCTTACTAATAAAAAATATGTTTCTCTTTCTACTATAGTATATTATTTCTCTAATTTTTTTTCTAATTTTGAATATCTATACATATAGATCTAAACAGCAGGAAACCATGGAGATGCTATTTAAGAAAATGTATGGCTCCTGTTACTAAAAAAGAAAGAAATGAGCTATGGGAGAGAAACAAGAAGAAAGACAACAAAAGATAAATAAAAGAAAAAATCAGAAAATAATAAAGGAGAAAACAAAGACTATACAAAGAAAAAAATAATATTCAGAGATTAAGATAAGGGAGATTTGTTCACCTTCATTTTGGTTCTGAAAGTTAAAACACACTCCAATTTGTCTTTTTAAATTTGTTTGTAGAGAAGTAGATGGCACACAGTAAAATCTTAATAAGTGTACTGGATGTTGCAGAATTAACTAATGAACCCCACAAGATAAAAGCCTCAGACCAGCAAAATTTTTTTTGTTGGGGGGGTGGGTATCAGGGACTGAATTCAGGGGCACTCGACCACTGAGCCACATCCCCAGCCCTATTTTGCATTTTATTTAGTGATAGGGTCTCACTGAGTTGCTTAGCACCTTGCTTTTGCTGAGGCTGGTTCAGCAAAACTCGTGATCCTCCTGCCTCAGCCTCCTGAGCAGCTGGGATTACAGGAGTGCACCATTGCACCCCGCCCAGCAAATGTTTTGGAAGACAAACAGTGAATGTGAAATTGTGGACCAGAACGGGTCTTAGAATCTTTGAAAAAATATAGCTAGAGCAAGTCTTTGACACAATTGATTGCACAGACCCGATTTTACCAATGAGCAGATGGAGAAAAGAGAAGAGACCCTTCAGTATGCGTAGCAGAATCAAGGTTCTGTCCTTCCTCACCCCAAAGCCACCTATTAGAAGTGAATAGACTTCCAGAAAGGAAGGAAAAGACTACTATGGCCCAGGCACTATGCTAGATGTTTTTTAGGGGACTCGAAAGCAGCTTCTGCAATGGTCTACCTTTGTTAGCTGAAAGATTGGATATGTAGTTTGGCGTGCTAAATGCAAATGTAAATATTACCCATTGTGAGTCCAGAAAAGGTAATCATATCACCTTTATCTCCTGGAAGTGGTTGAAGAGCTTGGTTAAATATATGAACCTAGCAAGCCAATGGGTCTATTTTTGTAACAATCCTGGAAATCTTTTGTCAATTTTCTAAAGGATGTTTAGAGAGCTTATTAAATCTGGAATGTTCAAAGGGGAAAGACTTCATTAATATTTTCAAGGTTCTGGTTTAAAAATAAGAAACAAGGTAGATTAAAAGAAATGTTTTTGTTTTTTAATATGCTACAGCTATAACACGATATAACAGGATCCAGGATATTGATACTGGAATGTATCTAATGTTATATTTTTAAGGAATTATTTTGAAAATGATACAAAATGAAGTTTACAGGTAGAGCTCAGCCTTTCCGTATAGTAATACTCTAAGCCAATGTGAGAAAATTACAGGCTGTGCCACTGGGCAGATATCTAGCCCACAGATTTTGATGAGAGCTTGTATGGCGAATGCACTTAGAGAAAAAAATAAATATAGATGATACCTCTGTGATGATGGGTTCACCCTCTTCTACAACCTGGAATAGGGATGAGGAAGCATTTGTACCCATTCTCTGAAATATCTGCTTCACATGCTGATGTTACTGCCAAAAGACTAGCAATTACCTGGACATGATTAGGAAGGAAGCTGAGAATGGACAAACAATATTATCATTCTGTTCAAGATCAGGATGGAAAACTGTGTGTCAGTTCAATGCAATGCATCTCTTAGGAGATAGGTGAGAAGAAAGCTGAAGAAAGCCCAGAGAAAAGCATGAGAAAGAAAGGAATTAGCATGAAGACACACTAAAATAGGAGTTGGTCTATAAACACAAAGATAATGGGAATTTAGCATGCAAGTGTGGAGGGAACAAACACTGAAATAAAGAAGTTAGTCTCAGATTTTTTTTAACTTGAATAGGGGCATTTCAAAAAAAATAAAGGCATTAGTTCTGGTTCTGCTACTAAGTAGCTATTTGACCTTGAGCAGTTCCTTTAATCTCTGGAATTCACTTTCTTGATCTTTAAGATAAAGGAGTTAGGATGCATTAAATCCAATCCCATGCACCCAGTTTTTATTGAGCTACCATTATGAACTCTCTGAGAGCTACAAAGTTGTAGGACACTTGATCTGTGTCATCAAAAAACGTACAGCCTAGTAAAACATGTTCAAATTGTGTGTGTGTGTGTGTGTGTGTGTGTGTGTTTTCTTTTAAATACAGATTAGGGCATGGTAAACAACTGCAGAGACACAACATGCTGATAGAAAACTGGAGGAAGAAATTTGCCTAGTAACCTGATTCCTGAACTGTGGGCAAAGGAGTCTCTGTTTATGTTTACAATACCAAATTCATTGACTTGTACTTAAAACTCAGTAAATAACTGTTGACTGTAGATCGTAGCATGTAAATTAAAAATTGAAAGGTGAATAAGATTGCTTTCTCATGAAAGATGGATTTGGGAAATCATTTATGTTTGAGAGATTTATACAGGCTAATGTTTAAGAGGGGGGAAAATGTCAAGTGTTTATAGAAGGAAGAACGACTGGTTTAGCTATACAAAGGATTGTGTAAGAGTCGGGGATTGATGCTGAAAAGATACCAAAAGAGGTGCTGGAATTCCAAGGGCAAGAACTTCTATCTAGATCCATTTAATGTTTATAATCAGGAGATCAACTTGCTTAATACCTAGTTTTTTGAAGATTATTCTGAAGATTGATTAGAAAGAGCTGGTACTGAAATAGCAGTTAGTGCTTATGAATCCTTCCAGTTTTAAGAGGAAGGCAGAGATGTGAGTCAGAAAGAAGGAAACTGAAAGTTTCAAGTGATCCATAGTTTTGGTCAGATACAGCAGCAAACCAGGACTTGTAGCACATGCCTGTAATCGCAGTGACTTGGGAGGCTGTTGCCGGACTGCAAGCCTGAGGCCAGCCTCAGTAATTTAGTGAGCCCTTAAGTAACTTAGCAAGACCCTGTATCAAAAAAAAAAAAAAAATAGGCTGTGGGTGTGGCTCAGATAAAGCACTCCTGGTTTTGACCCCCAGTACCTGACTCCCCCGAAAAAAGAAAGAAAGAAAGAAAAAAAATGCAGCAAGTTTGAGTAGGATGAGGAGTAGGAAGATGGTCTTGATCTGGTTTATTACATTAATGACCTTCCAAAAAGTCATCTGGGGAATTTGGGAAACTTGTTAATTTTTGGTATTCAGCAAAATTAACAAGTTTCCTCATCTTTGAAGATTCTGATTGAGAAGGACTGGGGACTGCCAGTGACTTTGGTGCTGCTAGTACACAGATCACATTTTTAAGAAATGCTAGGTAAGTATAATTTTCATTCAGAAGATGAAAAACATGAAATTACCTAATCTGGGGACTATTTCAATGACCAAATCAAATCAATAGCCTGGTTGATCTGATCATCTGTGCAGAAAGTAGCCATTACCATGGCAAAGGAAGGAAGAACATTCAATAAAAAATGATTGATTTATTGTTCATATAAGAGAGCAACATAGACACAGATTTTGTTTGAAATGATTTGTATGAAAAATAAAAGGTACCTTAGCTCAGAGGAAATGTGTTTTTTCTTCTTTAAATAATTTGATATCCATAACTTTTTTAATAAAACATGTATTTTAAAAAAGGGCAGATATTACATCTCAGCTTCTGCCATAGCCTTGGTCTTTATGTTCTCCCATTCAGTAGTTGGAGAGAGAGTGATTAATTTCTTGTTTTCATTGTTGCTACACTCCCCTGCACTTCTTGATTGCTGCTGGGACTGGAACTAAGAAAATGACAACAGGAAGAATGTTGTTGTGGCATTTCCAACCCACTGGATCTAGGAGATATTTGAAATCTTGCTAGGGAGCTGGTCCTCAGGAGAGTGTCTCCCTTCTTCATTTAACTACAGATGTCTTTTTAAAAATATGTATATCATACAGAAGCTTGTGTTTTTAGTGTATGGTATTCAGGAATGAGTCATTGAGATGGAATTTTGCTGGCATTCAGGTTACCCTAGAACACCCCATTATACAGAACAATCCAGCTATGAACTCAGAAACTCTAAGACCTAGGTTCTAGGCCCTTGTCTACCCTCAGTATAATATGGAATCTAGGAAAGAGTTTTAACATTTCTGGGATCATAAGAACTTCTAAACTAGAAAATGCTAGTGATTATTTGGTACAAACCTTTTAATTTATAGCTAAGGAAACACATGGTCTTGCCAGAGAAATGACTACCCTATGGTTATCTGGTTGATAGAGGCTTTTTAGTCAGCTTTTTCATTGCCACCAATAAAATATCTTGACAAGAACAATTTTAGAGGAGGAAAGTTTAACTGAGGCTCACAGTTTCAGAGTTCTCAGTCCAAAGATGGGTGACTCCATTGCTCTGTGCCCAAGGAGAGACACAACATTATGGAGGAAGGGTGTGGAGAAAGAAAGCAGCTCAGGACATGACAACCAGTCAGCAGAGAGCTCCCCTCACCAGGGACAAAATGTAAAGCCCAAAGGCACGCCCTTCAGTGATCTACTTCCTCCAACCACACCCTACCTGCCCAGGTACCACCCTATTAATCCCTATCAGTGGATCAGTGCACTGATTAGGTGAGGCTCCACAACCCAGTTACTTCACCTGTAAACCCTCTTGCATTGTCTCACACATGAACCCCTGGGGACACTTCCTATCTAAACCATACCAGTGACTCTTGATGGAATTAAAACCAAGGCATCTTGACTCCCCAGTCCTATCTTTTCCACTGCACTCACAGCTTGGGGTATGCACCAGGAAAGCACAGCCGTTCCTCATTAGAAATAAAGAAGCAAAATAAGCCCCAGAGCAATTACCAAATTTCCCATATCTCACACTAATATTAATGCAAAAAGTAGACACTAACACCTTGCCAATGTGTTTCCCATGTGTTAGGAACATTGCCAAGCATGGAGTATTCTATAATACTCCTAGTCCAGTGTTCTTTCTATTTACCATTCAGTGCATAGAAAAGAAATCCACCATCTTCTATGGATGGTACATTTAATAGCCCCAGAATTCTTGACTGATAAAATCAGGACTGGAACCAATATCTTCTAACATCTAGTCTAGTGTTTCATCCACAATAACATACATCATACTCCCTGAAATGATCTAACCAAGGAGAACTTTTGGTTTTTGGCACCAGAAATCACAAAGCAGAGTGGGGGTCATTATCTCTTCCCTCTCTTAACACTTATAAAAAAGTAACCTTAAAAATGACTAGTGAAAAAAGTAATTTTTTTCCTAATTCAAAACATGAGGGAGTCTCTGGATTGTGCTCTATTTCTTCCAGAAGCAGTGTTTCTAAGAAGGACTTTTCCTTTTTATTTTACTAAAATTTCCCACTTAGGGCCACATCGGTGTGGATGCATTAGTATAAAGAGCGCTGGTGGGCTTGCATGGAATTTGTAGACGCATCCAGATCACTTCATAACTTCCTGTGGAATATGCCCAGTGATGGGAAAGAGAAAGGAAGGATGGGAGAGTTCTGGAATCCAAAAGTCACCAGAATTCAGAGTCCTCTGTCTCTTACTGTTTGTTTCCTCCATTACTTTAAGCGTTAGTATGTGAAAGGATTTGAATGAAGAATTAAATAATAGGATATTTGCAGCTAGTCTTGAAGAGAATTAGTGGAAAATGAAATGAATTGTCCCAATCAGGGAAATTTGTGCAGGAATTTCAAAATCTCCTGAGTCACTATTCATAGGCACAATTCCCAAAGCTCTTGGTCTCAAAACTCCTTTATTGACCCTAAAGAAATGAGTGAGGAAATTTATATTGTTTCACTTTTAAATTTTTTTTCTTTAATTTTTGGCTCTATAAACAGCTATATTCTCATATAGTTTTCTGCAATCAGTCTTTTGTGCTTATCTTGTTCCAGTTGAAGTATATGAAGAAAATTGGGCCTCATCCAAATATGTAGTTGGAAAACAAAGAATTTTAATAGCTTTACATATAATTGTGGTTATTCATCTTTGACATCACACCCAAACTGAACAAATAGTTTCTTAAAGACTTGTTATAATGTGGAATCTGAAACCATATTAATTTTTCATATTCTGCTATATCAAAATCCATGGGTTTCTTTTGTACATTAAGTGGATCTTTTACCAAAGTGTGATTTTGTAACACCATGTATTGGTCATTTGGAAAATTATTTCTTAAATGATTCAGCTCTTTCAAATATTGACATATTTTGTTATTCGATATCAAAATCATCTCATTCATTATATCAATGAATAGTTTGGTAGTTATATCAACTATCAATCTCATCAAAAAGTCTTTAAGATTTGGGAAATTGTCAAATTTACAGTGCAAAAAGCAGTTTTCCAGAATTCTAATTTTGCCTGAAAGCACAAATATTATCATTGGAAAAAAATAATGTCAATTGCTTTCTTTGAAGTGACAGGCTTAGTTAATTTGTTTTTCAAAGAAAAGTCTGCCAAATGGAGCCAAATCTAAATAGCCATGGCTTGTTGGTCTGCCTTTCATTCTATAGTTCATTCTATTGATGGCACATGAAAAGAGAGACTAATTCAAGCCACAGTTTAAAAAATTGCAGTGTCTTTGGTCTGAGCCAACCAATCATGCTTTGCAATGCATTTATGCACTTTCTATATATCTTCAATTTTGAAAAACTGAGTATTAAAAAACATAACCCAGATTCAAGGTTTAGTAAAATTAGTAATTTTATTTCTTCATCAAAATGCTCTTAATCTGCCTTTTTCCTTCTGAACTTCCATCCTTTCTCTATCTCTTTCTCTCTTTCCTTCCTGCTCCATTCTTTCTTCTTTGAGAGCAAGTTAGGGAAGAACACAATGACTGCTAGTACATTTTGGTGACATTGCCTTAATTTGTACTAGAGTGCTAACATTTGACCCACAATTTCCTTGCACCATCTCTGTAATGTCAAGATTGTGAAAAATAATGCTTTTTATCATTATGAAAAGAGTTTTGACAATAAAATGAAGAAAAAATAGCCTTTTCAACAAATTGTACTAGAACAACTAGACATCCAAATGCACAACAAATGAGTCTAGACAGAGACCTTACACCCTTCACAAAAGTTAAATCAATATGGATAAGAGACCTAAATATAAAATGAAAAGCTATGAAACTCCTGGAAGACAACAGAGGAGAAAATCTCAATGACCTTTTTAGAATTTTTTATCAAAAAATTGATAAGCTGAATGCATTAAAATCAAAGTTTCCTACTCTGTGAAAGACACTGTCAAGAGAATGAATAGAATAAGCCACAGACTGGAAGAAAACATTTGCAAAATACATATCTGACAAACAGCTATTAAGAGTTCTTGAAACTCAACAATAAGAAAATGACTTGATTAAAAACTGGGCCAAAGACCTTAAAAGACACCTCATCAAAATAGATAAATGGATGAAAAGTAAGCATATGGAAAGAGTCTCTGTTTCTATGTCCTAAGGGAAAGGCAAATTAAAGTGACAGTGGAGTATCACTATCTACCCAGGAGAATGTCCCAGATCCAAAACCCCAACATCTAATGCTTTTGAGGATGCAGAGCAACAAGAATTCCAATTCTTTGCGAATGGGAATGCAAAATTGCACAGAAGATAGTTTAGTGGTTTCTTATAAAACTAAAAATACTCTTACCATGCAATCCAAAAATATTGCTTCTTGATATTTACCCAAAGGAGCTGAAAATGTCCATATAAAAATTTGAACATAGATATTTATAGTGGGCTTATTCATAATTGTCAAAACTTGGAAGCAAGATGCTCATCAGGTCAATGCATAATTAAACTGACACATCCAGTCCAATTAAATATTATTTACCTGTAAAAAGAAATGCGTTATCAAGCTCTGAAAACTTAAATGCATTTTCTAAGTGAACAATGCTGGTCTGAAAAGGCTACATATATTCTGTATGATTCAAATTATATGACCTTCTAGAAAAGGCAAAACTATGGAGACAGTAAAAAGATCAGTGGTTGATAGAGGCTGGGAGGTTGAGGAAGGAGAGATGGATAGTTGCAGCAGAAATTAAAACCACTCTGTATGGTATTACAGTCATAAACGCTTGCCATAACTTTTGTCCAAACCCATTGAATGCATGACACCAAGAGTAAATTGCCAACTCTGGATGACAATGATGTGTGAAGTAGGTACAACAATTGTAGCGAATCTATGGCTTGAGTGGTGGGTGATGCTGGTAATGGGGAAGGATATGAATATATGACAGAGACTGTACCTTCAGCTCAATTTTGCTGCAAACCTAAAACTACTCTAAAAATATAGTCTTTGACCTCAAAAACCCTCTAAAAGTTTCTTAGAGACTCCTCAGACCTCATTTTATGAATTGCTCACCTATATTGTCTATTTTTTACATGCCTCCTTGAGAAAGGCGTTGGAATCCTCTTATTACTATTACTAATTTTTAATTGACAAATTTGTACATACTTATAGAGTACAAGATGGTGTTTTGATATATGTACAAGTAGTGGAATAGCTAAATTAAGTAAATTAACATGCATTACCTACCATACCAATTTTTTTGTGGTAAGAACTCTCGAAATCTACTCTCTCAGTAATTTTCAAGTATACAACATATTGTAATTAATTCTAGCCACCGCTATGTAAAAACTTCTTAAACTTATTCTGACTGAAATTTTGCATGCTTTGCCCAAGACTTCTGTAAACCTCCACTCTCCCCAAGTTCTGGTAACCACCATTCTATTCTCTGCTTCTATGAATTTGACTCTTTCAGATTTATTTCACAAATCAGGCAGCATTTACTTTTCTGTGCCAGGCTTATTGCATTTAATATAGTGTCCTTCAGGTTTATCCATGTTATCATTAATTACAATATTTCATTCCTTTTTATAACTAAATAATGTTTTATTATATATAAGATATATCATATGATATGCTACTTATCATATGATATATCATTTGTTACATATGATGTTATGTAACCTATCATATATGTTATATCATAGATCATATATGATAAAATGTATTATGTCATATATCTATAATATTTCATATATTGTGTGATATATGAAATACTATATATGATACATATGTAATATACATAATAAAACATTATTCATTCTTAGAATGAAATCTTATCATTTAGGATTACCTGAAGGACACTATGTTAAAGGAAATAAACCTGGCATAGAAAAGTAAATACTCTTACCATACAATGTGTCCATCAATGGATGGATGAATAAAGGAAATCAAAATCGTGATTAAATAATGTTGTGAAGGTTGATTAAATAATGTTGTGAAGCACACAAGCATGCAGGTATCTCTTCAAAATACTGATTTCATCCCCTGTGGATATATAACCAGCAGTGAAATTGCTGGACTATACAGTAGCTATTTTTAACTTTTTTTTGAGGAATCCCCATACTGTTCTCCATAATAGCTATATTAGTTATATTCTTCCCAGCATGGGCAAGGGTACATTTCTCTCCACTTACTCACCAACCCTTGTTAACTTTCTTTTTCAAATATTTTTTATTTTATTTTTTTATTTTTTTGTTTATTTAATTGCATTTCAAGTCATAGCACATATATAGAGCTCAGTTTTTCCATTTCTCTGGTTGCAAACCAGATAAAGCTACACCAATTGTGTTTTCATACATGCACCAAGGGTAGTGATGACGATCTCAATCAACCATCAGTTGTAGATGGACACAATACCAGTATTTTATTTATTTTTTATGTGGTGCTAACGATAGAACCTAGTGTCTCACATGTGCAAGGCAAGCTCTTTATCACTGAGCTACAACCCCAGCTCCCTTGTTATCTTTCATTGTTCTGTTCATTGTCATTCTAATGGATGTGAAGTAATACCTCTGTGTACTGGCAATTTGCATTTCCCTGACGATTAATAATGTTAAGAATCTTCTCATATGCCTGTTGATTGTAAGTATATCTTCTTCAGGTTATTTGTACATCTTTTAATTAATTTTTTTCTTGCTTTTGGGTGTTTTGTGTTCCTTATATATTTGAATATCAATCCCCCTCCTCAACAGACACATTGTTTGAAATATTTTCTCCTATTCTTCAGGTTGTTTCATAACTGTTGATTATTTCTTTTCCTATGCAGAAGGTTTAGATTTAAAATCATCCCATTCATCTAGTGTAGGTTTTTCCCCCTGTGCTTTTGAGGCCGTCATTAAAAAATCATTGTCTAAACCAAATGTGTTGAGCTTTTCCCCTATGTTTTCTTCTAGTAGTTTTATAGTTTCAGATCTTAGATTTAAATCTTTAATCTACTTTGAGTTGATTTTTTTATTTAGAATGAAGGGTTTAATTTCATTCTTCTCCACGTGGATATCCAGGTTTCCCAACATTATTAAAGAGACCATGCTTTCTCCATTCTTGGGAATCTTTGTTGGAAGTCAGTTGCTTTGTTCTTGGCATCTTTGTTGAAAATCAATTGACCATAAGTGCATGAATTTATTTGGGGGCCCTCTGTTCTGGTCCATTGGTCTGTGCATGTGTTTTTATGTCAGTACGGTGCTATTTTGATTACTAGAACAGTAGCATATTCTGAAGTCAGAAGACTTCAGAATGTTTGAGTCTTCAGACTGTTTTGAGTCTTTTGTGTTTCTTTATGAATTTTCGGATTTTTTTTTCTATTCCCGTTAAAAGCATTATTGAAATTTTGATAGGGATTACATTGAAACTGAAGGTCTCTTTGGGAAATATGGATATTTTTAGTAATGTTAACTCTTCTAATCCTTGGAAACAGGCTCTCTTTCCATTTATTTGTGTCTTCTTCCATCAATGTTTTATAGCTTTCAGCATAGAGATTTTTACCTGTTTGTTTAAATTTATTCCTATTTTAATTTGGTTTTGTAGCTATTGTATCTGAGATTACTTTTTAAATCTATTTTTCATTAGTATGTAGAAATATGGTTGATTTTTTTAATATTAATTGTGTATCTTACGACTGAATCCCTTTTTTAGTTTGGACAAGTTTATGTTCATTTTTGTTTTTGGTGGAGTCTTCATATTTTTCTCTATGTAAGATGATGTCAGAGACAGTTTATCTGTTTCCTTTCCAATTTCTTTTTTATTTTTTTCCTTTTGACTTATTGCTCTAGGTCAAACTTTCAGTATTATATTGTATTAGAAGTAGCAAGGTTAGATTTTCCTGCCTTACTCCTGATTTTAGAGGAAAAACTTTCAGCTTTCCCCGCTGAGTATGATAATAGCTGTAGGCTTGTCTCATCTAGCCTTTATTGTATTGTGTTACATTTCTTTTGTAACTAATTTTTTGAGAGTTTTTTTTTTTATCATAGGAGGATGTTAAATTTTGTCAAAGGCTTTTCCTATATCTATTAAGTATTATTGTTATCATTATTTAACTTACATGAATAATATTAATGTCATTAAATTTACATGAATAAATGTGTTTTCCTTTCTGCCTTTATTTAGCTGTGAAAAAAATGTGTGTGTGTTTTTTTTCCCTCTCTGCACTTCAGCCTTTCTTGTGTAAAGTACAAGCTTGGGCAAAAGCCACAGTTACTGAACTTTTTTTTAAAGCCAGAGAACCCCTTAAAAATACATAAGTCCTCCTTAAATTTAACAGGCAAAACTATAGGTTCTGTGGTTGATGTGGGTGTAGAGCATCCAGATCTCTCTTGCAGGCAGATGCTGAGATATTTTTGTGAAATTGCAAGGGTCCTACCTAGAAACACAATTCTTAAATCAATATGAAGATATGGTGGCTGAAGTTCACCTGCTAGACCAAGGAGTCTGAGTGTGTAATATGTAGGAAACTGCACGAAAGCCAGGACAGATTTAGAATAAGGAAGTTTGTGTCCATCTCAATACTGAGTTGTGGTCTCAGCTAGTGTAATATTCAGATGGAAGGAAATAGGATATTTTTGAGAAGATGAATAGGAAAAGCAATGCAAGGTGCTTTAAGCCAAAGGGAATAAGAAGAACCAAGAGAATGTAGGGGTGTGGGGCAGGTGCAGGAGTTTTCATAAAGGAACAAAAGGCAGGACAAATGTGGAAAAACCTGCTTCCTGGTTTAGCTTGGGGTCATCTGACCTCAGAGAGATACCGATGACTAGCCAGGTGGAGGGAGGAATGGTGTCATGGTTTCTTCCAAGTGGGGAAGAATCCCTTTCCAAATACAGAAAAACTAGTGGGGAGCCCAAACCTTGAGTAATGGAAATTTGAACTGTGGTCCTAATCCTAATCGTTCGCCAGGAAGTCTGAGAGGACAGTTCATCCCATTCCTCATCAGCACCTGAGCAAACTCTACTTTCCTTCAGTAATATAATTCCTGTCTCCAGAAGGCTGCTCCATTTTTAGCTTCTGTTCTCGGTCTCAGTTTCCTATGCCCTCGGCACATGGTCCATGTGCAAACACAATTTCTCTTTTCGTTTTGTCTGTCTTTTTCCGCATCATATAATCTATAAACAGAAGGAGCATGCACAATTTTTTTAAAAAAGAAAAAACAGAGAAGAAAAGAAAAAAGATGCTTTGCTTAGCTTTGAAGGCACTAACAAGAACTCTGTAACACGTATGGAATAATTAAAGCCGCTATGATCTTTCACGTTTCCAAAGCCTTTTGAATTCGTGTCATCTTTGGTCAACAGCTTTACAGTTCTAACAAGCAATTTTCACAAAGCGCTATTAAGGGCCGTAAACTTTATTTTCTTCTCTCTAATTCTCCCTAAAAAAAAAATTTTTTTTTTTGGTTGCTCTGTGGTGAGAAGGGATGGAGACAATGTATCTTTAAATAATAAAGAAACCATTTTAATATTCTCATAAACATCATCCCCTCTGCTCTCCGCTACAAACTTTAACAGCCCAGAAGCCAGAGAAGCAAGTAGGGCGAACAATACAAGAAGAGTCATTATTGTAACTAAATTAGACCGTTTGTTTTCTTTCCCTCAAATCAAATTGTGTAGGAGCTGCTTTATTGCAAAACAGACATTAAAATTCCAGCAAGACCTCGGAGAGAAAGTAATTTCTATTTTATCAGTGCTGTAAAGCTGTCTTTATGTTCTGAAGCAGGAAATATTGCAGGGATATTTATAGCTTCGGCTCCAAAGCCAGTTTGAATAGAAATGTTACCGCGGTCGCTGGAGCTGTCATACTGCTCGGTGGAGCAGGGAATTTTAGTGAATTTGTGAATTACTGTTTGAGTCTTGACAAGTCTCTCAGTGAGGCTGGTGTGTGTGTCTGGAGCTGTTTGGTGTTTGGGGAGATAATGATTAAAGACTTGGATTGGCTTTAAGAGGAGATTTAAATGATATTCTACAGCTAATCAGTTTTGCTCGTCAGGTCTTCCTGGAACAAGGCAAAGCTTTCAACTTTGCCATCTTTAGCATTTGGTGGTCCAGCATCAGGTATTCCCCAGAGCTGTTCCCCGTCTCTCTCTCCTCTCCTACTCCTCCTCCTTCCATTTTTGACCTGCCCATCAGGGCACTGCTGCTCCTTAGCTGTCTGGAATGTTTACCAAGATTTGACAGTTATTTACCTTCTCGTTTCTTCCCTGGGGTCTGTTGAAATGATTTGTCATTGTGTCTTCTATTGATCTCAAGTCTTTTTGTGAAAAGCTCCAGGATTCTATCAACATTATCCTCACCTTCAAAGTGGAAAGTCCATCCCTTGTCTTACATGGGGAAGAAGTGAAGTCTAAACACGGAGAGACTAAGGTCACCCAGCACTTCAGGACAGATAGGATGAGCATGAAGCCCCCTCATTGGAGTTCAAGTTGTTCACCACTGCCAACTCCCATCACACCCAGGATCAGCAGAGCTTTCATAACTGGGGTCGAAAGAGACAACCTTTTGCACGAACTCATCCAAAATTGGGGCAATGAATAGGGACTTTTAATAGCTCCAGAGCCACCCCACGCGAGGCAGGAAGACAAAGCTGTGTGGTGTCTCAGCATGTTATTGCTCCCAAAGCCAGAAGCATGGGGGTGGGGATCAGGTCCTCAGGACTTCTTACCTATCTTTGGAATGAAAGAGACCATGGAAGTGTGCAGTGTTCTTTTTTAATAAAGCCATCCAAAACTAATCAAAAGGGCTTTGCTTTCCGTTTGTAGGTCAAGGTTTTGATTTATGCCATGCTGCTCATTGCCGGACCACTCAGGTCAATAGCAAAATTTAATTCCTGATTAAGCAATCTGTACAGTAAAGAGGTTTTCCCCAGAACTACATCCTGAGGAACACTTTATGGGACTAAGATCCTAGCTTCTGCTCAGAATCTGCTGACTTGGTGAGAGATGAAGATGTTTTTTAACTCTTCCTGAGTTGGGTGGAGGTAGCTGACCCTGTCTTGGGGTGTGTCTGGCTGCAGAGGCTTGGCTTGACCATTCTCACTCAAAATCGCAAAGCACTCACATCCTTAATGTGTGATTGAATTAGAGAACATAGGCCCCAGAGGATTCCAGAGACAGTCTAATACAGTCCACCAGTTGGAATTCAGGTATTGAGCTGGACATGATGGTTCACTCTTACAATCCCAGTGGCTTGGGAGGCTGAAGCAGGAGGATCACAAATTCAGAGCCAGCTCCATCAATTTAGTGAGACTTTAAGCAACTTAGAGTATCCCTGTCTCAAAATAAAAAATTAAATTAAATTAAAAGAGTCAGGGATATGGCTCAGAACCAGAACTGAGTTAAGTGCCTCTGGGTTCAATCCCTGGGATAAAAAATAAGGAGAAGGAGAATTAGAAGAAGAAGGAGAAAAAGGAGGAGGAAGAGGAGGAGGAGGAGGAGGAGGAGGAGGAGGAGGAGGAGGAGGAGGAAGAAGAAGAAGAAGAAAGAAGAAAGAAGAAAGAAGAAGAATGGAGCTCAGGTATTTTTACCCAGGTCCTATTACCTTCTCTGTACACTGCACTAGCCAGAATACTAGCCAGTAGTCACCTGTGGCAGTTGAGCAATCGAATTGAATGTGACTATTCCAAATTGAGAGACACTGTGAGTATGTAAAACGCATACCATATTTCAAAGACTTCCTAAGATAAAAGTATAAAATTACTCAAAATTAAGTTTTAGGTTGATAGCATGGTAAAATTATAATCTATATTGGGTTAACATTCATTTTATAACAGAGATTAGACAGCCTTTGCTATAAAGCACTAAATCATGACTCAAGTCTGTAAATTCAAAACAGAACGAAGCATGGCATCTCTGCCTTCATTTTCTATCTGTCTTCTTTGTAACCTTAAACTTTGGGTCAGGTTCCTGCTCAGCTCTATGCAGAGGCATGTTAATCATTCAGCTGGTAGCTTTTACAACATCCTATTTGAGACCCCCTCAAGCTGCACCTCAAGATCTCCAGTCATTTCCCTGCACCTTGCAGGAGCACCAGAGCCCTGCAGGCAGATCGACCTATAGTGAAACCACCTCCACCCCATGCAGGAGCAGTCATCTTATGGGAATCAAATTGATTCCCTTCCAAGATTGCAGGTGTGATAGTTAAACATCCTGTAAAACAAGTGAGCAGTGAGGCTTAAACGATAAGAATTTCTCTGGAGCCATCACAGAGAACCAGAATTGAGATTATAACCAACCAGACCACATCTCAATCAAAACTGCTTAATTTTGCATACCTCTCATTCCATGCCCCAGTTCTTCCTCTATTTTAAACCTAAAGCTCACGTCAGTGCTACCAAAGACAGAGCTGTGATACTTGATCTCACTTTGCCTTCTCAATGGGGCCATAGTGATTAAAGTTCCTTCCCTGCTTTTCACCATTACTTTTTCTGATTAGTTTTTGGGGAAAGTGGCCAGACTTGATTTGTTGAGAGCTTCAGAGTCAAGCCTCTAGCCTATAAGACTCTGGTAATAGTTTCATCCATTTCTTTTTTGAATATGCTACTAGAAATTTTTAAAGTACATACTTGGCTCACCTTATATTTCTGTGGGACAACACTGTCCTTCACATCTTTCCATCTTGAGTGTGGGCTCATAAAGAAAGAAAGAAGTACCTAGACTCTCAAACCCTCCCTGAGGATCCAACTTAATTCCCTTTCCTACGTGCCTGTCTGACCCATGTGCCTCAAAAACTAAAGAAACAGTGGCTTGTCATGCAATTCAGGGCTATAAAGAGTGGCTGTGTCCCTGTGAAAAGTTCAGAGACTGGGGGGAGGGGAATTGAAATTTACTATCTTTGATCCCCACTCCAAGTTCCCAGTGAGTTTACCTCAAATTAGAAAATATTTGTACTATCAGATTACAACTACTTTTTACTTCCAAGTCTAGATTTTTGCAATTTCTCCTCTTTGAATTGTTAGGATAAAATTTTAAAAAGGATATATTCAAAAATATACCTTATGGCCTCAGCTCAAGGAGCACAGCTCCTCCAACAAGTGAAGACTGTTTTCCATTTCTTGTTATTTCCTGAAAACATCCTTATAGTGGTTAAGTTTCTGTCCACATATGGCTTCTATTTCTTTTTATAATTTAGATGCACTTGTTATTGGTGTATTGCTAGATAGGCAGAGATCTTAGTTCTTTACCTTAGCTAATTTGATCATATATATTGGAGAGGACGTTGTGGTTCAGGTGAACCTTCCAGTGTTGAAAGGCTATTTCACTTAAGGGCCTGTGGAAGTGATACGCAAACCTGACTGCACATGAGAATCATCTGGCAATCTTTTAAAAGTTCCGAAGTCCAGACCATACTGCAAGCTGGCCACATCACAATGGCAGAGAGAAAGAATATCTTAGATGATTCCAACAAGCAGAAAAATTTGGGAAGCACCAGTTCATCAGACAACCAGAGGAGAACCCAGACCTCAAACACCTGTCAGAGTACATATCCATTTATATTGCATTATGGTTATTCCCCCAAAAGTCAGGATTCCTCCCCTCTCACTAAGTCCTCTCCATCTTTTTGTTTTTGTAGTGTTAAGAAGGGTCAAAATAGGGAAGAAAATAGAGAAAAGAACATGTGAATTAGTGCATGGCTTCTACCTACTTCTTACTAAGAGATGTTGCTCTTATGCTCTTGAGAGGGATACAAATAAAGGAAAACAAATTTTAAATAAGATATAAAATGACAAAAGTCACAATTTTATTCCTTTGAGTTGGACTTCAATATCACATTGCCTACTTCCATGGTACCTGTAGACAACATTAGTTTAGTAAAATTTCTTTAGACTGGTGGTCACACTTGTCTTTGTTCTTAATTAAATGCTATGAAACCTTAGAGGAGATCCCAGAAGCACTAATACTGCTGGGTTCAGGAATAACAGCTGAGGAGAGACATTTCATAAACATTTGCTCTAGAAAGGACTTCTATGCAATTTCAAGGGCTCAAGAGACAACTAGCCTAAGAATATCACACGAAATTTGCACCAGAACCACTTACCAAGGTCAACATACCTGGATCAGATCATGGTGGAACTCTTGATTCCAACTTAATTTAGTTGCCATTGAAATTGTTGAGATTCTGGTATGATCACAAATGCAAACTAGATCTAGATGACAATTAGCAGTTATCTACATAGTACTATTTTATTCAAGTTTTATAGTTACACATAGCAGTTGGATTCATCTCAGCAGACTCATACATACATGGAATTCGTGAGTCCATTTTGAGTGGAGGCATTAGGTTTTCCAGCATACTCTAAGATGATTCCTATTGATATATCCGTATATTCCCAGGACATGAACCCCAGTTAGTTAAAAATATGGGAAGACATTAATTCAGAAACTGCAGACCTTAATTTCTGATGCAACATGAAATCAAAAGTCTCTCCTTTTCTTTCTATATCTGCTTTTCTTATATAGAGAAATTAAAACTTTTTAAGGAGCATGCATTAAGTGGTGTGTGTGTGTGTGTGTGTGTGTTTTCTCTTTCACCCTGTGAAATATGTTTTATCCTGCCTAAGCTACAAATAAGCATTGAGGCTTTGCAGGGTCAAGCAAATTGACCTACATTCTATAGCTAGAAAATAGTGTGACAAATATGAAGCTAACTCTCTCTGATTCCAGGGTCCATGCTCTTTTTACTAGGCTGTGATATTTGCCAAAAGTGGAAAGTGCCTTAATGGGGCAAGGTTATGTGGGTGGAGGCTTAATGCAATGACAGGCAGTAATGGATGTTTCCATGAAAAGATACTCAAAGCTTTTCTTATTTTTTTTGTTTTCCACTTTTATTTTGCAATTGTGTACCATCACAAAAAATTGGAATCAGAACTTATGCTCTGTATTTACACAGCTGATTACAAGTACTTTCATGGCTCATGATCTATCAAGCTTCTGAGAGTTAATGCATTTTCTCCTGAGGCAGAGGAATATCACATTGGGAAATTTTCTATTGAGTGAATATTGTGGGCCATGGTTGGTGGACACCCCCCCCCCACCTCAGAACCTTGATGACAGTATCTAGGCTGCCTATATTAGAGGTTATATTGAAGTTCCATGCCTATTTCTGTTTGTGTTAAATTCTTATGGCTTACTCCTTTTCATTAATTCATCATTTAAGGGTTTTTTAAAAAAATGTATCCCATGTACCAGGCATTTCTCCTATGTGAAATACCCTTCACTAAGAATGCAGTAATAAAAGAAATGGCAAAAATCCTTGCCTTCTTGGTGCTCACATTCTAGTAGGGAGACAGGAGACAATTAAAAAGATAGATAAGTTGGGGCTGGGATTATGGCTCAGTGGTGGAGCGCTTGCCTCGCATGCATGGGGCACTGGGCTCAATCCTCATAAAAATAAATAAAAAATAAAAATATTGTGTCCATCTTCAACTAAAAAAATATTTTTAAAAAAGATGGATAAGTTAAATATAGACTATGCTAGAGAGTGATAAGTGATGTGGATAAAAATGAAGCAGAGAAGGGGAATAGGCAGGTTATGAGCAAGGACAGGGCAATTTAGATGGCATGTCTAGGAATGACCTAAAAGAGGTGAAGGATCAAGTGCTACAGATGTCTGGGAAGAAATATCATGGCCAAAGATATTAAGGTGGAGGTTTGCTTAATGAGGCCACATCATGTAGATCCTTGTACATCACTATAAAGATATTGCCTTTTACTCTGAATGAATTGGTTGTAAGTTGAAGAGTGACATGATTTGACTTACAAAGTTACTCTAGCTGATACATGCAGAATACTCTGAAGGTCGGCCACTTCACACCAGGAAAGAACTCTGTGACAATCCCAAGTTGATGGTAAAATGGCCCAAAAGATTATCTACGGAGGTGGTAAGGTATAGTTTGGATCCAGGCATTTTGTGAAGGTACAGCCAACAGGATTTGCCAACAGATTGGATATGGACTGTGTAACATTACAGATAATTCTGTGGTTTTGGACTTGAGCCATTGGAAGAGTGGAGTTGCTATTAACTAAGATGAAGGTACAGTAGGTGCCACCAATTTCTAGAGACTATTAGGAAAACAATATTGAAGCATTGAAGTTTGGAATTCTTTTTGGATGCTGACATAAATATGTAGAGAGTTGAGCACATGTAAAGTTTGGAGTCCTCATGATGCCATTGAACGCCATCAGACTACATAAACACATGAGAGAAATGAGTGCAGATGGAAAAAAGGGAAATAGGAACATCCCAATATTCAAAAGTCAGTGGAATGAGAAGAAACTTGTGGATGATATAGAAAGAGGTGCCATTGTTCAAAAGGAAAAGAGGTGCTATCCTGGAAGTCAAATGACAGGTCAGTTAAGAAGTCTACTGAAAATGGACAAGGATCGTTATGGTAAGAGCCTTGGAGAGAAAGAAGGGCTTGGGCTTAAACACTAGCTGTGCCACATATTTGTGTGTGACTTTGGGAAGTCACAATCTCAAGGAAACTCAGTTTTTTCAACCCTGAACTGTGATTGTTGTAAAAGTAAAATAAGATAAAGTGAAAAGTACCCAGATTAAGAACATAGCACACAGCAGTTATTCAATAAATTTCATTGATTCTAAACTAAATCTACTACTAGCCTGATTTCCTATACCCTCCCACTAGATCTTAGGAATCAGATCATTATTTGACTCATCTCTGCACCTAGGTTGCACTACTAGATATTGCCTGGAACTAACACTATTCTCTCACTCTGTCATGAGTAGGTTAATTGCCCTAGATTCCCAGTCATTTATTCAACAGTATTTGGGAAACGCTTACTAGGGATTGAGCCCAGGGCTGCTTTACTACTAAGTCACATCTCCAGGCATTTAATTTTTTTTAATTTTTATTTAGGACAGGGTCTGGCTAAGTTGCCAAGGCTAAGGCGATGCTCCTGCCTTAGCCTCCTGATTCACGGGGACACTCAGCCTTCAATAATGTTTTTCTTTACTACCTACTATATGAGTCCCCATGCTCAAGGGTCTGGTCATGACTTTACCAAATTATCCACTAGTTCTTTCTGATAAACCCAGATTCCCATTACTGGTTCAAATAGATCCTTGGTTACCTATTACTAGTCATGAAATATTGAGAAAATTACTTAATTTCTGAAGTTTCAGTTTTCTTGTCTATAAAATATGGATAAAATTTTCAGTGCTATTAGTTATTATCCATGTTATAAAAAAAATGATACCAAATATATGAGGACTCTAGGGCTTTGTCAGTTATATAGTAGATACTGGGTGGCTATTAATTTATTCTCTTTACTACACCCCATGCTCCTATCTCCCAAGATGTTGTTGTAAGCTTCTAAAATTGTCCACATGAAGCTGGGAGGGTAAAAGATGGTGTGCTACAAATTTCAGAACACCCTGTTAGGTTGGGATATACACTACTGGATTAGCTGTATAACAAATGTCCTCAATTCGTAAGCTTCTCAGTCATGTACACAGACAGTCTACATGCACATGAATGTGCCTAACATACATGTATACATGCGTTCATACCACAATATGGTCCTGCGTGGCATAGTAACAAAGACTTTAGGAGAAAAATCAGCTAATAATTCCAACATATTTTTGCTGATACTTGAGTCAACAAAGTCTCCTTGAGTCAATCCTAAGGAGAAAAGAAATGAGAGGATCATACTCCATCCCAAGGGTAGGCTTCTGTTTTCCTATCTTGGTTCCTATTTTCTTTCTTGATTTATTACCGTGGCCAAAGTAAGTTACAAACTAAGAAACAGATTTTTTTCCCAGTCCTGGCCACTATGTATATGTGTTCTGAGCTCACTCTGAAGATTGTTCCAGAATGAAATGATGATGTCCTTGGGAAGAGAAAGAGGAAGAAATACTTCTGCTAAATTATTTCTTCAGTGATAAAAAGTTATCCTCTTAAAAAAGATCCCAAATTTTATTTCAGTATTTATATGAGAATATTCTGAGGAACCTAGAATAAATAAAAATCTTAAAAATAGGAAGATATTTGACTTGGGAGACTCAAGCAGGAGGATCACAAGTTCAAAGGCAGCCTCAGCAGCTTAGTGAGACCCAGAAACTTAGTGAGACCCTGTATCAAAACAAAAGACAAAAAGGCCTGGGAGTGTGGTTCAATTAGCTCAGTGGTTAAGCACCCCTGAGTTCAATCCAGGGGCACCAAAAAAAAAAAAAGCAGGAACAATATATTAATATTTTGAAAAAATAAACCTTGAATATTTTTTCTATTAATAATGGTTAATATTATACCCTCATATCCCAATCTTCTATTAATAATGGTTTTGAATTCTTAGTCAGACTATTCTTGATTGATTTGGTTTAGAAATGAACTTATGCAGACTTAATTATACTAAGAGATCAGTGTATGCTTATTGATTGTATCTTTGACATGATTAGCTACATTAGATTATGATGTCTTCACTCCCAAAAAACCAAAGCTAGGATGGACTTTCTGTAGGAGCCATTAGTCATATGTTCATGGCACATGCTCTATTATTTTTCATTATAGATTATTTTTATAATAGATAGGAGAGACTGTAAAAAAGAGCATTAGCTTTATGCCATTCAAAAATTCATCTTAGACATGTGGCTGATGGAAACAGGCCATATCTCTCCTCCCACCCAGCAGATGCTTCATTGACATGAACACAACGGAAGAGCAGACATTTCTATATTGAGTGTGTCATTCTTTATCTTCTCCTATTCTACCACTGTAGACCTGGAGTCCCTTCCCTGGTAATCGTAAATCCTCTATCATCATCTGCGTTAGCCAGTTTTTCATCACTGATCAAAATACCTGACAAGAACAACTCAGAAGAGGAAGCATTTATTTGGGATCACCATTTCAGAGGTTCAATCCAGGGAGGGCTGACTCCATTTCTCTGGGCCTGAGGTGAGGCAGAGCATCATGGCAGAAGGGCATGGCAGAGGAAAGCTGCTCAGCCCATGATAGCCAGCAGGCAGAGAGAAAAAGTAAAGAATCACAGACAAAAACGTAATCTCCAAAGGCATACTCTCAGTGACCTACTTCCTGCAGCCATGCCCCTGCCTACAGTTAGCCATTCAAATTATTAATACATGAAATGAATTAATTCACGGATGAGGTTGCAGTTCTTGTAATCTAATTATTTTACCGGTGAACATTCCTGCACTATTGCATGAGCTTTGGCGGAGACACCTCATACTCCAATCTTGATCAATGTGCTGCAGTCAACCACTGAGGAAAGGGTAAATTCTGCTGTCGTGTTTTGAGTCCAGGCTCCAGTCGTGTGGCAGAGCAAATCCCTGTGCCCCACAGCCAGCCTGGGACTCCATCCATTTTAGTCAGTACGATATTACTAATAACTCGGAGAACACAATGGAAAATATGAGAACCGAGGCAGCGGTGACAAGGAAAATGAGATGCAGAGCTATGCATTCTGGGAAGTGTTGGCCTTAATTAGAATGTGCATGTACAGTATTTATCTTTTCCTCCAACCTATAAATAAGGCCAGCACCGTGGCGATTACTGATGTCTGCCGTCATTTCGCAAGGCCTCTGTTTTGATGGAGCACCAGTTGCTGCAAAATAATATTTCTTTCCTCTCTAGTCTGCTTCTGCCCCTGCGTGGAAACCTCCCATAGGCTTTCAGAACTGAGACTGCAGAGGAGAAGAGGGGGTGAATCGCCTCCTAGGAATCTAGGTGAGAATTGCTCTTTGAGGACCCTTTGCTGCAATCAGAGTCCCTAAGATGGAGAAAGGAGCATTCAGGACAAAAGGTCAACACTTCTATTCAAGAAGAGGTCTTCATTCTCATCATCCCTGAAGGTGTTTTCAATTCTTCCTTGAATACGTTTAGTGTTGAGCCATGCACTATCTCCCTCAGCAGTCAATTCCAATTTTGGACAAACTGAATCACCTTTTTAATACTGAATAAATCTGCCTCTCTATCTGCCTCTGTTGATCTAAATACACAAACCCCAAGTGGAAACTTTCTCAATTGTTCCAAGTACTTGTCTGATTCCCCTGCATGTCCCAAATTATTTATATAATCCATAAAAATTATAAAATGTACACACTTTTATCATTTCCATCAATTCTTCTACTTTTTTTCCTTTCTCACAACAGGAATATTGAAAAAGGGTCAGATATATACGTACTTCATGAGTCACCTAGAGCCATGTTGAGCATCTTCTATAAAGGAGAAAAATATATATATGTTCCTTCCAAGGACCCTCATTTCCAAAGGTAAAATGAGGATCATTTGTAAGACTTAAATGGCTCATAAAAGTATGACTTAGATATTAACATACATGGGCACTTTCCAACCCCACTCAAAGACTAAGTGAACATTGTCATTTTTTGATGCTTAGTTTCCTCTCTGGCTAAAACCAGATAGTGAACTCCTAAAGGATAGAAGCTGGGTTTTTGTTACTGTTGGTAAGTTCAGGATTTCCCAGTACATGTCCATAACAGAATTTCAATTGAAGTAAGAAGGTATTGTTGAGCCTTACTTCTAGTGGTTCAGGTCTTCCCCAAATAAATACTCTGTCTACTAGCCTGGTTCAACACATGTGAAGTTAAGAAAAAATTAAAGGAAATACGTGAAGTATGCTGATCCAGGAAGGCATCTTCACATGAATGTTTATTCAGAAGGTAGCAGCTCTGTACCAAGCACAAACCATCTCTCAGCTTCCTAGACCTGAGGAAATGTCATCGTTCCTCCCTGGAGGACATTTCAGATCAATTCCTGTCCACTAGACTACTGCACAGTCTGTCTGCTATTCCCATTCCCCTTCCTTCAGAGAGAAAATAAGTAAGAACCAACTCACCCACATGACATCCTCAGCCCCAAGCTCATCCCTAGTGGGTCTTTTATTTTCTGTCTCTGTGTTTCCATTACCCATTTCCATTCATTTACCTTGAATGAGATGCCATTGGGCTACTGTTAAGCCCCACAGTGAGGAGCACTGCTGAGCTGAGGATATAGAAAGATTTTCCTTTTATTTTCACTGTTGAAATGGTAGAAAGAGCCCCTTTGCTCAGATAAATGGGGTTGTAGATATATCACCATAGACTAAGACAGGAGAGTTATAGAATTTTCATAGAAAAAAAAACATGTACCTGACAATAAAAGACAACTATTTATAAAAATAATCTATAGGAGATAGGATGAGTAGCATCTTCATGCTTGCAGAAAACATTAAATGATTCTTCTGGGCACTAAAATGATAAAAAAAAATGTGCATAAACTTCAGAAAACCTTGCAAGACAGCTCTAGTGCATTGCAAAGCATGTAGGCTTAAAGTCAGGCAAACTGGATCTGGATTTAATTATTTACTTGTTGTGTGCTCTTGGGCAAAAGTCTGAGCCAACATGCCTGAGAATCTTCTGCTGTAAAATGAGGCATTTAAGACTGATTTACAGCAAATGGGAAGCCGTAAGAATGGGTCCTCACCTGCAGTAATGCTCAGGAGCTGATGAGCTTTGGTGTTGAAGCTGAAGAGATGAACCATTTTGCAGCTGTGGTTTTGTGGGTGATGAAAAAGTCATCTCATCGCAAATAGCATATAGTATGCTGGAGGGGCTTGAAACTGAAGCATGTGAGACAAGATAAAAGTTCTAGATGAATATAAGGTTATGGCAGGGATGAGGTGAGTAAATAGAGAGCCATCTTTCAAGGATGAGTGACACAGCAGGAGCTACTTTTTATATGAGTAAAGTCATAATGACTTGAAGAAGGAAATGCATTTAATGAGAGGATGGTGAAACTTCCAACAAAATAAAGACGAGTGCAAGGGATGCAGATAGTCTTTGCTGGACAGATTAAATACTCTTATTCATCGTTGTCTTCCAAATATGCAAGGCACTGTTCTAAGCGCTTCATATAAACAGTCATTTAATCCTTATGATAATCCCATCTCCCACTTACACATGTAGAAACTGAGACTAAGAGAAATTTGATGGCTTGCCCCAAGTGACATACTTCTTGAATGACAGAGCTGGGCTTTGAACTCTGAATATTTGAACAAAGACCCTGAAGTCTTAGCACATATACTAGATTGCAGTGTGCTCAAATGATTGTCAGGATTCAGTAAAAGCTGAGGAGAGAGGAAATGGGATGTGGAGGGACTGCAATGTAAAGAAGTTTATCTACTTTTGACTTAGGGTTCCGGATGGCATTTAGAAGAAAGGTCAACAGAAGTAGGGTGTTCGTAAGAAAATACGCAGAACAGTTCATAATGAGAAGCCTGTAAAGGGAAAGTAAATGACCAGTAGAACCTGAATTTGGGGGCAGTCTCTCATGGTGTCAAGAACATGAAATCTGGCAAGTTCAGCAGGCACTTATGTTTGGAATGTGGTTTCAATATAAAGCTACCCCTCTGTTAATTCCGACATATCCCTTAGTCCTTGTTCCAAACAGAAACTCAGTAAGAATTTATCAATTTGCTGAAAAAGATCTTTCCTGGGTGTCACAGAAGGAAGAGGCCCTGGGTCTTTGTAGCTGAGAAGAATTCAATTTTTTTTGATGGGTATGGCAGCCATTTGCAAAAGCAAGTTCACCAACGGGGTTTAAAAATTGTCTCCTTTTGTCATATCGGACAGAAATAGAAACATAGGATAGAAATTCCAAGAGATGGAAGGACCAGCCAAACAAACTTGTAGACTTTGTGGTTTCCCTGTGATCTTGGAGCAGAGAGTTAACTACTAAATATTAATACTGAGACTTGTACAATGATATCAGGTATGCTATGGAAGGTTGCAAACCTTGACTTTCCCATTCTACCTGCTCTTGAGTCACCCTGATTTCTCCAGGCCAGAGAAAATCATCCTTTGTCGTATTTAACTCTCTTCCACCCAAACAATTAGAGGAGAATGGAAAAGAACAAAAAGGAGATGAAATGTGGACATTCCAATGTTTGATCCCTTATCACACATAATGCTCCTACTAATATGAAGAGAGAGAGAAAGAGAGAGAGAAATCCTTTCTTTCATTCTCTCTGCATATTTAACTCAGAACACAGAAATAGAGATGTTTCTTTTTTTATTTGGTATTTTGACTATTTCCAACACTTACTTTGGCATTACTATCCCACATAGTGGGTAGTAAAGAAGTATGGAATTCTTATTTGTTTACTCATTTTGATTATTGATTCCTTGCTTGATTGCTTGAAATCCTTTACAGGCTGAACAGACTTATACATTCAAAAAGGTACAGAGAAATTCATGAATGAAACATCCATTCGAAATTACCCATGTGACCCAGTATTTTTGGGAAAAAGCCTTTGAAGCTGATTTTAAACTAGACATTTAGTCCCTTCCACAACCCCACTGTGAGAACTATGTCTGATCCCCCTGTTTTAGTGAGGGAGCTATGAGAGTAAGGGTTTGAGAAGGGAATTTTGCCTGAAGGAGAATGCAATACCACCCAGAATCTTATATACACAAGTAGTCATCAGGACTATCAGTGTTTACCATGAGACTTGGGATCAAGATGGAAAACCTAGAAGGAGTCAGTACCATGCAAGGCATAAACACTAAGTACCATGTTAGAACCAATGAATCAAATAGGACTGGATGAATTTTGGAGATAGAAGGAATGGTCAGACACCAAGATTATTGAAAGAAGTCAGAAACAGGATGCTTTTTACATCTTATTTTTGATCCTCTAAATAAATGGTAAGTCTAAAAATTTTTTAATGGAATCAAACTAGTTGTTAGACCCAGAAGGACAAGAACATCCTTGAGTATATTAGCTTGGAGTGCCACATTAGTAAAAAAGGGAAGTCCACCTAAGAGTTATTAAGAAAGTTATAGAAATATAACAAAGTTCTCTGTGATCACCATGGGTGGTAGTGGTAGGGGTGACCAAGGAGAGAGGAAACTCAGAGCTCTGCTACAGAAAAGATTGCTGGAAGAGTGGATAAATCCAAGAAAACATGAGAGAGTCCTGAGAAGAAATAACTTCTGGACCCAGCAGAAAGGTGATGCTGGTATCAAGAACCCAGCCTTTGTGCAGCAGTACAATTTCTGAGCATTTCACATGTAATGGCTGCCAAACATGAGGATTAGTCAGCATGACTTACTGGCATGGTAGAGTGGGAAACGCAATGGAATAAACAGACAGAGCCCTGGGTTCTTGTACCAGGCCTACCGCTGTGCAGTAGTAGAACTATTTCCTCCCATCTTCTTTCTCAGTTTTGTCTATAAACCGGGTTTCTCAACTTGGCACTATTGACAACTTGTACTGGATAATTCCTTGCTGCTTATTGCAGGATTTTAGCAGCATTCATGGCCTCTACATGCCAGTAGTTAGGTGCCAGTAGCACCCTTCCTCTGCTCTGAAAACCCAGCATGTCTCGAGACATCTCCAAATGTCTGCGGGAGACAAAGTCACCCCAAATTAACAACTATTAATCCAACCAAATTAAACAACAAACAAACAAAAGGTCATGCCTTGTTGTCCTCGATGATGTCTGCACTTGCTCCCACTTTTCAGAAGAGTCCCAAGTAGGCCATATAGTGTATTACAATTGCACAGACTGCTTAGTGTTAGGGAGACCTGTGTGACAGAACTTATATTGAGCTCCCAGAGTGATGGGAACATAGTAAATATTTAATCATTATCTGTGTTATTGGCATCACTATATGAGAAGGTGACTGTCCTTGACTGCTCATTATGTCACCTTTAGTCCTTTGTGGGGATAGGAAGATAAATAAGACAATTTTCTTCCTCTCAAGATTCTGCAACCCATTAGGGAAAAGAAGCCTGTCCATGAATCACTGGGATGCAGGGAACCAAAATTATTGCCAGTAATGAAATATAAGTTGCTGCTGCTGGGTGGAAAGGCAGGAAAGGCAGGATCACCCGGGTGCGATGTCACCTGGAACGCACTACGCATTTCTGGAAGCCACATCTCAAGATCAAAGAGGGCCCAAGAAGGTTCCAGGAGGGGCACCTAAAATGACCACAAAGTGTCAGGGCTCTGCTCTCTTTGTCTGGGAAGGCAAATGCAGAAAGAAGTCAGGATTAAAATCTATGAAATCAGAAGAGTAGACATTTGTTCATCCACACCTTTACTTATGTCGTTAATCAAAATGTGTAGACAATCTAGAAAAATCTCTGTGTTTAAGTTACAGACATAAGTAAGTACAACTTCAGAGCTCAAGGATTTCGGACTTAGCAAGGCAGACAATCCTGGTTATAAGGACTCGCAAACTATCAATAGCATTTATAATAGTTTTATGACTGCATTGTAGGAGGAGGTCAGATGGACAGGAGGCAGGATCAGGATGAGTTTCACAGAGGACATGATTCCTGCTTAGCATCTTAAAGGATGAATGAAATTTCAACAGAAGAGAGAGGGAAATCATTTGGGGATGAGAGAAGGAATTCTAGTAGCATGAGTGCGGTGGAGATCAGAGCAGATGCCCCAGAATATCTAGCGTGAACAGTTCCACAAGAATACAGGTTCATCTTGCTCCACCTCCTTCCCACCTTAGATATGAGCTCATTCCCATTTCCTACAGTTGGTCAAGCACCTTTTCCAATCAACAACTTGCTCAGACTATGCACTAGTAGATACCAAAAGTTCAGATAGTTCTTCACCAGGGGCAACCCTCAGGGGGCAAGTGTGTACTGCTGGCTAATTACCCAGACCTCCTCTGTGGGGTGGATGCTTATAGGAGGCATTCTGGGTGCTTCCAGAAGGGAAAGCAGGGTTGAGCCCTCATTGCCTACAGCAAGCAGCAATCTGAATAATCTTCCTTGTCTTGCTCTCCCTGCTCCCTGCCCCCAGCTTCCATTTCTTTTATTTCACTCCCAAATAAACAGTTTTTATCTAAGGCTAATTATTTTATTTTACTTTTTATTTTTCAGAGAAATCTAAATTAAGATGGAGTGGAATGTTGTTAAGGAGAAACTTATATTTATTTAGACCCTGACTTTCTAAATTTATAACAACAAAATACCATGATATACTTTGTGGTCAGAGAAATTTTTTAATATTCTTGAGTCAATCACTAGTTTTGTGATCCTATTAATCCCATGAGACTCAGTTTATTTATCTACTTCTCTCTTAGAGTAAGGAAATGACATGAGATGAGGCATTTAATGTACTTACCTAAGACAGTCAATACCTCTTAACTGTTGTCATTATCAACAATAATAATACATTGAAGTGCCAACAAGAGCATCTTCCTCAAAGCCTGAGTAGATATGATGGTAAAGAGGTTTGGCTGTACTTTACAAGGAGCTTTTTAAATTGTAGTATCATAATCATAAAAAGGGTTCTGGGTTGACACATCCAAAAAGCAGCTAAAAAAGTCTTTGAAATTATGAGATTATTTTGATTTTTGGCTCAATATATGACAGCATGTTTGGCCAAATGGAGAGAGAAGATTTTCTCTTCAAAACAGCCGTCTTAAGATGTCAGTACTTGAATTCTTTCTGGAACTTTTCTTTGGGTTAAGCACTCAGAGAAAATTCACATGACACACTGAGAAAAAACATCATATTAATTTATAGTCATAGATAATTTTTTTGACCTAAAATACTTTTAACCAGTCTGGTCAATCAATTTAATTCCTGAGATCAGCTCTTGATGATCATTGTCTGTTCTAATTCAAATTTGTATTCAATGGAAATAATGCAATCAATAAGGAAATTCAGAAGTACATATCATAAGACAGAAGGAAATTTCTAGAAGTCCCCCAACATTTGGAATATAGAAACTGTAGACTCATGAATATAGGTTCAGGGATTTGAGAGATCATTAACTTCCCCTATTTCAAAAAAAAAACTGAGCCTGCAAAAGAAGTGATTTGGTAAAGGTCGCGCTGATAATTAGTGCTGATAGGAAGTAGACTCATACTTAGGGCCCTGATTGCCTAACTCCTCATCCAGCTTTCTTCTAGCTACACCATGAAGTAGGAACATCTTAGGGGAAAATGTGTTTTCATTTTACAAAGTGAATATTCTGAAATGGATAATGTTCATTTGAATATGAAAGTTGGAAAATGTTATCATAAATGTTCCTAACTCAGAAATGGATTGAAGGCAAACGTAAAAAAGTTTGTCTCTCATTAAACCATATCAAAATAGATGGAAAATCAAAATCGAGGATAATAGTGTCACATCTCCACAGCATGTCTCTAGCTGTAAGGTAAGTGTTGGACTATGGGGTGGAGATTGGTTAAAGATTCGCTTCATTGTGGCAATTCCTTCTTCCTGTGTTACTATACTTGTAATACATACACACACACACACACACACACACACACACACACACACACACAACCTGCTTCTCACAATCAGGAACTCTGTCTTTGCTTCTTCAGGGAAGGAAAGAACGGCAATTTCAGATTTCTAGTTTTCCATGAATTTACCTGAAAGTACAACCTCTGATTATTTTTCTAAGTAACAACCTCCTGAAGAGCTTAAACATAAACATACTGCAGCACATGGTCCTCATCCAATCTCACTTACGGATGAAGCCCTAGTCCCATCTGCAAGGACACAGAGAGATAATTAATTATTTTAATTTTGATACTTGAAGATTGCTGATGCACAAATTATGAGACAAATAGGTTATTGTGTTATTCTTCATGGAGATTCTCTAGGTAGAAAAGAAAGTGTTCTGATAAAGGAATGTTAATTGCCAACTAATTATTTGGGATAAAATTTGGACATCTCTGTTTCCCATTAATTGACCAGATTAAGTCAGTCCTCACTTGACTCCCCTGCATTCTGTTTTTCAAACACAAGTCTTTTCTTTCAGACTCCAATTGCAAGTTACCCAGGAACCATTCAAGTTTGTCAAAAATCATATCATTAACTCAGTTCAAGTCAGTTTAGTTTAAAAAATAAAGAGAATATAAATTGAATAACATAAAATACTTATATGACATAAACATTATAAAATATGATATATATTATATGTTACACTATTTATGTAACTGCCTATAAAATATCAGGCATCATAATAGGTGTCAGGGATACAAAAATTAAAATGTCATAGTCTAAGTGTCGGAGTTGGTTGTGCTTAGCTATAGCCTGATTTGTGATGGTTCCAGGCATCTCTGAAAACAAGCTGCCATCAAGAAAGGATGCACTTGCCTCCTCCATAACCCCTCCGGCTCCAGCCACCCACTCTCTCAAAGCCATGAATTTCCTCGTGCCTAGTGGAGCTGTTTATGAAATAACTGTCCCTATTGATTGCTGTGTCCAATACAGGTATGCTTGCTCAGCTGCCCATCTGTTTCCTGCCTAAGGCAGGATCACTGGGAAAAATAAAGGAAAGAGGATGTGCACATACATTGGTCTGTCCATCTGTGTACGTGTGTGTGTACATGTGTGTGTGTCTGCATGTGTGTGTAGGTGTGTCCATAGACATGTGCATGGCATAAAAAAGAAGAAAAGGAATACAGTCATTCCGCCTTGTTAGCCTGCAACATGACCACAGGTATGCATCAAAGTTTGGTAAATTTTGCTACTTATTTGGAGGTTTTGGAGCAATAAGAGTACCAGAGCCTGCTAGCATTAAGGTAGGAGACCTTGTCTCCTCCAGAGCTGCCACTGGCCCATGCCGTGACTGGTGAAAACAGGCTGAACTTTCACCATCATTTGCTTCATCAATTTCATCACTTATAAAATAGGTCGATGGCTCACCATCCCTCCTACTTTATAGAGAGGTGTTTGGGGCCCCTTGGAAGAACTGCCTGGGAGTTCTTGGGAAACTACAGAATGATGTATAGGTAAAGACTTGACTCCACTAGAATAGCTGAGATGAAGGATATGGGTGAAGACCACCAGGTAATACTGAAACAGGAACTGCCAAAATCATAAGGTTCTTCAAGCTGTCTCCAATCTCTGACCTGGGTTCCCCTAAGAGTTAGCCTTCCTTCTTTTCCCTGTGACTACTATTCTTTTGGGCTATTTATTTTACATTAGACCTTAAAAGCCTTTTGCCTCTTGTTGACTCCACAGACACCATTTCTCCAAAAGGCTTTGAAGAATGATCTATGAAGGAAGCTACAAAACATCTCAAGATCAATTGCTGTAATTATCTTCTGAATAATTTTCTGCCATTATTCAGGCTGTACATATTGTACATGAAAGGCTATGTTCAGCCAAACCAGAAGCTTGCTGGGTCCAGAATTTACAGCTCACTGTGTAAGAAGATTTAGAAGGCAACCCCCAGGAAATCCATCTGGAGATTGTTGAGAGGATAAAGGAAAATATAAGTTCTTTTAATCTTAATATTCTTTATGCTCTGCTCATTATGATTAGATATATCTTCTAGTTAAGCCCTCAACAAAAATAGAACAGGCAATGAAAAGACTATTTATTTTCTTGCTATTGCTAAGGGAAATAGCATGCATAAAAATAATAATAACAATATAAATGCTCCAATGCTTAGCTATTTAGAGAGTCATCCAACATCTCTCATTTACTAAGTTTGGAGCAAAAAGAAAAGAATTCCTCTCCAGACTACAACTGAAGAATGGAAAAACACTAGAAGACTTGTTGTCACTTGTCATACTTTGTAGGCACTCAAATACTCCCTTTCTTTTTAATATATAAGAGAAAGAAAATCATTGAGTTTTCCATTTCTGTCTCCCTCGAGCTCTCAAGGGAAAAAGATTGTCTGAAGGTAGAAACACTAGGCAGCCAAACAAGATCATGTGTTTCTTTCCCCGTTATTAATATTATTACTGAGGCAGGGTTAAAGGGGAGAATAAAATCCAATATATTTGCTGTTGCGTTGATCATTAATATAAACCAGCTTTGGCTCAGGTGATACAGTAAATGCTCCTTTTCCTGGGACTTCCAACACCCAGGTGATAGGCCATCAATAGCTGGACGATAATGTACTTTAGCAGCAAATTTCTTCTGAGTCATGACTGATGGTTCTTTCCCTGAAAGGGCAATATAAAATTATATTGAAGCAAGATTTGGAACATAACTAAGGTGTTTTCTGGTATTTTAGCAACCAGATTCAGAAAAAAAAAATCAAACTCCAGGTTATTCAGGCAATAACAATACATGATAAGTTTCCATAATAGGACAATTCATTTTGAAGATTCCATTAGTGTCCACAAGGGTTATTTAGTTGACAACATTGGTTTAGGCAAGGTTTCTAAAGTGTCCTAATGCAAAATGGCTTAGATAAAGCAGCTGAGGGTCATTACTCTGCAGCCGGGAATGTGTGTTCTGGGTCTAAATTTAGCTGGGGGCTCTGCTGTCGAAGGAAGAACAAAATCATCCTGCCCATAGACACAGAATAGACTGAAGGCACTTCAGTGTTTAAAAACCATAAACTCAGCCTGATCCCTTTTTCTAGGCATGCAATGGATGGGATTAAGAGTGATAATGGGAAGGTTAAAAGAAGTAAGGCAAGATGAAAGGTCATACTACTCTTCTCCTGAAAGTCTTAATACCACTAATTTATACTTGAATGAAAACATCTTGCTAGGACTTTACTTTCCAATATGCTCATTGTTTTTTCATTCTTTTTTCCTCTTGTGTATCCATGGTTAGCACAGGCCCAACTTACAGTGGGAATTCAGAGCATATAGATGAATAAACAGCCTTCCTCACTTAAAAATCATATACATTAAAGTGAAGTAGAAATGCCTTGCCCCCTGTCAGTAAGTTAAATCGTGGCATAACTGAAACTACAGCTCATATCTCTTTGTTCTTTGAAAAAAAGAGAATGGACCAAAGAACCAAAGGTTTAGTGTTATTTCCATTATCTCACAGCTATCTTCTGTATAGAATTCTCATTTTTTTTTCTTTCCTGTGTGATATGGTCAACTAAATCCTCATTGGAATTTTTATCATGAAATCTAGAGACTCATGAATTCAGCCAGAATAGAAAGTTCTGGAAATAATTCCAAATTTCATCAGCTGGTATGTGTGTGTGTGTGTGTGTGTGTGTGTTTGAGAAATTGCTGGCAGTAAGTGTTCTAATAGAAGGACCTCAGCTGATCCATTGCCAGGTCGGCTGTCATGCTCTCTTGATGCAAAAAGACTTGGGAATTTTCCTCCATCTCTCCAAGGGCCACAGTACGCCAAAGCATTAAATACATACCAATGCTATCAAAGTGGGAAAAAAGCCCTAAAATCTAAGGATAATTACACACATCAAGCTAATTACCCAGAAGCACTATTAGCTAATGAGATTAGCCAGAAGCCCTGTCCAGCATTGATTAATCAAAGAATAATGCCAATGCACCTGCAGTAAAAAAGCACCTGATCTCTAACAAAAGAACTGCTTGCTGGTGTTTGAAAATACTATGGCACATTTACTTTTTACCCTCCTCTTGTTGTATAGGAAAAGTCTTCTTAGATTAATGCCCCATGGGAGGTTACAATGTACTGTAAATCTAATAGTTATGTCACTCTACACCAAAGAAACTCAACCTATGACTCAATTTCTTGAATAGAAAAGTGGAAATACCCCTAATATATGCCCCTCTAGTTCACAAGATTGTGAGAAAGCATTCGTAGGGCTTTGCACAATCTTAGCTTCAAGCAAAATCTTTGATGCTTAAAAATAGTAAACCAGTCTAATGCCCCAATTATGAAATGGCTAGCTGATATTTCTCTTATCTTTCCTTGGAAAAAAAAAATGCTTGCATTAAGAGTAACCATTCATGTACAAAATATAAATAACCTAAAAGGAAATGGCAAATAATTGAGTGGAAAAAAGCCATATAAATAAATAATCATATAGAAAAATATTTCATCTTACTCATAATCAAAGCAAATTAAAGTAAACCTAATCTCTCTAAAAACTCTTCTCTCACAGCTAAAGAAAGAATTTCATTCATTCAAGTTTTTAGTAGGCACCAATATGCACTATAAAGATGCTATGTTCATTACATTTTTTAAAAGAAAAATTACCAAAGAATGACCATGTAATTTAAAATTCCTATACTAAATTACATTTCATTTTCATTTTTCTGGATGGCTCTTTTTTCCTAGGCCCCATGCAGGGGGCTTTTGATATGCATTCAAAAATATCATCAGAGTGACTATCTAGGGGGGTTTTAGTACTGATGTACCATCTGAAAGAATTCCAGTTAGTAAAAGGCTCAGCGAAAGAGTTTATGTCACCACTTATTGCAAAGCATGTTTAAATGCTTTGAACTTCAAAGACTCTTAGTAGGAAGAAATTAGCTGTTTCTTCTCATTGAATGAGGGATTTTATTTTTCACTATGAGAGGCATGGTAGAAAGCCTAATAGATGAATAGTCTGGGACAATTCTAAGTTCTGTGGAGAAATCATCAAAGTCAGATGTCTCTAGGAGGCCAAGAAGATGCCATGATAGGAATCCATGTTTCCTCTTCTTGGGGCAGCAGAATAGAATTACCATCACTGAATTTTATTTTTTACGTAAACCAAATATTATGAGAATCTTTTCAGATTTCCTTATATAATGAATTTCATACAAAGTAGAGAAATTATGGGGAAATTACTTTATAGCATTTTCTTAAGTAGATAATTTGTGCATTCCTTTATGATGGCCTTTTAACACAATAGTACCATAATCTGTTCACTTATATCCCTGCTACAGTATAGATTTCTTGAAGGCCAAGACCAGGTCCTATTAGCAAGAGGGTTTTGAACACCATAACACAGGGCCTGGCACAGAACCTGTGCTCAACAATGTGGGATACATGAGTATAGGTGGTCTGGGGTTGTCACCGAAGGCTATCAAATCATTTTCCTTTAAGCCACAACTTCACGGATCTATTCCTTAGCAATCTCTAACACTGAATCTGTTTTTCTAACAAATATTTACTGATTAACAAAGCTGAACTAGCATCTCTATTAAGTGCCAGGCACACAAAAATGAACAAATAGCAAAAAATTGCTGCTTTTATGGAGCTTAAGTTCTATGAAGGAGAAACAGATGGGGATAAATAGAGAACAATAAAGCTGGAATAGAGGAGGATCTGTGGTTGGGGAGCAGTAAGGAATGGAAATTTCCTTGTTTTAGTTAGCTTTTCTTTAAAAGGGCAAATAAAATATGTGGAAATAAAACAAGTCTGTACTTAAAAGGAGGTGGCTGAAAATAAAGGCAAGCAACAGACCAGTAATATCCTGAAGAAATGTGTCATTTATCAAACTCCTGTCTTCCTGCTGATGTCTTCATACCTGGTCACCTCCCTTAAGTACAGAATGATTTTATGCCTTTGAACCTGTGTTTCCTCTTTTCCGTGGGATGCTTTTGGTTTCTGCTCACATGGCTACACCAGCTAAGCTTGTGACATACCCCCCTCAACCTGTTGTCCTTCAAGTGGACAAAGCTGCTGCTATTCCTGAGTATATGTGGCATACTCTTGGACGCCATTATTTCCATGTTCCATCATACTAGGAAATCACATCCACCTTCTCCTGGAAAATAAATAATATTAGTCTGATTTTCGTAGATGTGGAAGTAACTCAGAAAGTTTCTCAGTAGGCAATTTGACAGTTGAAGAGATCATGACCGAATGCTGTCATTTTAATTTGAGAATTCATGCTCTTTTCACTGTACCAGCAACTTTGAGATGCGATAGGTGCACAAAGTGTACAGAAAGGAAATGAAATGCTCCTAAAGACGAACTTAACCTATTCACATTAGTGCCAAAGTTTATGCCTCTACAAACTGGTCTACTTCATTTCCCACCATGGAAGGCTCTATGATTTTTATACTTCTGTGAATATTAATTATGACCTTCCCACAAATTAGTAAATCCTTGGCTTTTATCAATGAGACAAACAAGATACTTGATATTAACTTTCTTCATGGTCCTGTTTATAATATGTCTTTCCTGAAAACAATGTATTGAGTGGTTACTGTGTTTGTGTTTTCACACTTAAGAAGGTGAATTTTCACAGATTGCATGATTCTTTTGTACATAATACGAACTTTGAGACAATCTGCAATAACAATTGTAAACATAGAACAGAGGTATTTTTATTATTTGTTGGACTCCATCCTTCAGATTTCTTCAGATATTTCACAAGGAATAAATTTTCATGTATTTTTTTTCAATCAGTCTCCCGACCCCATAACATCTGCATTTACTGTACTTGAAGAAGGGGTTAAGAGATCAGAAATGTGGAAATTAACCTGCCAAGAATGTAAGGTAAATACTCTCAGAACTGGAAAAAGAAAGCAAAAAAATAGTCAAACAATAAGAAAAGAACAGACTATCCTGGGGTTTTGTTTCTGGCTTCAAAAATTTGGAATTACTATTTGGAAATGTCATCAACAGGGGCAATAAAAACATGTCAGAAATGTAAAACATCAGCCTGCTCCCCATACCTGCTTTTAAAAATTGCTCTTTGATTGAATCCACAGGGAACAGCCAAAGCCAGGCAATGGGCCTCACACAATGAAATACTTAAATATGATTGAGTAAAGGCTAGTGTTTGAAGCTGTGGCAAAAATTTATTCACAGTGTTTAAAAACGTGGGTGGGGAGGTGAGGTGGTAGGAGAGGGGGAAGGGAAGAGGCGAAGGAAGTAGGTTGGCAGAGGCGGAGTTGGGGGTGGGCAAGAGCACAGAATGGGGAAAATATTTTTAAAATAAAATAAAATACCCTGAAGTCAGATTCCTTTATATAAACCTTTGGGGACCCAATAAAAAGCTGCGACTAAATGAAAGTGTTACCAAAGCAGATGGAGAATAACATCAGAAAATCAAATGACACATTTAAAAGGGCAAAACATCAATATTACCTAAAGAACTGATCAAATGTGTCATTTTGAAATGCACACCAAAGCAACAAAATCATGAAATGCATTAAAACGGTGAACTGAGGGATGGAGAGTAGGCTCTTGGTTGACTCCTGCCATGCAGAAAATCAGACGTATGTGCCAGAATACATGAATATAAAGGGAGGCAGGTTGTTTCTATACACATTTAGAAATTGTCAAAAAAATATCAAAATGACGGGCCATGCTAAGAGATGCATTTGTTCCAGCCAAGGGGACTTTGCGGGTTTCCTGGACAGACGTTCTCATGCTCTGCCCTGAGAAGTGTTCTTTGCCTCTGAGCTATGGTATCTCTTTGGCAGAGGATTCACAGATTGGAGGACCCAAGGCTAAACCTCTAAGCTCCAGAGTAAGAATATGATGTGGTTTTTAATAGTAGGAGCCCTTTGATGACCAGCTTATCTATGGGTGTCACCCAGCCCTAGTAGACTTGTTTGCAGCAAACTGTAATCATATTGGCCAGAAGAGCTGGGCCGGAGCAATTAAATGCAAGCTCTGTGCTGCCCGGATTAGGGCAGTGACTGTATGTTAAACCAGCAAGCCAGCAATTTATCAAAGTAAACACATTCTCCAAGGATTTTTTAAATGTTGCCAGAAACCTCAGATGGGGTTCTGAAAAACTTAGGAAAGTCTTTATTAGGTGCAGTGCTGTGGAGGGGGCAGAGGACATGGGTCTCCAGTTCTCAGTTCTGATGATATGGTGTGCCTCCCTCTCCCCATAGAATGTGATGGATAAGGGCAAGCGCTTTAGGATCAAATTGACATGGAGTTTAATCCTGGATTAGTCACTTATGAATTATAAGACTGTAAGCAATTTATTAAATCCCTCTAAGCCTCAGTTTCCTCATCTCAAAAACAGAGATAATAATGCTAAGTATCTCCTGGGAGTCATTGGAAGGATTAAATAAAATAATGCATATGAAGGGTTTAATAAGTGCCTGGCATAAAGTAAACACTCAATAAATTAAGCTATTAAGTCATAAGCTGTGCAACTAAAAGGGACCTTTTCATCTAATATAAACCTCTTTATAGTGTAAGAACTTAGTAAAAGAGGCCCAGAAAACTAAAATGCCCAACCAAGGCAACATCGCCCTAATGGACCAGAGCATTCAGTACCTCCAGCTTCTCCATCTTTGTGAATTAACCTGTCAGGCTCTTTGTTTTCACGCTGTGGCTGGGAAGCCCACATTCTCTTTCCACACTATCCGCTAGCTCTTCCTCTCCTGACCCTTATCCCTAATTAGAAAAAAATTACTCTTATTTTGCAAAAATCAATAAATACACATTGAGGTGTTAATAACTGATTCTAGTTTAAAATACAAATATGTGTGCCCTCATGAGGACGTTTAGATTTCAGGTAGAATGAGAAACTTTAATAGGATTAGGAGGTAAAGGGAATGGAGACATTTTGGTTATATATGGAAACTTTTTTCACATCTTCTTCAAACGAGGCCATAGGATCATTGCACAGAGCGACTGCAAGAACATCATTCAGTTCTCTGTGAATAACGCCCTGATGAATACACAGTGTAGCCCACAAATAGTCAACACATAGGGCATATAGATAGATAGAAGACACTACCTTTCTGAGATTAGCCCCCAAGTTATAGAAGAGTGAAACAGCTGCCTTCAGAAATACTGATATTAATTGAAGTTCTAAAGAAGATCAATAGGATTGAGAAGGGACAACCTAATTTATTTCAATGTAAACTACAGTTCTACAGTTTTTAGAGAATTTCATTGTACCTAAGAAAGACTTTTCTTGATGTTTTCAGAGCCCCAACTGAGATTTCTTAAGAAAAAAAAAGTTTCTGATTTCTTAATGATAAATAGAGAATTGGGGAAGGGGAATGAGGAAAGAAAGTACAAAAGAAAAATCTTAAAAGAAAATAATAGTTCCTCCAGAAAAGAAATATATGACCTACATCTGTCAAATTTTAAGTTTTTCCTACTTCACAAATTGACCCTGACACCAGGAGACTAAGAATTTCATGGCTATTTTTCATGAGATTCCTCTGATGTTGAGTTGATAACTCTAGGTGCTCCAGATTCATCTGATTAAGAACTAGAGATCTATTAGCAGGTCAGAATGTGTTTGAGCAGGTTGATCAGGATCCAATCTTACAGGAAACCTTTTAGTGATTCTCCAACCATCTGTTTTCCTTCAGACCCTTGCTTCAATCAGCCTTTGAGTGAGGCCTTTCCTGATGCTATTTTAAAACAGTAACTCCATGTCACACCAACACACAGTTCCCCCTTACTCTTCTCTAGCATTCTACCATCTGACTTAGTCAACATCATGTAGTTGCTTATCAGCTAACTGTCAATTGCTGGTAGACAGAATGATTTCTCCCCCAAATCTGCAAACATTCCTTCTATGGGAAAAGTATCTTTGCAGATGTGATTGAATTCAGGATTTCCAATTATGGAAATTATCCTGGATTCACAGGACAGACCCTAAATGCAGTCACATGTGTAAGAGGAAGGTAGAGAAATTTAACACACATAGAAGAGAAGACTAGGTAAATACAGCATAGAGAGAGATTTGAAGATGGTGACCTTGAAGACTGGCAAGATGTGGCCACAAACCAAGGAGTGCTGCAGCCACTAGAAACTGGAAAAGGCAAGATATTAGTTCTCCTCAGAATATCTGGAGAGAAGAAGTGTGATCCTGGCAATTTCAAAAACTTTAGACTGGCCTCTACTACTACCAGTGAATAAATTTCTGCTGTTTAAAGCAACCAGTTTGTGGTAGTTTATTATAGTCACCTCAGGGGGGCTAATTCACTCTCCTTTACTGGAATCTAAACCCCGAGAGTAATAGTATTTTTTCTCTTTTCTAAAACGTTTTAGTATTTATATTTAATAAACAAGCACACGGAAAATAAAAAGAATCCACATCTCATTTGAATCCAGATTTTTTTATTTATTTGTTTGTTTGTTTGTTTATATATTTTGTGGTGCTGGGGATTGAATCCAGGGCCTTGTGCATGCAAGGCAAGCACTCTACCGACTGAGCTATATCCATAGCTCCAGATTTATTAATTGCCAGTAGTTCAGCATTTAAAGAGCCCAGCATCTACCAGCCTAACTCAACAGTTCACTCATGATATGAGTAGGTCTCTTGAAGAATTATTTCAGGTCATATTTTAACAGAAAGTTCTTGCTCAGTTAGTAAGTAGCATAGTTTAATCCAGATAACAAGACTTTGACCATCAAGCCTAATATTCTCTCCAGTATGGCTCGGCTATCCTGATTTAGAGGCAGGTTCTTTTGGAAGAATTTTCAGGGCTCAGAACCAAGACTAGTTTTTCCACAGGTAGCACACACTAACCAGTCTCATTTCTTTGCAACCATATTTTATCTATCATATCTCCAACAGATTACTATTCTAATAGTCAAGGCCAGCTGCTACCACCCAAGGCTAATTCTGCCAATAATAGATTATTATAATGCACGTAGCTAATAGGGCTTATGCTGTCATAATGTGGCAGGAGTAGATGAATCTCTGTAATAAAAACTAAGAATCTCTTGCATTTGTATATAGCTTTTGCTTTCTAAATGCATTCACATCTGTTATGTCATTTTCTCATGCCAATACTCCTGGGAATGATGGGTCATTCAGGGACAATCCTCTTCTTATTCAGATGGAAAAATTGGCAGGCAGACCGAACACTGTTCCTAAGGATCCCCTGGCAAGTGGGTGTAGCCATTGCTCTCCTAAACTGAAGACCTCATTAGGATCAACTAGGAAATTGGTGTCAGAGTATCATCCCAGCTTCTGGGAGGCAGAGATAGGAAGATGGTAAATTCAAGGTCAGCCTGAATGACTTAGAGACACTGTCTTGAAACAAACACACACACACATACCAACAAACCAATAAAAGGACTGGAGATATAGCTCAGTGATAGAGCTTCCTTTCCTTGTGTTTAATCACTAGTACCAGAAGAAAAAAAAAAAGGAACGTATAAAGAAGATTACCCATCTGATAGAGTTAATCTAATCAACCGGACCTTGCTTTAAAATGAAAAAATGAAATTCTGGCACTCTTACCTGAAAGATTGCAATAACCATCTCTACCTCTCCCTAAGCGGTGTGCCCCATTTCTCTTCTCTCCTACACTTGGCAGGTAAATTTAATGTTTCCACTTAATGAGTCAATCAGAATGGGACTCTAATTTATTAAGCAAAGTGTAAATGTGACAATGTACTGTAGCAACGAAATTGCCACTGACATAAAAATAAAACAACAGCGAACATCTTACTTTTCTAAACTGAAATAGAAATGGGAAAAAAGATACATCTATGTTCACCAATTGTTTTCTCTAGTCATCCCTAATCTGCTCAGAAAAGGAAAACTAAATGACGATAACTGTAATGGGCTAGTCAAAGCCAGACATAAGCAGAATAATTTGTACTATCTCTGTAAAATTTCTGAAAATACCGAATTTGGCATGGGTAAGGGTAGGGTGGATAGGATATGGGAATAATATCCATGGGAAAAATCTTGGTCCAAAATTTATTTGGTGTAATTTTTCCAAAAGTACATTTCTAATTTTTAAAAACTCAAATGTAGTACATTTAAAAAGAGTTATGAAATACTTGAACACCTTTTTAGAACAAAATAAGGTATCACATTAGAAGCCATTTATTCCTAATTACTCAATTTCTTTATTATGCAGCACTTCCTGAGAAAAGACTAAAGCACAAAATGGGCTGATTTAAGACATTTTCTCTCTTTTTATTTAAAAAAAAAAAAGTAACGGTCTAATTTCTTTTCCTTCTAGAATTAAAAAAAAATATTAAAGCATACTAAGAATTTCTCATTTCTGGATAATAAAATAATGATGTAATTAACAATTAAATAGCATGCTATCATAAAAATTGTTAAACCTACTTGTGAATAGAAGTAAAAGCCATACTATTTTAAGGAATTTTAAAACTGGAGATAATTATTATCTAGCTTGAGAGTGGAATTCAAAATCTTTCAAAGCTCTTGCTACTCTTAGTCAGTCGTTAGGCACTTTTTTAAAGTTGCCCTGAAGCAGGGCGAGGTGGCTCACGCCTATAATCCCAGTGGCTCCAGAGGCTGAGGCAGAAGGATCGTGAGTTCAAAGCCAGCCTCAGCAAAAGCGAGGCACTAAGCAACTCAGTGAGACCCTGTCTCTAAATAAAATACAAAATAGGGCTGGGGATGTGGCTCAGTGGTTGAGTGCCCCTGAGCTCAATCCCTGGTACCTCCCCCCGCAAAAAAAAAAATGGCTCTGATTTTGGGACCACTGAGGTTTTGAGTGGGAGCCAGTTATAGCCATAGGCACACTCTGCTTCTGGAGCTTTATTTTTATTCCCAGTGAACTTCTCCTTTTGCTGCCCTCCCTGGGATACAAGGTCTACTAGTCATGTTGTTTCTGTGGTGGCTCTGTGCATTACTCAACTTTCTTTTACTCTAACAAATACCTGAGATAATCAACTTGTTATAGTTTAGATATGAGGCATCCCTTAAAAGCTCATGCGTGAAACACGAAAGAGGAGTTGGAGGTTCAATGATTGGGTTATGAAAACCTTTACCTAATTAGTACATTAATCCACTTAATAGAGATTAATCAGGTGGTAACTATAGGCAGGTAGGGTGTGCCTAGAAGACATGGGTCGTTGCAGATGTACCTTTAAGGTATACATTGTGTTCTTGGTGAGTGACAATCTGCTTCCTGGTGTCTTGTCCTGAGCTGATTTCCCCTGCCACACTCTGCCACCATGATATTTGGCCACACCTCAGGCCCACAGCAATGAAGTTGGCCATCTATGGACTGAGACCTCTGAAACTGTGAGGCTCCAGGTAAACTTTTCCTTTGCTAAAATTGTTCTTGTCATGTCTTTTGGTCACAGTAGTGAAAAAAGCTGACTAAAGCACAACTTATGAATATAAAAGGTTGCTTTTGACTCATAGTTTTGGAGATTCCAGTTCAGGACTGATTTGCCCTGTTGCTTTTAGACCATTCACCAAACAGCACATCATAATGGGATGTGTGGCAGAGCAACACCAATCACCTTACGACTGAGAATGAAAGAGACAAAGAAGAGACTGGGGTCGTACAATCGCTGCTGAGGGTACCAGTAAGATGCTTGCTGTTGTTTTGTTTTTATGTCAGTGGCAGTTTTGTTGCTACAGTACACTGTCACATTTGCACAAGTGGACAATTGTATGAGTCCATTAATGTTCTCCTTTTTAATCACAGAAGCCAAAGAGGTCCTTCTGAAATATGAATCTGATTGAGTCTTGCCTAAAATCCTTTGAGGATTCACTTTATTCTAAAATCACATTCAAATCCCATGAAATGGCTTTCAAGGGCTTTCTTCAGTTTGCCCAAACCTGCCTTTTCCTGTCTTTTTTCACTCAATATCATGTGTGGCTAAGATTTGCATACCTTTTTAGGGGAAGAAAAAATAAAATTTCCTCAACTCTCGTAAATTCTTCGTTGGAATAATACCCCCCCAAAAGACAAATTTAACAAGAATAAAAGTTTATTAACAGGTATTTTATGTATGGGGGGGCATCCATAGATTATCTCCTGAAGTGACTTTGGGCTCCAACTTTTATAGCACCTTCATCAAAAAAGAGTAACATTTCCAAGAGGTGACGAGACAAAGGAAAAGGACTTTGAGTGTCCAGGGGTGTCAGCTTGAAGGAGGGAAAATGAATGGCAGATAAAGACTGGTTAGTGAAGCTTGTTCATGTAGATTTCTCTGGTGCCATCTCCAAGGCCATTGGGATCTAAAGTTATTTTAAGTGGTTACACCTGTCTACTATAACACAAACCCTGAGACTGAGTAATTTAAAAAGAACAGAATTTTATTTCTCACAGTTTTGGAGGTTGGAAGTCTAAGATAAAGGCACCCACAAGTTTGTTGTCTGGTGACATCTGTTCTCTGCTTCCAAGATGGGGCCTTGTCACTGCCTCCTCCAAGCAGGGGGAGGGGGGGACATGACACCGACACTGTCCTCACACAAAAGGGGAAAGGGCCAAATGTGATGTGAAACCTTCTTTACAAAGACCTTAATCCTATTTACAAAGGAGGAGCTTTCATGACATAATCATCTTCTATAGGCCCATCTCTTAGTACTATTGCTTTGAAAATTGTTTCAACACGGATTTGGGAGTGCCAAACATTTGAGTCCTTCACCATTCACCAACCCTTCCTGTTCTCTCTGTTTTCTGCCATGATTTATCTTCATGCACTTCACAGTGTGTGTATGCATGTGAGAGCGCTCGTGTGTGTGTGTGTGTGTGTGTGTGTGTGTGTGTGTGTGTGTGTGTGTATCAATGTAGCCCACTGTGGACTACATTAGTTGCTTACCAGATACGTTTTAAACGAGCATTGTGGAAAGAAAAGAACTAGCATTTCTTTCAAGACTATTTCCTCTGTAATTCACTTATCTTCTTCTTTTGCTCATTTTCCCATTCCTTATCTATTTCCCTCCAACAGGAAGTGCGAGGATGGGAAGGGACTTGCAGTTGGGGAGCCTTCAGTGAAACCAGTTGCTGTGCCTGTCTCTACTGGAATTTTTTCTTCCCACCCCATTGAATGCATCTGCCTCTGGGGCATGGATTGCAACAGCTGTTTAATAAACCACATCAGCAGTGCACCATGGCTTAAGACAGAATGAAAGCGAGAATCTCATATTCCATTTCAACTCTGGCTGAAGATAACCTCTGAATTCCATTATTCACCATTTTAATACAACCTTTATTATTTCCCCATTCCCCCCCACAGTGTGCATCTTCCCTCTGGTGTAGTCAAATGGCCTTTGCTTGGGGCTGTTGGCTTTGTACCCACAGCCTCTATTCATATGCATAAGCTTACAGCTGCTCAAACACTTCAGAAATCTGATCAGTCTCCCCTGCCCCCTCCCCCTTCCAAATGCTTTGTGAAATCTTTGCTTGGCAGAGAAAAAGGCCCATCTCTTAGCTGCTTCTGCCCTGCCTGTCCCCATTCAATTATGAGCATGCATTATAGTCAAGTGTGGTGGTGGTTATCTTTTCAAAGGCCTTACACATTCCACCTCATTGAATACCAGAAGGTGGAGGGAGAAGAGGAAAGAAGGAAGAGGCTGCTCCCACCCCTAAATGAACATTATGGGGCTGAGCTTCTGAGGGGGACCTTGCTTACAACTGTGCTGTCTTCAGGGCAAGGAGATGCACATCTTCTCACTTTACAATAGAAGAGATGGAAAGCCAATTTCAAGGCCTGGTATTTCTTCCAAGAAGTGTTTCCTTTTGTCTGGGCACATAAAGGCAATTCTCCTGCCTCTCCTGAGGTGGGTGAATCTGTTGAAACTGGCTGTCCCCTAGCAAGAATTTGTACCAGAGCTACTATGCAGCTCTAGGAGACACCTGTTTCCTGCTCCCTGTGAACCCTGTTCCGTTATCTGTCATTTAGCAGAATGCAGCCAAGCTGGCCAGGACAGAGTACCAGATTGCTGCGGAGGCCCGGCTGCAGTCAAGTGCTGGCATCTCATCCAAACAGGTTGAAATTAGGTTTCAAAATACCTGTGAGAAAGAAAGATGAGCTGGAAAGTCGCTGACGCGAGCAGAAATACTGTGGTGATCACTGATCAGGGAAGGGCGTGGAACAAAGCTGCTCAGAACATTTCAGATGTGCCTTGCTCCCGCCTATGGCTCCCTAGTCTCCCTCAACTCTCTTGTTGATTAACGTAACTTCTTTTATGAGTACTTTAATAAGACTGACTATTTTCTGCCCTTTACAGGGAAGATCATAAACTCCCCCTCTTTCAAAAACAAACAAACAAACAAACAAACAAAAATAAGTAGCCAGGCACCATAGCACATGCCTATAATTCCATGGACTCAGGAGGCTGAAGTAGGAGGATGACAAGTTCAAGGCCAGCCTCAGCAACTTATGAAGATCCTGTCTCAAAATAAAAAATAAAAATTAAAAAAGGGGGTGGGAATGTAGTTGTAGTAAAGCACCACTGGGTTCAATCCCCCGTACCACGAAAGAGAGAGAGAAAGAAAGAAAGAAAGAAAGAAAGAAAGAAAGAAAGAAAGAAAGAAAGAAAGAAAGAAAGAAAGAAGTTAACTTAGGATTCTTAGGATATCTAGAATAAAGAAGTAAATAGGCGACTGAAGAGCTAAGGGCTCCTGATACACAGAGTCCTATGGAATCTGGGCAAGGGATCCCTTCTGAACACTTGGTTAACACCTACAAAAGAAAGCATATGTTTTTAAGCTTTGGAAGGAAGATCATCTTTTATGACTCCTCATTTAAATTGTTTGTATCCAATGACTTATTATCTAATCCCTGTGTTTTCCCTGAAGTCACTAGAGTCCCATCTGGCACAGAGTGAGAGCTGAGGAGGTGAGAGGGAGCCTTACTTGTAAGTCCAGGATCTATTATGAACCTGCAGGCTACCCGGGCACCCTGAGATCTCTTGGGAGGGTTAGCAAAGGAGATGTTCTTTCTCCCTCTGACACATCAAATACAGCAGCAAATCCTTTGGACTTTACTTTCAAAATATGTTTAAAATCAATCCACATTTAGTATTCCTCTGATAGCATCTTATATGTGGTACATACTACCCTCATCTCCCACTGATATTCCTATGGTAGACCCCACCTGGTCTCCTTGTTCTTGTCTTCACTGCTCCCCAACCCATACACGCAGCCTAAGGGTGGGAGAGGTCTTTCACTCTACACACTCAAGCCCTCCAACTCATTTCCTGGGATTTCGTCAATTTGGGTTCTTGAGAATGACAGGACTACAGCTACTTTGGTGGCTCACACATCCCCACACCTAGAACACTCCAGAGACTTCATTTCCTTCCAGCCTCAAACATTACCTTCTCGGCAAATCCTTGATGTCCTTTCTTTGATTATCCCATGACCCTGCGAGCATTCTCCACCCACCTTCCCTATTTATCTTCCCTCATAATACTCACTGTATTCCAATATACTGTATATTCTACTCATTCTGTTTCCACCAACCTGGACTTTCCGGGAGGGCAGTTTTTGCTTGTTTTGTTCACTGCTATATCCTTAGGGTTGAGAACAGAGCCTAGTACATAATAAGTGCTCAAAGATAATTTGTTGAAAGGCTGTGTGTTATGACCCTTCTGGGGTCAAAATTCTTTAAAACAAGGGGGTAAAGACTGCTTCAGAACTGGGGGTGGGATGCCTGTGGGCCACAGGACTAGCTCCTCCTGGGGTATGGTTGCATGGTGGTCCTTACAGAGTGATTTAAAGATCACATACAGAAATGCCAATCCACTGCTGGCCTTGACTTTGGGAAACTGGTCTCCATTCACTTATGCTTAGTGAGAGGGCATGTCTTGGTGTCAGAGGAGAAACCTTCCCTTAGCTGTAAAGCATCGTTGTAGAACTAAAGGCTGCCAGCCATAAAGACCTGGGAATTGCCACTCTGCTTTCTCTGCTCTTGTCTTTATGCTCTGTTCTTGTCACCACAGAAATCTTCGGAGTCGACCTACCAAGATTAATAGGGGCAGAATTAGTTGCTGAAGGGTATTCATGAAGTTCCCAGTGGCTTCAGCAGGAGGACTAAGGAGTCAAGGACCATCTACTGGTTGCCTTGCCTTGTCTGCTTTCCTGCAATACTCATGTGGCCTGAACAGAATGCATGACATCCATGTTCTTGCACGTGGACCCAGTAACTGTCATTACATCTCTAGCAAAGTTGATGCAGTGGGCATGTTTTCTCCCTGGACCTGCCCTGGATTTAGGGTGATATACTGGGTCTTCTCTACCTGCTACTCTTATAAGTTCAAATCAAAGTGTAGAATTGTCTAAACTCTTCTTCCATGTCAACACAAGACCTCAGTTTCTGATCCAGCATAGGGATCAGAAGTCCATAGTGGGCACAGGGGTGTTATAACACTGACTCTTACAGGCAGAGCTTACAACTGAGTTGACCCCAAACACAGCAGCCACAGGAGGATCGAGTAACCAGAGAGGAGTTTCATATACAAATGGTCTGGTAGCAATCTTTGGCTAAAAAAAACCCCCAAGACAAGGAGCCAGCAGGTTTTAATGGGTGAGTCAAAGCAGAAAGTTAGAACCTATGTTTCAGAGGCCTCATGAATTCTGTCTCTCAGAGGTTGGGAGTACAGAACCTGTTAAAGGAACTAAAGATATTCAATAATAGTAGGCAACTCTTTATTAAGTATGGAACAGATTCAATGGGAGAAATAGGGTCTTCACTACATTCAAAACGAAACAAATGTAAGTCTCTGTAAATCTAAGCCCAAACTTACTTATCTCAGTAACTTTTTGTTTTTTTGATGCCAGGGACTGAACCCAGGAGTGCTTTACTACTGAGCTACATCCTCAGCCCTTTTTATTTATTTATATTTTTTTAAAACAAGATCTCACTAAATCTGAGGCTGACCTCAAACTTGCAATTCTCCTGCCTTAGCCTCTGAAGCCACTGGGATTACAGGTGTGTGTCACCACACCCAACTGTACCCTTTCTTTGTGTTTTTTAGGGTAAATAAAAAACATCTGTTTTATGCTTGGATCATTAGTGATTTGTTTCTTGTTCCTGGTCAGCCCTGCCTCTTTGCCAAGAGAGACCCATTCATGGACACCAAATTCATGGTCATTAGCTCTGTTTGTTTGTAGTGGACAAGATTTGGAATGACTGCGATTGGGAACTTGAGCTAATAGACATTTTAAAGTAGACAGATCATCGTTTATCCTCTTTAGTTTAAGAATGCCTATTCTGATACTGTCAGCAAATTTCAGCCTATTCACTGAGTGTTTTAGAGTTGACAAAACACTTTTACATACATCTGCTCATCTCTCCCTTGTTCCTCTGGTAAGCAGTTAAGTAAAAGAATGGGATTTCTTCAAATCAGTTCCCAAACATGACCTATTTGGTCTTTATTCCAATTTGTTTTGGTTTGTTTTGTAGCCTGGAAATTTCCCCTTTCCCTGGCAGAGGTTTTCAAAAATTAACTGACAATAGAAAGATGCACAAGGGAAATGGCTTGCAGGGCAGAGAAGGACAAGCAGCTGTCCCAGCACACCCAGCTAAACAGGGATGGCAGCAAATGGAGTGGAGAGGTTCCATCCTGACCACTGCAGGAGTGGCCTCTCTCTGGGGACACAGCTCTGGTAAAAATGCTAATGCTCCACGGTGGGCACCTGCATCAGAAGTGGCAGGAAGGCACTATTCATAGTTGCCTGCTGAGCTGAAGACCTTGACAAGGGGTAGTGGCACTAGAGAGGGAGAGCACTAAGACCACTGTGTAGTTGGAGCTGTGAGGCTGGTGCTCATGGAACCAATCTGGAGGGGACTGCAGGAAAACAAATGCCGCCATGTACAGATGCAGGCTGAGAGGCCTGAGGAGGTTCAAGTCATGTCTTGCTGCTCAGTGCAGCATGCATGGGCAGGCTTTAGGAAAATCTTGCTGAGGATGCTATTCATTTTATTCAGGCCAAGTGTGCATTAAAGGAAGGCAGCAAATGCGGGGCAACTCACACAAAGCCAATGACCCCTGGATTCTCAGAGACTGTGTGAAATCATCTCACTGAACTCAAACAAGATACATGGAACTGGATGGAGCAACGACACTACCCACAGCTACCACATTGCCCCTGTCCTGTGTCTCTGGCTCCTGGTACTGAAACAACTTTCTCCTTATGGACCTTCCCTATTCTCACCAAATTATTCATAAGAACCCTGAGTTGAACAGCCTGAGTTGCTACCAAACCCACGCACCCAGTTAGGGGGATGGCTGACTGCAATCCATCCCCAGAGGTGCACACTCTCCAAACTATAAAGTGTTCTTTTCTCTCTGATGTGAGTGACAAGCCTACTGAGTATTTGCTTCAGTCAGGAGACTGAGAAAGGGAACCCCAGATCAGCCGGTCTTCACCACAACCGTTGTGCTTCAATGATTCATAAATTAGTGAACTTTCAGATATTAATACTGGATCTTGCTCATGTGCATTTACTACGCTCAGATATTTTCAGTTTTCCTGATAATTTCAGTTACCTGAGCCCTCAAGTTTGTCTCTTTCTGAAAGGGTCAACCCAGGTCTTGAGTTTGGACTAAGGTAAGGCACGGAGTTCTGTCTCCTAGAACCATCTGCTCTACACAAGCCCACGTTCAAGTACTCTCAGTCCTCAGCGATGGCCTGCTGGGTTTCTTAAGGTTTAATCTATGATCTTTCAGAAACTCAGGTCCAACCTCCTTGCAGGACATATGTTCATCCTCAGATGGTTCCAGAACTTTGGGGATGAATCATTTTTGTTTACAGAGATACACCAGGAAAAAAACAAACCAAGCAAGTAAGGAGTTCTGTTTTTCCCCAAACAGAAATTGTAGCAAAATGTGAAAAGTAATCTTGTAGAAATATGTATATCCTCTGGCAAAGCATACACCTCCCATCTATAAGGAGCCTTGGGTGCAGGATAAGGTGAAATAATGAAAGACCAAGAAGATACCAGATAGGCCGACAGGGAGGCTTCCGGAGAGGACTGCATTCCTGCAGTGGCTTCTCCTCTGGAGTCATCATTATATAATAAGCAAATAAGAGCATCGCATACCATTATTTCTGTGAGGAAGAAAAAAATATCAACTTATCAACTCTTGCCTGATTGCCTCTCTTCCATCTGCTTCCCTATGAAATGAGCAGAAATGGCACCCCTGATTCCTCCCCGCAGGTCCTGCAACAGACAGTTCTCACTTCCCAAATGAAGCTCCTGTCCTTAAGTTCAATATTGAAGTCACTTAAAAACTCTCTGCCCTTGATTTTGATCCTTTCTCCTGTCAAAATGAAGGTGACATTAACAAGTGTGCACAGAGGGGGGCTTTGTGCCAATTAACAATTTCTCATTAGCTTAATTAGGGGACACATGTTTTTAATCACAGCTAAGAAAGTGGAATGATTGAAGAATTGATTCTGAGCTTTTGAAAGCATCCCTGTCAGTGCATGGAATTTAATCCTGCAGATGTGCTTTAAAAGAAACAGAGTTAGAAAGAAACAGCTTTAAATGACATGGCTTCACGGAACTTAATAGGAGAATAGGAGCCTGACCAGATAAACAGAGTATTTCCACTTTGAATTGGAGACAATCTTTTTCAGGCTATCTGAAGACTCCAGAGTCTTGCCCTCTATGTTTTATTGTCTGAGATATCCAAGTGGGACAATTTTGTTTTCCTTTCCACTAATTCTTTATCCCTAGATTCTGAGTGAACAGATCTGATGATCGTGGTGATGTGCAGATAATATGGGTAGTTTAGATGCAGCTTGGGGTGCTGATAGTTGTTCTAGCTGAATTGACAGTAAAATTTGGACTTCATGGATTGCTTAAGAAGTCTGAATTTGCAAAGTCTGATCACATCAGAAAATAATTTGACTTATGCTTTGCATGCTTGTAATCTGAAAAGGGGTATCTTTCATGGTCCGTATGTGACATTCATTTGGACACTACAAACCCAAGGGTAATTGTTGAAAGAATTTGCACTACAAATAACACTGATTTATATTATTTTGGCCTCTATAACAATACTATAAAAATCATGATCCAGGTCATTTAAAATTTTAACAGGTGAATGTTTCATTTATTATAATATTTAATAAATTATGCACATAGTTTAATCTTTGTAAAATATAATTTATTACATTTATTACCTTTTGTAATTTATTTTTTAAGTTTTCCTTGGTTGCAAAAAGCAATGGATTGCAATCTCAGAAAAACTGCAAAGTATTTTAAAGCCCAAAGAGAAAAAGGTTGCACATGATCCCACCTACTAGGATGTAGGCACTAATTATATTTTAGTGCATAGTCTTTTTCACTGTATGTATTTTACAATAAAAAAGTGATTATATATTATTTCTGGTCTTATAAAATGCTTTTTCACTTACTATATTATTATCTCCCAGATCATTAAATATTCTTATACAACATAATTTTTAATGACCGCATAGTATTCCAGCTCATGAATTTATCATATTTATTAGAGGACATGAAGGATATTCCCATTTTGTTATTCTAAGTAGTGATAAAGTGGTTATGCTTAAATACAAATCTTTTCAAGCGTCAGTAATCATTTCCTTAGAATGAATTTCTGGAGGTAGAGTTGCTGAGTCAAAAATTATGTACATTTTAAAGACTTCTGAGCATACTGTTAAGTTGGTCCCTCAGAAAAGTTATATCTACCAATTTACATTCCCATAATCAATAGTATAAGAAAGTACTCTCTTTTTACTGGAGTAAAGAATAATAGTAAAGCTTACAAAATAAAAATCTTGTTTTTGTTTGCCGTTTTCACGACCAGTGAAATCATATTTGGTCTCATAATTATTAATCCTAGGTTGGGGGTCTGATGGTCAATCATACCCTTCTTTCATTTCACTCCTGAGTATTCACCTTTATTTTCTTATTGTTCATTTGTGAGAGTTGCTAAAATAGTAAACCATTGTCACGTATCCTCCAAAAGATATCTTTTTTTCCTAGTCCTTTACTTGCTTTTCCCCTTCTCCTGGAACATTTTGTTTTTATTGTAATTTATGTAAAATTTTAATATTAGATAAATTAAATGTATTATTCTGTTTTGTTTCTATCTTGGTTAGAATGTTTGGGAAATTTTTACCCTTCTGTTTTATATTTACCAATATTTAGTAGTTTCGGTCTTTCTAAAATTCATTTGTAATTTAGTTTTGTATGCAGCATTAGTGGCTATTTCTATTTTGTTTTCTTTCTCTGCAAGTTGACAATTTACCCAACATTATTTATGAAATTATTCATATTTACCTAAATGTGTTCTATGGAATACTCATACTTTGGAATTCTAGAAAAAAATTTTTATATATAAAAAATATAATATATTTATATATATTATACATAAAATACATATATATATTTTTCAAGCAATACTGTAAAATCTATTTCCACATTAAGATTCACAGAACATATTTCCATTTAAAGCCTTCAAGAAGTCCTGCAGGAAAGATACTGTTTTATCTTGTTTTACCTAGAATTGCATTTAACTACATAATCTTTTTTACAAACAGCATCTATTAGCACCAAAGAAACTAATGCTCCATGGAACACACAGTGAGTATCTAATTTGAAAGGCCAAGAAGCCACCTTTATAAAACACTATTGTTGGAGCACTTGAAGAGGCCTGATAAGTGTGTAATACCCTCTTGCCTACTTGGGTTCTAAATAAATTGAGACATCAGATTCGTAGTGCATCTGGGGGTCAAAATGTTACCTTTATTATTGTTAATGGGTGTGTTAGAGGATGCAGTTTAGTCAGAGAACCAAATGGGTCCTACTAGCCAAACTCCAAAATTAAATGTATTCAGTCCAGGCAATTTCTCTTTCCAGAGGTTGCAATTCCTGATAAGACTGGGGAATAAAACTGAACAAATTGGATTGTTATATTATGTGCATGTACAAATATGTAACAATGATTTCCACTATTATGTATAATTATAATTTACCAATGATTTTTAAAAAGTCTTACAGACTGGTGGTTTAGAGGAAAACTTTGGTTCCCATAGATAGCTAGTACTAAATAGTTAAAAAGCAGAGTGCTGAGTCTAGTAAGTTTATTCTCTCCAAAAGTACTAATCAGATAAATTATTCCCTTTTTCCACAGGTGGAATGACTGAGAGGCCAGGAGTGGTTAGAGACAAATCATCCTATAAGGAATTCCAGGAATGTGGGGAAACCCCATATATACTGTTGGGTTCATAGGCAGTTTGCACATCGCTCAGGCTAGTTCTGTAAGTCCAGTGGGCCTATCCATGGAGAAGGGGGTGAGGCTACCTCCTGAAGAAGGAACCACCTCCATCAGGAGACCACTGCTTCAACCTGCTCAAGGCTGCTCCCTGCCCTCCCCAGGTTGCTGCCCTTAAGGTATTCTTCTTGGAGGGAGTTTAGAGTTTGCTTCCCAAAGGCTCTGAAGTAGATCAACAGCACATTAATCAAATCAACAGGAAGGCCCTTCTACTGGAGTTGAAAACCCCTGTTCCATCCCAAGTTTTGTCCAGCTACATTCTTCAACATACATTATCAGAGATTCTGCCCCAAGGTTAAATACAACATGAAGATATTGCAATAATAAATTAAAAATTCCAAAATAAAACACCATCAACAGATGGACTTAATTTGATTATAAATTCCCTATTTCCAAATTTCCAAGGAGTCAAATTCCATTATACATAAAAACCCAAAGATGCTCAAGTCTAAAATAAAGTCACAAATAGTCTTTCATTTACCTTTCTATTTTCATGCCATTAATTTACTTATGAAATTTTATAATAATTTTAGATATAAGCTAGTATAAACCTCCCCTATTCTTGTTCAAAAACAACTTAAGTGTATTTCTGTTAACTCTTCTAGAAGAGCATTAGAATCATTTGACCTAAGTGAAAAGTACAATTTTGATTAGAATTGTGCTAGTTTTATAAATTAATTTGGAAAGGATTGAAGATATCGGGTCCTCCCATGTGCACTAGCTTTAATGTTCAACTACCATTAGATAATCTGCTACCTCAACTCAAATCAATGTGTTACTCACAAAGTAAGGCTCCTAGGACTAGATTTTTTTGTTTTGTTTTAAAAGATTGGATATAGAATATAAAAGAAAGTCAGTGTGTAGGGATTGGCACCTAGCAAAAGTTAAACTTGAAGTTAAACTTTCCTACCTAAATTATCACTACGCTGGTCCTACCCTACCCTGGTAGGATAGGAAAGACTTCGCAGCATACAGAGTCAAAATACAAGATGACTGATTAGTCTCTGTTATAAATTCTGTTTTGTTTTGGTTTTGTTCACTACATGTAATCCCACTTACTGATGAGGAATTTGCTGATTGAATGACATGAAAGCAGTGCCAAGGACTCAATTACAGCATCCATGTTCAGGTCTCAGGTTTCTCAATCTGCTTAGCTGCATGGTGAACAGGATTTTGGGACCATCTGCTTGACAGATCTGTCATGCTCCCCTCCACTATGGTTTGGATAGGGCTTAACTGTGTCCCTCAAGAGTTGATGTGTTGAGATTGAATCCCTACTGAGAAGGAATGAGAAGGTAACCTAATTGGGTTATGGTTTAGAGATGGAGCTTTGGGAGATAATTTGGATTAGATCATCAAGGTGAGCCCCCCATAACTAAATTCTAATAATTTCATAAAAAATGGGAGAAACTAGAACATACACACACACACATATACATACATGAGTGTACTCCCCCTGTATCTTGCCATCTTATTGCAATCCTGAATCCTTTCATTCTCTATGTTACTGTTAGAATTCTTGAAGACTTTTAGAAAACACTAAAATTTCAATATATCACACTTTTTGCCTTAGAACTCTGCTAGCAAAAGAGTTATCACTAGATATGGGCCTGAAAGTCCAGAAGTATGAGATAAATAAATCTCTTTTCTTTATAAAGTTTTCCAGCTTCAGTTATTCTGTTATAGTAATGAAAAATAGACATACCACATCTACAATATGAAGACTTGGACTAGATGTTATACAACAGATTTCATTTTTTTGATGAAACCACTCTAGAGACCTGTAAGGGTTAGGCAGGGTGAGGAATTTTAAGTGATGACATTCTGAGTTTTAATCATGGCAATGCCACTTGTTAGTTTTAAGACCTGGGAAATTCATTCAGCCTCTTTGAGCTTCAGTTTGTACCTGTGTACCTGAGGGGAGAAAATGGCACTGCGTAGGATTGATGTGATGATTAAAAGGATAAATTAATGCAATATGCTAATTTAAAACATTGTTAAGATGTGCTCAATAAATGTTAACTGTTCTTTTTGTTTTTATAATTATTTTAATCTCCTAAAAAGAGGGAAACTTTTCTGTGTTCAACTGCTCAAGCTTACAGTGAAGAGTAATTTTATATAAACTCCTTTAGTATCTTTCCACACTCCCACCAAGCAAAGGTGATGCCCCTTTTAGGTATCAGCTGCCTGTGCAAGATGACAGATGCATGGTAAACACTGGGCAGTATCTGGCATAGCTACCAACTACTTCCAATTAATCATGCAATGGGGAAATTGGAGAAGTCTTTTACATGTAGTGTAATGTTCCCATCCACATAATTTGCATCAATTTGAGGTACAATCATTGCTGTCTGACAAGCGCAGACAGTGGGAAAGTCTGTGATGGGTCCATAACTCTTTGGTGCTTTGGCGTTAGCATTCTTCAGAAGAATTTATGTCATCCTCTTTGTCAGGAAGTCTGATGTAAAGCTCAGGATTTTGAGAAATGCTAGAAATTATAAAGATCTGGGAAAGGATAGTGAACAATATTGCTAAATACTTTAGCTAGATCATAGATCTCTATCATTTATATGCTCTAGAATTACCTGGGAAGAGTTTTTAAAATACATACATCTATCTGAGCCCTAATCAAGGTCAGTTAAATCAGCTCCCTGTGGAACAGGACAAATGAATGACTTGGATAATCTCTCACTCTGCAGGACATGGTCTTGCTAATATCTTTGATTGCTCCTTCCAGGGCATTTCCCCCCAAATCCTGAATCCTTTCATTCTCTGTGTTACTGTTAGAATTCTTTAAGACTTTTAGAAAACTCTTAACATTTCAATATATCACATTTTTTACCCAATGAAGGGAACTATCTATAGACGTCTTGGCACTGGCCATCTCTAGATGACTGAATACTTTTGGTGATTGATAATTTACTACCTTTCAAGCCAGATTATTCTGTTTCTGGAAGGATCTTCTGGAATCCTTCAAACTAATTCTTATTAAAAAAATTTCTTTATAAAACATGTTCCCTCCAGAAAAAATTTAGCTGGTCCTCGTTTGCTTTCTAAAAATAAATGAAATAAACTTATTTTTGTCCACTGGCATCCCTAAAACAATGAAAGGTTTCCATCCTATCCTACATGACCCTCTTCTTTTTTAATTTTAGAAATCCAGATTCAACTACTATTGTCAGTAGGACAAGATTCACAGACTATTCCTAATCCAGGTTATACTCCCTGACATACTGTAGTTGGTTAAAGTCCTTCTTAAAACACAATACCCTAAATTGAAAAAAAGCATTCTAAGGTAACTTCATGCACTCTAATATTCATCTAAAACTGAGCAAAGTCTATATGAGAGACTTAAGATAGACCTCAGAGGATATCAAACATGCTTGCCAAGAGTCTCATAATCGAGAAAGAAGTGTGGTCACCTGTGAAGGCAGAAAATGACATGTTTAGAGAAAAGCTGAAGAGACCAAATTAAATATAGATTAATTTAAAAAAATATGATTGTGTTAATTTTGCCAGGGCTGCCATAATGAAATATCACAGACTGGGTGGCTTTAGTAACCGTCATTTTTTTCTTATGGTTCTGGAGGCTCAAAGTTCAAGATTGAAGTGTCTGCAGGTTTGATTTCTTCTGAGGTTTCTTTCCTTGGGTTATAGATGGCCACCTTCTGGCTGTGTCTTCTCTTTTCTTTGTATTCACATTCCCGATATCTCTTTGTGTGTCCAAATTTCCTCTGTTCATATGGACAAACAGAGTCACAGGCTGAGGTAACAGAGGTTTAAGAAGTCAGCATAGAACTTGAGGATGACACAATTCAGCTCATAGCAATGAATATGTAAATAGTAAGTGAGTAGGTAGGTATGTTAAGTATCTGTCTGTCTTTCTCACATATGTGTCATTGGAGATTTTGTTCTTCTTCTCATAGGCTCCAGGATCTGGATCCACTTTTCGATGTTCTTGAAGATTTTTTCCCCAAGTTTCACAGTAGATTGGGATACATTTTCTGTAGCTTACTCCAACAACAAACAGAAAAGTTCTTTAAGTTCTTGTTAAAAAAAATCTTGTTAGTTTGAAATAATTTTAGACTTACAGAAAATTTCCAAAAAATGATACAAAAAGTGCCCCTGGATCCTTCACTTAACTTTCCCTAATGTTAACTTCTTACATAACCACAACACAACTATCAAAATGAAGAAATCAATATTTATGCTATGGATTTTTAATTTGACCTTTTTTTTTCACTGATGTCCTTTTTCTAGTACAGGATCCTATCTAATATCCTACATTGGTTTTAGCTATCTCCTTCAATCTGAGATAGTTTCTCAGTTGTTTTGTTTTCTATAACTTTGATATTTCTAAACAGTACCAGTGTTTATCAAAAGTCTCTCAATTTGGTTTTGTTTGATGTTTTCTCATAAAAACCTCAAATAGAATGACATTATACATTTTTAGCAAGAAGTACTACAAAATGATTTTTTATTCTCAGTGTATCAAATCAGAGGGTGTCACATGGTGTCAATATGTCTCGCTATTGGTGATGTTAACCTTGATCACTTGGTTAGTGTGGTATTTTCTAGAAATTTAAATTATACTTCTTTTTTCTGATCACTAAGGTAGACAGCTAGGGGAAAATTCAGACTAAGGTAGAACAGTTTTAAAGAAATCCTACAAGCTATTTAGGCTCTTTGCTTCTGAACTAATGTTCCAGATTATTTATGTGATAATGATGATAGGAAGATATCCTACTAAATTATCATTTTTGTTTTTATTTTTTGAAGGCAGATACTGCAAACCTGAGATCACAAGTAGTCTGTGTTAAAAAAAAAAATAGGTTTTGAAGATCCCTCAAATAGGCACTTTACTTTTCAATCTAGTGATTTGGAGTTGGGCTTTAGTCTCTTCTATAGTCTCCGTAAACCACCACCAAACACTACATCAAAGCAGCATAAATTCTAATTACAGTGTGCTTGCTGTTCTAACACAGCTCTGAGACAAGTTCCATAAAATAACTATCTAAGTCTCTCTAACCAGATCTCAATCCTCTCTTGTCTATGTATGAAGGTCCACTACTTCCTTGCTGAAAAGATTTGTCTTTCACGTTGGCATTTGCACGCACGTGTGTACACCACACACACACACATTACACTATGACATTCTCTTTCTTTTTTGTATATTTTTCCTATTCTGGGGTAAGAGGAAGCTTATATCAGAGAAATTAACAAATTCATTTAAGCAAGATATGGAGAAAAATTTTAAAACCACTCTTTAAATCCTGTTGTACGGAGCCAGAAATTCCTTTGAGACTTTGCTACCACCTGTTCTTATCCTCTTATTCCTGAGTCTCAAGTAAAGAGAATTAGATGACCATAGAATTAAGTTCCATATCTCTAGATAGGAAGGATGAATCCTGAGTGAGCTTGACCTAGGTCTGGCAGAACACTTTATTTGAAAGTGCACTCCTTCCTTCAGGCAAAGAAATATAAAAGTTAGTCTCTTTGCTTAAATCAGTGCTTTGCAAACTCTCTAAGGCATTAGATCTGGTTAAAATGCAGATTTGCCAGCCATAGTTCTGAATGGGCTCACAACTAGGCATTTCTAACATTCCAGGTATTGGATTCTGCTGGTCAGTGAACCCATTTTGAATAGAAAGGCTGCAGAGTCTATGGAAGATTTCTGGCCAGGGAAGAAGAGGAACATGAGGATTGCCATTAGAAATGATAGCTAACCTGTCTGGCTATGATGGTAATGGGGGTGGATCATCAGCCGCCTTTGGACAAAACGTTCTATTACAAAAAACTTTCTTTTCTCTCTCTCTTTCTCTCTCTTTTTTTGTACTTATTCTCAAGAGAAATTTAGTGAAATGGAATCACTTCAGACCAAGCCACTACCTCTGAAATTGGATATTTAACGTAGTATAAATGAAATTCCCATCTAAGAGTTGTATGATAAATTTGGAGGGAAGGTTATAGCATTGCATTCAAAAAGAACTATGTGTGTATTGGACATTGTTTAGAAATAGGGGTGAAAGTGGAGATGGGGAATGTTGACAGCAAATGCACTATTCAGGAATGAGAGAAAGAGAACTTATATTATTATTGACAATTTATTGGGGGCTATAGTGCATTGAGTACAGTATATATATTAGGCCTTTGATTATCAAAACATCCCTGGGATGAACCCCACTTGATCGTGGTGTACTATACTATATTTTTTAATTTTTTTTTTTTGGTACTGGGGATTGAACTCAGGGATTCTTGAGCACTGAGCCACATCCCCAGCCCTATTTTGTGTTTATTTAGAGACAAGTTCTCACTGAGTATACTATCTTTTAATATGTTTTTGTATGCAATTTTCCAGAATTTTATTGAAGATTTTTGCATCTATGTTCATCAGGGATATTGGTCTGAAGTTTTCTCTCCTTGATGTGTGTTTGCCTGGTGTTGGTATTAGGGTGATATTAGCCCCAAAGAATGAGTTTGGAAGGGTACCTTCCTTTTCTATTTCATAGAAAACTTTGAGGAATATTGGTGTTAATTCTTCTTTGAAGATCTTGTAGAACTCTGCTGAGAATCCATCTGGTCATGGGCTTTCCTTGATTGGCAGGCTTTTGATGGCATTTTCTATTTCATTACTTGAAATTGATCTGTTTAAATCATATATGACCTCCTCGTTCGGTTTGGGTAGGTCATATGTCTCTAGAAATTTGTAGGTGGAGAATATCATGCTAAGGGAAATAAGCCAATCCTCAAAAACCAAATACCAAATGTTTTCTCGGATATGCAGATGCTAATTCACAATAAGGGGGTGGATGCTAGGGAAGAATAGAGTTACCTTAGATCAGGTAGAGGGGAGTGAAGGAAGAGGAGAAGATATGGGGATAGGAAGGATAGTAGAATGAAACAGACATTATTACCTTATATACATATATGACTGCACGACCAATGTTATTCTATAACATGTACAATCAGAAAAATGAGAAATTATACCCCATTTACATATGATATATCAAAATGCACAAGTGCATTCTACTGTCATGTATAATTAATTAAAGCAAAAAATATTTTTAAATCCCTATCAAAGAGATATGAGTCTAATTATCATTTTACAGATAAATGCTGAAGTTGAAAGAGGTCAACATGCCACTTACCAAACAGCTAAGATTTCAACTGAGGTATTCTGATTCTAGAACTTACTAGCTTAACCCTTGCACTTTTGAGCTGGAATCACAAACACTAAAACAAAGAAACAAAGATGTATTAGCCAGGCCCCAACAGCCCACTTCCCTGACCAAACCTTGAATTTTGCTATCATCTGAACTTATCCACCCTGGGAAATCATAAATTTCAATAACTTACCCTCTTACTATAAATCTTTTTAATTCTATTTATCTCCTTTTATTGTCTATTCTTGTTCTTAGACCTCATCAAGACCACCAGTACCTCAATTCCACTATTTCCCCCTCATCCATCACTGTAATCACACTCACCCTGCCCTCAAGAGCCTCTATTCTGTCACACCCATTCTGAATGACTCAAGCCTCAGATAAAACAGAATAAGATGTAAAGTATGCCACTTTTAAGGGTAGTTCATAAAAATCCTCAACAAAATCTTTTATTCTTCCTCTTTCTGTGAGCTGGATGTCAATGTCCATGGTAAGGTTGTGTGCAAGATGGTGGAGACTTTAGCCTTGTATCCTAAATAACTGTAGCCTGGAGTCCCTGGGTTGGCAACATTTGGAACTTATGAAAAGGAAAGAAAGATAAATAAACACCCATTAAACCACTGAGATTTCAGGTTTGTCTTATGTAAAAGTTAAGTTACTAAACATAGAGAAGTGGTTGTCAGAACTGGGGTCTGATTGGATGAAAAACCCAAAATATGTGGAACTGAGTTGGCAGTTTGGGAGAAGATTCCAAGGAAGCTGATATTGCAGGCAGGGCAGGTGGATGCTCCTTAGAAGCAACATTTTTAACAAAGGATTTGATGGGACATGGAAGTAAAATTGCTTGCCTGCTGAGCCGGTGATCCTAGGGAAAATTGATGGAAGAATCAGAAATGATTATGATTACTTGTCATCAGGAAGTTTTTATAAGAAAGAGATAATCTAAGCATACACTTGGTGGATTTTTAATTAGGATGAAAGGAAATGAAGAGATACCAAAAAGTTGGGGCCTCAGAGTTAAAAAAAAAAAAAGAAAAGAAAGAAAGAAACTATAAGAAGAGATAACTGAAAAAATATTATTTAGGGACAACAGCTGCAAAAAATTTGTCAGTTGAACACTGTGACTATTCCACGTAACAAAGATGAGTTTAAGGATATCATCTTTCCATGTATTTATTCCAGGGTCTCAAGATAAGCTGATACTAAATTAAGAAGGAGAGGCATCAGACAAGAAAGAAAACAAATAAAATGAATAGAAGATTTTGTCTAGAAAATAAATTTGAATTGGATTTCTGATGTAAGGAGTTGACTGGAAGTGGGTAAACGATAAGCCTCCTAAACCGTTTGATAATTTTATTGGTCCAAGGAAACCATGATGGAGATGACAAAACCCCTGTACAAAACTAAAAGTAACTATTGAGCCCCAAATTACACCAGCCAAAGATAAATCAAAAAGCTAGGCAACAATCTACATTCCAATTTTAAAAATCATGGGCAAACAAAAACCACTCAGAGTGTATGCAGGTATCTCAAACACTCTGGACAAGGTAGCTCTTCCAGCAGGGGACAATTAAAACCCAATTAAGGGGCTGGGGTGGTAGAGTAGTAGAGTGCTTGCCTAGCAAGTGTGGTACTGGGTTCGATTCTTAGCACTGCATATGAATAAAAAAAGAAAGGTTCATCAACATCTAAAAATATATTTTTTTAAAAAACCCAATTAAGGATATTTCTACAACTCCAGGATAGGATCTCTATAATACCTGCCCTACAGGCATCCATAACAAGATGAAGCCAGTATTGCTGTGTTTTCTATTTTTTTCCTCTCCTAAATGAGAGAATTTTTGCAGTTTTCTACCACTAAATCACTGTTATTTAGGAAAGCAGTTTGTCTTTCTGGTTTAGGTTTCTGTAAACAATAGAGTTATATTTTCACCTGATTGAGAAGTCTGAACTAGAGATTTTGAGCTTTCAGCTAGAAGCAGGGTTTATACAGGGCTTTTAGTTGTCCCTTTGGATGGATGATAGTGAGATTGAGTAGGTGAGTGTGTTTTATTCTTGGGAAGGAGAGTGTAATGGTTATCTAGTGACCAGAAGAATTGACTAGAGCATAGACTGCTATTGCTTACCAATCCTATTTCCTTCTTCTTCCAGACACTTAGCTAGACTCTATTTCCTAACTCTCTTATAGCCTAATAAAATCACATGACTGCCTTCTGGTCAATGGTATGACAGCAAAGTAGTGCATACCAGTTCCAGGCTTGATTCATCTGAACCAACTCAATCCCATACTCAACCTTGCCCTGCCTTCTGATTTTCTGTCATCATACAGGGTAACCTTGAAAAATCATGTGTTGTAGATAGTAAAATCTATCTACCTAGCTTCCTAAATGCCTCTAGTAAGCCAGTCTGTCAATCCTCTCCTAGTTGAACTTTATGTAAGTGAGTAGCAAACATATTTTTTGTTCAGCTGCTGAAATATGAATGTTAATCTTTCATTGTCATAAGTAAAAATTTGGGAGGTCATTGCTTTGAAATGAGCTCCTCACTAGGAAAGTAAATTTTTTGTTTGTTTGTTTTTGGTACCAGGGATTAAACTCAGGGATACTTGAACACTGAGCCACATCTCCAGCCCTATTTTGTACTTTATTTAGAGACAGGGTCTCACTGAGTTGCTTAGTGCCTCGCTTTTGCTGAAGCTGGCTTTGAACTTGCAATCCTCTTGTCTCAGCATCCCAAAGTGCTGGGATTACAAGCGTGAGCCACTGCACTTGGCTAAGGCAAGTAATTTTGAAGTGACCAATCTGCTTTCTGTTCTTTCGCTGTTTTTTTCAGTTGTTTCTGCCTATAATGCTCACCTCTTCACATAGCTCATAGGAGTGCCTTTCTGTTTTGTAGATAGAATGCTGCCCAATTCATGAATTGCTAATAAATGTCAATGAGATCATTAAACTCAGTTTGTGAAAATTTTGTTGTGTGGCAATAGAAAAAAATCTACTTAATAATATACTGTAGGAAGAATATGCCAGGATGAAAAACAAAAGCATATGAATAACTATTTCCCTTGATTCTCTGATAGAGACTATTCTTTGCTTCAGAATAGGAATGTCATTTCTATTCTTCATAAGTACTTTTTTTCAATCCCAAATAGATAATACTGTTGTCAATCTCTGCAACCAAAAAAGACCAAATGTGATTTTCCCTCCCATCCTACAGAGGAGCTGTCTTATTCTTATTCATACTGATATGCTTTCAGCAAGATATGAGTTTATATACCAGTTTTCCCCTTACCTGTAATGCCATCTAGAGCAATTTAAAAATAATTCATATTGAGGCTCAGTTTTCTCATATCTAAAACTTGTATTTATAAAGATAAATTTGATGTGCAATCAACATCTAACTAGCTTAGCACAACAAAGGTTTATTTTTTCTATGCATAAATATCCATGTGGGTCTAGATGACTTTTGAGTACAATTTTCCTGAAAGTGGTAACTTATAAATCGAGGCTGATAAATTTATCACTTCATGGCTTCATTAGATGGAACACATAGCCTCCTTGGTCAATGACTCCAGAAAGATGCTAGAAATCCACTCATGACCTTCATGTTTCATCCAGAATTATCCATGTCACTTCCTTTAGTGAACCATAGACCAGAACTCATCTCCTGATCTGACCCAAATTCAAGATGATCTTCCATGGACTAGAAGGATGTTAGTAATATCTACCACATTTGTATAACAAAATCTTTCCCATGGGTATGTTGTAAAAACTTATAAAGGGTCAGCAAAAGGAAGTAGCTTTAAAAATTCTGAAAAGTTATAACCATCCCATGAAACTCCATTCTTGTCATTCCCCACTGGGAATACAGAAGGTTTTGAAATCTTTATTTTGGAGAATAACTTTTAATGTCATCCTGCCTTATCTATTTTATTTCTGAACCATGTGTACACTAAACCATAGTACAATCCAGTAAACACATATTGACTATCTACTATCCTCAAGTCACTCTCCTGGATGTGGTAGAGTCAGACCTAACTTTGGGGGCTAATGCTAACAATAAAATGGATAGAGTTAAACTCTTTGAAGAGTGCCCATTGAAGAAGTCTAGCTTTTATTGCAGTCTGTCAAAACACAAATGCCATGTTCCTGCAAGGTCCTTCAAATGTCCTTCTCCAAGTGTCCCTGATATAAGAATTGCTGATTTTAATCCAGAGTCTTTATTATTTATTTAACTAAGAATTTAAATTGGCTAGGGGGAAATAATAGTATTTTATTATCTTTCTTCCATTTTTCCCAATGCTTTACACTGTAAAAAACATGATATAATTTCAACTTGCCCCATATATTTCCCCTAGGGAGAAGTGATTATTTAATATCCTAGGGGTTTCTAGTAACTCTGCACACCATGGACTGGAATTTTCTCTGCAAAATTTGATGTTATTTTTGTGTGAATGTGTCTTTCTCTTTGTGTGGCTCACACTTTTCTAAAAGGAAGTCAAACTGTCCTTTCTCTGCCTTATCCCCTTTACCCTAATCCATCTGTTATTATTCCCCTGGCTTCTCTGAGGACTAAATGTCCCTAACTTAATTTTGTTGAAGTTAATGATATGGAGATAAGAAAAAAAAGGCAGAGGGAGAAAATGGTAGGATGTAGATTGCCATTAGTCTATACATATATAATTGAAGATTTCAAGTGGGGGAAGTTTGCTGCGGCGTTGTTAGAACTGCTCTTCAGGGTGCAATTGTCAACCAGGTTTCAAAATTGCAGAGTGGGAGAGCAGCCTGACATCAGGGAGGTGGGTAACAGGCTGCGGAGTCTTTTGCCAAGATTTAATAATTATGATGAAAATGCAAGAGTCTCATTGCAAGAGGCAGAGGCTATTTAGAGCTTCCCCCCAACCTCGCTCTGTCTTTGCTGATCAAGGCTCATTGTTGTCTCAGTTAATGTAACCATAGCTTTCAGTCTTCCAAGTGCTTCTTAACTTATCCCTCTTTGTCATTCTGCTTGAGTCTAATGTTGGAAAATGGAACACAACCCACAACATGTGCCCATTGTGAAGGAGGATGGCACTTAAGGCACTTAAACATAGACTAATAATGGCTTTCAGGCCTGGGTGCAGCCGGTGGGTTTTATGAAAGTTCTCTAACTCCCAAGGATTTGGATCAACAAAGACACAGGTCAAAAGTCCACCGCTGGATGTTGTTTGTTTTCCTGGAGAAGTAGATGCATTTTCAAAATCTTTTGCTTGTAAGTTTTGTTTCTTTGACCCTGGAAACCATCCTTACTCCAAGTTGTTACTCCTATACTGCTAGAGTATTTGGCCATTTTTAAAGACCTGTTCCATACATTATCTCAATTTCTTATCGCAATATGAATGAAGGAATCTTCTACATACCAAGTACTTTCTGGGTGCCAGACCCTGTGCTGGGCACTTAATGATATCAATTCAAAATACCTTTAAGATATTTTACAAAACTACCTAAAGTGTAAGATTATCCAAATCAAATCTGAGACAAAAGGAAAGGAAAATCAAAGGCAGGACTTTAAAGTTTAATCAGCAATAAGGCTAGAAATAAAATCCTGCATGCTTGTGGGAAATCACAAATTTGGTCTCCAATTTCAATTGGAGTCAATGCAGAAAAGGGAGAAGCAATATAATCACAACCAAAGCAAAAAGGGAAGCAAACAGTCTCACAATTCATAATGTTCATCAGATAAAAGCAATCCATGGAGGTGAGGGAAAACATGTCTATTCTCTGGACAAAAAATAGGCAGGAATTCACCTGAGGTTTCTCATAAACAGACTTCTGTTACATAAAGAGCAATATCCTCAACAACATCCTTGAACAAGAACCAATTATAAATAGAATAGGATTTATTATTATTGAAATATAGGATAATACTTCACAGTCAGAATTTGGGGGATACATGTGAGGCTCATAATGCACAGAATTTAAAGAGACCTTCACTCTCAAGAGAGTGCAAGTTCTTCCTGGAACTTTGTGCCCTAGTTATCTCCCTTAACTTTCAC
>CM053410.1:57071709-57138738 GCA_028644305.1 Xerus rutilus | reverse complement strand
CCTCACTTTGAAAATAAAGCAACTGATGCTGGGAAAGATTAGGTATCTTGCTTAAGATAATACAACTAATGAGTTTTGGAACTGGGATTTGAACCAGGTCAAATTGACTCTAAAACTCATGTTCCATCCATTACGCTGTGTTGCTCAGGGCAAAAGGAGGGACTTCCTGCAGATGTGTGAGGAATTCTGCAGCTGCTTAAATTATTGCTTTTTTTCCTCTAGATAAAACAGCACTTGAAAAACATCATCAAAATGTAAATCTTCAAGTCTAGGTAAGTGGTCTGGCTCAGCCCATAATGTCACTCAGACAACTGCGACATTATACTACACTTTGTGGATGTCTAAAATTGAAAAAAAAAAATCCAATTAGGCAAACTACTCTTTGGCTCAGGTGATGGTTTTATTTCTCTGGGCAGATTAGAAAACCAAGAAGCATATGCAGTCTGAGTTCCCAGACAGCTGGGGGTGAGGTATGTATTGCTACTTTTAAATTTTAGACACAAGGGCTTCTAACCACAGTGAAACTTGAATGTCAAATTAACAGATGCTGTGGTTATAACCCCCAAACCCTCACTTAACCAGCAAACACATGTACTGCATTTCCACAGGCAAAGAAAGTTAAACAATGATCTCACTAAATCAAGCCCCAAACCTGCCAGTGAGGCAAAGGAAGTTGTTTCTATTTGAATTATCCAGATTGGCTGTCAGCATGGATCACATCCACTGGATAATTGCTCATCTTTCCTCTTTGCTCTGCTTGCATAGCCACAGTCTAGGAGTCATTGTTCAGTGGAAATCAGCCATTGCTGACATGTTCCTGTCACAGCAATGATCCTGTAATAAACCAGGGACATTGAGCAGAGTAGAAAGTCCTGTGTGGCTGTATCTAGCATCATCAAAGGTGGGTCTACTTAGTGGTGCAGAGCCACAGGGAGATGGTCAAGCTGGACACAGAATCAGATTACTAGAGAGAGTCTTGTATTTGAATAATCATAAAAAGGGGGGAAAAGAAAGAAACTCAAGCCCCAGAATTCAACATAATTATCCAATGGTAAGAGAAAAGAACAAAATGGAATAGAATTTCCAGCTTATGGAAGAACTATGGCATGAGTGCTCTAGATGGGATGACTGTACTCTTCAGATTCTTTGGATTGTTATGCAAGTGTGGTTACTCTGTTGTCCTCTGTTCACCTATCATTAGGGGCATGTCCTTAGTGACCATGAATTGTATATGACAAAGTGTTTCATAGGAAAGAGTCAACCCTCCTAGTTCCCAAACTAAACTCCACAGAAAGGAAAGGCCTTGGTCTCTGCTGTGGCCAGACCTCTTGCCTGAAGAGGTCCCAAATCCCCGAGGCAGGCTGCAAATCTCGTTTTGCATAGCAGATGGAATTCAAGAAAGGGGAAGGCAGGCTGCGGTTGGGGAGACTGTGAAACACTGTGCTAAGCTAGTGCCAACCTCTCATTGGCTCTACTTACAATGGGCCATCGCTTTTCCTCCTGACATGCTCCTGCTTAAGCCCCCCAGGGAATCAGGCCTTGATATTAGTCATATTTCCCAATTCCGTGTGAAATTGGTCGGAGGCTGAAAATGACGTTTAGTGTGGCGGGTGTTAAATTTTGCTTTATAGTTCTCACTTTGCACCTCTCTGGCTTGGGTAGGCCTTAGAGATTACTGTACATTTTAGCTCAGTTTCATCATTCCCATATATTGCAGTTCCAGGGAATATTGCTTTCTTAAGCCTACAAACTTTTATTACTCTATCCAAAGATGAGGATAAAGTTTCAAAATTTATTGCCCAACCTGCCTCTATGAAATACACTCACATCCACAGGCACGCCGCTGGACGCACCAAATCGCACGGACATGCACAAAACAGTCCATCACCACCTGTGAATATACAACCAATTGACGTGTTGTGAAGATGCAGGTGGTTATGCACGGATGCATATTACAACCTCCTCTTCACAGAGAAAGCCATTTCGAGATGAGCACGGATACAGACAAAACATTTGGACTAGCATCTCTATACAAAGGAGCTCCTTCCCTGTTGCCCTTAATGGGTAGAAATATTTTAAAACTCTTTTAGGCCACTCCTTAAGATGTTGAAAGCACTGTTAAGACAGAACCAAATAAAATGTTATGGTTACAAAACTTACAGCAATTGCGTCTATTTCCAAGTCTTATGGAATGGTATAGGAAAGAAATGTTATTCACTCAAATGTTTTGTTTGGAAAACACCTGTGTTGGAGCAAGAACAGCCATATCCTTGTCAACAAACAGACCCTCCAATGACTCACTTTGTAGTGCAAACTTTATTGTCAGAAGGAAAAATCTTTTGAACAAAAATGTGAATTCTAGTCAGAACATTAAGAACGTTTTACATGAAAAACATTAAATACTAGTTAAAACAAAATCCAGTGTACCAGAAATCATGACATATGGAACTTAAGAAGGATTTTAGTATTGCTTTAAATAAACCCATAATGGATACAGGCAATAGTTCTGTATCAGTGCCCTATTTAGATCCTTTATTAAGTGTAAGAAGTGAGCTGGGAACTAGAAGTTACTCCATGAAGCAGGTGGACATGACTGTGGCTAATATGAATTTTCCACCTTTGTTGTTTCTTCTTCTTTCTTTCTTTTTTGCATCTTGAGTGTAAAGGAATCTGGTTCCATCCAACTAAAGGTCTGGCTTCTATCCTTGGCTCCCAGGGAGAGATAACCTTGAACTCCTTGGAATTCCCTGGTTATTTTTGTTTGTTTGTTTGTTTGTTTTACAGTGGGGCAATGTAGGTTACCTGGTAGTTTATCTACTAAGATGACTGATGACTCAGGGAGGGGCTGGCCACTTAGGAGGGTGACTGACTATATCAGGAAGGCCACTCATCTGATTAGAGAGAGGAAGCTTTTGGTAATGAAATGTGGGTTGATCCAAAGACTCAGTGCACCCTACATAATGAGGCCTCAGTAAACACCATGGACTCAGAGCCCCGGTAACTTCCTGGGTGGGTGATGCTCTGTACATGTTTTCATACACTGATGCCAGGAGGGTAATACATCCTGAGGATGACAGAAGATTTGTGTTTGAAACTCACTTAGACTGCCCCATGCATCTCCTATTTTGTGTGGTTCTAATTAATCTCTTCTTTTGTAATAAACAGGAATGTAAGAACAACGGCTTTTAGTAAATTCTGCAAGTCTCTCTAGTCAAATTATTAAATCTGGAGATGGCCTTGGACAATTCTCAAACTTTTTTTTTTTTTTTTTTGGTACCAGGGATTGAACTCAGGGGTACTCAACCGCTGAGCCACATCCCCAGCCCTATTTTGTGTTTTATGTAGAGACAGGGTCTCACTGAGTTGCTTAGCGCCTCGCCGTTGCTGAGGCTGGCTTTGAACTCGTGATTTTCCTGTCTCAGCCTCCCAAAGTGCTAGGATTACAGTTTAGAGGACTGTGCCATAACTTCAAAGTCTCTCTAATTCCCACATACTCCAACCTATCTGGAAGTCTAGGATTCAGCCAAACTACCAAGACCTATTCATGAAGCTATTTAGAGGACTATGAGGAAGGTCATGCCTCAGACTCATAGCAGAGTTGGTCCCTGTAAGTGAGGCTCCCATGTGAAGCTGGCAGGACTGTGACTAGGGAGAAAAACCGTTCTTGTCTCTTCACTGTTTTTTCTTACCCAAAGCCCAGGGAGCCCTGAAGGATAAGACAGGTTCTTATTGTATGGGCAAAGAACTAGGAAGAATACCAGATTGCAAAAACAGAGCAGAAGGCAAAAAGGAAAACTAAAAAGGATGAAGAGAAAGATGTTTTTGGTCACTGAATTGAATGACCTTCAAGTCATTCGAATCCACCAAGCAGCCAGAGAGATTCAGGCTATCACATACTCACAAAGCCTACAAACCCATGTTGTAGCACACCTACTAATATACTCCAAATGCTTTATTTTTAACAATATTTTTACTAAAATATTTCCAGAGGAATTTATTAGTGCAAGCAATGCTATGCTTTTAAGTGTTGGAGGTAGAAGCAGAAATTACATTTTTTTGTTGTTGTTGTTGACATGGAAATTGAAGTCTAAGGAAATTAAATCGCCTGTGGTCACATTCTCCCTTTCAAACAAAAGTTTTGGGGAAGAAAATATCAGAAAAGATTTCTCATCCTTGGCAACAACAACAGCAGCAAAAATTCCAAGGAGAAGCTAGAAATAGGAAATGAAACGATGTGGGGAAACCAATAAGGAACAGCAATGTTTTGTTTTGTTTTGTTTTAAATTAAAAACTGAAATATATACCTTCCTGCTGGAAAGGGGAAATTAAACAAACACTGTATGATGGAGGGTAATGAAAGAAAATATTTCACCAAGAGAAATTTTCAGGATTTTATCAAAGTATTCCTCTGAAATTGATAAAAAAAATAACCCTTTTCTTCATTTCTTCTTTCTCCCTCAGAAACTTTATCCTTTCATTAGAAGTCAGCCATGTGCAGGAATTATTGATAGCTGCAATATTTCATCTTGTATTTTTTAATCAGTCACTGCAAAGCATGTGCAGCTCATGAACTGTGCTGTGATTTCCAAGAAAGGGTCTCAATTGCAGCTATTCCATGGTTGGGCCCCAGCTGCATTAACCATCTTAGGAGGGGATAGTGAAATGCTAGAGTTAGCTTGGTGTTGGTCACTACTGGTGAAGGGGAGAGCTGAAGAAATTCTATTAGTCAAAATTATAACCCTTCGTTGTTTACAAAGCCTAAGCACATGGATTTTATTATCTGTTGGAAAGGCAATCCATGAGCAAGATAGTGTTATTACTGACTATTGGACAGATAAACAAATGAGGGCATGAGGGATTTACTCAGTGTCACTCTGGTAGCCTGATACTCCAACATGCTGCCTCTCTCTATTATTTTCCAGAAATCTCAAGTTCCTGTATCTGCAAATGGGGAAAGGACAGTATTATTCAACCTTGCACTGACCGCTGCCAGCTCTGAGCAGATTGGGTTCTACTGTCTTTAAATTCAGGATAAATGTCTCTTTGGTTCTTTGCCAAAGTCCTCAGTGTAACTAGACTCGTATGAGCAAAAATATCCATCCACGTAAAGTTAAGCATGTCAAATTTCCCTGACCTCTTCACCGTTCTCTGATTTCACCCTACCAATCCTCTGCTGTAGTACCTACCTTTGTTTTCTCTATATCTGATTGGCTTTCTCTTCTGACTTTATTTACAAATATTTCCCTAAAAGACAAAATGAATTCAACTTTTTCCATGAAACCCATCCTGAATCACCCTAACCCTACTTTTTCCTCTTTTCACCTTTATGTAGTAGTCAGCTTTTCATTACTGTGACAAAATACCTGAGAAACAATTAACTTAAAAAGAGGAATAATTTATTTTGGCTCACAGTTTGGGGGTTTCAGTCCATAATTGCTTGGCCTTGTTGTTTTGAGCCTGTGATAAAGCAGCTTATCATGATGGGGAATAGATGGAGGAGCATTTTTGCAGAATGACAAAAAGAAAAAGAGGAAGAAGTTAGGGTTTTCTTATCCCCTTTGATCACATTCCCCTGGTGATCTAAGAATTCTAATAAATCCCCCTTCTCAAGGTTCTACCATCTCCCAGTAGCACCATAGGCTTATGATGAAGCTTTAACACATAGGCCTTTCAGGGACTTTCCAACAGAACTACAGTACCTTGTCACATAAAGGTAGCCTTTGGATTATGGAAGGAGTATCGGGTTGAGAATCAGGAGTATGCTGTTCTAGTCACTCACTCTGTACTGACAGCTGGAGCTCCATAAGTCAGGTATACAACATTTGCAGGTTTGGTTCTTCTTCTGTGAAATAAGGCCCATTAGAGTAGATGTTCTTTAAAGGCCATAATCAAAGTTGATAATATGTGATTTTACACATGGTTGAATACACATGATTATACATGATATACGTGGCTAGTACATTCATCAAAATTACTTCATTTCCAAGTTTATTTCTACAGTAAAATTTGTAAACCAAATTGTGAATTTTTTTTATAACTTCCCAAGACCCAGTACATAAATACATTTTATTAGACATTTTTTTTTCTGATCAACTGATGGGTTGGTTAAAAAATCGCATCACTTATATGTATATTTAGTCTTTTGAGGGGATGTCTAAAAGTAATTCAGGATGGCTATGAACTTATCACAAGATTTATCTCCTAAACATAGATAGTATGTGTATTATTAATAACAATAGCTAAACATTACTGAGCACATATTAAATATCCACCTCTGTTCTAATGCTCTTGTATAATCATTCATTGAATTTCCACAATAATCATATGACAGGCATATTTTTTATCTCTCTTACTAAAGAGGAAACAGTAATGTGCGGGATTTGCTCAATATCGGAAAGGTGGTAAGTGTCAGAGTCAAGATTTGAACAGGCAACCTGCCTCCAGAACTGGAACTTTCCCCCACTGCACTATACTTACGTCCTATATGTGTATACAGGAGTACCATGCACCCAAGGAAGAATATGTGTGATGCCAGCCAGGTGTTTGTTTTCCTCGTTTAGAGAGAAAGAGGTGAGATTTAAATAAGTGATTTCCAAGGTACTTTTCAATTTTAGGAATGTTTCACTTTAACTTATCAATGGCAGCATTTCTGTCATTAGATAAATGTGCTTTAAATTCATCTCAGCCTCTAATTATCAGTTGATCCAAGTGGAAAAAAATAGTATACAAAGACTGTAAGTGGTATGACCATACTTTTTAACAGAATGAATTGTGTGTGTGTGTGTGTGTGTGTGTGTGTGTGTGTGTTAGGGGTGGGTGTATATATTTTAAAAGTACGTGTGGCCTTACATAAAAAATGGAAAAACAAAATATAAATGACTGCACACTGGGAATAGGATTATTGTGTGGCAACATTCCCTCTCTTTATGATTTTCTCTAATTTTCAAATTTTCTAAAATGTAATTGCATTTTCAAATAAACTTCATTTTAAATCTGTAGCCCCATTAAGCCTGAGTTTAGTTTTAGCACCCCACATATGGCAGGTTGCTGCTTTGGCTCCTTCAAAGCCATTTACAGTGTCTCCCTGAGCTGAATATGCTTAGCAAAATAAAACATCTTCCATGCCTAAATTATGTCTTGCTCTTCTTCAAAGTGGGGTTGTGTAGGCTTTGGGAGAGCAATCTGTTGTTTCTCAAAGTTTGAAGAAACAGAGAGGGTAGGAAAGGGACAATAACCTGGTGGGGTGTGAAATTTTATAGATATCTTTAAAGACAAGTCATTTCTTTTTTCCCAGGTCTCCCCCCACCCTCAACAGTTTTGCATGAAAGAATATTGAGAATTTAGGATGCAAACCATTGATATATGAAGACCAGTTAACCACATGGATCTCCACCCTGAGTTGTATAGCTTGAGGGTCCTTTTTCTGAACAATCTTCAGTCCCCAAGAAGAGAGAATCTAGGGTCACAGCCTGAATTGAGTCTCCTCTCAGCAAAAATGCTGTTTGCTAATAGGCCTGAATAGTCTGAAACTGTGGCTTTTTGGCTAATAACAGTTACTTTAAAAATGTCTGTCTGATTACCAAATGGAAAAGCCATTCTTTATAATACATACGCTATTTCTACCATTTAATTTTGTGATTAGAGGAGAGGTTAATGGATTTCAGTTAATGGATTTTATTCATGCATTATATCATTTATTGATTCATCAAACATTTACTGATTGCCTACTATGTGCCTTACCCTAATCCAGGCATTGGGACAAAAATAGAAAACCATGTGCTCAGCCTGATTCATGAAGCTAAGACTCTAATGAGAGTTACAGTTAAGTACACAGAATTACAAAGCAACAGGCAATTGTAGTTCTAGACTTATGAACCAATTTCTTAGATAGATACCAAAGATATTTTGAGTTGTACAAGACTGCATGAAAATACTTATACAGAAGAACAAACAAATTTGTTTAAATGAGTGCTAAACATTGTTAAGACCAATTTCTTTATCTTCCAAAATGTAGCACCATCCTGTTCAAACTGAGATCTAATGTGCTACCTACCTATGCTTGGTAAATTCAGACATATACTCTAAATAATAGCAACTTTATTTGCAAAGCATCTTTTATCTTGTTAGTCTATAACATGTTTTATAAACTCAATAAATGGCTGTAATATATTTTTATAAACATTGGTTAAAACACTGACATTTTAATATATTTCATGTCATAAAGTATATTAGTTTTCTAAAAAAGCCCTCCAACAGTAATTTTGTTGGTATTTACATTAAAGGTTGTCACTTGCACTTCATAAAACATGTCAATCTGTTGACAGACATAGGATAGCAATTTGTTTTCTCCTGATAAGGACATTGTTTCCTAACAAACTACTAGATGTTCTTTGACATCTACCTTTAATTTCCCTAGTTTAATTTTATACAAGTGAAAACTGAAGAGAGGATGAGAGCAGAAGATGTGCACACAATCACCTTTCTGGGTGATAATCCTACTGTGATCCTAGTGTAATGACCAAAATGGACCAAAACAGTGTGTGATGTTAATTTAGTGACTTGCAAGAAAGCATCTGGAGTTTAATGTAGCAATGTAGGCTATGCAAAAAATGTAATCATAATGCCGGCAAGGCTCAGTGCTCTGGATGAAGCCCAAATTGTTAGTCAGCACCACGAGGGCATATAAACCCAAGCTGGAGAGAAGGAAATTCATAGGAAATGCCACAACATATTCCCCAGTACTTCAGAGGGTCTACCATTTTGGTTACAACACAAATACAATTCCAGAGAGAGTTTTGTATAAACAGATGTAAGAGAAGTCACATTCTGGGGAAGCAGAATCTTGGGTCCAGTTACCTAGTATTTAAATAAGTACATTTCATAGAATACATTCACTTTAAATGATGACAGTACAGTTAGAGGAAACTCTACACATTTGAGGACACTCTGTGACCAGAACACTAGGATTTTGAAATTCAAAATGGTGGAATGGCTCTATCAATCATGGGATAATACATTATTGGAAAAGAAAATGTAATGGAGGTACTAGGTCATTGGACCCATTATAAGGTTCTGTGATAAATTCAACTTGAGCTTACTTGGATATGTGTTTCCCAGAAAGTATGTTTGATGAGAAGACAGAAACATATATGAGTTGTTGCAACAGTATTTTATTCACTTCATGAATGCAGAGAGGCTGATAGGGAGAGTTTTGATGATTTGCTTGCTTAAGCTATGTCTATGATATTTTGACATCATCATTTTCACTGTAGATAAATAACTTGATGTCTAAAATGTATGTTTATTATGTTAACATTCCCTCAAGCTAATGGCTCAGCACACCGCAAATTTCATTTTCAAAAGGATTTGGCCTAAATTTTATTACAGTTATATAAGAAATTCACTCCCCAGACTTCATGAACTACTCTTATTAGGTTGATTAGGAAAGAAGTAGAAAGGAGTCCCTTAACATAGGGATTGGGGAGTATACTAGCATGTGCCTAGACCCAAGATTCTATTAAGCATTTTTGTATCAGTTTAGTCAGACTTTCCTCTAGAAGTTCCTTTGGTGACCTTAAACAAGTCACTCTACACCTTTGCATGTCACTTGTCCCATCTATACATTGGAGGCAAATAGCACCCATCATGTATTTGTTTTGCAAGTTATAAATAGCATTAAAAGAGAAAACGTAAGCAACATTATTGTGAAAAATACAAGGGGTTATGCATATATTTTTTAAACATTTTTTTAGTTGTAGATGGACACAATACCTTTATTTATTCATTCTGTGTGGTGCTGAGGATCAAACCCAGTGCCTCACATGTGAGGGATAAGCGCTCCACCACTGAGCCACAACCCCAGCCCATGGGTTATGTATATTTCAATAGCTTGTTGCTATTTTGAAATGGTTTCAGTACACCAACTTCTTGTCCTAAGGATCTCTAAGTAATATAAAATCTCTACAGAGGAGCTGTCTTCAATGACTTAGACTTGCTATACAGGAATTAGTTGCCCCAGAAGGGACAGGGAGAAGTATATAAACAAGTATGTGGGCAGAATTGCCAGCAGCCAGAATAGACTTCATGACAATTCATTCTTTCCTTGTAAACTCCAGGAAGGTATGGGAAGGGAACTGATTTCAGTGAATGTCTCTTTTTTAACCTTACTCGACACACAAGACATTATTTCATCATATGTAATGATATGTCTGCAAGCAGGTGATGGTTTCAGAGCTATTTTAAGGATCTCTGGCTACATGCATAGTTATACATCATTCAATTTGTCAGAATCCTGATTGCAACAAAATTGACCTCCAGCCAGATGTTCATTCTCATGTTCTCATACAGACTACATGTAATTGAAATATTGAAGAAACAAAATGGGTAAAAATGAGCATGAAAAGTTTCTTTCCTTCCTCCCTTCTACTCCCTATCAACTTGTCTTCTTCCTCTATTAACAGAAGAGTATGAGAAATAGAGGGTATCTAAAGTAGAAGGGAGTTTGTCAAATTGCCTTTTATTGTCTGGAAGTTCTTATAAAAGGGAATCACTGTTCTCTGAAGGATAATTGGCGTCTCTCCTACCTGTTGCCATCTGTCCTCAAACCCCTGTACACAGAGAGGGAGTACTCTCTCTATAGGAAGGAGTGATGGGTCATTGCAACATGACAAATAACTAGGAAAGGAACACAGGGCCCAATAACCAGTCTTGGATATGGTTAATGTTGCTGCAAAGTGAAAAATTGAGATTATGAATTGAATTATTAAGTAAATAATTTTCACAAAACAAAATAGAATTTTCTAATATTTTTTGGAGGGGGTACTGGGGATGAACTCAAGGCATGCAACCATTGAGCCACATCCCCAGCCCTATTTTATATTTCATTTACAGACAGGGTCTCACTGAGTTGTTTAGTGCCTCGCTTTTGCTGAGGCTGGCTTTGAACTCGCCTTCTTCCTGCCTCAGCCTCCTGAGCCCCTGGGATTACAGGCATGTGCCACCATGCCTGCCCTAATATTCTTTTTTTTTTTTTAAATATTTTTTGTTGTTGATGGATTTTTATTTTATTCATTCATTTATTGTTTATATGTGGTGCTGAGGCTCGAACCCAGTGCCTCATGCATGCTAGGCAACACTCTACCACTGAGCTACAGCCCCAGCCCCCTAATATTCTTGATAGGTATAGCAAAGACGGCTATATATTCACTGAAACAAGTTTCTATTTATTCACCCTCTTTCCAGCACTACATGCTGTCCCTGTGACAAGTTTTAAGAAGAAGATGTGTTTTTCCTTTATTGTCTTCCCTTACCCACAAGCTCGATGACAAGACTTCAAGGACATAGAGGAAGACAGGGATGATACAAGATATGATATTAAAAAGGAATTTCTATAAATAAGAAGTATATACTTATAGTCTACCTTAAATGGGAAAATAGAAAGACATTATATCTCTATATTGAATTTATAGGATCATTCAAATGACCAGTGAAAGCACTGACTTGAACTTGTGACCTAGGTTCTTAAAGCATATTCTCCAATAAGGATTATCATTGCTACTTGGAATTTTACTCAGCTTTCTGTCACTGTGATAAAATACCTGAGATAACCAATTTTAAAACACAAAGTTTCATTTTGTCTTATGATTTTAGAGGTTTCAGTCCTTAGTTGCTTGGCTCTTCTACTTTGGACTTGTGGTAGCACAGTGTGGCTTGGCAGAAAAATGTGGCAAAAGATGCTTGTTTATGTTATGTAGGCCAAGAAGAAGGAGGCGGAGGGACTGGCACTGCAGTATTCTCAGTATACATGCCCTGGATGATGCAACTTCCCTTCGCTGGGCCCCACCTCCCAAAGTTGTACCATCTCACAATAGTGCCACGGGTTATACCTGAGTCTTTAAAACACAAACGTTTGGGGAACATTCCAGGTCCAAACTAGAACATTCTACCTGCTCTTGGCTCCCAGAGGCTCATGTACATCTCATAATGCAAAGTGTGCTTAGTCCATCTCCAAGAGTCCCCAAGGCCTTAACAGTTCCAGCATTGCTGAAAAGTCCAATTCCAAAGTGTCCTCTGAGACTCAAGGCAAACTCATCTCTGAGCCCCTGTGAAAATCAAAAAATTGGTTACATTCTTACACAATGCATTGTCACAAGGTAAATGTCCCCATTTCAAAAGGAGGAAGAGGAAGAATGAGAACAAAGCAAGACCCAAAACCAGTAGAGCGTAACTTGGTGTAGCTTCCTGTCTGTCATCTGGGACACGTGGTACAGCAATGTGAGCTCCAAAGGGCTTGAGTCGCTCTGCCTGAGACCTTGCTGGCTGTAGCCCACATGGCCACTCTCATGGGTTGGCTTTGCTCACTGCCTACAGTTTTCCTTGGCAGGCATTCCATATTCCTGGCATATATAACTTCCAAGGGTTTCATTGTAGCTTTGGCTTCAGTCTCATAGTTTTACTATGCATCACTCTGTCAGAGCCTCCTTTTGGGAACACTATACCTGACACAACCTGCTTAGTCTCACAGTTTTTCCTCTGATAACCCAGTGGAAGTCTTCATAACCATTAACGTTTGCACTCTGCATTCCTGAAAAACCAACATATGTGAATGATGCCAAGATCTGCCACCAGTGTGAGCTGTATCAGAGCCCATTCGAACCACAGCTGTAGTGGTTTCTGAGTGCTTTGATGGCTGAATATGGGGAAATGAATTCCTGGAAAACAATTTCCTAGGTGATCCTATATAAGCAGGACATCCTGGGGTTCTACTCTCAAATGAAAATTTTTGAAATGAGTTTACACCCTTACACCTTTGAAACTGTGATGGGTGTGGTCTTGCCAATTCCCTCAAGGTACATTTCCTATCTTCCCAGTGCAAAGTACTTGCCTTCTTTTGAATGACACTAATCTCTTCAGCAACTGCACCTTCTTTGGATGGAACTTTATATACTTTTTTTCTAACAGAGTATTAAATACTTATTGCAAGCATGAAAAATCTTTCCATTCTGCCTTTTGTATCCCATTCTTGTTATTGATCTAGTTAAAAGAAGCCAGCAATAGCCAAGCAACTGCCTGAATGCTGTGCTGCCTTGAATTTTTTTCCCAGATAAACTAATGTGTCACCTTTAAACTCAGCCTTTCACAAAGTCTCAGGGCATGGACATAAAGCATTTGAGTTCCTTGCCAAACTGTAGCATGGGTACTCTCTATTCTTATTCTCAGTAGAGTTGTTATTTGCACTTGAAATCTCATAAGCATGACCTTTACTGTGTGCATTTTTATCAGCATTCTGATTCTCTGAGACCTCATCACAATTGCCCATTAAGCTCTACTTATGGGACTCTAATCTTTCTCTATTCTGCTTTTCAGACTTTTCCAAATTCTTCTCACAAACCAATTCCAAAGCCTTCTGAACCACATAGAGTCAGATATAGTCACTACAATGACCCCACATTTTGGTAATAATTTCTTTAAATTTTTTTTTTTTTTATTTAGAGACAGAGTCTCTCTGAGTTGCTTAGTGCCTCACCGTTGCTGAGGCTGACTTTGAACACGTGATTCTCCTGTGTCAGCCTCCCAAAGTGCTGGGATTACAGGCGTGCACCACCATGCCTGGCAATAATTTCTGGTCTCTCAATCCAGTCAAGTTGACAACCAAGATTAACCATCACATCTAGAAACCTGTTAGAAGTGTAAATCCTTCAGACCTACTTAATCCCAAACTAAAAAATGGAACCCAATAAGTCCTCCTAGTATTCCAATGTATACTGAAGTTTGAGAACCACTTCTTAGAGATTTTAGCACCAGGGTAGACTTTGACAAGTGTTTACAAAGGTAAATGACTCAATGTTTCAAATTCTGACATTTTGATATATTCTTTAGGCATATTTGCAAATATTGGAAGAACAAATTGGAACAAAGGCATTACTGACACTGCTTCAAGCCAGAATCAATTTGAAGAGAGAAAAAAAAGACTTGTATCATGTTAATGAGAATCAGGTTTGCTTAGTAACTTGCATGCGGCTGGAACTGAACACTGCCTGTTTTTGACCATTAAGGTAGTGTGAGCTAGAGGATGTGTGTGGGACTGTAAGACAGAATAGTCTCAACATTTAACAGAAAGCAGCTTTTTTCCAAGGCTATAATTAAAGGTGCTAATACTCCTCCAGAACCTCAAAGCTTAGAAAATATTGCATAATTTTCCAGCAGTATCCTGAGTAATCAAGGAAAGTGGAATCAACACTGTGGTAGATGGTCCTATTAGCAAGGGATCCTGAAAGCACACATAGTCAGTTTCTCCTTTGCTAAGTTATTCTCAAGCCTAAAGGACTGTAAGGGACAAATATTGTAGCCCCTGCTTGATCATGAGCATGGCAAAAGACCCCATAAAATGCTTAATCCCAGAGGCTGACTTACTCACTTGGAGTAAGAAAGGAAAAGCTATGCCATGGGACCTCTGCTTTCCAATCTTCCCATCAGCAACATCTTGCACCCAGAACGTCAGGTTCATAAATGACCCCACCTCCAGGCTGGCCCTTATTCATGTTCTATCACGGGAGGCAAGATGAGATTTCGTGGATCAGCTGGGGAGATCCAAGGGCCTAACCTCAAGGTTATGCAGATCTCAAGTGTGTTTTCCTGACTGCTTTTGTTTCATGTTCATTTCAAAGAGTTATTCTTTCCTGAGTAAAATTGATTCTCTCTTCCCTTCTCTTGCAATGACCAATAACAAGAAGGTGGGCCTTTAGCAAAATAGTATGTACTGTTACAAGCTTCTGCACATAGCCTAAGAGGAAAAGATAGGGGTATTAGGAGAAAATTGATTTCTGTGACAGTAAGGGCTGGGGTTAGATGAGGTAAGCAAAGCCCACATTGTATTCTATTTGGGCACAAAATTAACATTTTGCCAAAAAGCTCAATAATCAAGATAAGTGATATTTTAATGTAATATTTTTTTAAAAATCCAGTGAAAACAAAATCATTCATGATGAAAAAAATACAAAAATTTTAAATAAAAGTATTAGTGATTTTTTCTCCCGTTCAATTCCAATGGTTCCATATAATGCTATCTGTGATTATCAACTAGAACAGTAGAAATATAGTCTGTTGTATATAGCATAGACAGGGGGTGATTAGTGAAAGTTAAGTCTCTTTAGTCAGAATTCCTCGTAGTAAAAAAGGAAGGGGGACACACACACACACAGCCAAAGAAGAAAGGAAGAAGAAAAATTCTACTGAGCATTTAATAAGTATGAGGCATTGTGTTAAACATATTACATTTGTTAATTCATTTAGTCTTCCAAACATTACGACATCAACCCTGTCATTACTAGCACTCTCTAGACAAGGAAACAGACGTGGAGATGTTGAATTAGTTGTCAAAGATCACATAGTAAATGGCAAAGCTGGGGTATATAAACAAAGGCATATGAGCCCTCATTTTTAAGGAACATTAAAGAGGGAGGGAGGGAGAGAGAGAAGGAGGGAAGGAAGGAAAGAGTAGGGGGCAGAGAGAGGAAGGAGCCGGGTGAAAATGAAAGGGAGGGAAAGCTGTACCACGTTTTCTGTGTTCGTAGATGGCAGAAGAAACTTGAGACAGGGGCTGTTTGACGAAGGCCAGTTTAGCATCTTTGAACAGAAGACAAAAGCATATTTGAGACACTTGCTATCGTGCTGGCACAAAATATCTACTTAATGTTGGTTGTTTTCACATCCTGACATCTCCCAATTGACAAGGAAATGCTTAGCATGCCATGAAATGAACAGGAGCCAGCGCTGAGCAGATGTGGCTGCGGCAGCAGATGACGAGGACTGCAGATGACGGGAACTGCAGCTTGTCTCTTTACTTGGCCCCCTCCCTCCAAAACCAGTCTCTCTCTGCCTCATGGTCTCTAAATCATTTTCAACAGAACTCAAGAAATAAAATACAGATACGGGTATATATTATTTATTCACTTATTTATGGGTTATATCTATGTGTATTGTGTAAGTCTTTAAAACCTGACTCGCCCCAGTGCGACAAGAATGATGTCTCAATTTCAGGAGGGGACACGTTGCCCAGGTCTGAGTATGATAGATGGGACGACCTCCCCTAGTAAACTGCAGTGAGGGAAACTGAATAACCCTGAAATTACAACAGGGGTGGGAGGGGGAGGGTCATGCTGGTGTGATATTACTGGAACAAGATGCAGAGAAAAGTAATTTACTCTGAAGTGACAGTCTGAAGGCGAAAAATAAACTAACAGGAGGGAGTTTAGGCTCATTAGCAGCCTGGTCTCAATATTTCATTATTAATGATAACAAAAAGAAGAAAGGAGGGAGAAAAGGCTTATGAGCATGTGTGCCCCCTCCCCACACACAGAGCCAGTTGGTAGCTTACAATAGCACAGGCTCCAGGATTCCCTATAAGTCCAGGCACAACAAAAGGCTCCTCCAGAGGCACCAGGCAGGATGAAGAATGGTTAGCGCTGGTTCAGGTCTGCTCACATCTAAATGGGAAATGGTAGGGCCCCTCTGTAGGATTCTAGCTGATTTATTAGAATCTTTGCCTTAAGCAATGAAACCCCCAGCTCAGGCCCTGCAGCCCACCCTGGATGAGCAGCAGTGGAGGGGAGCTCATGCTGAGCTGGCCCTGGAATTTCTTGGGCAACCCCCCTCTGGGCAGGAGGCAATCATCCCTGCCTGAGATTATATATTGTTTGCACCTAGAAGAGGGAGGAAAGAACGAAGATCCTGGGAATCGATAGCTATGGTCTGGCTATAAAAGGAAACAGGATACATCCCACAGATTATAGCTAAAGCCTAAAAATACAATTCTACAGTAAGTAACCATGTGGGATTCAATCTAATTTAAAATGGCAAAGGAGCTATCAGTTTCTACCTTTTGCCCAAATAAAGAAAATGAAAATCGCTTTCCTTGCCACCAGCCTGCCACTCCAGATGAGGATTTTGCTGTGAATAACTGATACATTTGCCTCTTGATGTTGACCCTCATAATGCAGCCAGCCTGATCTGGTCCATTTTTCTGTTTTGGGGGATTATTTTTGAACATGCTAATATGGATTATGATAATATCAATACGGTTGAGCTCCCTTTCTCTGCTGCTAACATCCAATGGCCTTGAGCAATTGAAAACATATTCAAGAGCATCTTTTCTATTGTTTGTGCCCTTATAATTTATTAACATGACACAACTATCCAGTTAACCAATAGCTACAAGAAGTTCTACTGACCATTGTGCTGGGCTAGTGTGGATACAGAAATGATCAAATCCATGGTCCTGCTCCTCGTTTCTGATAGACTATTGAGGCAGACTAATATGAAGCAGTACACACACTAATAGCCACGTCAGAACAAATCGTGTTAAACAGTGTGAAAAAATTATCCAAGGGCTGCAAAGATGACTAGGGGTATGAATGCCACTTTCCATAGGGTGATCTCATGAGCCTTCTAGGAATAAGGAGCATTTAAGCAGACTTGAAGGAAGAAGCAGCTGACCTGAAAAATCAGAGAAGAGAGTTCTAAGCCAAGGACCACCAATGTGAAAGTCAAGATCCAGAAAAAAAGCTTATTTGTTCAAAAAGAAAAAAGAAGCCAGTGTCCTGGAGCCTGGTGGTGAGGAGAGAGCAGTCCATGTAACCAGAGGATCATCAGGGGGTGTCCCGGAGTACCTCAAATGTCAGAGGAACAGGTTAGATTTTATTCTGAAATTAAGGGAGTACCTCAAATGTCAGAGGAACAGGTTAGATTTTATTCTGAAATTAAGGGAGCTTTTGGATCATTTATGTCAAAGAACAGAAGTGAATGGATTTATCTTTGAAAAGGGTCTTTCTGGCTGTAGTGTATACAATGAATTGGGGGTGGGACAAACCTTAGAGCCAAAAGACCTATTAGGTTCCCACCTAGAAGGTGGTGGAATGTTGTTAGAAGATCAGAGATTGGAAGCAGTTTTTAAGGAAGAAGATAACAGAGGTGGTAAGAGATTGTATGAGCGAAATGTCCCTTAGCCCTCAGGTGTCTGGTTATATTTTTCTTTTCTTTCCTTTTTTTTTTTTTGGTACCAGGGATTGAACTCAGGGGCACTCCACCACTGAGCCACATCCTCAGCCCTATTTTGTATTTTATGTAGAGACAGGGTCTCACTGAATTGCTTAGCACCTCGCTGTTGCTGAGGCTGGCTTTGAACTCATGATTCTCCTGTCTCAGCCTCCCAAAGTGCTGGGATTACAGGTGTGCACCACCGTGTCCAGTTGGTTATACATTTTGAAGGCATTCTTTAGTATAAGAGTAACATTGCAGTCAATGAATCCAGACAAGAACATGCATTCTTCCCAAATAGAGTAAACCTACGGTCAAATCTTCCTACTTAACAACTGTATCTTCCCAGATATATCTTTAGCTTGAGGAGCTTTTTGTTCTTGTTCTGGTTGTAATTTTTATTTTCTTTAATTTTTTTATTGTAATTTTTTATTATCTTCTTCCATGTCCGAGGTCTATTTGTTTCACTCCTCTGAATCCAGAACTTTATGACCCCTTGATGAGGCAGACAAGCTTCTAGAACAGTGGATATCAGAGTATTGTCCTAGGGCCAACCACAGTAGCATCTTTTGAAGCTTGTTATGATGCCACTTCATGAGTTCCCAGCACTGAAATCTGAATCTGCAGCTCTGGTGGCAGACACACGGCCATTTGTGTCATTACAAGCCCCTCAAATGATTCTGATCCCCACTGAAGTTTGAGACTCCTGCTCTCTAGCTACACCATCCTTACGATAGTCACATGTGGTTAGTGAGCCAGTGACATGAGAGTACCCTGAATGGAGATGCAGGAGTGACCAACACATCAGATTTTGAAGACAGTATAAAAATAGAAAGAGCTTAATATGTTTCATAAAGCATTTTTTATATTGACACATGTTGAAATATTACTTTCTATATTTGAGGTTAAAGTACAGTTTTAAAATTAAAATGAATCTCATCTGATTCTTTTTACTATTTTAGTGGAACTACAAGAAAACTTAAAGTTGCATTGTAGTAGATACTATATTTTTCTATTTGTAGTAGATACTATATTGTAGTAGATACTTTATTTTTATCACAGTGCTACTTTTCCAATCTCAGGTTGCAGATTGTTGAAATGTAGATTCTGACTCAGTAGCTCTGGCATAAGGGCTGAAATTCTGTGTTTCTTGCAGGTTCCCAGGTGATGGCCCCATTTCTCTGCACTGTGGACCACACTTGGAGTATCAGGGCATAAACACATGTTGGGGAAGTATCTGAAACTAGGTCTGGTGACATTGAACATGACATTAGTGCACCTGAAGTCTCAATTCTACCTCCTATTACTTATATGATTTTGGGCCAGTTATTTTTAATGAAAAATGAAGATAATAGAAATAGCTTGCATTGTAATTACAAAGACAAAAAATGAAATTATTTTCATGGAATTATTTTTGCATTATCAAGGTCAAACAACTCTAAATAATCAGTCCATACCCCCCACCACAGGCATGCTGGGTAAATAATGCATAGAAACAATTTCCCCAGTTTCTAAGATAATTCAGGGCCCCCAAAACATAGCCTGAGAACTGGGATGTTACTTCCTGGTAGAGTGCTTGTCTATCATGTGAATGGCCCTGGGTTCAATACTTAGTATGCAAAAATATCATTAGACAAGCATTTATTTCAGAAGCCCTTTGTATTTGAGGTCCATAATGACTCTGTCACCTTCCAAAGATACCAGTATCCTAAGTACTCAGAAAAATACACAGCTCCAGGTCTCAGTGGATCAAAGCATCCTCAAGGCTGGGAACTCCATCAGATCAGACTTCATTAGTAATTAACAAGTAACCAGACTTCTGGTAGCAGCCACTTTGTGACCGGAGGGAAAAGAAAGCAGAAGTGGCCATGTGACTATGTCATCATTAGGAAGATGGGGAAGGCGGAGAAAGATGCATAAAGCAATAATCCCTTAAAGCACAATTGTCATGCTATGTTGGCAGCATCCATATGGTTAAAATTACCCTAGCTCTCCCTCTAGGGCTTGTGTGCTGGGAATACAAGATGGTAGAAGAGGACAGGGAGATGCTCAGAAACTGAGCATGGTTTGTGTCAAGCACTGTGCTAGGTCCTTGAAATGGAAAATGCTACGATTTGCTTTAAAAGGAAGAGAAACTGTTTTGTTACCTGCTAGCACCAAGTAGCCCCTCATTTACACACACATAGACACACACACATGCACACATACAATTCATTTATTCTGTCCCCAGTCCAGAAAGAAGGGTATGGAGTGCAGAGTTCATTTTTCCATGAAGGTTTTTGATGGACAAATTTAGAATTCTTGGTGAGGGAGAAAAGGTCATCTCTGAGCTTTGTTCAAGCAGTTTTCTCTAGAAAGGAAAAGACTGTTGTTTAGAGCATGATTCCTACCCTGGAGCATCCATACTTAACCTCTTTGGAAGCACATGTGAAACATGGCGCAGAAGGGCTACATAAAACCAGAACTACAGCAGAGTAGACATGAATGCAGAAGATTCAGCTGTACTTACAAGTGACACTAACTCACAGACAGTGGACAAGTCATTCCTTTTCCCTGGATCTTAGGTGCAAAATCCTTGAAATGATGGTCTAACAAAATGATCCACAAGCTTCCCTCATCATAGCTGCTTTTCTAAAGGGTAATTAGATGCTTGTATGACATAACCCCCCCTGATGAGAGACCTCTTTTGAACAGGTCACTTGTGGGTGCACTCTGGAGAGGGTAAATACATGCAGAAGGGTTGGGAGAGGGTGAGCACAAACACCATGAAAATGTTCTAGAGAATCTGTGTCTGAGAGGCCCAGGAAATATGATCGGCTCTGAGACAGCAGATATATTTATTTTCCACAGCTTTGAAATGAAACCTTCACCTAGGGAGGAAGAAAAGCTGTGGATGGGTTCCAGAGTGGGGCTTAGGTGGGGAGTGAATGGAGCAAATCAGGGTCTGTCCAATGGTGGAGTTTGTGATCAGGTGCACCTAATTCCCTTACTCCTTCATATTCCAGTCCAAAGGCAGGAAGTCTTCGTGGTCTCATACCTCATTTGTAATCAACTATGTTCTTCAAGAAGGACTTGGAGCCAGGCGTGGTGGCTCAAGTCTGTAATCCCAGCACTTAGGGAGGCTGAGACAGGAAAATTGCAAGTTCAAAGCCAGCCTCAGCAATGGCGAGGCACTAAGCAACTCAGGGAGACCCTGTCTCTACATAAAACACAAAATAGGGCTGGAGATGTGGCTCAGTGGTAGAGTGCCCCTGAGTTCAATCCCCGGTACCAAAAAAAAAAAAAAGAAGGATTTGGTATGTCTCAAGAAAAAGAATAAAATTAGTATAGAAGAAGCCCAATATATGCCAAGCACCTTCACAAAGCATCTCAATTAGTCTTTGCAAGTAGGGCCAAGACTAGGGAGAGGTTAGTAAGATACTTACTTGTTCAGGATGCAAAAAAGGTATTCACTCTCAGGATTGTGAGTGCAGGACTTACTCATGCATAAAGTTAAGGTTCCTCCCTAAATTTTAGACCTAAGCACCTTGCTTGCTTCATGGCACTTGATCCTCTGTGTCCTATTTATACTTGTGTTTTTCTATCATAAATATGGAACCAACCAGTAGACAAGTCCAAAGTCATCCAGGCTTCATATCCTTCTTCTTCGTATCCCAATCTAAACACAGGGGTTCTTTGTGATTTCATGCCTCTCTTGTAAGCAACTGTAGCTGTGCACATATCTCTTTATAAGGCCCGGGACTGAAATTAAGACTCACCTGTTTTGGTACTTACATTTACTAGCTGATAGCCTCAGCCAACTTATTTAAATACTCAGGTCCAGTTTCTTAATCTGCCAGAGAAGACAGAGAGAGAGCGAGAGAGAGAGAGAGAGAAAGAGAGAGAGAGAGAGAGAGAATGAGAATAGTAGTTAGTACTTAGATTGTTGCTTTGGAACAAAAATTAAGGGAGCAGTACACGTCAATGTCAAGTGCTTAAAATAGTGCCTGGAACAAATGTCTCAATACCAATACATATTAACTACTTGATGATGATGAAGATGATGATTGTGGTGATCATATAGTGGTAATGATGGTAATGATGACGATGACATGGTGATCAATTGGCTTTGGTTATTACTATTATTCTGATCACATTAAGTTATAATGGTCAATATGCTGTACTTCCCACGAGGGCTTTGCAGTTTAGCAGGAATTAATATCTTAAATACTGGATTTCCTATAATAAATTACTGGAAATTATCTCTGAATCTAAGCAAATTATCTTTTGGAGGAATTACAAGAGTAACCCCAAATCACACAATGAATGTCATTTCCAACTATTGACTGGCCTGTGCACATGTAGCTTTGCACATGAAAGAAAAGACTTTCTTCTCAGAATCATGTGGGAAGAATCTGTCAGGCATTGCAACTTGTGCCCAGCACCAAGTCAGTATTTCTTAAACTTTTGCCCATAAAATCAAACATGCATCTCTTTCTCAGCTCACTGACTGCTTGACCCGGGAGCCTGGCTCCAAGAATGTAAAGTTGGATTGTCCCTACACTCCAACTGGCCTCCTTTCACAGTCGATTACTCTTCCATTAATTGTTGTTGTTAATAATCTACAAAGCACCTTCCATTGGCAGTGTCGAGCACTGTGGGGAAGAAAAGCAGTGGGCTAGCATTAGTTAATTGACCTCCCTGTTAGCAGTGCTCATGAGTGCGGTCATAGAGGCGGCACTGAGCATGGACTAAATGCTGGTCTCCAAACACAGTTCATGTCAATCAGAATCAGCTCATCAAAGGGTGTTCTGAGATGCTGCACAGGGTGTGAAAAGCCTGGCAAATCCAAACGAGTGTCCTCATGGTGATGTGTGAACTTGGCATCCTGCCTGCACAGGGGTGAACCTCTCGCTTATTCTGTCATGAGACCACCTTTAGCAAGGACAGAAATAAAGTAGGGGTGACAAATGAGAAGTGAAGGCTGAATCACTGCCCTTGGGGCACTGGGCCTGGTACCTGGTGAGATTGCCCAAGAGAGGCTGCATGCGGTGGCTTCACCTCCTCAGGCTGACCTCCCTGGTCGCTGCTCTGCTGAGCTGCTTGTCTCTACACTGACAACTCTAATTTCATCAGCCCCAAAAGGAGCCCAAAGGGGCATTTGATGGATGTCATTCTGGATGTCACACTGCCCAAACACCCACTGAACTCCTGAGCTAAAGGGGGCCTTGAAAGTTTCTGACACTAAAAACAGTAACCCAAGGGTGAGATATTAAAGTCTTTGGGCCACTGGTACCATTACTAATGGGTCTCTCTGGCCCAAGCTCCTAATCTCTTTTTCTCTTGCTCTGCCTCAAGTTCTTCTGCTCCTCTCCCTTTGGCGTTTGTGTCATTTTCTTCCTGTGATGAACTGCACCATCACCTCACCCACACATTACTACCCTGAACCCAAGAATGTGTGGAACCTTGCATGTGCTTATGTCTGCTGCATGCCTGAAAGAGGAGAGTGGCACAAATCATGCATCTGACTGAGACTTAGTAAAACAAGTGCCTCCTCTCTGCCTTCCTGAAAAGAGCCTCCAATGCTGACAATTCCTTTTGTAAGAAGAACAAAGACAGCCCATGCAGTGGTTCTGAGAGGGCTCAAAGAGAACAGTTGTAGAAAAGACTTGGGGAAGAAAGTTGATGAAACGAGATTTCCCTGCAACCAAAGAAGATGAGCTAAAGACCGAAACAGAGAGATGACATGGAGGAGGGCAGGCAGGGGTTCAGTGGGTGTTTGGGCAGTGTGACATCCAGAATGATATCCATCAAATGTCCCTTTGGGCTCTTTTGGGGCTGATGATATCAAGGGTATTCAGACTGAGGTAAAGATGGCTTTGGATTTAAGTGGATTTGGAATGAGTACAAACTATAGGACCATCTCCAAGTATGCATGTGGCCCATAGGGCCCCCTACTATTGATAGTTACCTCCTTCCCTAACAAGTATCATAAAACGTGTGTTTTAAGGTCAGATGATCAGCTGGCAGATTATGATAAACTGATGCCTTACAATAAATAGAAAGAGGAGAGGATTTAAGGCAATAGCGGCTGGATTTTGAGTTTCAGAGGCTGAGTGCATACAGGAAGATTCTTTGCATATCTATCAACACAGGGAGGCAGTGGTTGGCCAAGAGTAGTCTATTTTGTACTTTGTATGAGTTTTCCACTGATCCTCACTGTTCCGTCCAGCATCGCCCCCATCTGCACACATATCTGTGTCTTCCCGAGGACCTTTGTGCTGTTACCTGTATGTGACAAACGGATGAGTTCAACTGAGCAAGAGAGTACACTGCAGAGGGGACTTTGAAGCCCCAACGGCCTGCCATGCACATGGCCTTTTTGAGAGAAACCAACACTGTGAATGGTCTCTTATCTGACTTGGCTGGGGAGTTCAGTTCATAAGGAGTGAGAAAGCCAATCGAAAAGTAAGGCCCTCTCTTGGCAAGTTGGTATGTGAGCTATACAGAGACAGGGAGAGGGAGATGGAGAGAGGAGAAAGAGAGGGAGAGAGAGAGAGAGAAGAGGGAAGGAAGGAGAAAAGAATGAAGGAAGGGATGGTGGGAAAGGAACCTTTGAGTAAATAACAGTGAAGCTATACTTCAGGATCATAACTTCTCCACTGAGTCACTGGGTTACTTTTGGAACATTGGAGCCACTCAGGGCCTTTGCCCAGGCTAATTCCTCTGACTGGAATACCTTTCCTTCATTATCCTTACCACCTTCAGTCATCCCCAAAGCATACAGTTTCCCCTAAGAAACTTCCCCATCCCTACACAGCGGAAGTGAAGACTGGTCTTCTGAGTTTTACATTTTACCCACCTACCCCATGTCAGAGAAGGCTTTACTTTGACATACCCTCTCCAAGGTCACAGCTCAGTCACTTGTTGGCCATCTGTTGGGCAAACAGATGAGTTCCAATACAAATAAGCTTCAGTATTTCTTTTAATCATTTAAGAAAGTAGAAGAACCAGTTTCAGATAAAAGGAAATAAATTATGGGGAAAACTAGTTAGATGAAACAAGTGGTTAACATTTTTTTTTGCAGAATTCTATTTTGAGAAACACAATGTTGATGTGGAAACATTATAGATTATATTTTCAAATCAACCTGGTGCAGAACCATCCTTGGCACATTATTGAAGTCAAGATTTGGATAAGTATTCTAACCTATTGAGCCCAATTTCCTCAGGTAAAACACATGCATTAATGCCCACCTCAAAGGTGGTAAGTAATAGCTGTGATAACCTGTGGAAAATCTTGAGCATATTTGCATGTAAATAAAGGTTGGTCTTATGTGCTAAAATATCAAGCTATTAAAATACATCACTAATGCTCTCTATCTATCCATTCCCATTATTTATTCCAGCAGGTAATTATTGTGTGTTCTTTCAGTCAATGAATATTTCCTGAGAATCTACTACACAAAAGGTGCCATTTTAAGTGTTGGGTATATCATAATGTGTAAAATATACAAATTATTATTTCAAGGAGACACTAAAGAATGGGAAACATAGCCAATCCTCAAAAGAAAAAAAATTGCATAAAGCATAATGGCTTTTGATTGTAAAACCATAAACCACTGATAGTAGACAGGATTTGGTTCTAATCACACAATGCCCTGGTGGACACAGTGGGAGAAGCATGGCTTCCAGACCAAGAAGAGATGGTGTGGATGAGAACTGGAATGGCGGAGAGAGATGGAGAGTTTGTGTTGCCTTCCTTGTTCCTGGGAGGGAGCAGAACTCCAGAGAGACTGGCCACCTGCATATATGTTGAGTTTAGCCTGCAGAGTTGGCTCATGCTTCAGAAAAGAATCACGGCCTGAAACACTTTAGAATTAATTGGGTCTGCCCCTCATTTTATAAATGAGGAACTTGAGGCTGACAAATGTGAAGTGACTTACCCAACTCATACAGTGAAGAGAGTGGTCACTAGATGTTGAACGAACTGATCAGGGGAGGCCAAGGTCAGGAAGATGGTCTAACTCAGTGTATATAAAAGCCACCTGGTGAGGGGCATATTAAAATGCAGAGTCTCAGGCCCTGTCTCAGAGTCTCACTCTAAGGGCTCCTGTTTCAAAGGGTCTGTGATAGAGTCCTTGGAAACAGCATTTAATTGGCACACTGGTGATTCTGAGGCAGGTGGTCTGAGGACTAATTACTACCCTAGGTCTCTCTGGTGCTAATTTATATGGAAACCCACAACCTCTGAGATATAATGAGGTAGTATCAGTTCCATAAAATCCTTGGCTAGAGTAGCTCCCTTCCATAGGTATAAGCTGAACCTCTTCAGCTGAGTTATGGCGTGTATTTGCATAAATTACCATGCAAAACTTGTTAATATTTCCTAGATATCCCTTTTCATTGCTCCATTAGACGAGGCTTTGTGCTTTTGTTGGGGGCTGAATGTCAACCAATCGGAATCCATGACTGTGCTAGCAGAGAACTTGAGGTGGTAATTTATTCCCCTCATGGAGCCACAGTGTCACCTATCTGTCCTGAGAAATGCTATCTGAAATCAGTTGAATTTTATCATGCAAATTATAGGAAGTGTTATCATTATAAGCAGCAGGAGGTTCCTGATTTGCTATCATTTACACGTTAAATGAATTCAACCTGCTAGGTATAGGGATGAGTTAGAGAAGAAGGAAGGTGAGGGGCAATGAAGGGAGGGATTGCTTCACTGGTTGACATCCCCAGGGCTCTGCACCTCCAGTAAAATGAGGCTTCAAAGGATGCTTGGACTTGCTTGATATAAGACATGCAAATGGATTGACTTTGTGGAGAGGCATGAGAGAAGAGAAATGCCGTGATGTAGCTCTTCTATGGGGAGGCCAAAAGAAAGCTACACCTGGGGAGATGGTTCAAGGTACAAGTGCAATGTGAGAGAGTTTGGCTTCAACAGAGTTAGAAGAAGTGAAGACCTGGAGATAGATAAGTACAGCTACCACATTTTATGGTTAAGAAAACTGAGGCCCAAAGAGAAGAGATCATGTGTTCAAAATCAAGTAAGTGATTTGAAAGTTCAAAATCAGTCCTTCTGATGTTCCATCCCATGGTCCTCCTGTGTTCAGTGCCTCTGGCTTTCAAAGCCACTCTACAGCATTTAGAGCCCTGTATTTACCCTGGTTCCTACCATACATCTCTCCCCCATTTCTGTTTCTTTTCTTGAATCCAAACTTCCTGTCTTCTGTTTTCTTCTATCTAGACTAGAACACTCAAGTGAAAAAGTCCTTCTCCCTAAGTAGTGTCCAACCACGCCACCCACACACTATTTTGCACCCCCCTCCATGCCCACTAGTTGTTTCTCCTCTGGGCTCTTCTCTGTCTACCTCATTCTATCTGCCTATCATCATATTTTTGTTTTTGTTTTGTTTTTGACTCCTGGAGTCCAAAATTGTACATTTAGAGAGCTCACCACTGTGCAGTGTAATCTGGGTTAGGAAGGACTGCCCTGAGCAGACTCGGATATGTTCTCTTCCCAAGGGTAATTGCAAATAAAAGAAAGTATAAAGAAAACCATGATACTTTAACCTTTGATATTAAAATTTCAGCCACAATTAGAGCTGGCGAGTTAGAAACATCTCCAGGAGGAGCTGCTTCTTAATGACTTCCCTCAGGCCACGTTGGCAAGGAACATTGAATTTATTTTCCATTCACTCAATTCTGTGTATCTTCCTGCAAGGATCTGAACAACATAGAGCAATATTCAGGAAGCCAGGAGAGAGCGGAGAAGGATACAGGGGAGAAGGCACAGAGATTATAGAAAACAAGATGGATAAAAAATGAGTTGCAAGATACTCAAGTGCTTGTGCAGAGGAAAGCTGAAGTTTAATCATGGAGTTTGGAGTAAAAGCAATGAAAGTAGCTGGGATGGAACTAAATGACCAGAACCATCAGTGATCTGGGAGTTAGAATAGCTAGAGTCTCATTTATGTTCAGCCACAATTATCCATTTGAACTTGGGCAATGCATTATAACTCTCTGGCCTCTGTGTCTCATTCTATAAACTAAAGTGTCAACGTGAATGATCTCTATCATTGTATAATTCTTAATGACCTTATGTCCACAAGAGTCATTGGCAACAGGCCTGTACTAACACTAGGATTTCTGGAAGAGACACAGCCTCTGTAGTGGCTAAAGATTTCAGGAAACTGGCCAAAACGAGGAAAGCATCATTAATAACCAACAGCAAGCAGGACATCGCTGGGTAGTCAGATGGCAGGAACAGGAAGAGAATCAAACCAAGAAAGAGTGGGCTGGTTTAGTATCCCAGCCCTTCTCAACAGGGTTCCATATCTTTGCCCAAGAAAATTTAAGAAATCATCTACCTGCCCAGACAGGTGATAGAATACATGGGGACAGGATTCACCAAAGACCTAAGTTATAGTGATAGGGTTCATCTGAGAAAGACCAACAACCTCAGGAATCCAGCTCTGTGATTTCTATGATTAGCTTTAATAGTAATGATCAGAAATTTCCTACATGTTCCTCCTGAAGAACTGTCAGCCCAACTGGCAAATTTCAAAGTGTACTTATTTGTGGGATGTCCAAGGGTTTTAAGGCCACAGGAGAGAGGCCAGGAGATAATGGGATAGAAGAGGGGGGATGGTAATAAAAGGAATTAAAACTTCTTCTCATCCCAAACCAGGAAGTCACAGCTAATTTCTGCTTCCTAGGTTGGTTAAAAAGTTAGTGGGATCCACCAAGGATCTGGGATGTTCTTTCCCCTACTATAGCCCCATTCCAGACTTATCATAACAGAGAAATGAGTAAATCTCTCTTGCAGTTACAAACAGAGAAAATCAAATCAGGACCTATATTTTTCTCTGAACATCTAAATACTCATTGTGAACTAAAAATTTTAAATGAAAGTCAAGAATTTCTAAGAGCTGGGTGCAGTGGTGCATGCCTCTAATCCTGAGGCTGAGACAGGAGGATTGCAAGTTTGAGGGCAGCCTCAGCAACTTAGTGAGGTCCTCAACAACTTAGTGAGGCCCTGTCTTGAAATAAATAAACAAAAAAGAAAGAAAGAAAGAAAGAAAAGAAAAGAAAGAGTGGGTGGGAGGGAAGAAGGGAGGTAAAGCGCCCTTAAGTTAAATCCCCAGTACAAAAAAAAAAATCCTGCAAATGAAACATTCTGAATCTAAATCTACATTGGTGAGTGGTAAGAAATTCACTACTAATTCCACTTAGGAATTCAGTGGGCTGATTCTTCCATCACTGGTTAAACTGCTGTGTTTTGATGGTTCCAAAAACTACAAGCATCCAGTTACAGTCCTACTTCCTTGTTCCTCATGGTTCCTGTCCAACATTTGGTTTAGAAAGTTTGATCCCTGGACCTAGATGAGAGGATGTTGTATGTTTACAAGGCATCCAGCTGTTTTTTTGTTTTGGTCTTCGGGTTTTTTGTTTGTTTTTTTTTGTATCACACGTTGAATTGTTGGACAAACATCACTTAAACTACAGGAGGTGAGAGATGGAGTTCTTTGCTTCCCCCCACCATCTTCTTGGTCAGACAGACACAGGGGAAGAGCCACTCTGCAGCAGCAGGAGTCCCATGGAAGCTGGCCTGCAAGTGGACCTCCGTGCTTCTGTGCTCCTCTTCATGCACGGGAGGCATTGGTGCCTAGTAGCCAGTCCCCTGGCTGCCATGTCTGACAAGATCTCAGACACACATCCTGAACATGGGCTGTCCCTGGAGAAACATCAGTGCTTAATCCTGTCATTGTGAAGCATCCATGCACAGCCAGGCTACAGGCAGACCTGATGCTCGCAGGGAATGGCTGTCAGTCATCAGTAATCCTACAGCCAGCAAGATTATACATCAAGCCAACGTGCAGATGGGCTTGAGCAGAAGTAGGAGAGAGCATGGGCTATGAAGGACACAGCACAGCCAGTGTGAGATTCTGATGTACTTTGAGGAGTTTCACATGGAAATGATTTCCAGGATGAAGTACTTCCAGGTAGTTGGCTACTGTCATATTTGGAAGAGGTCACCTCCATGGTCTCTAGACATCATCTGCTATGCTTGATCAGGCCACCACTTCTGGGAAAATATCTAGCAACTCCTTAAGTGAGCCAGTTATTCATCCATCCATTAATCTCCCAAGTTACATTTAATGAGCAACTGTTACATGCATAACAGGACCATAGGAAATTGCATTAGAAATGATGTGTCTAATGAATTATCAAACTAAATATCCCTGATAGCCTCAATAAAGGGACTATTGTTCGGATTCTGGCTAACTCTCCTGAAGCCACCACTTGGTTCTCTCTTTATTCTCCCTAGCTTGCCCCCAATCCTATAGGTTTCTTCCTCCTTGGACAATGGGAGAATAGATTCAATAACTATTTTTTAAAGGTGCTCTTTTCCTGATATACTCCTATAGGAAATTCTTTAAACATCCCAACACACCCATTGGTACATGCAGTAGTATTCCTAGCACCAGCTGAAGATGAACTGGCCCAAAATGAGTGAACTTAGATGTCAGTAGCAAACCTGCAGCTGAAGCTCTGAGTCTCCTGGGTGGAGCCCTCCTCCCATGGGTATGACTATAGGTCTTACCTATAGTCTATTTGTTCTTTGCAAAGGCTTCCTAGGCTCTCTAACTGGATGAGCACGTCGTATGCTTGGTTGGCCAATAGATTCATAAAGCCATATAGGCTGGTAGCTATGTTCCCAGTTATAGAACAGAGTGAACTCCAAGAGGGGAACTGAGATTTTTGAAAAAGTTTTTAACATCCTTTAACAGAGAACATGAATCAAAGGTTGCAAACTTTTGTGTCTTTGCAAGAAATTGTCTTCTGACAACTAGATGGCTTGAACTTATCAGGTGACAACGGGAAGGGACACAAAGTGACTCTGAACAGCTTACCAGGAAGCACAGATCTTGAAAGCTGTCCAGGAGATACAGTTTCTCAAGGCTATCCTGTCTGTTTTCCTCCTCTCTGTCACCTTTAATTGCAGACAGAGGGCATTTATGACGGCCTAACCTTTTGGTCTCACGGGATTTGTGTCTGACATTTGACTGAAGGGTAAAAGATAAAATAATGGTAGCTATTACCCAGAACTGTGAACTTTTCACCAGACATGGTCCCCAGCAGGGTGGTGAAGGAAATAAAATTTACTCCGGAGCTTTCCACATGCATTTTGCTGACTCTTCAAGCCTTCTGCATTTCTTTCCCAATTTCTCAGCCCACCAGCAGTAACCTCACTTTCCACCACCCATTGTCCCTGTCTCACCTCAGATATGCCTTCCTAGGACTTTATTAGTAGGTTAGGAGCATGGTCAATACAGGAGTCAGAGGCTGCCTGAGGATGTCTATAAAAGCGAGCTTCCCGTGGATGGGAAGGATGAATCTAGGTGCTACGAAGGTGCTGGGCATATGTGCCCATGTCTCCTCCAGTGGGTTTTTATTTCTGTGTGCAAGTTGTCTCAGGGTCTAATGGAAAGAGCCAACTGCTACTAGACCTCAGAGAAAGACTTTCTTCACTTGTATTGTGGAATTATTTTTTAGATGTCAACATTTCCAAGAAATATGGGAAAAGTAGAAAAGAAGTAAGAAAATGTTGAAAGGAGTGGAGGCTATTTGCAAGGAAAGGTTAAAAGATTTATCCCAAAGAAGGAATTCTTGAAGGGCTTAATGATGGGTTTCAATAATGTGAGGGTACATAAAGCAAAGAGAAATGATTATCTGGCTCCCTTTGTCCCTAATCTAAACTATAGTTCATATTATTTATACCATTATTTCAACTCTGTCATATCATGCTGTATCACATGTCTTCTATTGTTGTCTTGAAAAATCATTGAACTTTATCCTGAGCTTCTCTTTCCTCTTCCCAATTCAGACATTATCCTTGAGGGCAGGATAATGTTCTCTCCCTCTGTTCAGAGCACTAGACTTTAACATATATATGTATTATTTTGTGATGGATATTGAAAAACAATAAGATCAATTCCACTATTGACAAATCTAAGTTGGACCTAAGAACCTAAAACCTTGATTGGAAAGAATGAGGAGACAGTGCGATAAGGGATGGCAGGGTACTCTAAAGGGTGGAACACTTTGGTACTTGATAAGCCTGAGTTAAATACAAAATTACCCTTCCCAGGTACACCATCTCAGTTAAGCATTTAACTTCTGAACCTCAATTTCCTTGCTCATAAGATGGAAATCATAATGCCTACTGTGGAGAGCTGCTTGGAGATTAAATGAGGTCCATGTGTAAAGAACCACCTATCCTGGACTTGGAAGTCAGCAGGTTGGATATGAAGCATGATTCTGCTTCTTACAAATTGTGGGACTTCAAGCAAGTTAACCTAACTAAGCCTCAGTTTCCTGATTTGCAAAGGGAGGGTAAGAGTGCCTCTTTCACAGGATTGTTATATATGTTAAATGAATTGATGTGTAGAAAATGCATAGTGCAATCTATGGCAAATAGTAGATGATTAATAAATATGAAATATTAGTAAGTTCTTTTCATAAGTTTATAGAAATTCCTCTTTTAGTTGTTTTTTTTTTTTTAATTTAGAAGAGAATCTTGTGTCTGCTCATCTGTGTATCTTTCTTACTAAGCACCGGGATGGATAATAATCCCTCTCAAAGTCCTTTCCAGATTGAGGTGGATTCTCAGCTGTAGCAGAAGTGCCTTAAAGTAGGAAATTAAAGAAACACTGAACAAGTCCAACATGTAGTCAGAAGCAGCTAAGAATAAAACCTACATCCAGCTGGTTTGGTCTATACTCCTACATAAATTATGAACAGGTTACAGAATATTTTTTTATATCTATGGGAAAAGTCTCCATTTTGGATGATCATTCATTTTATGTGACACTTCTTCTTTACATTTATACAGACTATGGAATTAAATCTTTGATTGGAGTTTCTTTTTCTTTGGTCTGAATAATGTCTTGAAAAATAGAGACACTAAATTATTATTTCATTAAAGTGTGGAGGATTGCATGGCCTCTGGGATAGAGTAGATCTTCCCTCAGAGTAGAGATATAAAGCCAGATAAGAGAGAAGGTGGGGCCACAATAACACAGGGGAAAGAAACAAGATCCAAGATCCAAGAGAGAAAAAAGAGGTGGGAATATTTATTCTCTCTGATATGTGGATGCTAATACACATCAGGAAGTGTGGAAATAGAAGTTCAGTAGATTAGACAAATGAGAATGAAGGGAAGGGAGAGGTGACAGGGATAGGAAAGACACTGGAATGAATCTGAATTAACTTTCCTATGGATATATATAAACACTAAATAGTAAATCTCCATATCATGTAAAACCACAAGACTGGGATCCTCATTAGAATATGTACTCCATATTTGTATAAATATGTCAAAATATTCTCTACTGTCATATGTAAATAAAAAGAACAAATAAAAAATTTATAAAGAAAAAGAGGTGGGAACAACAAAAGATAAAGAGACACATGGAGCAAAGCAGTGCCTGCTTTTGTTTGAAGGTGTGCAGTTCCCTTCTAAATTTAAGGGCTTCTCTCTGGAAATTTCATTTCTGTTCTGTTTTTATTACTGAGATGCCTTTAAGCGATACCCTACCTGTGAGCCAGTCCCAACACATCTCCTGCACATTCCCTTCCGAGAGGAAAGGGGGACACACTGGTTACTTCAGAGTCTTTGCCTGATTTCCATTCAAGTCAGAATTACACTCACTGTAATCTTCTCAAAAGATGCAGTGTGCCATGTGTCCGCCCACAAGGTCACAGTCCCCTGTATAAACAAACCTGTTTATGACAATTGCTGAAATGCATTCTCTCTCTCTCAAAGGTCCATTGTTTCATTAATGAACTTGTAATCACAAGCACACCTGTTTATCTGATTTATAGGTGTTTCTGTGGTCTGAGCAGACCCATACATTTCCATGCCAGTCTCACGAATCTTCTTGCTTGTCAGATAATAATGAGGTTGAGAATGGCTCATCGTTGTTCTCCCATTCCACCCGCTGAAATCCACAACACCCTCTCAGGGACGCTGACCAGAATGCTCTGCTGGTTTCAAATGTTTCTAAAACACACAAGCATTCATGACAGCCCGTGAGGCTATAAGAGCTGTGCTCTGTGAGTCAGATCATGCTCAATTGAAGTTCAGCATCAGCCCTATGAACTGCTTTATTCTGGGGCTAGCAGAAATAAAGGGCACAGAATTCCTGTACTTCTGGTATGATTAAGTCTAGTGAAGCTAACCACATGTCCATTGTTTTTACAAGTGTAGCTATTGTCTTATCACAAAGTAAGCCACTGACACCTTTCTCAGGACCCTCTCATGTCTTCCTAATAGGAGTCACTGAATTCACCTTGGCCCATGCTTATCAGTTCCCCATGCAGCAATCCAAGTGATTTTACAGTGTAACCCAGATTTTGTGGTGGCTTGTTTACAGACTTTCATTGTCCTCCCACCCAAGTCAATAGCCATCAGGTCCTCCCTAGCACTATCGCATGGTGTTCCTTCCCCTGGAAATACCTTCCCTCTTCACTCAGTGGACTCGTAATTATGCTTTAGGACTCAGTTTAAGTTTTACCTCCTTTGTGCAGATTTCCTGATGAAGAGCCCCTTCCTCATTTATTCTATCTCATATTTCTCTCAATCTAAACTTGCTATGTCTATTTGTATGCTTATGTGTTTACTGTGAAATTTTCTAACTAGAATATAAGTCCTATGAGGATAAGGAATGTGTCTATTTGTTCATTGTATACAAAGTGCTGATTTTAGTCCTGGACACTATCAGATGTTTGATAAACATTTATCAAAATAATGAATAAATAAACAAATACATCATTAACAATGAGGGTTTCAGTTACATTTACTAGTATAGAAACAATGTTGAAGAGACAACATCCAGGAAAAAAAAATAAGATCAAAAATTTTATGTAGCCTATAATCATGTACTTAAAATGTGTGTGTATGCATATATCTTAGAAAAAAGACTGGACAAGTATAGCAAACAGTGATTTGTTTTTCTTTGCAGCAGATGACATGTAATTTTATTCACTTATTTTCTTTTTGGAAATTGTTCTACAATAAGCATGTATTACTCTCATGAAAATGCTACTATTTAGTCAGCTACCGTCCTTCTACTGTCCCCACTCTGTTCCCACAAGTTCACTTCTGCATTCTGTCTTTCCAAAATGTCAACTGCTACTTTGGTTTCCCACTTTGGCTTCTGTAAATGTCCTTGCCCGAAATAGCCTCTCTTTTGCCTGAATACACCTCTAGTGGAGACTGCTCATGCTCACCAAACACCCAGGTCCCATGCATGTCCAATTTTGGCCAATTGAACATAGGGAGAAACAACAGATACTACTTCTAGGTCTACCTAAGTTGTCCTGCAGAATCTCCAGCCTTTCTGTCCCTTGTTTGGTGATCTTGGGTGTTACACATGGCATACCTACAAGATCATGTACATTATTGCTTGGGGGAGGAATGACCCAGAAGAGTCCCTCAATTACCATCAAACTCTGATATAAGTGATAAATAACCACTTACTGTTTTATTCCCATGTTATTTGGGGGTTTGTTTGTTGCTAAAGTTAATATTAATTATTCTAAACAATATGTTCATACATCCTTTAGGGTTAAGATCAAGTATTACCTCTCCAAAGAGATTTTTCTTTAAATCTGCAATAATTAAACCATTCATTCCTGCATACATCTGACAGATTTCAGCCATTTGTGCTTCATGTCAGCCTGTGCGTTTTTGCTTTATAATTAAATTTTAAGCTCCTGGGAAAGTTATTTTGAAGCTTGCTAAATCTTTTACATTGCTGATACATGGTCATTTAGGTAGACAATGAAGACAGGAAGACAGGAAGGAAACAAAGAATAACACAAATCTTTAAGTAAGGAAGGAAGAAAGAAAAGAAGGAAGGAGGGAAGGGAAGACAGGGAGGACTGATTGTTTGACACTGGGGACCAATTCATTCACGTTGATCAACTGAGCAACCCAGGGTAAATGATTGCTTTGGGCATAGCAAAATGTGTGGGCAACAGGAAACAAGTGTGGAAGTATCTGAAGGCAAGCAGCAGGATGGGAAATGTGAAATAAATGAATTTTGCAATTGCAAGAAATTTTGCTAATCTCTGTTTGGGGGAAACAGTTAGATTCAATGGATGTTTACTGAACATGTACTCCATGCCAAGCACTGCAGAAGGCTTTTTTGCATACATTGAGCCTCACCACAGAACTGTCATTAGGTTTATTGTATAGACAAGAACATAGAGTTAAATGTTCAAGAGACTTTTCCAAGGACACAGTTGGTAAATAGCAAAACTTCCTTGTAAGACCAAACCAGGTCCCCATTCAATCATTTATTCAAAGAATATTTATTGAATACTGAATACATTCCATTTATTTTTCTATCCACTGAGCATCAAACAAACTTTTCCTCTTTTAAAGTCTGCATTCTGGGACAAAGAAGCATAAAATATATGAATGTATTTTTAAAACATGATACCATGCATTGATAACTGTTACGGTGGAAAATAAAGTTCAGAAAGAGAGAAGGAATGGGAGGATATTGGGGAGTAGAGATTACAATTTTAAACCAAATTGTCAAACAAGACGAGAAAAAGTGAAATTTGAGTAATTTACTGACCTGGATGAGTGAGTGATCTATGTAGATATCAGTAAGAGCAAAAGGTTGAGGTGGGAGTCCATGAGCTCCAGCCAAGGAATAATTATGAAGTCAGTGCAGTTGGAGTGAAGTGGGAAAGGCAACAGGGGAGATGAGGAGATTTGATCATAGATTTGATGTGCTTTTTTGTTATCCAAGGGCAGCCATTGAGTAGAAGTTGGATATATGATTCCAGGTATCCATAAGAGATTTAGACTAAAGATATAAATTTCTTTATATCTTTCTTATAGACATATAAGCCTTAAGGCCATGATCCTGATTAAAGGCATGAACATAAAGAGTCGATCTTGGACTTGAGTATAAACAGAGAATAATGGTAGTGAAGCATTGAATCCAGGACATTTCCAAACAAGAAGGGAGACTGAGATAAGGACAATGAGTTAAGAGGATAACCAGAAAATCACAGTATCCCTGAAGCCAAGCGAGGAATATATATATCACAGAAAAGAAAGCGAAGGACTGACTCAAATGCAGCTAATTGGCGAATAAGATGAAGAGGGAGAGGTGACCATTGGATTTGGTAATGTGGATGTCACTGCTGGCATTCACAAGGCAAGTTCAATGGATTGGTGGAGATGGAAGTTTGAGTGACACTGAAATAAAATAACATAAGGAAAAAAATGTAGACTGTAAGTATAGCATCAGTGGCTATTTTGAGGAGATTTTCTATACAAGGGAGCAAAGAATAAGGCAGAATTTAGAGAGGCGTGTGGTTTTAAGATGGTATTTTTAAGACAGGAGAGAGACTATCCTGGCGAAAATGATCCAAAAGAGAAGAGAAAAAATTCACGATGTGAAGGAAAGATCAAAGAATTGATCACGTATGTCCTCAGTATGTAAGAAGAGATGTGACCTAGCGTCTGACCCAGCTCTTTAGATAGGTCCCTGCACTGTGTGCAGATTAACGATAACGGGAGGGCACAGATGTGGGTGGGACTTGATGGTGGCTGTGGAAGCCTGGCAAAGTTCTCTTGCAAATGATTGAGTTTCTTCTAAAAATAGGAAGCAAGATAATTAGCTGAACATGAGAATTGATGGTTTAAGAAAAGACAAGGTGGTGTGAAGTGACTCTCTTGAAGACAACATCGGTGCGTGTACAGAGTAGACAGGAATTTGGCTCTCACTTAGGAAGGAGGTTTTGACAGGTTAATACAATTTGATCCCAAATAGACCTTGGGGTTGAAATATGTAAGAGAGTGGTTATAATTATCGCTAAGGATGGAGATGAGTGACAGAGAAAATGTGGCTGCACCTAGTGTTGTATTATAGGCTCTGGTTTGGCAAAAGAATGGTTGTGTTGGAGTAACAGAGAGGAGTGAGAAAGATAGGAGGCAGTAGGGAAGCGGATATTGCAGTGGAAATGTAAATATCAGTAAGAACAGGTGCAGAGGTGGAGTGGAGGCCAAGATCACCTGAGAAGAGGAAGCCAAGACAGCCGGGTGCAGTGACGCTAGCCTGTAATCCCAGCACTTTGGGAGGCTGAGACAGGAGAATCGCGAGTTCAAAGCCAGCCTCAGCAATGGTGAGGTGCTAAGCAACTCAGTGAGACCCTGTCTCTACATAAAACACAAAATAGGGCTGGGGATGTGGCTCAGTGGTCGAGTGCCCCTGAGTTCAATCTCCAGTACCAAAAAAAAAAAAAAAAGAGGAAGCCAAGAAGCACAGGGGTATCACAGCACTCTGAGGGTGCCCTCCTGGACCTCCTTGGTTCACCCTAGAGGACCTGCTAGATGGTTCTCATAAATGCTGATGCCTTCCTCTGTCTCTTTGCCTGAGGGTCCTCTTTGATCACAGGTGTTTTTTGCATTTTGATTTTTTCTTTACTGGAGATGGGAGATTAACATCTAGTAATGACCCTCAAACAGCTATGAAGAAAATCGACATCCCAATTGCCTTGCCCCTCTGTTCCGCAGTTCTGAAGTGTGTTCTACAATTGCTTAGAAGGTTCCTAGTGGGATTGAGCCCCAGATTTCACACCACCTACTACTGGGTCTTCTTTTATCTCACTTCCCTAACTGGGCTTGCCAAACAAATCACCTAATCCCAAACCCTTGCCTCAAGGTTGGTTTGCTGGGCTGGGAACTGGGCAGGGAGAGTGCGCACAGGGGACACAACACCTAATTTGTGTTGGGATTTGTGTACACTAGGTACAGCCACATTTTCTCTGTCACTCATCTCCATCCTTAGCCATAATTATAACCACTCTCTTGCATATTTCAACCCCAAGGCCTATTTTGGATCAAATTGTATTAACCTGTCAAAACCTCCCTCCCTTAGTGAGAGCCAAATTCCAGTCTACTCGGTATGTATACTAAGTTGGGATTTTGGAGAGTATGTGCTTTGCGGATATTGAAATCAGCAAGGAACGATCAGATAATTCTCAATTGTACATAATAATGGAGCAAAATATTTTAAGAGCAAAAATCCTGTTTGTATATATGTTGGTGGGAGAAACAAACCTCGAATATCTTAACCATTGGAGACTGGTTGAATACAGCATAGGGTAGTTTACGATGAAACAATGCTACTTTAAAGAATAGCTGTATAGATGCAGCACAGTTATGAAAAGGCATTCATGTTATATTGATCAAAAGTTATGTTACAAAGCAGTGTGTGTGTGTATGTGTGTGTGTATGCACAAATACACAGTTCCACAGATTCATGTATGAATGATGTGTATATATATGAAAAAATATATGGATAGATCTAATGTAAATGTCTTCCTACTCAATATAAACTGTCTATGTCTGCATAATAGGGCTATGAGGGTGTTCGTGGGTAAATGCACTCTAAATTTTATTTAACAAGAATATATTATTTTTCATATACATTTAAAAACAACAGGTTCTTTTACCCCAGTTCAAGGAGGGCCTATACTCTGTCACTCTGGCACGCAGTAGCACCAGATATAACACTGGGAGGAGGTATGGTGACCCATGACATGGGGTCCCCCTTTGCCTTTAACTAGGGTGTTTTCTGGGATGACACAAAACTGTCAGAACTAAAACGAGGCAAACTAAGATGATCTGTCCCACTAGGAAATATTTATGCTCTTTCCTCCCTCTCTCACTAACGGGACCAATGACAAAACAGAATGTGTTGGAGTCTTGGACAGGAAGGCATGATAAAAGTGGAAGAAGTCATTATTATTCAGAAAACATACATTTTTGCTGCAAAGATCCAGGGATGAAATGAAGGCATTTGGTTGATAATCCCCTGCACATGCACGTGCTTGTTTTACTTCCATTTTCATCTACAGAGAGTCTTTAACAGCTGTTGCTGTCAGGCTTTGCACTTGGCTTCGCAAACCTGTTAGAACCACACAAGGGCAGGAGTATTCTGAGAATGAAGTTCAGTGAGCTTAAGGCAAACAGTTCGCCAGCACTGGTGTGTAGAAGTTCCCAGCCTCCTCTTCCCATTTATCTCTGTTTCCTCCTCTTGCTCCTCTCCTAGTTTCTCTCTGATGTGCGCCAAGCAGAGGTTCTAGAACAAACACTAAAGTGTCTGTCTGTTGTGCACATCATGCGGAAGGTTCAGACAGGACTCTCCCTTGCCAATAATCACGAGTTCTCTTTATGGCCAAATTATATTATTACATTATGTGCATGTATGAATATGTAACAAATCCCACCATTATGTATAGCTATTATGCACCAATAAATATATGGAAAATAAAAAAAATAATGTTCAATGTTATCTTAAGAGTTTAATGGCAGAGTTACTGGAAATATTGCCAAGACACTAGGAAAAAAATGTACTCTCCTTATATTTTCTGTACCTGTCACAAGCCCACTCATCCCAAGACCTGAGACCTTGTACATTTTAGTTTCATTTACTCAAATTATATGGTCTCTACTTCTATCCTAAAAGGATTTGAGTTGATCACATCTCATTTCAACTAAGCTCCCCAGTCCACCCTCAAACACATATATGTCACAACACACCCTTGGTTGTAGAGTCTAAGGGAAGTCAAAATGACAAACTTTGCCACGTGTAGAAGAACAAAAAGCAAATTAAAATTTTCTAATGCTGATTCATACCCTAGAACAATTAAAGAAAAATCTCTAGTGTGGATGTTAGTTGTTCACATGCTTAAATATTTCAGCAGATGATTCATGTACAAACATATGTATGTGTATACACACACATATATAATTTTCATTTTGTGTATAGTGTTACACACTATACACAAACAGTGTAGTTTGTTTCAGCCCTTCTTAGATCTCAACCCCATACCTCTTTCTTTCTTTCTTTCTTTCATTCATTCATTCATTCATTCATTCATTCATTCATTCATTCATGATTAATGAATTCATTGGGTATCCTCTATGAGTCCAGCACTGCTATGCTGGAAGACAGAAAAGAAATGGAAGATAAAATTTCAACTCTAAGGAGAGTTATAACCTTGTAGAAGAAACACGATGAACAGAAAAGAGAGGGAAGGAAAAGAAATAAGAGGAGAGGAAAGAAGCGGGGAAAAGGAAGTTGATACTTTTTAATCTATTGATTTTAATCTATATTTCTCTCTTTCATTCCATTAATATGATGAATTATATTGATCTTCAAATGGTGCATTCCTGGCATCAATTTCAGTTTTTGATTTATATGTTATATAAATCAATTTGCTACTATTTTGTTAAAAAATTTGCAGCTATGTTTAGGAGTTACATTTGTCTGAAGTTTCTCTCAAGATAGCTTCAACTGGCTATAGTATAGAAATAAGGCTGTTCTCATATTCAAGTTGGAAAATGTTTTCTGAACTAGTTTGTGTTAGATTGGTATTTTTTTCTGTCATATATATGATATAATTTACTAATTTGGGTCTGGAGTAGTTCCTAAAGAAAAGTTTAAATTATGCATTTAATTTCTTTAGTTAATGTGGGGTTTTTTAGGTGTTCTATTACTCCTTGTATCAGTTTTGATAATGTATTTCAAGGAACTAGCTTTTGGCTTTATTGATCATTTTCTATTGATTCTTCTCTATTTCACTTATTCCTACTATTATTTTTATGTCCTTCCCTCTACTGATTTTGAGATTAACTTGCTCTAATTTTTTAGCTTTTAATAACATATTCCTGATATTACCTTTTCTTTTCTAATGCAAACATTTAGATTTACCCTTGAAGTAGTGACTAAGACTTTCTTGCAAATTGTAAGGTATTATAATCTTATTAAGTTCAAAGTATTTTTAATTCGCCACATATTCTTCCTTGATATGTATGTTCTTTTGAGGTCTATTATTTATTTTTGAAATATTGAGAGGGAGATATTTCTTATTTATTTCCAATTAAACTATGTTGTAATCAGAGAATATACTCTGAATGATTAAAATCCTCTTAAATGAATCAAGACTTTTATTGTCCTATTTATTATCTATCTTGATAAATGTTTATATGTACTTTAATATATATAACATATGCAATATATATTAATGTACAAACGTATGTATGTGTATACACATATACATATAATTTTCATTTTGTGTAAAGTGTGCAACAGTATCAATTAAGGTAATTTTATTGATATTCATCTTTCCTGTCCTTGCTGGTTTTCTTTTTACTTATCTATCAGTTGTGAAAGTGGAGCCTAGAAAATTTCTAGAAATTTTGTACACATTTTCAACTATAATTATGCAAATACCAAGTTTTCCAACCTTGCTCATTTATTTACCATTTCCATTGTTCCCCTTTACTTATTTTAGATTTAATTTTCATTATCATTTTTAGAAGGATATTGCTATGGTTTGAATGTGTCTCTCAAAGTTCATGTGTTGGAAACTTGAACCCCAATATTTCAGTGTTGGACCGTAAGTCCTAATGGGAGATGTTTGGGGCACTGAGGCACGGCCTACATGAATGGATTAATGCCATTATCATAGGAATAAGTTCCATGTAAAAGGATGCATTTGGCCGCTTCTTACCTTTGCCCCCTCCTTACCTTTGCCCCCTCATTGCCCTTCCGCAATGGGATGATGCAGTAAAAGATCCTTGCCAAATGCCCGTCCCTCGGTCTTGCCCTTCTCAGTCTCCAGAACAATGAGCCAATGATTTTGTGTCATTATAAATTATTCAGTCTTTGGTATTCCATGATAGCAAAGCAAAGTTGATAGGTATTTTCACTGATTTTAGATATGTAGGGTAACAGTTTAACTTTTGGGTGGGGTTGTCTTTTCTGTTATTCTTTCAGTCCTTTAAAATTCTCACACTTTATTTTTTGGTTGATGTTATTTCCGAAGGGAAGTCTTCAATTTATTGTTTTGTTTTCCTGTATCTACTATGTCTCTTTTTTTTTCTCTCCCTCTGCTGCTTTTTAAATTTTGTTATTGTTTTTCAGTAATTTACCTATGATGCCCCACAATGTGTTTTCTTTGCATTTATCCTGCTTGTGTTTTGTTGAGTTTCTTAAAACTATAGACCTATAATTTTTTATGAAATTTGTAAATTATTTATTCAAATATGTTTTCTTTTCCATCTCAATATTCCAGTTATATACATTATATTAGACTGTTTAATACTTTTTCAGAATGTTTTTTTCTTATTCTTTTTTACTTTCTGTGCTGCAATTTGAATATTTTCTCCTGTGATCTTAAGCTCATTGATATTTTATCCTGCTGTATATAATCTGCAGTCACTCCTACTCAGTAAATTTTTTATTCTAGATACCATATTAACCAGCTTTAGAGATTCTATTTGGTTCAATTTTTATATATTTCACTTTCCTTCTCATTATTTTTTTAAGGTCTTTGAACATATGTATAGTAACTTTTATTTTGATAGTAGCTGCCTTTCTGCTCTTTCTGCCATTTCTAGTCTTGCTTCTATTCATTAATTTGTCTCTTCAGAGTCACCTTTTTCTGCCCTTCTTCCTTTTCTTTCTTTCTTTCTTTCTTTCTTTCTTTCTTTCTTTCTTTCTTTCTTTCTTTCTTTTTTTAAATGTCTGGCAATATTTTAACAGATGCTTGACATTGTAAGTATTATGTTAGAATCCTGGGTTTTCATTGCCTTCCTTTAAAGAGTGCTAAGCATTGTTTTACTTGGCAAATAAAATATATAGAATCCTCTTTATCCTTTTAAGATAAGGCTTTAAGCTTTCTTAAATTGTGTCTAAATTAGCATTTACTCTATACCTATGTTAAAATGTGATGCCTCTCAGTTTCCTCTAATCTGGCTGATTACAACTTGAACATATCTTAGTTTTGTTTCTAGAAATTGTTCAGCTTGTAACTCCTCAGGTGTTGCTTTTCCCTGATAATTGTTCTTTGCTCAGCCTTGTGAAGATTTACCCAACACAGACATATCTTAGTACTCAACAGCTCACTCAAAGAGCTCCTAGGCGTCTTTCCATCCACTCTGATTCTTTGTCCAACGTATTTGTCTTCTTATCCTCACAACATCTGATTTCTCTGTCTTCCACTCAGCAGGAACACTGTCCTTTACTTGTGTCCCTGTCTCTGCATTGTGCTTCATAAACTGTCTTCATGTAGAAAACCAGGACAACTATAGACATGCTTTGATGAGAGTAATAGTCAAACATTTGATTTCAGAAAATAGAAGAAATGTCCATGTATTTTAGGACATGGATCCAGACAACTGGGTACCAGAAAGCTGGACAAAATCTTAGTGATACTATCCCCTTCCAGAATTTTCTGGTACATCTTTTGTCACAAATTCAGGGACTTTGTGTACTCTGTTCTCACCTTTCTGGCTCAAGTTCTGTTATCTAGTAAGTGTAAAATAAATTTCCTATTAGATACAAATGGCTCATAAAACTCAATATGCTAGTCTATTGAGAATTTTAGAAAATCCAAAACCTTAAATTTAAATAATGAATTTCTAATGGTGGGTTTCATTGCTCGGCCAAAGGTATGGAAAAGAAATATGGAAGGACCAGATTCCTCCCTGGACTACAGACATAGACCACAATGGGGACCACCTTTCTATATCTACTACAACAGGCCAGAGTGGAAATGGGTGACAAAAATCAAAACATTTAACAGAGATTTAAGAAGAAACAAGAACACCCACTATTTCACCTTTCAATAACCTATATCCATTGCAGAGCATGTCTCTAGCCTTATGATAACCTTGGTCCCTCCTTTCCCTTCCCATCAGCTACAGCCAGTGAATTATGGAGAAAACCAGGAGCCCTTCAGACTCCAGGGGAGGAAATGACTTTAATCACATCAGAACCCTAGAGAAGGGACTATTAAAGAGTTAATGGAACTAACTTCTGAATACAGGGGTCAGGCCATTACAAACTAGTCATTTTTTTTTAATTTAAAAAAGTAAAAAGTAAAAGAAAATTGGTGATTCAGATCCTATGGATCTCATGGCCTCCAATTCCCCTCTCAAATCAATCCTAAGTGCAGCAGGGTCCTGATAATTTAATGAAGGACTCCAGAGGTGATGGGGTGAGTTTGGTTCCCAAGGTGAAAATGGAGGAAGACACAGTCCACTACAAGGAGTGCTCCTCCCACATTGTTATCTGGGTTGTAATTGGGAGGAAATGAGAGATTAATCTACTTTAAAATATTGGCACCAGAATACAGATTGTTGGATTTTCAAAAAAGTCAAGTTAGAAAATTGTCCTTGAAGGCGCAAAAATATATGGTACAAGAGTAAAGCTGGACTAGGATTTGGCAAACAAAAATCATCACATTGAGCAAAAAGTGAGATATCAATGTCCAGTCAGCAATGAAAATATGCCCAGAAAGTAAACTTTCCCAGACCCTATAGGGAAAAACAGGGAAATTATATATTTTGATGGTTTTTGACTTGCCCAATTGTCTCAGACATTTGTAGATTTACTTTGTAGTTAACAGATATAAAAAGGTACAAGTTTATCTGTCTATGCTTATTTTGAAAAGATCCATCAAAGGATATACAATTTGATAAATAAAAACGGGACCATAGAACTAATTTCTTTTAGAAAGATCCTAAAACAGAGTTTCAAGTACATTTTGGAAATGATAATGAATCTAGCCACTAGGATAGTTAGTTGAGCTTAGTTACTCTATATCAGCTACCTCTATGGGCACCAGCTTTGAGAAATTGCATTTTTAGAAGTCCTTGGATCCCTGTTGAAGGAGTTGGTATCCAAAGCTTCTTTTTCAATGAATAATGTGTCCTCATTCTAGACAGATATAAAACCACTGAGATCTGGCTTTTTGATATTCTTAAAAAATTAATGAGCTAAAATGAAAGTATTATAAAGTAATAACCTGGAATTCCAAGCCAGGTCCACCCAGTATGAAGCATCTCATCATCATAAAAGGGGTGAGGAGGTAAGATTAAATAACATATACTATAATAAATGCTGGTGAGGATATGGAGAAAAAGGAACACTTATACACTGTTGGTGGGATTGTAAATTAGCACACAACCACTATGGAAATCATTATGGAGGTCCTTCAAAAACTAGAAATGGAATTGCCAAATTACCTAGTTATAGCACTGCTTGGCAATTATCCAAAAGAATTGAGGTCAGCATATTATAGCAATATATGCATACCTATGTATATAGCAGCACAATTCATAATAGCCATGTTATGGAACCAGACTAGATGTCCATCAAGAGATGAATGGATTATAAGGTGTGATGTGTGTGTGTGTGTGTGTGTGTGTGCATACACATATATGTATATACAATGGAGTTTTATTCAGTCATAAAAATGAATAAACTTATGCCATGTATAGGAAAATGGATGGAACTGAAGAATATCATGTTAAGTGAAATAAGCCAGACACAGAAAGTCAAGGGTCATGTTTTCTTTCATACGTGGAAGGAAAAGAGATAAAAATGGGAGAGAGATTTCATGAAAATTGAGAGAGATCAGTAGAATAGAGGATTGATGGAGGGAGGAGGGAAAGAAAGGGGAAATACTGGGGAATGAAATTTACCAAATTATATTATGTTCATGTACAAATATGAAATAAGGAAGACTACTACTGTGTACAATTATAATACACCAGTAAAAATGATCAAATAGACCTATTTTAGAGAATCACCATATATTGAGTACTTATCAAGCACCGAGCATCCTATATACTTCATCTGTAGAAGATATTTTTGTGTTAGAATATCTGGCTTCCATTTCCCCTTTCCAATTAGTATTCCATTTTTCTTCATTGGAATGCTTCTCTCTTGTTGAATATAGTTTGTGAGGGAACCAGAATGAGGGATGCTCCTTCTCTCTAATCAAGAAGTGACTTCATGACCCAATCTAGACCAATTGGATGCTTTCTCTCTGATATTTCAAACACAGCCTGACAGTCAAACAGGCTGAGAGTGCAAAAATTCTATTCTACTTGATTGAACGTGATTAGACTAGAGTTTCTCTTACAAAATTCTTACTATTTTCTACTTCTGTCCTCCAAAACTGCTTAGTGCAACTTCCTTCGCAAACCAGATTCTTCAGAATATTTTCGTGGAATTTGTAAAGCTTCAACGTCTTTCCATTAAATCACCTTCTGTTCCATTCACCCAAAATTTATTTCTTTTGCTAAAAATCATAGCCTCTTTACTCTCTTTACTGAAATACAACCTCTTTTAAACCCCACATAATTCTAAAATGTTACTATCTATTCTAACCATTTCACAGAGAAGGAAAGTATTGGGGAAAAAAAAGATTGAATAACTAGCCTACATTCATGCAGCCAGACACTGAGAGAGCCAAGACTCAAGTCCAGGTGAGCCTGACCTAGAGTTTCAAATTTTTAAGCTACATCATACTGATTCCCATCTGTATTTCTCTAACTGCATTCCCCCAAATCATGGATAGTCCACATCCTGATCTGAAAGTTTTTATGACTGAAATTGAATAATGATAGTCTTATCGATTTAAAGGAAATAATAACTTAATGGATAAAATGTTTTCAATTTCTCCTCTCATACATTTTTTGAAAACCTTTGGTGGTTTCTGATGCTTGTCTGTGAAGCACACAACAAAATAAATGAACAAGTAACAAATGAATATTAATGTCAAAACTCAGAAACAATGGCTTGTGCTTCCTTTAAGAGCTTGCTTTCTATATGCACATGCGTTGTGATTTTATGTTGCATACCTATAATATAGTCATTTTCTACTAGTAAAATTGTTCCTAGTTCAAATGCTGGAATTAAATGCATTCATATTTCATAGTGTTATGCAAAGAGCATTATGATTTTCCAGCTGTCTGCCACTTCACAAAGTTTAAGAAAAATTGCCCCAAATAAGCCTGAGACAATGGCAACCAAACATTTTGGGTGGTATTGCTGATATTACCTTTAGGAAACTCTGTCTTTTGTATAAATCCAAAGCCATCAGATTTTTAGGATAAGGACCTTGGCACTTGCTGGATTCTACAAGAATAATGTCATTTGTCAGCCTAACTGCAAGACCCAGAATCAGTTTAAGGGACTTGAAAGTTCATTTTAATTCTTGGCCTGGATACCAACTAAAATGCCTTGGGCCTTGAGAAAGACTAGGGTATGGTATATTTATTGGCTGTGACTGCAAATCTGGTTAACTTGATGGGAATTTATAGAAAAGGGATAAAGCAATGCCAGATTTTGCTTTTGGCCATAGTTGCATCAGGTTGATAAGACACAAGATAGTAGCCTGGATTTACGTTGGAATAGTGGCTCAGACAGATTGTCTAGGAGTTGAGGATTAATATAATGACAATTGAAAATAGAACCCTGGACATTCTTCCAAGCTTTTTGTATAGCAAGACTAGCTACCATTTCTCATTTCACTATCTAGTCTCTCAGGATACCTCCCATCCAAAATACATACTTCTTCTGAAATGTCTTGCTCTCTAAGAAGCCATACTATATGATCTCTCTCTCTTTCTCTCTCTCACAGACACACACACACACACACACACACACACACACAAACAACAACAACAAAAAATCACCTCTATTCATTGAAAATCTACTTTGGGCCATAGAAGAGATAAAGGACATGCTAGTGATTCTGCACATGTAACACTTATTGTCTAGCAAAAGAAAACTTACTGATTTGCTAGAAGATAAACTACCTATTACCCTTCCCAAACTAAATATAAAAATTTTACCATCTTTGGTTGCGCTAGTCCACTTTCTTAAGCATACTGGCTTCACTAATGTCAATATTGGATCTATCTGCAGATTCTGCATTAGTATTGCCTTTCTAATGTCTATACAGGAGTTCTCAGACTCAAACTTCCTAAATTGTAACAGACTGAATCTTTCAAATTAGGGTAAAGAAAATTTTGAAATAAATATGTAGGTGGTGAGACCTCAAGGAGGAGCCCAGATATCATGCTCCCTGGGTAAGTCATTCCTTTAAAGAGAAAAAGCTGGTTCTCATCTTTCTTTTCATGAAACTGTATTGATTTCCATATGGTCTGAAAGTTTCTCTATTTCCCAGGCTCATGCCACCCACTGAGTTTAAAATCTACTTCGTTGACATCTAGAGATGGCAGGGGAGCCCTTCCATCGCTCATTGCTGATCTTTATTACCACATGTCACCAGGCAGTGCACTGGGCTCGTTTTGTTTACTTCCATCAGCCATTTATATTGAGATTTAATCCTGGATCCTAAAAAGAGGACCACTTTATGTCCCCAGTGAATGATTCACATTCAACACTATGTTGACACATTCTATGAGATGTAAAAATCTCTGTTCCGGTGATTTCAGCTCCATCAGCATAATTTTCTTCCACATGGTACAGGTAAATCATGGTTAAATATTGAATCATTTATCAACCAGTGCTTTGTAAGCCAGATCTCATAAAATCTCAGGAATAGATTGTGCTAACAAAGCAGCTAGCAACCAACTATGATTATCAAATTTTTCCCTTTGCAATCTGTTCCTCATTTAGAGAATATGCTAAGGAAATTAAAAATTAGTAAGCTTTACCCTTTTATTGGTAACAATATAAAAAGTATTAAAATTTTCTTTAGAGTAAAAATCTTATTTGGAGACTTCATAATAAAGGAGAGGATTTAGAAGCACTGGCTCTTCTCAAAGATGGGTTTCAGTTCTCCAAAAGTAATGTATTTCAGAAAGTATAGTCCTATCTTGAATTCCCCATGCTTCAGCTTAAGTCTACAGGGCAAATACATTGAATGTGAAAACTTTATGATACGATGAAGGTGTTCAGTGACAACCAGGAAAGTCAACCTTTCAACATCCTAGTAGGGGAAAATAGTGCCTGGGTAAAGATGCTCCCAAGACAAATCTCCCCACAATCAAACCTCATTTACTTCTAAAATGGTATCACCGATTGCTTTGCTGGGAAATGAGATGAAATCAAGAAAACATTTTCCAAAGGCCTTCAATTCGGCTTGTGCATTGCTTGGTTCTGTACATTTACAAACAGAGGCATACAGAGAGAGCAGTTCAAAAACAAAGGAGATCATGGCTTCCCACCACCAGGCTCTTCTGTCCATTCTTGAGGGTCACACACCTGATTATGAAAAGGGAGATCATAAACTTGAATGGATGAAGGGCACTGAGATTGGTGAGAAGAGATAACCTCAGATGGAAACTGAAAAAAGCCTGGGTAAGTGAATTGTCTGATATGATTTTAAAAGATAAGATTTAAAGGACTTTTAATTCCTCTCCCTCAGAACATTCCTCTTCTCTTAGACATGACAAATTAAATATTGTTTCTGTCGGGGAAATAGCAATTCTTCCTATTTCAAGACACTGAGGTCCTTGTTATTTCAGTGAATGGTGACCCCCCCAAAACAGGGTTGAATAAACAGCTTTCTCATTTAGTATGCAGAATGCCAAAATTGCATCTCCTTGACTTTGGGGATTGTTTTAGAAAAACAACATATCTATACATGGCTAAAGTAAAATGTTTGATCTCAGGTTGTGTAAGGGCAGCAAGCAAACCCCAAGCTCTCCTTAAAAGTAGAAAAGCTGCAGGCAAAACTAGGAAGAAGGTATCTGCTTGTCATGAGAGGAATCTGACTAGGGCAGGATGAGCCGACAGAAGTTATCTGGGAATCCAGGTAGAACCAGAAGATTGAGGTGAGCACAGAGGCCATATTGGGGAGCACAGCCATAAATCTATTATCTTTGGCAAGTCACACAGAGAGAAGTCTAGAAGGTAGGTTCTCCAAGGAGATGACTGATTTGAGGCACAGAAAAATAAACTAAGAAGGAATAAAGCATTAGAGTGTTTCTTTTAGGAAGAATGGAGGAAGCATATCCCAAGTCTCCCAGCAGGCTGGAAATCTGCCCTGGAGTGGAGTAAAGAAATACATAGAAAGGCAAGAAACTGCTTCTGGAAAATCAGTGTCCCTAGGGGATTTGGTGATATGAAACATGAGATTATTTTCCGGGGAACAGAAAAATCAAATGACTTTTCTTGGCACAAGAAAAGTCACCTAATGTGAATCTCATGATAAACTTTGAGAAGGTGTATCATGTCACTTGCCTACAGTCATTGTGTTGGTCAGTATTTGTCACCATAAACAAAACACCCAAGAACAGCAACTTAGACAAGGAAGTTTATTTGGGGCTCACAGTTTCAGAGATTCACTTTATGGTCAGCCACCTCCATTGCTCTAGGACTAAGATGAGACACCGTGATGGAAGAGTGTGACAGGAAAAAACTGCTCAGCTCATGGCAGGTGGGAAGCAGCAAAAGAGAGAAGGAAAGAAAAAGAAATCAAGGACAAGATATATTCTCAAAGGGTACACCCCAGTGACCTACTTCCTCCAGCCACCCCTACTTGCCTACACTTATCACCCAGTAGTCCATTCAGATTGTTAATCCATCAGATATATTAATCCTTTGATGAGGTTACAGCTCTCATAATCTCATCATTTCACTTTTGAACATTCCTGCACGTCTGGATAGTATGTTTCTATCACATGATATCCAGAGGGCTTTTCAGGGGACATTACATATCCAAACCGTAACAGTCAGAATTTGTGCCAGATTCTAGAGTGACATAGAAATTATAGGGGAGTATTAGTAATCATGGTTAAAAAGATAAGGTTTGATAAATCAAGAAGGCCAATACAGCATTCCCTTTTTACCCTGGTTAGGAACCAGGCAGACATAATGGAAAGGACTCTCCTTGTATGAATTTTCAGCTCTATTCCTGGCTGGCCATGTGCACAGTTAGGGGCACAGGATTTGAAAACCCAGAATACTGATTTGAAGCCCAGCTCTTTTCCACTAAATTTCTTAGTCTCTCTGTACTTCAATTTCCATATTTATAAAATGAACAATGATTATCGTATATTTCTCAAAAATGTGTTGGAAGGAATAAGTTAGTGCATGCATGTAAACATGTAAACTTTTGTCAGAATTTACTATGTATAAAATGAACACTATCCATTATTTTTATGAGGCATAGAGAAAGATATTTAGTTTCTTTGAATTTCTGTTTCCTTATTTGGAAATAAGTGCAATAACACCTATCTCATAAAGTGGTTATAAATACTTAAATGAGGTAAGATATAGAGAAAGTATGTAATGTTTGTCATAGAATAGGTGTTCCTTAGAAACAGAAAATACTATTAACCATGACTTAAGCACATATAGGTTCCATTTTTTTGTCACAAGGCAAATAGTTCCAAGTTTGGATATTATTCACATTTAGTCAGACTGCATGATATCTGAACTCTCATTCAGCATCTCTGAGATTAAGTTGATATGCATGGGGGCTGGGTTCTGAAACCCCCCAGGGTACCAAAATCCTTGGTTGCTTAGGTCCCTAGAAAAAATTGGCACAGTATTTGCACACAAACTTATGAAAATACTCCTAAATGCTTTCAAATTGTGTCTAGATTACTTATATAATACCTAATACAATGTAAATGCTAGTAAAGAGTTCTTATACTACATTATTTAGGGAATAATGAAAATAAAAAACATATTCAGTATAAACACAATGTTTTTTCACTATTTTCAGTGTGTGGTTGGTTGAGTTTGAGGATGTGGAACCAGTCAATACAGGGGATCAACTTCACCTTGACTTTAAGATGGGAGAAAAGGGCAAGGGATCTCGTGAGCTACACACAAAGCAAAAATATATGTATGGTCAGGACTGCCAGATAAAGTACAGAATATCTGAATGTTATATAAATAACAAATATATTTTTAGAATAAGTGTTTTCTAGAAAATATTTAAAACATACTAATAGTGGTTTTTCTGAAATTCAAATTTAACTAAGTATTCTATATTTTATCTGCTAAATCTGGCAGCCCAATGCTAATAGATCTTTGTGGATTGCTGCTGCAATCTCATTGGCCAAATTTTGTCACATTGTAACCATTTGCTGTAAAGGAGTCTGGGAAAGTAGTTCATAGTTGGAAAAGGACAAAGGCAGCAAGCCAGTCAACTAATGGTGCTTGACCTCGTAGATGCTCAGTAAATATTCCTTTCTTTTATTGTCCTTCTAAAAGGTCTGATTGTCCCTTGACACAGAGGAAAGTACATATAAATTTTACCACCTTAAAATATTAGACAATTAATGTCAGTAAATAAAATGAGCAATTTTCATATTTTAGAAAGAAGAAACTGAAGCTTAATTAACAAATCCAGGGGTTGACAACATAAAACGTATAAAGGCTGAATTTTAGACTGATTTTGTCTGTGCAAATAGGGCTCCCTAAACCATAGAACAGTTTCTTTTCCATATTTGAAAGCAGAATAGTGACTAAGATGAGATAAGTTATTAGCAGCAAAATATAAGGAAACTCTCCTTTCACTCACTCACTCTTGCACCGTCTCCTTAAATTATGCTCCATAGGCACCTTACTTGGTTTAACATAGTCTCAGATCTTTTTGAAAATTGCTGGTCTTTTGCTAAAACTAAAGGACAAATGACTAAAGGTTGTTAGTTCCTAATTCCCAAACGCAGTCACACATTAGGAGTTAGAGACTATTTGAGCTATTTGAGTGGGAAAAGCTTTGGATGACTTATGTCATCTAATTTAGCTTGGTGAAGCTAGGAGAATCTTTGTGCATGCCAGATATATTCTTTATTTCCATTCTTTTTCCAGGGTACAGGAATATATATGGCTTTAACTCCTCAGAAGATAACTCTGTGTCAGAGTATATTAGGGCTCATCAAACCCTACAACCTGGCTGCAGTTTTCCTTCAATTATAGACAGACTCTTACTTTCTACCAGACAACAGTACAGGGCTCGAGGTTCTGATATGATTTAACTCAATTTTCTTTATCTGCCTTAAGGCACTGTGAAATTATTACTTCTGTATTTTTTTAATCTCCATTGTATCTCCCATTTCTTTTCCCAGCCTCCACTTCCTTCTTTTACAATATTATCAACAAAGAGGTGGCAGGACTACTAGCAATTCCTGCACCCTAAAACAAAGGGGAAAATTGGAGATCAGAGAGCAACTATTTGGGATAGGACCATGCATCACAGGTGGCTTAAATAAAGGCATTCTTAGCTAAGATAGATACCATATGAAATGGCAGTAAATCTAAGTAAGAAGCAATATGCTACTTTAGCAAAATACAGATGGGATTTGTAATTTTATAAAGAGCAAAACTATTTAAAAAGAAGCAATATACACATCTTATGTGAGACGAGACTGTATATCTTTAGAAGAAATTTTAGAAGAAAATGTATGCTCTTAGTGATGAGAGTGTTGCCTTTAAATTATTCTAGAGAAATCTAGCCAGAGCTATTTCTAGAGGAAGACTAAACTTAGGTCGAAAGAAACACCATCATCCTCATATATCCCCACAGAAGAAAAGTTCAATTGCTTCCTTTTTTGATATCAGGTAGAGCCCTGGAAGAAAGTTATCCCAGCTCCCACTATTAACATCATGGTGAAGACTGTGGGCACTGAAGCTTAGTAAAGTCTTCCAGAATGTTTTATTAGAAAAAGGCAAGTGGAAATGGGAGAGGCTGCAATTAGAGAACTGCTTGTTGAACTGGGACAGCTCCCAAAAGCCTGGCAGAAAAGATCTTGGTTCCTTGTGTGGCACAAAAGATCTGTTTAGCTGAAAAAGTTGCAGCCAACAATCCCCAAACTCAATTTCCTTGGAACACTTCCTTGAACCTTTGAATAAGTCACCCTACATTTCAGGTGGAATCCAGCAGTAATTTCTGTACAATGTGTAAGGTGCTACCCAAAAAGGAGCTGTTCTGCTTCCATGTCATCATGTCCCCCCACCCCACCCTGGTTCAAGCAATGGCAAGCAGATTGACTTCCCACTGTCAATAAACCATGTATGGGCTGGTTTTCCTGGATTTCTACCCCAACTTACATCTTCCCTAAAGAAACATGAGAGTCGTTCTTGTGTAAGAAAGAAAGGAGGAGCCTGGTGACATGCATTATTCTGCTAACTGAGGCATGGGAGAAGGATACAGACTTTGAGTGGTTAGGAATGGGGAAAATATCTTGAAGGTGCTCAGATCCAAAGCAGAGAGCACAATCTAATGGTAGTTGGAAGGTCAACTTTGATTAAGAGACAGCAAACCAAAAGCTGAGACAAAGCAAACCTGCACTTTGTTATTTGAGATCAAATGTTTTTGCCTCTTCTCTTTCAACATCTTCTGTTTCTGTCTCCTCAGCAAATAAGCTAATGTTTGGAAGAGAAATAGATTTACAAACAATCCATCTTTCTATTTGGATACATGGTCACGCAAAGGAAAGGTTTTGTTCTTCCACAACAAAATCCTCCACAGAAAATGCATACAAATGATTACAGCTGTCACTATCACAACTTAGAGAAAATGCAGATGGTATAAAATAATATTCACAAATGGCTAATAGAATTTTAATACCTACAAGAAAGAAGAGAAAATGAAGGCACTGAATCTACTTGGGATGTGAAAAGAATGAGATGGTTCCAGGAAGAGTCTAAAGGCAGAGTAATCCTTGATTTTCCTCATGCTTAGAAGTAAGCTCCCTGGTGCATTGATTTATGTGAGGATTAGGCAGCAATCATAGTCTCTAGACTAGCCTGGGAGGCATGTGCATAAAGTATGATATTTGCAATATGCAAATGTCATGTATGATGAATGAAATGCTCAGAATGTCTCGAGGACACCCAGATGCTAACCAGCCACTGCTTCTATGCTACAAACGAAAAAGGAATTTGGAACAAGGATTTTTTTATAGCTAATTGATTTTTTTAATAACATGGTTTTTGAGTCTAAACACCAGTCACTAAAGCATAAGTCATTTCACCCATGTTAGCTTTGTGTGACTATAGATATTTATCCATGGTAATAAATGTCAGAACTGGGAATTATGCAATGAAAAGCTGGTTCTAGGTACATATAACACATGTAAGACAAAGCCACAGGGCATATGGAGATTGGACTAAGGAGTGGACACCAAGAGTTAAGTTTAATAACATGAATGAAGCTTGGAAAATGTTCTGCATGGGACAGAATGGATAGGTATGTGTGTCCTCAAACAAAAGTTCACACTTAAGTGCAACACTCAGGATGGTGCTTAAGAAGAAACAAAGAGAGCAAAGAATAGAGGTCCCATAAAGAAAAGAGATCAACATCTACATGGTTTGGAGGTAAGCACCAAAAGAAAACAGGTCCAAGTGCAACAATCTATTGTCCAAACAGAAATTGAATCACTGGGGAAGGGGGATAGAATCTAGTCAAAGCAGAGCTAGGAATTCAAAGGCTAGGAGTACTGCTTATCCAGGGCTAACTGAGGGTAGCCTATAGATCTAGGGATCTTTTCTTTTCTCTGCTAGAAGGGATTGTAGGATCTTTAAAATATAAGTATAGGCTGATTCTAACTATACAAAATAAAGAGACCAATAAGGAGTGGCAGATCACCCACCTAACACCTATGCCTAACACCTAATAGAGACTCGAAATAGTTTATTGAATGGCATATCTGAGTTTCCTGTGTGTGAGAGTATTTTTCCTCTTGTCTGTTGTCTCCTTTATCTTTTCTGTCCATTATTTACTAGAAATAAAATGTTTAATTCTACAGCATTGCCTGAAACTGAGTGCAGGGATCATGGTGGGTAAGGACATTTCAGAAGCTTGAAGATAACTAAGGGACATTTTTTAGATAACAATTAATCCCAAAAGAATTAGATACAATGCCATAGTGGTGAGGGCTACAGAGCTGCATTGTCCACTCTGGAATTCATTAGCAACATGTGGCTAGTTAGTGCTTGCCATGTGACTAGTCCAAACGGAGATGTGCTATAAATATGCAGTACAGAGAAGATTTCAAAGACTTATTACAAAAATATAATGCAAAATATCTTATTATTTTTATATTGATTGTATATTGAAATGATAATATTTTGCATAGAGAGTTATATGAAATATAGTATTCAAATTAATCTTACTTGTTTTTTGAATTTTTATTAAGGCAGCCACTAAGGTCTTACATTAAATTTCTATTGGACACTGCTGCTTTAAAGAGAGGATCTGAATTTCATGACCTATATTGGTGCTCATCCAAGTGTGGTCTATGAGCTGACATCAATCCATATACCATTGTTAATCAAAGGAGGTAAGTACAGAAATGGAAAGGATCTAGAAGTGTTTATATCAGTTTGACCTTGCCATGAAAACAATCATGTGATGTTTTATTTTCTATATTAGATTATGAAAACTTGGGAGAAAAACTTTTTTTTTCTCCATGGATAGTTTGAAGAACTTGGAAGGTTTATCACAAGACTGGGCTTCAGTGGGTCATAGGAAGCTGTCATGTGCTTTGGAAACTTGGGATTTTGAAGGCAGCTGTCAGAGTCTTACTAAGCATGCTCCCAGGGGAAGCACACTTCTTAGGACACACAAAGAATGAAATAGGGAACAATTTCCCATTATTTTCAGAAATTCCCAGGTAAGTCTCTATATGGAGTGCTAAGATTATTGCTTGACCAGGGAACCTGGAAAAGGTATGGGAAGTGAGGTTATGGAACATCAAACAAGAATGTAGGATCCAGATGGCCCCAAATAAGGGAACATCTACTGTTCAAGGCAGAATATCAAATTTTCATCCTTCATATTCATTCGTTCATCTATTCAATAAACATTTATCGAATGATTACTATGTTCCAGAGACTCTACAAAGTGGTGGAGCTGCAAAAAAAAAAAAGTAAGGTATTTTAGTTGCCTATAAAGAGCATAGTGTTGTAGGCAGATGATCCATACCCATACCCCTTATATAACAACACATGATTTGTGGGACTGGTGGAACAATTAGGATAGACTACTATTAGCCAAAAGACTCAAGTTACTCTCTGTCATAACTTAGGAGAAAGGGTTGATAATGTTGCCCTCATAGGAAGGACCCAGGAATTTGAGACAAAGACCAATGGTTTCAGATTCAGAAAGAACTAGGTTTCAATCTTGCTTGTTACTGTTGCTTGTAGTCATCTGACCTTGAACCTCAGTGTCTATTCCTCTGAAGTGGAGATACCTGCACCTACTAAAGAAACAGCACATTTTAACTGAAACAAGTTAAGCACTATGTGCATTAGAAATGCTCACTAATGGTAATGACTGCATAAACTCTACATTCAATTTTATTCAGGACAAGATTTTTCTCAGAGTTCCTGGTAGACTGAAACTCCAGTAAAGGTTGTGTGGGTTCCTGCTGTGAAGATTGGAGCATCACCAGGTCAGCTATATAAGCCATGAAGAACAGTGGGCCAACATAATTTCAATCTATACCAAACAGAAACTTATTTCAGCTGGATGTCAGATAGATAAAAGGGAGTATTTTCAGTCATGGAGGGTTTTAAATTGATGTTGATGGGGCTCAGAACATGTTACCCCAAAATATGACACCTTGTCATACTGATTTTTTTTTTAACTGAGGGAATTTGAGAAAACTGCAGAAGCAGGAAGTTCTCTCTGACCTTCTCTCACCCTTCTCCTCTGAAGTATGGCATGAAAGCTGGGAAACATTTTCTGATCTTCCCCTGGAGCAGGTCACAAGTAACCCCTGTGAGAGGTGCCCTCTATACCTAGAAGAGAGGAACATCCCACCTCTGAGTACTAGGTGTCGCGAGAGGAATCTGAACAGACCTTGCTAAATTTTTCCCTGTTTATTACTATTACATTATGTTTTTTCCAGTTGTATTTATCCAAGACTGTGCACCCTTCATCCAAACTATCATAAACATATACAAGTTTAACTATTCCTCAGATTTTCATTTCTTTATGAAGTTTCCTGTGTCATGTAAAATAAATAAATGCATATGTTTTTTCTCTTGTTAATTCATCTTTGTTAGTTTTCTTTTCAGACCCTAAGAGGATTGAGGAAAATATTTTCCAACACTGCAGAGTCTATGAGAAGTTGCCAGTCTCCAAGGCCATGCCACTAGCATGTCACAGAATTACATGGGAGTTGAAAAACTGGTATACATTGCAACCACAATAATAGGTGAAGTGAGATAATGGATGTACAGTGCTCCCAGAAGTGAAAGGAGCTAGGGTGTTATTAATATCCACGAGCATTGTCAATCCAGAAAGGTTTGAGTTGGGAAAAATGGGCAGTGTGCAAATTCAAAGAATTTGTTCTACACAGAGCCAGACAAATGGGTGGTGTTGTCTTGAGGAAGCTGACATCTGATTAGTCATGGAAACCTGTGCCCTAGCTCTGGGAGCCAATCCAGGTCCACAGTGGACAGCTGCCAGTCGTGGTAGAAGAGCCAGCTGACTCAAAGTATCATCAGTCTTTTAGTGGCATAAACAGAAAGTGGGGGAAATGACGGGTTCCTCTGCATCAATAGCTCTTGCTTAAACAAAAACAGAATGAAGTATCTTGGCATTTTTTTTGCAGTGCTGTGCAGTTGGATTGTGGAGGGGGCAGTGAGGGTCATACTCAATCCCACCAACAACGTCTTTAAAAAGCACACTCTCATGGATCACCACATCTTTATGCAAATGTAGCAGCAGTTTCCAGAGCTCCAGCTGATGTGTATTGTGTGTGTGTGCATGTGTGTGTACACAATCAACTGTGTTGTATATAGAACCGTAACTATGAGAGGTATTACTTATCATTTAATACAATTATCATTATTAACTGGACTTACAGAAATTAAGAAGAGAAAACTGTATTATATGACTATGCTTTGTCACCAGAGAGTTAAAGAAAAAAAGAAGCCTCTGCAGCTTCACACTAACATTCTCAGTATTAACTGATTTAACTCTCTTGACTAATAACAATAACATAGTATAAAATGTTTTTAAAAATCCTCCCAATGGTTCATTCAATCAACCACAAATTTGATTAACTTTTGATTTTTTTCTTACTGAATTAACTGAATTTACATAACAGTGATGCAAGTGTGTAAATGTACACTTGTAGACTTTCTTGTTGCTGTAAGTATAAAAATAAGTATAAATCTAGGGGAAATGGAGAAAAACAAGTTGGATTCTGGCAGACAGTGAGCTTTGTTATTGGGATATTAAAAATCACATCTGAGAGAGAAAAGTAAAGAATTTAAAGATTATTTTTAAAATGGAAAAGAATCCAAAATACTCATGACTACAAAATGCTTTTTGGAAAATAATACAGGAAGTACAGTGTCCTCTTAGAGTAAGCTTGGGTGACTGATAAGAATGTCCTGCAGACCATATGGGTCAGTGTGATGGACAACTCCACACCAGTGCACAGATTTAGAGAGTTAAGTTAGTGGATGGTGGGTTTTAAAAATTCTATTGTATCCTATTTTATATATTTACTTATTTCAGGAGCTCTATTTTAGAGCTCCCAGGCATCTACATTTTAAAACATGCTCTCCAGGTAATTCCGATGAGCACCAAAAGTAGACAATCTCATGCACAAACATGTGTACATACATTCACCATTATGAAAAATACATAATTTCTTTAGAAACTGATTATAAAAGACATTGATTACCCAAGATTCTATTATCCTAACTCAACCACTTACCACATTTGGAGATATTTACTTCCAGATAATTTCCCCTCATCATGTAATATTGCTGTGATTTAAACAGACTACAACCATGAGACTACTAGATGTAGATTTTAAGTGGAATTTAGGGTAAACATTCTAGTGGCTTGTTTTGTGAAGCTCTTCCTGACTTAGTACATCTGCCAATCAGAAGCATCTATTGCTTCAGTTGACACCTTGGCCAAATTACCTTCTGAATGAAGTCTAGGATTAAGCTCAAGGTGCCTGACTGACTATCTTTGTATTAATTCAGTCATTTTCTTGGTGAATGCCACACCTTTGCCAGAAAGACTTGATCTTCAAGTAACAACATGGGAGAGGAGGTAGAGATGTTAGCTGGGATTTATCCATATTTTCTACTGAAATTTCTTTGTTTATATATACCAGGAGTTGTCAAAGCACTGCTTGGAATCCCCTGCCTCCCAGGAGTTCATGAATCTCTCCCTTTCACTTACACTGCAGGGATATTAAACACATTATTCTGTTTTGATTGAATGCCAGTAAAATTAAATTCCATCTTTCCATCTGCAGCCCCATGCAGAGACCACTGCCTTATGGAAAAGGGGAGAGTGACGGAGGAAGGACCCCTTCAGGATGCTCAGGAGCATGATGCTTTATGCTAGACAAGGTGAATTTTTCCCTTCCATGGCACAAATCCCAACATCTGCTCTGTTTTTTTTTTTACCTCCCAGACACGCTGACAGGTGTAGCCGTCTTTGTCTTTAAAACATTGCTAGGAAGCAACATAAGGATTGTGGACAGTGAAAAAAGAAGGAAGCCTTACAGGGTAGGGAGTGGGGCTGTGTTTCTGATCTTTCAGCCTTATTACTAGTTTTTAAGCAAGTTTTAATTTCTCCAGGCTTTTTGGGTGCCCATCTTTCACTGTCCCATCGACATTCAGGGTACAGAATCCAGATTTTCACACTTGCTGTTTTTTTCCAGCTGTTTCACACCATTTAGCGCCCCCCTCATCCTTGTCTTCTGCCCCCCATGGAGAGGAAAGTTAAATGATGTTAATCTGCCAAATATTTCTGATCATTAGGAAGCCATCGAAATTAACATAACCATCAAAAGAAATTAATTACCAAAAAAGACAGGGTTGTACAGGGATAGTGAGGGTAGGGGGAGAGCATTCAGACAGAAGGGCGCTTTGTTTCTCCTTTGTGGTTCTGAGAGAGGGGTTACAGCTGGAGGACCCTGTAGCAAGTGCAGATCTGCTTCCCCCACACTTAATTATGAAGAACAGCCCCAGAATACCAAGTGAAGCTGGTGGTGAAGATGTGCGAGGGATTCCCTTGATTCTTTTCTTTCTCCTCCCCCTGCTCCTCTGGGGGAGATTTTTTTTGGTTATTTTTTAATTCCAGTTCAAAATAGAGGTTGAGGGAAAAGAAGCCCCCGCAGGCCTCCTGCAGGAAAAACCATTAATAATTAATACCCAATAATAATCAAATCCATGGGAGACTCGTTACAAGTAAAGTCTTGACAGACTCACCGATGGATGCCGTAGCTTTACTTCTTCATCAGCTTGCAAGATGGGTTCAGCGGGGATTTGAGCGCACATAAGCAGTGACAAAAAAAAAAAAAAAGGATAAATAGCAGGTTTGTTCATGGAAGAGGCTTATTCATCCCTATAGGGTTTTTTTTCATTTTAGGTTTACGGCTTAGTGGGGAATTTCTCTTTAATTGGGATTGTAATATAACGATGGAACCTGTCGACATTTACAAGAGAGATGGGAGGGTAATTCTTCCTAACTTGTTTGTTGTTATTATTACAACACTGGCTCCTTTAGGACGCTCTGTGTAAAGGAAATAGACAATCAGGCTTATCAGAGGCAGAGAGAAGGAAAAGGGAGACCGTGAACCACAGGTCCTATCTGGAGTTAGCAGCTGCCTGGAAGTCAGACTCCACAGTGTTCTGAGAAGTCCTAATGCTTGGCTACTCAGAGCCGGAGTCACATGCCTCATTTAATGTTCATGACAACCAGGGAGGCAAGGGTGACAGTCCTATTTTCTAGATGAGGAAACTGAAAAACAGAAGTTAGGTAATTTCCCCGCAAGGTCTCACATATAAAAGGGCAAACTGGGGCTGGCCCGGAAGTCAGCTCTGATTTGCTTTGCTTTTTAGAGTCAGGAGAAAATGACTGTGGTCACCGTCAGAAGAAGAGGATAGGAGAGACCTTTTTCTTAGCCTGGCTTTTCTAGGGGCAGGGATTTCCAGCCATTCGACCTACATGCTATAAAATAAGTGAAAACACCAAGGCCTCTTTGTCGGACATCCCTACAGAGGAAGCAGCTGGGGTCACAGTGAGATATCGACTTCCATTCAGACAGTGCATCCAAAGAGAACTTAATGCAGGGATTGTTGGCAGAGGTGTATGAGCAAGAATTTATAAAACAAAAAAACAAGGGAAGATATAAAGAACCCAGAATGTAATCACAGCTGCCATTAGCACTAACAGCCAATCCTAAGACAAAAATCCAACACTCAACTCACTGAAAACAGTCAAGTACTATTTCCTTGACTTCTGAGCAAAACTCCATCAAAACCAGTCCATCTAGATATGGTGGAGGACCACTTCAGTTGAGAATTTTATTTTTACACTTCAGAAAAAAAAATTGGAATGAACAAAGAATGTTGAAAATAAATAATGAAACCCAATAAACACATCATCAAAAGTTATCGAATGCTAACATATTTGTCCCACATTCTATTTTCCAATAAATGTAAAGGTTCAGTGTAAGGGCTTCCCTCCCTCTTCAATTGTACTCACATTCACTCTTGTGCACAGCAGTCTCTATTCTGGAATTGATGGTGTATCATTAGCATGCTTTTCATACTCCTACTATATAGTCATGTATCTATAATAAATATATGTTCCTTTTTTGTATACTTGAAAATGTATATTAATTTTATTTGCATAAACAGTGTGCACACAAACTTTGTATTCATAAACAACTTACATTTTGCACTTAATGCTTTGAAGTTAATTCGTGACATTATAGACACATTGGATTTACTGTCTTTTATTATCTGCAAGGCATTTCACTGTATGACCAAACCACAGTTTACTTAGCCCTTTTTCATTAATAATATTTGTTTTCAATGTTCTTTTTTTCAAAAACTATGCTGCAATAAGCATTCGTATACACAGCAACATAAGTACATAATGCAAGAAATTTTCCAGGAGTAGAGTCACGGGGTTGTGAAATATTCCTATCTTGATTACATACATGATGCCAAAATGCCTTCCAAAGTGCCAATTTTTATACTGGTCGGCGCAAAATGATAATTTACATTTCTCCACATTGTGGTTTTAGTTTACACTTTTTGGTTCTGATATATATTTACTTTAGTACAAATGAGACTGAACTTTTTCGTGTGCATATTGGTCATTCATATTGTTGCATTTGTGAATTTCTTGTCCAAATATGCATTCTAATTTTGTGTTTGTGTGTGTGTAATTGTCTTTTCTTACTCTAAAGGAGTGCTTTTTATATTCTGGTCAGTAACTTTATACATGACACAAATTCTTTTAATTTTCTTTATAATTTTTTTAGTTATGCTGATTTTAATTTTAATATGGTCAAATTTGTCAGTTTCTTCCTTTACAGTTTGTTATATATGTGTTATTTGGGAAATTCTTTCTTTACTACAGATTTATAGGGATTTTTTTCCTACATTTTGTCCTCAAAATTAATTTTGATTTGGCATTTAAATTTTAAGTATACCTAGAATTGATTTTTTTTGAGTGTAGTGTGGGGTGAATTCATTTCACTTTTAGTCAATAATTCTAGCATCATTTGTTGATTGACTGTGCTTGCTCTGATTTAAAATGCTACATCTGTAATTTGCTTTGACTACACAGGCAGGAATCTGTTTCTAAATGTACCACACTGTTTCATGTGGAATTTTACTATCCTTTAACAAATATGTCACTCCTAATTCATTCATTTATTTATTTTTTATTAGTGCATTACAGTAATACATAGCATTGGGGTTTGTGTGATATAATCATACAAGAATGGCATATAATTTGCTCTACTTAAGTCTCCAGTATTATCCCTTTCCCTCTTCTCTACTCTCCCTCTGTTCCTCTTCCTCTGTTCCACTAGTCTTCCTTATATTCATTTTTAGTTGTTTTTTTTTTTAATTTGTGCTTTATAGATCTACATAAAGGTGAAATTCACTGTAATATCCATAAATGTACATATCATAACTTGGTCTATTGGTATTGATAAACATGGTAGAGTGAGTAGATTTTGCCCTGCTATATCAGTTTTTGCATCAGTTTATAAACTTTCAAAAAAACAAACTATGGTTTTTAACATTAAATTGCCTTGAAATTTTATTTTCACTTGGCAAGAATTTTTACCTTCATGTAATTGTGTATTCCCATTCACACATAGATCTCATTTATTTGTATTTCTAATGAATTATTAGGTTTCTCCTTTATATATCTTGCTATTTTACATATTTTAAAAGATGTATTTATAGGTCACTTCATTTTTGGCTGTTATTATAGAGTGTTTTGCAATTTTTACTTTCTAATTGTTTATTGATATTTAACGACATAATTTCTTCATTTCTTCTAATTTATTAAGATATTACATCAATAAAAGTATCTAAAGTGTAAAGTTCAGTGAATTTTACAAATGTTTATACACACATATTTATGTAATAAATAATTTAGTGAATTTTACAAATGTTTATACACACATATTTATGTAATAAATAATTTAGTGAATTTTACAAATGTTTATACACACATATTTATGTAATAAATAATTTAGTGAATTTTACAAATGTTTATACACACATATTTATGTAACACTGCTAGTATTCAACATGTAAAATATTTTCTTCACTCCCAACAGATTCCCTTATGCGTTTTCCCAATCTTCCCTATCTCATCCCTGGGAAACTTCTCACCTATTTCTATCATCATTAGAATTAGCCTTTCATAGAATTTCATATGAATAAAATCATATATGTATACAATCACATCATCTGAGATACTGTTACAAAAACAGATAAAGACATCGCAATGAAAACAACAAACATTCTTAACAAAAGTTAGCAAACTGAATCTAACAATACACAAAAAAGATAATGCCACATGGCCAATCAAATTCTAGGAATGTTAGTATTTTTAACATTCAAAAAATAATAAATGTAACCATTATTAAAAACAGAATAAAAGGAAAATAGAATGATTATTTTAATAGATGGAGAAAAGATATTTGTTAGCATCCGATGTTGGCCTCATAAAATGGATTGAGATGTTTTCCTTTCTTTAATTTTTTAAAGTTAGTTTAATATTGGTAGCATTTTTTCATTAAATGTTTGATACAATTCATTTAGAATACTGATTTGCTTTGTAAAAATTAAAATTTAAATTCCAAAGGGGCTCTCTCTCTCTCTTTTGAGATAACTAATCTGGTGCGCTATTGGTATACTATTTCCTCTTGAGTCAATTTTGGTAATTTTATTTTTAATTAAATTGTAATTTGTAATACCAAATTTGATTTGATATTGGCAGTATCATCTAAACCAAATTAGTGGGCAAAATTGTTTATATTTTCTACATTTCCACTGATTTTCTATCTACTACCATCAATTCTCCAACTAGAATTATGAATTTGGCTTTTAATTATATAATCTTGCTTCATGTATTTTGAGATTCTCTTATTAATGCATACACTTTTTATTTTTTAATTAGTTTAATTGCATTTCAAGTCATAGTACATATATAGAGCTCAGTTTTTCCCTTTCTCTGTTGCAAACCAGACAAAGTCACAACAATTGTGTCTTCATACATGCACCAAGGGTAGTGATGACGATCACAATCAACCATCTTTACTATACCCATTCCCCTTTCCCACCCCCCACACCCCCCATGCCACGTCCAGAGTTCCTCCATTTCCCTTATGTTCCCCATTCCCACCTCCCTTATGTATCAACATCCACTAATCAGAGAGAACATTCGGCATTTGTTTTTTGGGATTAGATTACTTCACTTAGCATGCTTTCCAATTCCATCCATTTGCCTGCAAATGCCATAATTTTATTCTCTTCTATTGCTGAATAATATTCCATTGTGTATATGTACCACAGTTTCTTTATCCATTCATCTATTGAAGGACATCTGGGTTGCTTCCACAGTTCTGTAATTGTGAATTGTTCTGCTATAAACATTGAAGTGACTGCTTTACTGTAGTGTGCTGTTTTTAAGTCTTTAGGGTATAGGCCAAGGAGTGGGATAGCTGGGTCAAATGGTGGTTCCATTCCAAGTTTTTTAAGCAGTCTCCATACTGCTTTCCAGATTGGTTGCACCAGTTTGCAATCCTACCGGCAATGTTTAAGTGTACCTTTTTCTCCACATCCTCGCCAGCACTTATTGTTGCTGGTATTTTGGATAGCTGCCA
>CM053410.1:56967627-57071209 GCA_028644305.1 Xerus rutilus | reverse complement strand
TACCTCTCCTTTAAAGGGGAGATCGATATTGATTGATCTCAATACAAGCAGTATATGATTTCAAACCAAGTAGCTCCTAACAGCTCCCAAATACATTTACAGTTTAGTCATGATATACAACAATTATGTGTTCCTTTACAATCTATTATGTAACCAATAAATTTGCACAAGGGTCTATAATATCTTTTGGTGGGCTAGGGAAACTTCAGTGTGGGGTGTAGGACAGAATTTTGGGGTTAGTAGGAAGTGAAGATATGGTTATTACATCTTAGAGAGCATAAAAATGGAATCCAAGAGAAGTTGGCTGTTACTAGAAAGAGTGACATATAGTTGGGGAAGACCAGTAAGGAGGAAGAAAAGAATATGGCGAGGAGAGATGATAGCAAGACAAATAAAACATATGCACTTGGAATATATAAGACTATATAATACCACTCTAGTATACAGTTCAGAAATCCCAATCTACCATATCCCACTGTATAGCAGATATTTGATGTCACAACTGTTGGGGATTAGAGGGTAGGAGAAGAGTGAGAGAGAAAAGAGGGGAGGAAAAAGAAAGAAGGGAAAGAAGAAGAGAGCAGAGAAATAAAACAAAAATATTAAACAATAGAACTATTAGGAGAAAAAGATAAAAGATAGAATTAAAAATAAGCATAAAAAATGTAAAAAGTCTTAATGTAAATAAACAGGTATGGTTCCTTTCACCTCCAGTAGGTGGCATTTTCTGTTGTTTGCTGCACTTTCCCCGCTGGTGTCCTGGGTGCTGGTCCCAGGGCAAGGTGAAACTCTGGGCCTCTGGTGAAGTCGCTGTTCCACCGTGCGCTGTGCTGTGGCCAAAGTTTGCTCCCAGGTGTTCACCGGTGCCCCCTGGTGTGTAGGAACTTCTGCCCTGTTAGAAAGGGGTCCACAAAGAACAATAACTGGGTCCACTCAGGAGACGGTCCGTCCACAGTAGCAACTGCTAGTGGTCTCGCGGGGCTGGGTGGGTGCTGGGGCCAGGTACCCTGTGTGGAAGCAGGCCAGGCACACCCGGGGCAAACTTCGGGCTGGAGTCCCCCCGCCACAACTGCGCTCTGCCGGTTGGTGCTGAAGTCATGCCGCCGCGGCTACCAATGCCTCTCAGTGGTCCTGCGCACACACACGCAAGCGAGACTCTTTAGTGGGATGGTGAGCCGCAGAATGATGCCAAGAAGCTGGTTGGAAAACGGCACCTCCGCTACTTCCAGCCTCGGTCCCAGAGAGCCTGAGCCCTGGGCCAAGGCCCCGGCCGCAACTGCGCTCTGCTGGTCGGCGCTCCGCCGGTCGGCGCCGAAGTCACACTGCCTGCGTCTACCGTTGTCTCCTGGTGGTCCTGCGCGCACACACGCGAGCGAAACTCCTGTGGATGGTGGTGAGCCGCTGAATGATGCCAAGAAGCTGGCTGGAAAGCAGCTCCTCCACCACTTCCAGCCTTGGTCCCGGGGAGCCTAGCAGAGAGTAGACCGTCTAGGCCGCCATCTTGGAACCTCTAATGCGTACACTTTAAAATGGCTATATTGTCTTGGTCAATTGATGCTATAATAATTACTTAGTGTATCTCTTTATTTTTGGTAATACAAATGGCTCTCTGTACCTGCAAGTGCTTTATCCATAGATTCAACCAAACTTGGATTGAAAATATTTTAATATAATTGCATCTATCAGGGCATGGTGGCATACAGTTATCACACCATCTACTTGAGAAGCTGAAGCAGAAAAATTACAAGTTCAATACTAGTTGTAGCAATTTATTGAGATCTTGTCTCAAATATTTAAGAAATAAATAAAGTTGAGAATGAAGTTCAGTCCTAAAGCATCCCTAAGCTCATTCTCCAGTACCAAAAGGTTTTTTTAATTTCATCTATTCTGAAAATGTACAGAAGTTTTCTGGATCATTTTTTCCTAAGTAATACAGAATAGTCAACATTTTATATAGCATTTACATTGTATAAGGTCTTACAAGTAATCTAGAGATGATTTTAAGTCTGCTAGAGGGTATGTTTAGGTTATGTACAAAAATTACATCATTTTTTATAAGAGACTTGACCATATGTGGTTTTTGGTATCTGTGAGAGGTCTAGGAACAGCACCCCCACAGATACCAAGAGACAACTGTTCTTAGTTTTGGAAGTTACTTTGTCTAATACTAATAGTAATTTAAGCTTCCTTTGATGAATGTCTTCAAAGTATAGCTTTATCTTTTTACTTTAAACCAACTTATATATTAATATTTTATATTGTAAAACATAAATCTTTTTCAGACAACATATAGTTGTGTCTTGACTTTCTAAAATTTAATCTAATAATCTCTGCCCTTTAATTTGGTTTTAGATCATTCATATTTAATGTAATTATTGACTTTTAAATAGAGTTTACTATTTGTTTTCTATTTGAGTCCGACAAAATTTTTGTTGTTTTGTTTTACTGACTTATTTTAAATTGATCATATTTTAAATTTTATTTTACTTCATTATTGACTCATTAGTTCTATGTATTTGTTTCAGGGATTGTACTTGGGTTTACAGTTCATACGTTTTATATAACATAGTGTACTTTAAAAAATATTACATCACTTATATAATAGATGAACCCAACAACTCAATATATTAATTTCTTTTTTCCATCCTTTATGTAATTGTTGACATATATTTTACTTCCACATATTTTACAAATTCCATTATACATTATTGGTGTTTTGCTTTAAAAATAAATTATATTTAAAAAATAAACTTTTTTATTTTGGAACAATTTTAAATGTGTGGGAAAGTTGCAATGATATACAGACTTACCAGACATCTTTTATCCAATTTTCCCTAATGCTAGCAACTTGCAAAATCATAATATACTTGTCAAAACTAAGAACCAATATTTGTACATTATTTTTAACCAGATTTTATTCAGATTATGTGAATTCCCACTAGTGTCCTTTTTCTATCAAGACAAATATCTTATTTAGTTTAGTTTTATTTAATTTTACTTTTCAGATAATTTAAGATCCAACTGTTATGATGTAGATATGAGGTGTTCCTGAAAAGCTCATGTGTGAAACAATACAAGAAAGTTCAGAGGGGCCATGATTGCCTTAACCCAAACAGTGCATTAATCCACTTGAATGGATTAATTTATAGCAACTGTAGGCAAGTAAGGTGTTCATAGAGGAAGTAGACAATGGGCAGCATGCTTTTGGGGGTTTATATTTTGTCCCTGATAAACCAAGCTCTCTCTGCTTCCTCATCGCCAAATCCTTAGCTGCTTTTCTCTACTTCCCCTTCTGCCATAATGTTTTGCTCCACTTGGACCCCAAGCGATGGAGTCAGCCATAGATAGACTGAGACCTCTGAAACTGTGAGCTCCAAATAAACTTTTCTCCCTCTAAATTTGTTCTTTTAAGGTCTTCTTGTCACAGTAGTGAAAAACTGACTGAAATACCAATTTAAAACTGTGATTAAAATGAAGAGAAATAGTAGATACCTATTTCTCTGGTAGGTAATACCTTGTGAAACTTCTGTACAATAGCACAACCTGGATATTGACATTGATACAATTAAAAGACATTATCATTTCCATAATCATGAGGATTCCTTGTGTTGTTCTTTTATATTTACACCTACTTTATTCTTACTGTTCTTTCTTCCCTCCTCCACAATTCCTTGTACTTCACCTCCGGCAATCCCTAATGCATTCTCTATTTCTATAATTTGTTCTTCTAAGGTATGAAACCACATCCTATATAAACTTGTGAAATTAGATTTTTTTTCATTGACCATGATTTTATGCAGATTCATTCAAATCATTGCATACACCAATAGTTTGTTCCTTTTTATTATGAAGTAGTATTCCACAGTATAGAAGGATGTATCACAGTTTTCTTAACCACTCATCTGTTGAAAGATATCTGGGTGTTTCTAGTCTGGGATCTTATGACCAAAACTACTATAAAAAAGATACAGGTTATTACATAAATACATTTTCATTTCTCTGGAATAAAAGCCCAGCAGTATAAGTGCTGGCCATATGGAAATTCCATGTTTCGTTTTTAAAGAAACTGCTGAACTTTTTTCCACTATTGTCATTTTTACGTTCACGCCAGCAATATGTGAGTGATCTAGTTTTATGTACCTTCACCAGTATTTAGTGATCCATTTTTAAATTTTTGCCATTTTGATAGATAATTATGATATCTTGTGACTTTGATTTGCATTTCCCTGATGTCTAATGATGGCAAACATCTTTTGCATGTGCTTATTTTTCACCCATATATTCTTTTCACTGAAATGGCCTATTTTGTCTTTTGCACATTTTCTAAATGGATTGCTTAAGCTATTTTTAGTGTGGAGTTTTGAGTTATTTCTGTATTCTAGATACTAGCCTTTTGAATGAACATGTGCTTAGGCAGTTATTTTCTCCATCTGTAGCAATTCTTTTCAACCAAAGTCTTTGACAGAGCAAACGTTTATAATTTTGAAAAAGTTAAATTTATCATTTTTTCTTTTATGGATCACATTTTGGTGTTACATCTAAGAACTTTTTGCCTAGCTGTAAATATCAAAGATTTTCTCCTTTATTTTTTTTTCTAAAAGTTCTATACTTTAATTCTATGATACAGTTTGAGCTAATATTTTTATGGTGTGAGGTTTAGGTCAAGGTTTATTTTTTTACCTATGCCCAGTTTTTTCAGAACCATTTGTTACAAGGGCTACCTTTCTTCCATTGAATTGCTACTGTACTTTGTGGAAAAGCAGTTAGTTACATGTGTCTCTTTTCAGGTTTCCCATTCTATCTCATTGATCAATGTATCTGTTTCTTGGCCACACATCCTTGATTACTTTAACTTGCAATCGGCACTAACACTTTCTCCCAATTTCTCCATTTACAAAAACAGATTTAAGTAACATTTTTTGTATGTTATATATTTATTTTCATATACATTTTAGAATAATTTTGTCTATATTTAAAAAGAATTTTATAGAATTTTGACAGGAACTGTATTAAAATCTGTATGTCAGTTTGAGGATATGTAACATTTTTACTGTGTTGACTCTTCCAAATAATGAGCATGATATGTCTCTTCATTTATTTAGATCTTTGATTTCCTTCATGAACATTTTGTAGTTTTCAGCCTAGCGGTCCTATACATGTTTAAAGATCCACAACTATGTATTTTTATATTTATTTTATATCCTACAACCTTTCAGAACTCATGACTAGTTCTAGACTTTTTAAAAATAAATTCATTGGGATGTTCTATGTGGATGATCATATTGTCTGCAAATAAAGACAATTTACTTCTTTTTTTTCTAATAAAAGTGCCTTTTATTTCTTTGTCTTTGGCTAGTATTTCATTTAGAGACAGTCTCACTGAGTTGCTTAGCATCTAGCCTCTGCTGAGGCTGGCTTGGAACTTGTGATCCTCCTGCCTCAGCTTCCGGAGCTACTGGGATTACAGGCATGAGCCACCACTCCCAGCTATCCCAGCCCTTTTTATATATTTGTTTAGAGACAGGGTTCCACTGAGTTGCTTAGGGCCTTGCTAAGTTGTTGAGGCTGGTCTAAAACTTGCCATCCTCCTGCCTCAGCCTCCTGAGCTGCTGGGATTATGGAAATGCACCACCGCACCCAGCTCCATTTACCCTTTAATATCTAGTTGAGGCAGAATAACAGTGTTTATTTGGGGCTCTAGATGTAGACAGTCTGGATTTAGAAACCAATTTCCAAAGACAATTGCTTAGACACTTACTAGCTATGTTCTTGAGAGAGCTATGTATTTCCTATGCCTCCATTTTCTCATCTATAAAATGATGATAATACTACTACTTATATATTATGAAAATCAAAGTAGGCATGCATGTAAAATGTTTAGAATAGTGTCTGACATATTATAATTGCACAAGTGTGAGTTACTATTATCCAGCACAGAACATTGCACATGTGTACATTTGTGAACAAATGAATTTCATTTTTGAATATCTTTATAAGTTAATTCTTTCCAAGTATAGCACTTTCTTGGTCACAGCCTTGAACTTTGTTTTTCCTATGGCTAAGGTTATTTAATCCTTATTTGCAGACTAGGCCTCGTGTTGGTCTCCTGAGACCATTTCTGATCTTACAGAAGATTTCAGGGGTTATTGGCCAAATGCTTAGCTCTGAACTTGTGCCTCATTTATGCAAACTGAGGTGGACATCTGCCTTTCTTATGCTCACTCCTTTGATTGTCTTAGCCTCGCTCCTTTGATTGTTTCTGTGTCTGTTTCTCTTCCTTCTTTACACCCTTCAATCTGGACTTGCCTTGCTGTGCTTCTTAGATTGTAAACTCTGCTTTGTTCCATGCATGACTTTGGAATGGGCATTAAGCTCCCAGGGCTCCCTTATAATTAATGTTCATAATTAGTGTAAATATGCTGCAGAGATTTGTAGCACAATATGCCACACGTGGACCTAATTGGGACCAAAGCACTTTAGCCCCAATTCTGAGGCCCTTAGGATATGGGGATTAGAGGCATATAAAGGGTTCTAAGAGGGCTAATAAGGCATATGAGGATTAGGTAATTAATGGATCTAATGTCATCCTGGAAAATGTCATAAAAGGGTCTCTCACTAGTCCTGCACCTCTGAAATAAAATTTCATGATGCAAGATGATTTTCCCTTCCTAGTTTGCAGGGGTTTCACTCTTGGGAGACATCTAGGAGACATAGCTTTGGTTTGCATTTTCTTACACCTGTGTCCCTGGAAGATAAATCTTTATCAGCAAGGTACCATGAGGTGAAGTATTGAAGCAATAATCAGAAAAAATCCACAGTGAAAAAGAGAGACATGGTCACTTCTTGGCTTAGGTTATTCTGTTGGGCTTTATTTTTGTGTCAGTCAGTAAGGCAACCAGCAGAAGATATTACATACGTAATAGGAATTCATTAAATATTTGCTGGATCATTGAATCTTTTTATTGAAAATAGTAATTATTATTAATAGCTTTAATAGTTCTGGTTTGCACTTAAGTTTCAAATGTACTTTCATCTGTTGGCTTGGTGAATTCAGGAATTGGAATAAAAGAAAAAATTCCATTTCTCAAATGGGTGTTGGTTTACTTAGTATGATATCTTGCAAAACATTTTCAAATATAGTTTACTAGACAATGTTTCATCTTTGCTTTTTTCCTACACTTGAGAAGTTTAAACCTGGTACAACAATAGTTTTAGAATCTGGTGGGGAAAAATTCAGTTAAACCTCTAGTCTGCCTCTCTATAGATGAATGATCAAGTTGACTGATTGGCTTGTTTCATTTATCTAACAGTTTCATGAAGGATTGTCCAAATCATTAATGCTTTGGGGCACAACATTAGTTTTCCATGTTCTCTGTCTTCTTTCTGTGTGTGTGTGTGTGTGTGTGTGTGTGTGTATGTGTGTTTCATTTTTTGTTTTTGACATAAGGGACTCTGAAGTATGTTTCTTATCACAAGATGTGAAATCCTGGGCCAATAACTCCCGCAGCTTGAAAGCTAGAGATATCCAAGCAAAGAATAAAAAACAGGAAGAAGACAAAGGCACAAAGGTGATGAACACAGATGGATCTGGATTTTTAAGTTTTATCTTTTTCTTTATTTCCTATTGTAGTTGGAAAAAATAATGAAATCCAAGTCTTTCAATTTCCTTTGTGATTTCACATAGTTCCTTAGCTACCCTATATCCTTTTTTGCCCACTAGTAACAAGGGAATGATTATGTCCACTCACAGGATATTAGTAAGAATCACATGAAATGCAAGTGGGAGATTTTAAAAATTACTAAACTGCCCACAAATATTATGTATAGCATCAGAAATGTCTGTGATCTGAAGAAACTTTGATTTTTTCCATATCATAGGAATATCTCACAACCAGAAACCTAGATGACTAATTCCATCGGAAAATTGGCAGTGTCAACTCTAGTTACCTATAAAAATCCTAAATTCTTTGACTAGCTCTTCAGGCCCTAATTTATAAACTAAGAAGAAAGAAACATCTTGTGTTGGAAAGAATTCTGTACCAGGCAGGCCCCTAAGGACCTTGTCCTGGATTTTCCTACAGTGAGTTGGCAACAGAGTGACACAAAAAGGATTTCACAAAATCAACACATTATATTTCACAACAGGTAAAGGTAATCTCCTTTCTCTTTTTTTGCCCAGTGACATCTGCAGAGTACTCCATGAGCTTGCAAAGCCTGAGCCTGTGAATGCTCTATTCATAGTTTCTTTCTTCAAGGGCTTAGAAATGGAGTGCTCAATTCAGGGTGACTCACCGCAAGGGATCTTGCCCCCTATATACAGCTTAAATCTCCAGGCCACCCGGTTTTAGCAAAACTTCCTGCAATAACAGAAAATGTTTATATGATTGAAGGGAAGAAGGACTGGTTATAAAATAATGGTTTCTTACTAGCTATTTGGCCTTGAATAAATTTTCCAACTTTTTTATTTTTTTTTTTATTTTTTTTTTATTTTTTTAGTTGTTGATGGACACAATGTCTTTTTTTTTTTCTTTTTTAGTCTTTTTCTTAGTCGTAGATGGACACAATGTCTTTATCTTATTGCTTTGTATGTGGTGCCGGGGATCGAACCCAGGGCCTCACGCATGCGAGGCAAGCGCTCTACCGCTGAGCCACACTCCCAGGCCCAATTTTCCAACTTTTGAAAATCTGAATTCTACAAAACGGAGAAAATAATATCTCTTATACAATTACTATTAGATGCCTAGGGCATTGTGGAGGACTCAATAAATGTTGACTTACTTCGTGATTCTCTTCCCTGTTCACTGGCTGAGAGCTAAATGCGTTAAGCCTTTGCACAACTATCCAAGCATCTGTCCATTTTGCTCCCTTTTAACTCTAGATGACAGAATCAGATGTCCAAAGCAAATGTCCCTCAGTTATTTCACCACCTTCTGAATTTCTTCTCATTAAACATCAGGTAAAACAATCACATTCTCTTAGAATTTAGTGACAGTTCAAAGATACCCTGTCCTAGGCCAAACAAGCCAAGAAAAGAAGGAAGGAAGGAAGGAAGGAAGGAGGGAAAGAGGTAAGTTAGTTCTTTATAAACTCTGCACTTGGAAGCATAATAATTTTTCTAGAAGGAGTTTAGAACAGAGAAAATGTAGAAAGGAAGCCTAAGCCACAGAGAACCTCAGGATGGTGGAAGAGAGAAGCAGACAACATCTGAGCTCAGAAGTCTTATTCCAAACAAGCAGGTCTATATTAGACAGTCACCAAACTCTCCTCGAGTGCTAGGTGCTGAAGGACAAAGAACTATAACAGTCTAATCCAATGCTGTCCAGTACCATGATCTATGATAATGGAATGTGCTATTCTGCACTGTCCAATATGGTAACTACTAGTCACAAGAGTATTTAGCCTTTGAATTATGGCTCACATTTTAGAAAAACTGAATAAGTTTATTCAGTTTAATTAAATTAGTTTAAATAGGCACATCTAGGCTAGTGGCTGAAGTACAGAGCACTATAGCTTTGCTGTTATTAGAGATATGGATTTGTGACTACGGGACAGGTAACAGATGTCTATTCTGGAACCATCAAAGTTACTATAACTTCTGTTATGCACATCAGTTATGAAGAAGATAGAGAGGTATATGTTATATCCAAATTGGTCAAATAAATGGTACAGCAAATGGAACTCCATTTATAATTACCTATCAAGGATACTGTTCAGGTATCAGGTATCATTTGGACATAGGATATCAGCCTCTGTTTTGGGACTGGCTGTCCAAATTGTGTTTTCTAGTTGTTGCTTGAAAAGGAAGCATAGAAGAAATTCCTGCTGACGTGGCAGTAAAAATAATCCATAGCCTGTCACTGATCCTTCATCTTTTGTACCCTGGTGAAAAGATTCCTCATGCACAGCCAGCCCCTAGCAATCTTCTTTTCATTTCCTTTGAGATGCAAAACAACCATTTAATTCTAAGTCTATCATCTCCAGAAAAAATTTCCAAAGTATTTTCTAAGGAAAAAAAATAGTTCAGAATTAAAATATAGATAACAAAGATTTTATTGAGTATATACTTTATTCTCAAAGTGATATTATTGTATGGAATATACTAAAAGAAGTTAAGGTTATAGCATACATTAAAGAACTAGGCTCTACCTTCAGGAAAACAAAACAAACACAGCATGCAAGGAGGGTGGCTCTTGCAAATGCTCTCCAATATTAACTGCTTTCATTCCCTGTTGAGATTCTTCACCTTCAGATCCTGTCCTCACTGGTTCTGACCAACCACTCCTGGCTAGGGCAGAAGCCTCCTTGGGAAGCTCTACTCCACCAACAGGTTGAGTCTATAATGAGTCTTATTGCTGTGGATCCTGAGCCAGCACACTTGGTGTCTGCTCTGGAAATGACTCTCAGTTGTATTAAACTATTTTACATAAACTCTAGTTATCTATTAGAATCCTAAATTCTTTGACTATCTGTTTTACATCCTACCTGGGTTTTGTTCACCTTCTACTCTTTTGTTTTTTCCAAATGATACCTGAGAATTTTCTCCATTTGACTTCAGTTTCCCTTCTCTACTCTCACTGTGGTCTACTAGCCATGAATCTGATATGGACTCCCTAGAATGTAGATTGAGGCAGCAGCTAAAATAAAGCCTGACTAGTAGCCCTCCCTCCCACTTCCACTCACCCCCATAGTTGCCTGCCCCAAACCCCAGGCTCTAGCTTGGAATTGGCTCTTTCTCCAAGGAAAGATCCACCTCCTTCCACCAAAATTTACTTCCCCAATCCTAACCCTCTCTGCCCCAAAGCTACTCGACTCCAACAAACCCAATGCTAAGTAGTTCAGGGATTCTTGGGAGCACACTTCAAGTTGTGCTAATGCCTGACATTTGGTGGTTTGTGACATGTTATAGTCAGCTACAAAATGCCTCAATCCCTTATCCCAGGACTGCCCAATGTTCAATGCTGAATGTTTCAGCACACAGAGTGTGTGACATTGAATTGATAAAGGTCACCAGCAGAGACAAAATGAATCATCTCCTTGCCTTTAAGACATACTTTGCAGCTCATTATGATAAGATGTCTGTTAAATTTTCTGTCCCCCTCCATAGAGATTAAACTCATGTGTGTTAGCAGCACTAATGAACCACTTGCTCTTGTATCTTTCTTCTAGATGGTTTTTCACCAAGGCTGCCCTGTCCTGTAAAGTCCCGGTGACAGTGAGCTGTTGACAGAGTATTAGAAAGAGCTGAGATCTTTAAAGCCAGGGATGTGACAGAGAATTTTTTCAGTTTCTCAATCTCTGTGCTCTAACACGATTCCATTAAACATAAAGATTAGAGCTTGTCAGGCCCTTAGCATCTTTCCTCTGATTTGCAAAAACGAGTGGAGGATTTGTTATTAATTCTTGTTGTTGCAGCTTTAGAGCAGGCACCATTAACTATAGCTAAGCCATTAACCTGATTGGTATTAATCAGAAGTGTCCCATGAGTCATATTGGTTCGAAAGGCCTGGATGTTTTTCAGTAAAGGGGCTTTGTGGAATCAAATGAGAATTGATTGATGATCCCAGAGTGTATGTATCCAACTACAGGATGAGCCACATTCTGGGTGCTTCACTTTAATGAAAGCATGGTCCTTACTGCATGCAAAGAAGGCAAGCAAGTTTAACTGACCCATCACAAAGACAGACTGTGCTTTGAGTTACTTCTCCAGCAGTGGAACCGGACTAAATGTGGACTACACAGGGCTATTTGTAGTTTCACCCAGTCCTCCTGAGGTCAATCTTGTACATTCTGGAGGTGGATAAACAGGGCACTGAGTTTATCAAATATTGTTTGTATACATGTATATATGTGTGAGTGTTTATATACATATGTGTATATATATGCCTGTGTATGTATATATGTATGGTATATATGTGTGTGCATAAGAGTATACTATATATCTACACACACAAACACTTACATATACATAGTAACACACAGAGAGAGAATATGAATTCGATTATAGATGGTCGATAAGTGATAATCTTAGCATCCTGTTCACTCTAAAGGGTATTTTCTAGAAGACTTTGCCCAAAGATGCCATTAAGCTCTATTCCTTCCAGAGACACTCCAATAGCTCCCATAGAGCACACTGTCCACATGTTTGAACATAGTCATCAGCCAAGGCACAGAAACAAAGTCAAGGAGTCACTAGGGGATTAAGCCCATGACCTTGGTGTTATGGCACTGTGCTCTAATTAACTGAGCTAACCAGACACAGATGCTGTGGACAGCTGAGCTAACTCTCTATAGAAAATGCCAAAACAAAAAATGCATTCCTCGTAGTTTTAAAATTCTATTACTTCCAAGGCAACATTCTTAATCACTTTTGCTGAATGGTTGCCATCAGAAACTATTATCATGTCCCTAAGACCAAAAGAACACAGACATTTGGGCAACTACCCAGATTATTGAACATTTCTATTGACCAACATAGCACAAAAATTTATTTTGTATAAGTGTTATTTTTCAGTTGGAAAAATGGAATTATATTAGCAAAGAGGTTTCTAGTAACTTAATCCCTATTAATCTGTCCTTCTCTATACTGCCCAAATACAGATGGTAAATATACAAAAGGGATCAAAGCAAAACACAGTCATAAAGCCTCCCCTGGCTCTGGCTCTTAGGAAGTCCACAAGAGCAGAGTTTAGGGATTTTTGTTTGTTTATTTTTTTGTTATTTGTTTTGGGTTGGTTATAACCTGTTTCAGAAGAGGACTTGAGAAAATATAGAGAAATATATGATACATAGAAATATGTATACCGACATTGTAATGTTAAAAACCTGAATAACTATGGAAACTTAGTGGTATAAGGAACACAATAAAATACAGTGAGGAGTAGAGTTATGTGTATTATACAAACAGATTTTAAAGGTATTTTCAGAATTTGGTTGCTCATTTAAATTAATAATCAGAATATTCCATAAAATAAAAATACCCATGACCCTGAAGCTGCATAGTGGTTTCTGATATAAAGACCTGAACATAAAGTATGCCAAGGTTTCTATTAACGGGAAAGAACACCTTGCAATGGGGCAGACAGCTCCTCACATCCCTATAGGGGTACTAATAATGTTAATGATACAGGTCATGTAACACCTATGGTGGGTTCTACTTACCAATACTTGATATGTACTACTTGGATTGAGGTTTTCTTGTGTTCCAGTCTCATGACTTTTTTAAACTAAATCCTGTCTCTCCTTAGAGCAAAGATTAAATCATACTTATTTTTTTATTACCTGATACCACACCACAGATCATTCTGCACAGCAGATTTCTCAGAAATGTTTAATCAACTGATGAATAAAGATGTGAGCCATCTATCTTGTGTGTAACACCTTTCTGGTCTGCAATCAGTGTCTTCTAATTCAATGCCACTTTCCCTTATTATATGTAAAATGGGTAGGGAGGCCATATTCAAACATTGAGACCCCAGACACTTGAACAAATTCAAGATGATTGGAGGGAGAAGACTATGTGGACTATGCAATCCAGAATCCCTAACTTTATGGACTTTAAATTCAGACTAACCTAATCTAGTTAGTCTTCAATGGTGGATTTTAGTATGAGGCACTCTTGAAGTTATTGTTATGTTTTAAAGATACAGAAACTGATCCATCCTGTGGGAACTAGAGAATAATTACTCACAAATTTAGGAAACAAGGAAGAAATGAGATACAAGGAAACATCAGAGATTCCACTCCTGCTTCATTTGCTGAATGAAGTTCCTTGCTTCTGTAAGACATCTGTATAGATAGGATAAATATCATTTTTTTGTTTGTTTAAGCTGGTTCAGTGCATTTCTGATATGCTCAACCAGAGGTATTAACAAATATAATGAAGTATAGTAATATAATTTGACAACCACAGTCATTCATGTATTCTGTAAATGTTTACTGGGCACATACTATGTTCCAGACATTATTCTAAGTTGCATATTGAAACAAAGCAGATACGGATTCCTGCCCTGATCTATGTCATCCTATCCCTCTCTGTGCCTTGTCAAAGCAACTGATGTTGTCTATCAAGAAGACAATATTCAAGTATATTAGTTTAGTTCTCAAACACTTGAAGTGTGAACAGATGACAAAGTGGCTTGACCTAAACGAATCAGAGAAGGAAGAGCTACATCTTTGATTAAAAAAAAAGTATAGACTGCAGTTTGAAAGGAAGAAAAATATTCCAAAATTTTTTTTAAAGCAGTAGCTTCAAACTTGAGTATGCATTATAATAACCTGTAGAGCTGAATAAAATGTAGCCTCACTCCCTCACCCCAGAGATTCTCTCTTGTTAGGTAAATCCCTGGTGTTCTGTTGGGAAATTGTTCCCATAAGAATATCTATTTGGGAAGTAGTTTCTTATGAAAATGAGGTGATTCTTCTAAATTGACTTCTTTGGATCATTTCAGTATTATTTAACCACATAGACAAACTATTAATTAGGCCAGACTCTATCCAAGATATAACACAAAAGTGGAACATAAAACCATGATTTTGATTCATGAATCATTGGTACATTGGGTTCTGTGTAAAATATATTGTGCACTGGGTTCTACCTCTTAAAAAAATCAATGAGAGATATTAAGGACTTGTCTTGTCTGTGATGTAACTTCAAACATTTTTCTCATCATAAAAAAATATGCGTTCAGATCTAAGTGCACTAAACTCTAACTAGTTTAATCCTCAAATAGGCATTATAAACTCCATTTTACAGATGAGGAAGCCTAGTCTCCTGGGATTTATGTGATTTCTGTGAGGCCACACAGCTGGAAAAGAGAAGAGAGAGGATTTAAACTCAGGGCAAATAATACTAATTCAGATGCTTCTTACTACAACTACAGTCACCCATATTGTGGACATTTTTGCCTTTTAAACTTACATTTTCATGCTATACAAGTGTTTGGTTGTGAGTTCTCTAGGATGAAAAATTTTTCATTGATTTAACTCCTTCAAGCTATAGGAAGAAAAACCTTAGGAGAGAGGCTAAAAAGTCAGGTTCTAGAACTAGGCATCCCTGTGCCAGGCAGAGAGTCATCAGCGATTTCCAGTGTTGTACTCTGAAGCTTTATATAAGCCAACCAGCAAGTTACTGCCTGAATGCTTACTTCTCTTGACTGCCTTTGGGAACCAGTTGGATCCCTGTCAAGCCTGAGTGATTGACCCCAGGTCATTCATTTGACTCTCCTCAAGGATGCAAAGTCCCTCTTGCCTTATCCAGAGACATTAAAGAAAGCTGCTTGACGCTGGACATCAAATTGATTTCTTGCCAAGATTTCACTCAACCACGGGTGACAACCATTGACGTGTCAAAGCCCTACAAGAAAAATAAACACATCTGATGCAAAGAGTCCTTTGTTTCTGCTGCCATGTTGCATTATGCACCTTCTCTCAGATCTGACACTGGCTGTGACTATTTGCTAGGACACAGAGTGGAGGCATGTAGGGTCTCACATTGGAATGGCAGAGAAAGTCAAAGAACAGTGGATTCAGAGGTGACTGCTAATTTAGAGCTGGGGGAGAATTCTCGGTGGCTCTCGTCTTCCTTTGCTTATTCAGTCCTGTGGAACCCAACTCATCATTCTCTGGCTCTTGCTTCTGAAGACTTGAAGCCACTGATTTGTCTATCTTCCCCAGGGAGCCAGCCTGCTGCTTAGAAATGGCTTCACACTGCCGGCAGTACTCCTCTCTCAGTTATGTCTGTTCAAGGTGACATATGTCTTAGGACAAGCATTCTTAGCAGGCATTCCAGTTGTTTTGGCTTGGCTACAAGTAGGAGGTGCCCACAATTAAGACCTCCTCTGTGGCTATTTCCTCTCCTCCTACCCAGCCTGAGGGCTGCATAATCACTTCTCTGATGAGTTTCCTAGCTTCTGGATTCCCTGAAATCTTTTCATCCAGCTGTGTTTACTCTTTTTATTTTTTTGTATTCTGTCTGAAGAAGACGGAGAATTTGCATAATTAAGAATGACCTGAGCAATCTCTACTAATGCTTCCACTAAAACCTCTGACTATCCCTGTTAACTAATTACATCTATCATTGTGTCAGACAGGTAAAAGACTCCTTCAGTCTGTTGAGACAACATTATTCACCTGGGATTATCAAAGGTTTCAATTCTGGCCATTAGCTGAAATTGCTCAGGTCATTCATTATGGCAAATTCTGCATTCTTTCCAGACAGAGCAGAGTAAATGCAGAATCAGTAATACATTAAATAGCCATGCATCAGATGCCTAATTCAGAACTTCAGACCTCTTTTTTTGTTGGAGTTTAAGGATGAAATATAAACAGAAAAATCTTCTGCTTCCCTCTTCTTAAAGCAGTAAATATTTGAGTTTTTGCCTCAAGAAGTTGGAGATGACTAGTCTTTTCCCAATTTCAATCAGCCTTTTAAATATCCATGTTAACAACACAATAAAGAAAAATAAATCCTTAGATTTGAAATTAAATCCCTAAGTAGGCTCCATTCTCAGCCTGCCGCCCATTAACCTTGGGATGGAGATAAGAACTTGCATCATGATTGTGCTAGGGAAGGGTGGGTTGTAGATAGTCTTACAGTTAATATTACTTGATCTACACTGAAAATAGAACAAAGAGAGGTAGATTAAAGATGAGACTTAGACATAAACAATGAGTCGGGGATGCTGAGACCATCTCTGAAGGACTTGAAATATAGACATGATTATTATTGGGTTGAGTAGCTGTAGCAAGGACAGGCAATGTAATCGATTCCTTCTGTACATACCTTTCATTTTCCAGGCACATGGTTTCATCTGTCCTGTTCTCTATAGAATTCAGCATCCTTGTCACAAGTCAATGAATATATCTTTTTATTGATCAGAGTCCATTATGTATGAAAACTATTATGGGCTTGGTAAAATGATGTCAAATAATACATTAAAATATAAATAGTTTATGGTCAGATTGGAAATAAGAGTCATATAAAAATAAATATTTCTAGCAATTAAAAAATATTGTTCACTAATAGTGTGATACTATTTCTTGAAAAAAAAAGCTATCCGATCATATTCTCTAATTTATCTTTTTTAGACACATTTTCATGGGGAATGCACATAGGTGCTGCACTCATGAAATGTATGCTTGCCTTGCAGAAAGACCAAGTTGAGAGATCATAGACCAAACCATTAGAGAACCCCAAACATCCGCTAGTGTGAAACATCTGTGCAAGTAACTAAAATCTATTTTTACCTTCAGCTTTTGAAAATCTCAGAGTGTCTATGTTTTTTTTTCCCCTTTTGCTCCAAGAAGTTTCCAGTAAGAAAGAAAAAATAAGATAGAAATTGGAGTGGGTAGGATGCTTCCTTAAAATCATTCATGTAACAAATCTGTATTGAATTCCTATGATGAGTCATGTGGCAAACATCATGCTCAGGATGTAAGAGTGAAGAAAGCATACAACAATCCCTACTCTTGGGAAACTTGTTTTCTGTTGTGGAAAGACAAGCATCAATCCCTCGACATGATAAATTAAGAAACTGATGTAGTGTATGGGAAGGTGAATGATGATCCCCTGGAAGAAACAGAATGGAGTCTGGGGCCTTGAGAGGACCTGGAGGTTCAAATACCGTCCTGAAGAACAGCCTCACTGATATGATAGCATGCAATCAAAGACTTGAATGAAAATGAGAAAATGGGACATGTGGCTATTAGGAGGAAGAGTTCACCATGACAAAAGTCCGCAGGTCATTCATTACGGCAAATTGTACATTCTTTCCAGACAGAGCAGAGTAAATGCAAAATCATGGCCTGTAGTCAGACATGAAGTCAAGAGGCAGCTAAGAGAGGCAGATCATACGGATCCCTTTAAGGCATTGGAAGAACTCTGGATTTGAGTTAGATGGGAAGACATTGTGAACTCTGGAGCAAAAGAGTAAAATGCTCTGGTTCTTCTTTTTAAAGCCTCACTTTGGTTATTTTCCTGAGAGTGTCCTGTGTGGAGAATATGAAGACACAAGGAAAAAAAAAAAAAAACGGAAGTGACTGCCCTGGGCAGGAGAGAAGACTGAGGTCTGAATGGAGGTGGTAGCTGTAGCAGGGGGGCGAAGTGGTTGGGTCATGGATACTTTCTGAAGATGTCTCCAATAGCACTTGCTTACAAATTGGATGTGGGATATGAAAGTAAGGGGAGAGAAGTCATTGATGAGTCTAAAAGTTTATTTCTTAAGCAGTTGGAATTATGGAGATGCCATTCATTAACGGAAGCAGGGAAAAAAAATGTTTGCAGCTAATTTAAAGAGGAGAATAAGAAGTTTAGTAGGGGATCTGTTAAATGAGATTCTATTAGACACCCAAGTAAAGATGTTCAGTAGGCGTGTGGATGTTCTAGTCTGGATTTTTACCTGAAAATGTATAAATTCGGGAACTTTCAGTACATTGATGTTGTTTATAGTCATTGGGTGGAGAGAATCACCAAGGAAGTTAGTGGCAATAGAGAAGAGAAAGGGCCAAGAATGAGGTTTTAGGTAGTCCAATTTTACAAAATAACAAAAAAGAAAGCAAATCCAACATGGAGACTAAGAAAGCCAATAAGAAAGGTATGGCACTCATCTAGTGAGCAAAGTGGTTTAAGCAGGAGGGACTGAACAATGACATCGCCAAATAAGATGAGGCTTGAGACTTGATCATAGGTTTAGCAATTGGAAGCAGTTGATGATTTTGATGAGACAAGTTTCAGTGTAGTGCTGGGGGAAAAGGCTTGGTTGGATTTACTTTAATAGAGAAGAGGTATTGTGAAATTAGAGACGGAACAGAAGTCTTCTTACTATAAAATAAGGAATCCCACAAAACAAACTCATAATCTAATGGGTTCTTATAAAGTGAATGCCACATTAGCCACAACTCAGAATAAGAAATAGAACTCTGCCAGCCACCCCAGAAGCCTCTCCGTGTGTTGTGGTCCTATTCCAATCACTGTCTCATATACAGTATTCTGATTTTTATAGTATTCACCCTCTTGCGTTTCTTTATGATTTTATCAGTTAATTGTGTACCTCTAGACATGATAGTTCAGCCTTGACAACTTAAATATATTTATGTCTTTCAAATCTCTTCTAATCTATAGTTGTTTCCTCCATCCCTGTGCTAACAAATTCATGCATCCAGACTTTGAAAATCAGTAGTTGCTAACATCACCACCAACAACACAAATACACATTATGCAGCTCCTTGTGAAAGAATACACCACCATCTATAGTCCTGCTGAAGGGATCAGACATAAACTAGATCAAGCTGTCAATTTGCAAGGAAAAGCAAAGAACAAAGAAAATGTTGAATTTCACCATAAATACGCTGTCAACGAAATCCAGACTGTGTGAAAACTGCAAGTCAAGTGCCTCCAGATTTTTTAACAGATATATTGCATAACAAAAGAAGTTTCATTTTATTAGGAAGAGATAGTAATAGCTTGTTTGTAAGCTGATAACAATGATCAAGTACAGAGAGAAAAACTAATGATGCAGGTGAAATAGGGAAATTGCTGGAGCCTTGTTCTTATGTATGCAAAAGAATCAGGAGGTGGTGTTGGATTAGCAATGAGGATAAATACACAAATGGAGAAAACAGATACATGGGTGCAGACAGATGGGCTTAGGAGACTGGAAGTGGTGGTGGGAGTCTGGGATGTTCATAATGCTTCAATTTCCTCAGTGAAGTAGGAAGCACCCTGCAGTTGACAAAGGGGAGGAGACATGCAGGAGAATAATTGAAATGATCTTCATGCAAAGTGGAAGAGAAAAGAGACTAGGAGAGTACTGCGTAATTTTTTAAATAATTATTTTTCCTATTTTCATTTTCTTTTGGTTTCTTGTTTTTTTGATTAAAGTTCCCTGAGTATAGATTGTTCTGCGAAATCTTATAATCGTTACTGAAAGAAAATTTTTTTCAATCTAAATTCTCCCAGCAGTTCTCAAGGTCCTCATGAGGTGCCACCTCTCATCTGCCTTTTACTTATACAACAGAGATCACCACTGGCATCAAGTCACCCAATTTAATGCACATTACTTAGTACTGGCTGTGTGACTGTGTGATGTGTCAAACTAGCTACACTGGGTCATTTCCCAGAATTCCCTTCCTGGGATGGCCTTGGCTAGTGTTAGCCATTGAGAATCTTGAGATAGGAAGGCAGAAATGAAGGAGTGACTGTATTTGTTCTAGGAAGTTCAATGTGGGACTTCAGCACCGTGGCAACTCCTCGGCATTGCTGCTGATCACTTGATCATCTTAGTGTGAGTCAGCTCCTGGCCCTCAGCTCTTTGAGAAGCAGGTGATCTTCTTCAGTTTCTCTAAGTCTCAGCAAGTGCATACACACCCCCAAGGCAAAGGGCATAGCCATCTCCACTGATCATCCATGGCATCAAGATTAGAGGTAGTAAGAAGCGGAGAGGAATTCCAGTTTGTGCTTATGCATTCCTATTTGTCCCTGCTCTCATGCATATCCAGCTTTCCTTGCTGAGTGCTGGTCTGGCTGCCCTATAGCAATTTCAGGTGGAATATAAGATACAGCACTGTAGGCTGCTCCACCAGCTCCTACGATGGCATACAATCTAATTGCTACAATACACCCTTATTCTATTTCACTTGTGGCAGTTTTGCTTCTCTGATCAAACCCTGACACATGCCTGGCTGTTGCCTACCGTAAGTCAGCTATCCTTGTAGTACAACAGCTCAGCTGGTCTCCGATGAGGTTGCCCCAGTCCAAATGTTGAGGGTTCTTTACTGCAGTCAGCAAAATGTGAGAGACAGCTGGTTTTTTCTAGTCCTCTCATCCTGTGGCAGCAAGAGGCTAGGGCCTTTTTCCCTGTGGATGTCTCTTTCCTCAAGTGAATCAAACTTGCAATTCCTAATATCAGAACAATGTGCTTGCCATGATGTGCTGGGCCTGAGATGAAATGCTTTTTATAAGAGCTAATCAGATTCTACATTAATGAGAGAAATATGAAGCTAATCAACACCACAGAAGGTCTCTAGGCTCAGGCCTATTAAACTTCATAAAAAATTAATGACTGAAAGAGCAGACTCTTTTGTAAGGGGTCTCTTGAGGTTGGGGCCTGAAGTCCCATTCACCTCTCATTACATTGAATTAGCCTCACTTTCCAACCCAAAATATAATCCATCAAGTGGCGTTTTCCACTGGGTGTTAGACGGCTAGTGTTTGAAAACACTTGTAAAATATTTATTACTTTTTCTCTTTTGCTTTCTTCCCTCCATCCCCCCTCCCTCCCACTCTCAGCCAACCTCCTCTAGCCTTGTTCACTGTGGCTTTTCCCATTTTAATTAAAGAGATTTGTACTCCTAAAGCCTTCTGGGAAATGTCTTCAATGATTGTGGTTTGCAGATGCCTCTGGAGCTGCTTGGCAGGAAACCCCTAGTCCTTTGCTCCAAGCATGTTCAGCATCTGCTTGCAGTAGCCAGGGAGCGGGAGGCGAGGATTTAGTTCAGCGGGTCTGAGACATAATCCTAGCACCCCCCCTTCCTGAACCCAGGTGTACTTTTCTTTGTGTGAATGTTGGCTATAATTATTGAATAGATTCAGAATAAAAAAAAAATTTATCTACAAAACTAGTGGCCTCAACTTCAATTAAATCCAAATGCCTCCCCCCTCCTGCTACCTTTGCCCTAAGCTATAACTTACCTTCATCATGTTGCTGTCCTAGGTTAGAGACACTCAACTTCATTATTCACCCAGTAGGATATAACAGGTGGCACCTGACTCCAGAAACGAGAGAGTGAATGATTACACAGAGTCGGGTGGGGAGAGGGGCTTCTATGTGAATTCTAACCAGAACACTGGCCATTAAAGTTATGCCTTTAAATATTGAAATCATTTCCATGGTTAAGGGGCTCCTGCAAAAAATGGCTCTGCCATTTGGAAGCATCTCACCCTAAGAGTTATTAGATTATACCACACTGGGCCGCTACTAGAAGGCCAACTGAGGACAGAGCCCCAGGGAAACAATCTGGAAATCCTGGAGAGAAGCGCGTTGGCTAGGGATAACTGGAATACGCAGAAGAGGAATGAAGTGAAACTTGGAAGCAAATCAAATGAAATCTTCTCACACATTTTGGCAGGAAAACCAAACCTGGATCTATAACTTCCTAAAGCTTCCTGCATTTATCTGCTTCATTCCTAACTCAAGGACTTTCAGGACATACACAACAGGGCTGCCCAGCACCCCTATACATGTTTAAATCTTGTTTCTTCTTCTGAAGATTCTAAACTTGGATACAGCCCAGGGGATTCTTGTAATACAAGCTATTAACAGGTCCCTGCGGCATGTGCCTCCGGAAGAGGTGTAAAAAGGGAGGTCAGGCTATCCTGGCAGGAGTTTTGGGGGCGGGGGTGTGTTTCCCTGATTGCAATGTCGGCTCATATTTCTGTTTCTCTGCTGACATATACAGGAGGTCAGGAGCAAGGGTAGTTCAGCACATGAGTTCATACCTGTGATTCAGGACATGCTGGCTTACACTAGAGTTCAGTGTGTCTCTCAAATGGCTCTGGAAGAAGCTGAACACAGATGGCCTGCTATGACAGTCTCTAACATTATGCTTAGATTTTTGTTTGCCATATGAGTAGTTTTATTATCAAGATTATTTGTGAAGAATAAAAAGTGTTCTACTTACCTAATGATCAGCCTTGTAACAATGGAAGTCTACCAAAACATAGCTGCTAACCTGGTCAAAATGGAAAACATGCATTGAGTATGATAAAGTCCATGCATTTTGTGGAAGAGACACTAGGCTACCTACAAGAGGGTTGACTTAAAAATCATAACAAACTTTTAAAATCTGATTTTCTCCAACAATGTTTAGCTTCTTTTAAGCTATAATCAAAACAAATGCAAAGTAGTTACGTATAGAAGTGGGAGGCTCCTAGAACCAATATATTACAGACTAATATCTGACAATAAGAAGGTGGGCTATGGAAGAATTTCTGAGTTACTGGATGCATAAGTGAATGTGGAAGGAATTAGGGAAGAGGATAACCAATGTCCTCTATCACAAAAACAGTCCTAAGAGATCACCATACCAAGGCACCATACATTAACTGGTGTGTGTTTGTGAAAAGTTCAAATTATTTTTTGCCTACTTTGCTCAGTAAGGCAAAGGACTTTGTTAGAGTTGTCCTTAAATTTTGTGCACACACACACCTACACATACTGAGTAGCATTTTGAAATCACAGTCATATACATAAACACTGAGGAACTCCTGGCCCAGGTTATTCTTGTTCAACTCTGATTCTTGTACAGTATTTTCTGGCACATCCTCCAACCTAAACTTACCCCTACAGAGTCTTTGTATGAAGTGTGTCACCATACATAAGTGACGTGTGCAGCTTTACCGTTTTTTGAGTATTAAGTTAAATTACATTTAAGCTTCTTAGCAAATTATGATGACTTAACCAAGCTTATGTCAGCTTTTGGGGTTCCCCTTCTCTGGTCTTTTGGAGTGTTCACTGGGCAGTGGTAACGCACTCTCACCACTGCATCAATAACTGCAACTACCTCTGCTGTGGCCAGCTGGGCCCTTCAGCATGGAGACCACAGTTCTTGTGGAACTGTGACTGATGGGATGAAGCTGGTCAGGAGGAGGGTGGGGTGCTGCACACTAGGAGAGCAGCACAGATATAGCCCCCAAGTCCCACAGCAAAGCAAAGCTTGTGCTACACCTTTAAGATTTCTAAAGACTTGGGAGGTGATGGAAGAAAATCACTGCATGATATAGAGTGACTTCCTGGCTATTTGACTACTGGCCGCTGAACTTGAAGGAGTGCAGATCTGCTCACAGGTTGCTCACATTCCTGGATGCTTCCAACCAGTGCAAGGTTTCCTTCCTCCTCTACTAATTGGATTGCCCTTGTACCAAGATGATGGTCTAATCTTCCTTTAAGATAAATTCTAGTCTTTGCCCAGACAAATAAGTTCATCTGCTTAAGAACAGCATGGTCTAATAAGTGCACTTCTCCAAACCTATGTTATCTGGCCTCTGCTTTATATATATATATAATATAATTTATATGCATATAACATATATATAATAGCATGACATATACATAACTTAATTATATATAAATTATAATTGTAAGTTATAAATTATAATTTATATGTAATTTATCTATTTGGTATCAGGGATATATATACATGTAAATATATATATAAATACTTATGTAAATATATATAAACATATATATTATTTATTTATTTATTCATTTATTTATTTGGGATCAGGGATTGAACTCAGGGGTGCTTTATTGCTAAGCTACATCCCAACCATTTTTATTTTTTATTTTGAGACAGGGTCTTGCTAAGCTACTTACAGCCTCACTAAGTTGCTGAGGCTGGCTTTGAACTTGTGATCCTCTTGCCTCAACCTCCCAAACCACTGGGATTGCAGGCATGTGCCACTGTGCCTGACTAGCCTCTGCTTTATATTAACTGTGAATGCCACATTGAATCTGTAAACACAGAGTTTCAGTCAATTTCTAAAATCTTCCTATCTCTGTAAACAGCATTTTTTATTAAAGCACCATTTGTAGAACACATGCAAAATGCCCTTCTTTGGGCTAATAATTTGTCATACATCATCTTATTTCATCCTCACAATAACTGTATGAGCCATACAGTTTATATTCTCTTTTTAATGATTAGGATAACAATGCCTCAAGGGATTAAGTGACTTATCAAAGGTCCCACTTTTAAAAGTAATATAATTTAAGAGAAACTCAGATCTTTTCACTTCTCAAAATTGAGCGATTAGCCTCCATAACATTTTGATGTTTTTAAGCCAGTATAGATAAAAATTCATATAGAAAAATAGAAGTTTTCTCTCTCTTGTTCTTCTTAAAGTAGCAATAGACACATATATGTCTAAGTATGCTATGCAAAACAATATCACTGTCCTAGCTTTTCTCTAAGATGCCCAGAGAACCACAATCTCCATATTCAAGCTCTTGTTTATCCTCTCTCTCACTGAATCAGTGACTGCTCTTTAACTCACTGTAATCAATAGAAGGCAGAACCAAGTGCCATGGATCCACTCCCACGGAGCAAGACTGAACTCCGATCAAGGAACTAGCAACATGTGTCTAGCAGTGGATCAGGCACTAGAATGTGTTGACTGCCCTTCTCTACATTTTGATAGAATATATCTATTACATTTACCCCATCCTTCATCACCACTGGATGTGGGCTGGGGCAGATAAGTTGTCTCTTCAGTTTATAGGTCATAACATTGGCAGAACCTTATTGAGAAGGCTGCATCCTCATCAGTACCTGGACCTGGTCAAGTAGATGAGATTCTGGCCCTCAAGTCTGAGCCTGGTGCCATGACATGCTGAGATTTTAGAGGAACTGGAAAGGGAGATGAGGGTATTTTGCATGTGGAAGAAAGTAAACCCATGGAGGTCAGATATCTCTAAAGATGACCCCCAGTGAGCTACCAGGGCCTATTTTCTAAACAATAGTGAACTCAAATACTTTTCTCTTCAGTATTTCTCTGTTCTGCTTTTCAGGGGGCTTGGTGACATATTTTAGCAATGCAACCTTATAGAGCTTCAAAATTTAAGGAGTGACTTGAAGAGGAACCTGGCTAAGTAGCTGACACTCCTCAAATATCCAATTTGGTCACAATGCCTTTGAATAATCACTGGAGGCTCTGCAGGATTCTCTGTCCCCCAATAGGGGTTTCATGCCTGGAACAAAACTGATTACTTGGCCTATTTCATATTCAGCAGATACCCTACAGGGGGAAAAAAAAGAGCAGCAGATAACCAGTTCACTTTCTGTGGTTTTCCCTTCTCAGGACATTTAGTCACTACCTCTCCACTGTGCTGTTACACGTATTATTTTTGTTTGTTTATTTTGGGCCACTTTCTTTTTCCTTCAGAGTATCAATGCCTTGAGTAGCTGGAACCTATTCTACTCAAAATTATTCTGTCCTACCAGAACCTGTGGTTTCTTGGCCACCCAACCTAAGTTGGCTGATTCTATAACTCTATAACCTAGATTCTCCTTAGAACATATGGCTAGCTTAAATAATGTTACCTGATGTCTTTTCTTATTTTATTTCTATGTTTTCCCATCATAAAAGGTAGCTCTTCCTATTTTTTATAACAAAAGGCTTCTTTTTAAAAAAAATTTGTTTTGTTAAGTCCTGAATATTCAGTTAGAAAGAGAATCTAGCACAAAGCAAGTTCCTAATAAATAATAAATTGAATAATGAATGTTGAATAAATTGAATAAGTAAATGTGACAGAAGGAGACATAGACCTCACATCAACAGCTCTGCTTTTGCATGGATTTGGATTCTACTGATATCCTGAAATAAAGTTCTGCCCTCATTCAGGTATATAATACATTTCAAATAATGTATGTCTTAAGAAATTATAAACTAGGGTAATTATTTCTGACAAGAACACATTCTTCTTCCCTAGATAACCAATTTACTCAGCAATTTGTTTTGGAGTCAGATAGCAATGTTTTATATGTTTTTTTTTTCAGATTTTTCTTCTGTTGTTGTTTGTAATATTATGGCCTCTAACAAAAACACTATTACCAGAAAAACAGCCTTATCTACTTCCAGTTCAGACTATTTCTAACTCAGTTCTATTTTCATCCAAAAGAGTTTGAAATCTAATGGTTGTAGACCTCTTCCATCTGCCTAACTTCTCATTTCTATGTCACCTGTGTGTAGAAAATTCTCTGCTAGCCCTTTTTGGCTTCATTCATCATAGGTAATACCACCAACTGATCATCAATAATATTATAAGGAGAAAGTAGAATCACCAGTATGATGGATGAAACAATCTCTGCAAACTGAAGTCACTATTAGTCAGCTCTCTGTCATTTTTCTGGTGACCAAGAAGCTGCAAGGCTCAAGGATGGTTTGCAAGACGTATGGAACCCTGATGGCCATGACTTTCTTTCTTCATTTAAAGATCAATAATTGACTTGCAATGAATTCTGTCCTTCAGTTTCAATTTCACGTGGCATTTAAGTCCAAGATTATAATTTGCTATTGTTGAAAATAAGAGAGGTTACTTCAGACTGCTGGCCACATTTTCTGGCCATAACACAATGACAATAAAACTACACCAGACATGATATCACAGTGATTCTGCTGAGAAGTGTTTAATCTTTGCATCATCTACTCTGACTTCTCCAAGAACAGTGTCTTGGGAAAATTCCATGGACCTAAGCCTGGCTTATTCAATATTCCAGTGAGCCAAGAACTGGAAAGTATATACAGTATTTCACTTGTAACTCTTCTTTAAAAATTAATTTCATTAGTTACTAAACAGTAGAGACCAATAAACAGTCTTTGCCTCCAACCAGGCCCATATCATTTGAATTGAGAAACAGTCTTTTATTTCCGTGAATCTCCATAATCACATGTCAAAACAGGGATCAGGGAACAGTTGAAAAGGTATCAGTTGGAGATGTAGAGAATCTCACTCCAGTCTCAGAAACAGAATCTGCTTCCAACAGATGCCTTTAATTTCCTCACCCTCAACCGAGCTCAGGTCTGAGATGCTTACCTTGACAGAAGTGCCAGGAAGAGTTTTGGCATCAGGAATACGGGGTGCCAGCTTCCTATGGTGAGGTCATCCCTAAAATGGAAAATATTGGACTTTGCCAACCAAATGTCAGGATTTTAAAAACCAATGCATAGCATGTGTCTCATGTTTCAAAGAAGTTAGAACCTTACGAATGAGACTGAAAGGGGCTGTTGATCTGCCCCATCTCTCTTAACAGAGCACCAGCACCTTGAGGAGAGTAATGATGATTCGCCTTTAGTATGGGTACCAGTGACCTAAACTAGGAATCTGCATGCAAAGGCAGCAAGATTTACACTTACTTGCTGATATTCATGAGGAATCTAGTGAAAGGTCATTGTGAATCCACAATCTAGCAATGCAATGCATAGAGAGATGTGACTAGTGATGGTACATAGCAGACAGCAGGCCTGGGTGATGGGTAGGAGAGTCAGCAGGGCCTGATCGTTAGCTGAGTGATTCCATCCTGCTCACTAGTCAATTTACATGATATCTAGTGGGGACTGAGCAAAATTCAAAGTTACTAAAGTGGAACTTGGAGATCATTTGCAAATATCAAAACAGATTTAAAATTATAGAAAGGAAAGGATTTGTTGCAACTTTGAGTTGAATATGCTAAGAAAAACTAAGATGGTAATAGACACTTTATTTAAAAAAGAGGTGTTAAAATAAGCTTGGGGAGTTCTGGATTAAACGAGTGTGAAGTCTTCTTTATTCTAAGGCACATTGTCTTTAATCTACTGAAATATCTTATGAACTTTTAACTTTATACTGAAATAAGTGCAAATAAATATGTATTACACACACACACACCTCCAAGCAAACCTTAGTGAATTATGAATATAGCATTTGTCGTGGAAGAGCAGTGCCGCATTTTACTCAGTTTGGAATCCTAAAGGAAAACCATGTGTTAGAGCTTCTAAAAAGCACCTTTGAAAATTCCCCATTTCTTTTTCTTACATATTTTTAAAAATACCCTGAAGTTAAACGATTTATCTAAAGACTTCCTTCCAGGTACTTAGTAGTACATCTGGGACTCTCATTTTTCCATGTCATATTGATTTTTAAAGTTGTACTCAGAATTCAATTTGGTTTAGTGAGTATTTACTAAGCATCTGATATGTGCCTCACAAGATATAAGAGAAGTCTGTGTTGTGGTCCTTACATGAAAAGTATTTATAATCTCACTTTTAAGAGAGAATTTAGCATACAGAAGCAATAATGCTTAAAGAGTTCAAAGAACTTAGCTATATACGTTTAAAACAATGAGGAGATGTCAAAGTCAGAATTCAAATCCAGTCCACTTTGATTCCAAGGCTCACCCTCGCTCCACTGCCCCCACATGGAAGTGCAAGGTGGCAGTATTCTGTCTTATTCATCTCTGTATTTGGAAATTTCAGATTAGCACTTCATTGAAGCTCAGTTAATATTTGAATGAATGAATGAATGAATGAATGTAAAGCATCTCAGACAGGGCTGTAATAATGGGTAGCCTGTGGTGGAGGAAGATTCCACATTGGGGATCTTGATTGCTAAGCAGGTTGGGGATCACTGAGGCATACCAAAAGGAAAAAGAGCACAGAGATGAACTCCAGTGGAACTCCCAGCTCCATGTTTCTCTCCAGTGATTATGAGCTTCTGTGTCTGTAATGTCTTCTTCCCAGACATGCCTATAGGGCCTCCCAAAAATAAAGGTTTCTTGTGGATAAAGAAGGAGAATAGGATGATGTAATTGTCTTTATCTCTGGGTACTTCCAAATCCTCCTATGGAGTAAGTAACCCAAAAATGGGTTGGGTAAGGATGCCCTGCAGAAGTTTTGATGAACAAGAAGGAATAAGTGATAGTGAGCACAGATGGGTTGGGGCAACTTCAAGGAGACAGTTTGACCTCCTGCCCCCAATGCATCATTTGCTCTATCTTTTCACAAATCTTGTCCCTGTGGCAAAGAGAACAATAATATTTTCAAGAAATGAAAAGGAGGGTATATTGCAAAGAGATGAAACACGTTGCCTTATCTAAAGATTGCCTGACATCTGATAAATGCTTAGGTTTATGTGGAAAACACACACACACACACACCATGCCACACATGCTCAGGCAGACAATTCAATTGAGCCATGAAAATAACAGCGACCCTGAATCTGGAAGAAGTAAGGTATCAAGCCTAAAAGAAATTGAATGGTTCTTGCATTTCCTTCCCATTCGATTTGTGTTTGGTTTCCATGGGAAAGGACAACTGGGAGGAGGAGAGAACACCTCTTAAGTAACACATCATTTAGCTGAATTGACTGAAAAACTTTATTTTCAGTATTATATAAAAGAAAGTCATTCCCATCTGTCTGAGTGATAGCAGCAACATCTATAGAATTGTTTTCAGTAAAGGTAGATGTTTAGAGCTCTGTATGCAGCAGTGATTAACATGCATACAAATCATCTGAAAATCTTGTTAAAAGGCAGATCCTGATTCCTGAGATGTGAGATGGTCGGAGATTTCTGCATTTCTAACAAACGCCTAATTGATACTGAGGATGCCGATTTGTGGACCACACTTTGAATAAGAGAACATATTAGGTGAACGTGTTGAGATTTGAAGAGAGAGAGAGAGACAGAGAGAGACAGAGAGAGACAGAGAGAGAGATGCAGAGGATCATACTTACCAAACAGTTGCCCACATCTCCTAAAAATATGGATGAATAGGAATCCATCCACAGATTCAGGGATGGACCTTTTCACTGCTTAGGGAGTTCTCTTCCTCTCAAGCTATGTCTGAATCATCCTAATGGAGGCACTCTTGAGAGGATTCCTCCACCTCCGCTTTTCCTCTTCCTCAGGTGACATGGATGCATCTAATGGCAGCTTGTGCTCCATTGCCCATTACTGACAGGACTGTGAGCTTGTCACTGCCCAGAGTGACAACTGATTGGTCTCTCTGTTCAACCCTGCAATGAACAACCAGATTAAATTTATATACTCCTTCACCCTGTGGAGGGGTGTCCTGACATCCAGGGAAAATTGAGGGTAAGAAGGTCACTGATGCTTTATTTGAGGCCTGAAGACTATTCTCAGTGCTGTTTGACATTATCCCAGAAACATTTATAAATCTGTAACAGTAGTGAAGACTTGTAATTGGTTTAAGGTGCCCAGAGACTTCTAGGCAAGCCAGATCTAAGTCGTTGCCCTATAAATTACCAACAGCCAAAGTACAGAGACTAGAAAATGAAGCTTCCTACGTCTGCTCACTAGTGGAAACAACTTCTGCTGTTGAGGGAGACTTGAAGCCCCAAATCCAGGGATCCCCTAGGACGAAATAATCCTTGTCTCCTGTGCAGACCAAACTTGCCAATATCCTAAGGAGCTCATCTCTTCCTTTGATTTTCTCTAATGCCTCCTGCCCTGATGAAGAGAATACTCTGTAACATGCCCCTCTCAGTTCTTTCTCTAGTACGAAGAGTTTCTCCTCTACAGTAAAGTGTGGAGCCCAAGCTTGCTAAAATCAGCAGGCTTGAAAAAGTCCATGCTGCATGTAAAATTCACCTCCTTCTCAGCCTAAAAAGCTTATTTTCTCTTCTTAGCCCCATCCGTCACCCAGAGGCTAGCTACCTGTTTTTCTCTGTCTTTTGTAGAACATAAGATCTTTGGGGAACTGTTTCTTTAGAACCAAACATCAAGATATTCAAAGCCATCCAAAGGATATTTTTCCTCATGTTGACCCTGAAATCTCTAGAATCTGTTTCCTAATAACTCCATGGTGATGACTCTCTGACTTTTTCCAGATTCTGCCTTTGCCTTCAAATACTAATTCCTTTCAGTGTTTTTTTCCCTTCTTTCTCTCCTTTTCCCTCTCTCTCTTCTTCACCTACACACACACACACAATCTCCCCTTGACAATCTTCTCTTTGCTTGACTCTGCTAAGAACAGAAATATACTCTAAAGATGCCAAGGATGATTTGAACTTGCCGTCAGGAGAATGGACATGTGCTATCTGGAACTCAAGAAGTATATGAGCCATATAATCAATAAAATGCATTAAACTGATCACTTTTGATTTTCTCCCTCCTATGAGAAAATCTTAATTCTGCATCTGCATGTAGCATGGACCCAGCTGTTGGTCTTCTAGCAAAGAACTGAGAAAAGGCAGAGAAAGAGAGTTTGTTTCTAAGAAGTTGCAATCTCTCAGGATCCCCATCATGGCCTTCCCATGTTCTCTAGTCCTTCTTTGTCCAAATCTGGTTTAAGAAGAGCTAGTTCCTCCAAGAGTCTAAAGTCACCATTAATATACACATGAGAATTTTTTTTTTCTGAAATGAGAGAGAATTGAATTCATGTCAAAGACACTCTCAGGCCACATAGATGGAGCACATGAGGGTGTGCCTTGTCACCTTGTCATTATATGTAACACTTGGTTTAAGCCACTTGCTCCACCCACATCCATCTTATTCCTCATCTGTGTTATTCTTAGAATGGACACCAAGTACAAATTTTTGGATATAACTTGGCTGCTCACCTCCACTGTAATTTGAATTACTGCTTCCGGTCCCTGCTCACATGGCCGTTCACAGATAACCAATTAGGGCAGGTTCCCACCAAGTTGCTGCCACCAAGCTCATCCTGTCCCCATTAGTGGAAATGAGACTCGCAGTGCTTACTTAATTCAAGTGTTGTTACACACAAGTGTTTATCTTTACACATATAGGCCACTGTATAGACAGAATGGTTTGGTTTTATAAATGGTTATTTACTTCCGCGTGGTGATACATTTGCATTATCAGGTCTCTCTTTAAATTTAGTTCTGTGATCTGGACATTTTACTTCTTACCAAAAGTAAAGACATTTACCTCTTACCAAAGCTGGCCTTCCAAGAGCTATAGTGGGAAAGAAAGGCCCAAGGGAGATTTCTTCAAGGACAATGATCTGAAAAATGATCCAGATGAGAGAGGGGGAGGAATAAAAAGCAGAATCCCCCATGAGAAGCCAGTGCTTTTTAGCTGATGGCCTCATAGTCATATATCCATTTAATTTTGAGTTTCCGTAAAGATGCCATAAGTGATTTGGACCTGCCTTCAAGAGAGTGGACACGTGGTGTCTCGAACCCATGGAGTAAATGTGCCGTACAATCGATAAAACACATTAAAGGAATTGCTTCTATTTCCCTCCCTCATGAGAAAGTCTTCTTCCCTTTGGCTGCGTGCTGCCCGGTCCCAGCTGTTGATATTAAAGGAAGAGAATAGAGAGTGAAGAAAATGGAGTTGGTTCCTGAACGGTTAACACAGACTAGACCTCTATTCAGCAAGTGGTATAGATGAAGGGTATTTCTCCCCCTCTTTGAGTAGAATAAGATGCTTTCGATGTGCACAGATATGTATCTCATGCTTACTGAGTGCACATCTCAAGAAGTGATTAAAGCTATGCTGTTCTGAGGTTAAGTGTCTTCTCTCTTGCAAAGGTAACTGTAAACTGCTAGGGTATTCAGATCAGGGGTGTAGAGCACCCCAGGTTGGTGAGGAAGTGTTGAGAAGAGGGTTTCCAGTAGAAAAACACTTTAGTAAATAATCATTCAAGAACAGCAGACTTTCACAGGAGCCATGACAAAAGAGCCCAGAGGCCCAAGGCCCCAAGAGGTTAGAGAGGGATGAATTGCTACCAAACTGCTCAAAAAACAAACAAACAAACAAACAAAACTGGTTTGACCAGTTGAAGGGGGACATAGCAAATGTGGGTTAGCCAAAAATGAAGTCAAACATAATTTTCCTATTAAAAGCCCTCATGCGTTAAATGCTGCACTAATAAATACGCACTGTTTCATTTAACCTTATGAAGTTGGTACTCTTATTCACTGGCCCCATTACACAGATATGGAAACAGAGGCAGAGAGAGTAAATTTCCCTCTGTCACATGGCTGGCTCAGTAGCAAATGAAGATTCAAACCAAGGCAATTCTCTTTCAGAGTCCACAGTTAAACTCTACATGATATTCAAAGTAACAGGAAAGCACCTTCCTTTCGCTTCCTTCTTAGACTCCAATCTTTCTGGTATGTGATTACAGGCTGTCCTGATAGATCCACATATCCCATAATGTAGATAGTCATCCTCTTGGGTGAAATTTCTCAATTGAGCCTACATCCTGAGGACACAAGAACAAAAGATAATATATTCAGGATAGACTTTTCCGATATCAGGGGAAAGTCAGAAGCTGAAGGTACATTCCACTCCCACCCCACAGAGGAAAATTAGGAGACTTCTAGGCAGAGAGACTCCTTTGACTTCTCTCCACATTGATAGAAAGATGCCAATTAGTTGGAGGCTGACATGTTCTAAGTAGAAGGCTCTGAAAAATGTCATTAATGCGGGCAGGCAGCGGGGAGGGAGCAGAGGAGGGAGCCGATTACTGGAATTCCATAATTGATCGTGTGGCATTTGGAGTAGTGCGACTGGAGGCTTCCATTCACTTCACTCTCTGGGGAGATGCTGTTGCTTAGAATTCATAGGCGTCAAGGTTGAAGGCTCTGAAGGGCATCTAGTTCAGATCCCCCAATTAATAGGGGAAGAAATGGAGATCTAAGGAAGCGTCATGACAAGCCCAAGGCCATAAATCTAGTTAGTGGCAGAGCGGGATTAGACCCCAGATTGCCTGACTTCTTTTATTTTTAATTGGTTCTTCTTAATTACACATGATAGTAGAATCCATTTTGATAAAATTATACAAGCATGGGAAATATTTTTTTCTAATTAGGACCCCATTCTTGTGGGTAGGCATGATGGTGAGATTCACTTAGGTATTTTCATATGTGTAGGTAGGAAAATTATGTTAGATTTATTCTACTGTCTTTCCTATTCCTATCTCCCCTCCCTTCCTTTCATTCCCTTTTGTCTAATTTTTGTGGTTTCGCTTCCACATATCAGTAAAAACATTCAACCTTTGGTTTTTAGAGATTGGCTTATTTCACTTCATTGGCATGATAGTCTCCAGATTCATCCATTTACTGGCAAATGTCATAATTTCATTCTTCTTTATGGCTGAGTAATATTCCATTAAGTATATATGCCACAATTTCTTTATCTAGTCTTCTGTTAAAGGGCACCTAGATTGGTTCCATGGCTTAGCTATTATTAATTGTGCTACTATAAATATGGATGTGGCTGTGTCACTATAGCATGCTGATTTAAAATATTTTGGATATATGCCAAGGAGTGGGATAACTGGGTCAAATGGTGGTTCCATTCCTAGATTTTTGAGGAATCTACACAGTGCTTTCCTGAGTGGTTGCCCCAATTTGCCATCCCACCAGTAACATATGAGCATTTCCTTTTCACCACATCCTTGCCAACATTCATTGTTACTTGTATTCTTGATAATTGCCATTACGAGTAGAGTGAGTTGAAATCACAGTGCAGTTTTAATTTGCATTTCTTTAATTTCTAGTGTGTTGAATACTATTTCATATATTTGTTGATCATTCGTCTTTCTTCTTTCACCTGACTTGCATACCAATATACTTTCCATTTGACCTCTATGCTGCCAATTAACATGAGAGAACTCCCAGACACCAGTCACCAAATAGCAGGGCAAAGTTTCATGATATGAGTGAGAGCAGAGAGGTCAAAAGAGTAGAAACTCAATTATTTTAATGACAAAAATTTTCTAAACAACAGCAGTAGGGACCCTACCTGCTCAACTAATGTTAGAAGAACAGTCATTAATTGGATTGTCCATTTTGGTATTCCATAGACATGAAAACTCCTAACATATTAAGACTATCGTTAGACTTGGAAGTTGCATTCGGGCATCATAGAACGCAACACTTTTGTGCATAGATGATGAGCCTGAGACCCAGAGAAGAAGCAACATATTAAATAACTCAGTTTCAATGGCAGTGTGAATAGATGAATTCAGACTTTGGACTCCTACTCAAGTATGCTCTTACCTACCTCACAATTTCTCCTCAGGACATGAGGGTGAGTGTGGGGAGGTGCATGAAAGGTCATTCAGCCCAAACAAATACCTTTTCTATAAAGAATGACTTGACTCATCCTTCCTCCAGCAAGTAGTTTATGAAGGACCAAGTGCAAGGTGAAATTTCCAAGTGCAAACTTCCAGGAAGGAAAGGACTTCCTAGCTTTGTTGCCTAAAAACCAGGACAGGAGGCATTTTCTGAGAAAAGTCCTCAGCAGCATCTCTCTTTCAGAGGACAACCTGGAAATTTGCCTAAGAGGATGAGAGATGCAGTCAATCTTATTGTGCACCTATGAGCTAGTTATTGTGTTAAGACTGTGGCCCCCAAAAAGGCCCCCAAAAAGCATTTCCAAAGAAGCACACACAGTCCATTTAGCCAAGCAGGCAAGCCTTTAAGGATGGATTAATGGACTTGACAGAGGACATGATGACTGTGCAGGAGTTTGTTTAATAGCTATGGGAAAAGGGGCGTTCCAGGCATGAGCAACACACATAAGCCTGAGAGTGTCCTATGTTCCTGTCATGTTCAAAGTTGTCTATAAGTTCTTTGCCTTGGAGACACAAGACACAAATCACCACTCCATATTTGGACTGAGAAAATAACATTTCACCTGGGCCTACGAAACAGGTATCTGTGATTGGCTGATGAGTGAAGTTGATGACTTGTTTGCTGACAGTTTAACCTCCTTTTTCTAGAATCCCTCATTGATTATTCTGCCAACAGGTTGCTGTTAACATCAGAGGAGGTTCTGGTTTAGTCTTGTAAATCCTATCAAAGCCCTTTGAGAACTCCTAGTCCTAGAAAGCCAATTCTTTTGTTTGTTTGTTTATTTAGGGTGTTGAAGATCAAATGCAAGGCCTCATACATGCTCTGCAAATGCTGTACCACCGAGCTGTACCCTCAGCCTGTAGGAGGTTCTTCAATGCCAGATTCATATTTTAGTAGCAGCCTATTCCAGTTGTACAAGACACCACTCCTTTCTGTTCATGCAAAACAGAATGGGACCCCAGGAAGCTATTATTTAAAGACAATAAACAAAAATTTAGATTCCAAAATTATTTTACTAATCATCCCCCCCCCACACACACACACACACACTAACCAATTCCTATTCTCCTAACCCAGCAGTCTGATGACATTTCTATGGTATCTTCAGCTTGCTCTGGTCCTACTCAGGGAGATGGCTGTGGATTGCTACTGGAGCCTTTTCTTTTATTTCCCATTATATTATTTGTATGTTGTTGAAACAGCCCAAACCATACATTTTTCCCAGAGGAGACATGGGGGAAAAAAATCAAATGAGGGCCACATCTGCACTCACAACCAAATGTTTGGCAAGGGGAAAAGTCAGGTGAGGTCATGAAGAAACTCCTTCCTGAAGACCAGTAGCTACAGCCATGTTTTGGCTTCCTCTCTCTCTACCTGCATCTTATCTCCAGTTCCTTTGTGGTTGATTTACTGGGATTTGCAAGAAAGGTTATTAGTTGTGGGCTTTTAATGATTTCTTATTATGGAGTGGTTCTTGGTGATTGCATAGAAGAAAGAAAACCAAGGGCTAAGATGTAGAAACCACATTGAGGGGCCTGAAGAAACAGGAATCAGAGTTCGTGTATGTACCAGCCCCCCTAATTCTGTCCCCATAGCCTGAGACTTCAGGCTTTTTTTTTATGATTTCTATTTACCCAGACCAGAATGGGTTTCTACAGTATCCTCTATATCCCTGGGGTGCTTGTGAGACCAAAGAAAGATCTAAGAGAAAGCTGTGAAAATGCCAATTGAATCCTCACATTTTGTATCAAATGAATAGCCTGGAGGAATATGGAATGGCTCATGCCAGCTTTGGAAAAGGCAAGCAAAAATACATTCAAGGTCAATTTCATGGGTCATGCTTTCGGATCCAATGGGTAAAATACTTGATAGGAGAATGAAATGCTGCTGCTGATAAAAAAAAAAAAAAAAAGTACAGTGATTTATTCATGAAAAGCATGTTTCTTGGAGATGAAAATGGACACAGACCAGGAAGTCTTAGAATCATTTCGGTAAAAAGTCCCCATCCAGCCTCTGTAAGATGGCTGATTGTGTTTCTTAAGATCTATGGGAAACAGTGACAAAGTCCAAATAGCAATTAGTGGTTTTGCAGATGAGAAGAAATGAAAAGTGTTGTTCAATATCTGACTTTCATAAAGGACAAAGAAATGAGAAGAAAGCTCCACTTGAATCCCCAGAAACCTTTCCTAGAGTTTATTGATATTGTCTTCTGATGGTATAAAGATCATTGGAAAGAGGTGTAAAATATACAAAGAAAGTATATGCACAATATTTTCAAGTATTATCCCTTGGGCCAGAGTGGATGCCCAAGTTTCTGTTTCCTCTTCCCTTTTTCTTTCTGTACTTTCCTATCCTCTATTTCTCCCATGAAACATATTCACCCAGTAGAATTAAAACAAAAGCAATAATTTGCATAAAATACCATGACTTGTGAAATGATTATAACACATCAACTCCACCAAACCTAATATGGAGGAAAATAATATAACCTCCATATAAATGCAAACTCCTTTTTTTTAACATTACCTCATTCTGACCTATGTATTCTACATGATTTATTTGGAAAAAAAAAAAAAAACCTGTCTTTATAGTAACCCTGCACACACTCAGGTGTTCTAAAGATAAGGTTACTGAGTAAGCAACTCCAAAATTTATGAATTCTAGCCAACACTGACAAAGACCATCATATGGTTAACCCTAGCCCTCCACTCATTCTTCAAGAATCCTTCCTTAACTGCCCCATTTTGAGATACCCCAGTGGGACCCATCCCTTGCTACAACAAGCAGATGAATGGAATTTTGACTGCAGGTGCATTCCTAGCTCTTTGGCTGGTGGACTTGAACAATACAGTTCTGGACCCTGATTTAAGGGCTGCTTGCAGGAGGTGATGAATGGTTCCAATCTAGTCCCTTTTCCTTTTCTCACATTCTCTCAGGTTGGCTTTGTAGCTGGCTTATGTCCTAGCAAGAGGAGTTCCAGGCTTAATTTTCTTTGGCGAAACCAAGTTCTCCTGACAATTATTCATTAGTTGAAGTCATAAAGTCTATACCTACCTCAGTTTCTCCTCTGAGGGCACACTCCTTATTTCATTTTTAATTCCATCTATTGATCTTTACAGGAAGAACTTATATTTCCAAATGAGAAACAAAACACACAAAAATTATCTTTGACACCTCTGAATTCTAACAGAAGCATAACCTCTGGATTGGCCCCTGATTTTCTTATTTCAGGAATGTGTTCAAGGAGCAGGCCAAGCCACGTGGATCTACTCTTCAGAATTGGATGCTACTGGGTTTTTTTGTTTGTTTGTTTTAACTGACATCTGGAAACTCTGATTCACAACCCTGATTTCCCACTTGTTACCAGTGAAATCTGCTCAAACCCTACATTTAATCAAACTGCATAAAAAGGCTAAGACAAGTATACAGATATTAATATTTGCGTTTTGTATGAAAAGATATTAAAATAACTGCATTTATGTAAATTAAAAGAAGAAAAACCTATTATGGAGATAAAACCAAATTTTTTGTGTGTGTATTGAGCATCCAGAGTTTTTTTGTATGTATTTATACACAGAGTTAGTTTTTAAATAAAATACTGTCTACAAAAGACATTTAATTGAATATATATAGGTGTGTATATGTATATATGTATTTTTTTCAAGACAAACTTCTGACTCTCCATTTACCTAGATTTGGTCTTATCATTATTAATAAAAGACAATGCCTTACTTTACACACAGTTTTAATATTTAAAATTACTTTTCCATGTATTATCACATTTGATTTTCACCTGCCTGTAAAGGACAGATAAGATAGTGGTAATGTTCTCATTCACTGTGGAACAACATCTGTCAAGCAATAAGATAGGGGCTGAATGAGGTTTTGAAGCTCTGGATAGGTGAATGACACATGGCAATGCAAAGTGTGCTCCTAGAAAAACAGAAAGGGGTCCTGTGACTCCATGAAGGGGTCTTTTGCATTGGCCAGACTTCACTATCCCAAATCCACATTTGCCTTCTCAGCGTTCTGTGCAGGACAGGGACACTAGATCTCTTCTTAGACTGATATCTAGAATTTCGATGGCAATTCCTTACTTTATAATAAGAAACAGGATGCAGATGGGCACATGCATTTACATGGGCTAGTTCACATCACCATTCTCTATAAACCAGATATATCAGAAGCTCAACTTTTTAAAAAGTTAGCTTAGAGAACATCAAATGAGAATGATAGTTATCACTTATAAATTCAAATGTTTGACACATGCTTGTCATCACATCTCATGTCCCCCAGGTACCCTTCCTCCCCACCCTACCTCCTGCCAATGCACAGAGGGCCACACACACCTTTGTTTCCTTTGCCTTCCTTATTTTCGTTCCGCGGACTGACCTACCTCCCATTCCTATTTCCTTTTTATGAAGAGACGAACCTGGAATTTATTTTCTATCAGCTCACTAAACCACCACACTATCCATGCCTGCTTCCTTAAGATGTAGCCACATTGCTTTGGTTTGGTTCAGAGTAGTCTTGAATGTATAGTCACACAGGTGCATATGCTATTTTGGTTTTAAGCTTGCATCTTATACCTCTACTGTGGACTTTGTTTATTTAGACCAATCATTTGGACTCTACTTTAGCTCCTGCTTCTCTTGGAACTGGCACAGCCCTACTTCAAGACCTTGGCATTGCTGTTCCCTCTGCCCAACAACTCTTCCCCCAACTCAGTCAGGTCTTTATGCAAATGTCACTTTCTTATGAGGCCTCCCCTGAATACCCTGCTAGATTGTAATACTCCCCCTTCCTTGTTTTATTTTTCTCCTTCGTGCTTATCATCAGCTTATGTGTATTGATTACTTATTTATTCATCTTGTTTGTTGCCAGTCAAAATTCACTAATATAAAAGCTCTGTGAAGGCAGTGATTTTGTCTGAATCGTTTGCTATGTCCTCAGTATCTAGAAGAGTGCCTAGAGCTTAATAGGTGGTGGGTTTACAAAAACCAATAAATATATGGTTCTTAACCCTGAATGGCATTAAAATTATCTAGGGAACTTAGGATATATCTCACCGCCCCCACCAGAGATGCTAATTAAATAGTCCAAAGTGGGGCCCAGCATCGGCATTAAAAAGCAAGCAAATAAACAAAAACATCACTAGGTGAATCTAATGTGTAACAGAATCAGAAACTGTCAAGTTAAACTCTCAGAATACTTCCGTTTGTCTCCAGTTTTTGTCAGGAGTCCACACCATTTCCTGTGTACCAATTATACAAAATGACACCCTTTATCTTCTGACTTCTGTTCGAGCCCAACATGGCAAAGAACGTAGCTCAACATTTAGAAGAGATGTACCCACTCATAGGATATGAGGGGGCCAAATGACATCACAGAAAAGATAGACATTTTCCAGAAATTTTGGGTACTGCTAAGAATGTGACACAGAGAATTTCAAAGAGAACAAGTAAAATTCTTCAGAGCTGGGCTGGGATTGTAGCTCAGCGGTAGAGCGCTTGCCTTGCATGCGTGAGGCCCTGGGTTCGATCCTCAGCACCACATACAAAACAATAAAATAAAGACATTGTGTCAATCAACAACTAAAAAAAAAATATTTTAAAAAAAAATTCTTCAGAGCTGGAAACATATCAGAAGCTCTACATGGAGATCCAGGTTCATAAAAAAGATAATAAAGCTGTATTTGTAGGCTGGGTAAACAAATGGAATTTTAGAACCCCTTGTATCTGAAATGTAGGCCTCCTACTGCTCCCCCTAGAGTACTCTTCTAACCGTCCTAATTGATGCAAAACTCATTAAGCCATAATTGCGGTGTAGCCTGGTGCTCGAGAAGGTGCTTGAATATGCACCAAGAAGTCATTTTGATCCTCACCAGTGCTCCCCTCTGGATGGAGAAAATCATTTCTTGGCCACCCCATGCTGAGCAGAAACCATGAGCTAAAATTAAGGTTCAAGTCGCCAACATGCAGTAACCTTCTTTCATTCATCTATAATTTGCTCTCGGAGATCTGACAATGTCATCTGAGTAATTTCGTTCTTGGCACATTTAAGAGGCAAAAGGGGGCACAGGGGATTCCACCAAGGTAGTAATTTTCTAGGTAATCATCCTAATATCTTCATCCTGAGTGCATTTGTACAACTAAGTTAATTAGGGGAGTTAATTTTCACAAATGGCACAAAAATGCCCATTTGCTGGTAATACTGCCTTGTGCCAATGCCTGGCTCAAGGTAACCAGGGAAGATAAGCTGATGCTCTGCATCCATTACTGATGCCAGCTTGGACCAGGGAGAACCACATCTGCCAGCTTGGCAGATGTGACCAGGGTTTGGAGTTTTCTAAAGGTTATGGAAGAGAAATTCTAACGCTGCCACCAGCAACTAAACAGCACTGTGAGTGACTTCTGTACATCCGTGTGGCCAGGAGTTCAGCTCAGAAAGGACAGAGAAGCATCTGCATGTAAGTGACAGAGAAGGTCTGCACATTGCTAGGCCGTCACTTATGGCCTCCAGCTGCCAAGCTACTTCTTGAGCTATATTTTTTTCTTTCTCTCTCAAGCACTTCTGTGGCTATGGTAGGAGCTACACATGAGAGTAAATGGAATCCTCAGGAGCTCAAGCTTTTCATGCCTGCAATCTGGTGACTCTGGAATAGGACCAGATGGTGACAAAGTTATCTCTCCTCTCCAGGAGAAAACACATTTTTCTCATGTGGAGATAGAGGAGAAAAGGGAAAAAAGGGAAAACTGCACTCTTAGTGAACTGACTGCAACTGAGCTTTCAGGAAAGAGGAGAAAGAGGCTGATGAGGACATGCGCATGCTCAGGGATGGCAAGATGCCAGTCAGCGATAGGGATGAGAGAAAGCTGGAGCTCACCGGTGTTCACACCTAATTTTAAATATTTGGGGAATTCTCCATGAATCTTCTGGTCCACCCCTCTCTGAAAGGAAAGAGCATTCTGAGTTTGTCTGGACCTCTAATGAGTTCTAGCACATTATGTAAATTTCCATCTTTCTGAACCAATTTCTTCATTGTGGAAATAAGAATATTAACACCTTCCTCAGAGGACTCAAGGGCAGATTACATCAAACAGTTTATGCGGAGCGCCTTGCACATAGTAGGCATTAATAAATATCATTTCCCTCTGATTGCATGTGGAGCCAAAAGATGTTTTACCTCTCCCCAAGGGAATGCTAAATGTTTTCATCCTAAATGAGTTATTTGAAAGCAGACCCCAGCCTGTCCCTAAATTTTGATGGACTTTGCAGTTATGAACTAACATTTCATTTCTGTCACATCTAAACATTTAATTGTCTTGACTTTAAGATTTAAAAAAAAGGTGGATAAATCCAATAGGAGGTAGCGTTAACCAGTGGAGTTTTGTCAGGATAGGTTTTTTTCTGAAATGGCCAAAGAATTTTAGGAAGGGAGAATAAGCTATTGCATATCCATGCAGAGAAAAATGTGTACACCAGAACACATCATTGGCAACTGTCTGAAAACATGTTGGAGGACAGGAGGAAAACCGCCTGGCAGAGTTAATTGCAAGCCAGATGTATCTTGTCAAACACTAGTTTCCCAGACACTCCAGCACTCTGAGAAGTGTCTCAGATAGCAGGTCTCTACAACTCTAGCGCCCTACACTCCAATCTTCTTTCTGGTGTGAAGTTTTCCTTCTTCCTCTATCATTTGGGGACTCATCAACTTTAAAAAAATAAAATAAAATAAAACAGAAAAGTTCTTCTTAAAATGGATGCCCTGGAAACTCTTCTTATACCCTATAGAATAGGACAGGATAAACTTTGAAAACTCAAGAAACAAAGACAGGAAGCAAACATTCACCTGTTCATGCCAAATGTTATTGAAAGAGTTTCAGGAAAGATAGGAGAATGGGTTTATGTGTTCTTGCTTTTATTTAATTGTGTTTTGTTTTTCCTTACTTCTACTCTCTGAGCAACAATCCCCAAGTCGTTTCCCCTTTGAGAACTGAAGCTATGAAAAACGATTCTGTACTTGTGGGTGCTTGAACATGAAATGTTTTACAAACCTTCAGAATTTCTTGACACAAAAATCATGAAATGTCACACTAAAGGATTTTTCTTTTTAGTTAAGCATTGCTTTCTCTAGCTCTCTCTCTCAAAATAATTTTTAAATGCTCAGGTTCCTAGAAAAATGCAATGAATCTCTTAAGAAAGAAGACATACAAAGAGGACCTATTCTGCACCTTTTCTAAGGATGTTACATATGTTATTTATTTAACCATTATGACAACATTATGGAAGAGATATCTCTTCTTAGGGAAGAGAATGTTTTCTTCATTTTATAAAGGCTAGTGTTTATGCGAAGAAAGATTTGCTAACTTGTCCAACATTGCCCAGCCCATAAGCGAGGGAGGCAAACTTCAAACCCAGCTCCATTCAACTCAAGAAATTTTACCTAGTCTTGTTATTCAATGGAAGTTCCCAAGGGAATTCCAGGTACTTGATCTTTGGGAGAAAGAGGTGGAAGAAAATACAGCAGGAAAGCAATCAAGGCAGGGCTTGCCTAGAGCAGTTTATTAGAAGCTGCTTGGCTCCTTGATGTGATTATTATTATTACAGGAACTTCAGAGGAACAGTTGTAATGCAGCAGGATAATTCACACTAAAGTCTTAGGGCACACAAAGTTCCAGTTAAGAAGTATACTTTCTTCACTCTGTAAACTTTCTGAAAGACAGTGAAATAGGGGACTTTAAAATATACCTTCTATTTTTCCAAGAACAAGAATTGCTGCAACCTCTACAGAGGATGTTCACACACTTGTTCAGTCTTTATTGAGCCCATTTGATTTTCTAGGTACTGGGTTAGGAGCTAGGAGTCAGTCCAAGGTGAATAAGAAATGAATCCAAACCTCAAAGATACATACAGGAAATGAAAAATTAACTAGAAGACCCTCCTGCTGGAGACATGCATGGAGAGTGCCAATTCTGGGTATAAAGCGAAAAATCACCATAAGAAAATAATGGATCATTAGCCAGGCGCAGGGGCGGACGCCTGTAATCCCAGCACTTTGAAAGGCTGAGACAGGAAAATCATGAGTTCAAAGCCAGCCTCAGCAAAAGCGAGGCACTAAGCAACTCAGTGAGACCCTGTTTCTACATACAACACAAAAATAGGGCTGGGAATGTGGTTCAGTGGTCGAGTACCCCTGAGTTCAATCCTTTGTATCACCCCTAAATAATAATGATAATAATGGATCAAATGTTATATAGTTCAGAAAATGGAGAGATTATTATTGGTTATTAGGGATGGCTTTATGGAGAAGATGGCATTTTATCAGAGATTTGAAATATAGGTAAAAGCCTCATATGCCAATGATGAAGTATAGGGAAAAGATGTAGAGGGCAAAAGTTCATTTTAATCACTTGATTCTCTGCCTGGATTTGTTCTATTGTCTGTATTAAGGACCGCTAGTCCTGACTCAAGAACTTCCTCCCAACAGCCTTTCTCCTTTGCCTTGCCAAAACCTTTAAAATAAATGAGGGAACACTTTTTATTTAAATGGATAAAAATATCAGATGTCAACACACACACACAGCAGACACGTAAATTCTGCTTCCAAAGAGTGCGGGGCACCTGTAACTCACAATCAGAATATGTAAAACGGGAAGCAGGTGAAAGTAGTTACAAGTTTGAAAATCAGCTGCAGAGACAGAGATACCAAAGAAAAACAAGCCACCTCACCAATGGAAACCCAGAAAAGCTCAGAATGGCAGACAGCAGGTAGACTGGAACAAGGCATGAGGTGTGAGTCAAGGGGATTTGTTAGGATTGTTCCAAGCTAGTTTCCAATCCTGACCCTGTCCAGATAATCAACTGTTTCTGTTTCTTTGATGCCAGATCAGATCTTCTATGGAGAAAAGTACAGACCCAGAATAAAAAGCCTCAAATATTAACAGTAAATGTGCCTTTGTAGTGAAGCCTATGGCCAGTGTGTACCAAATTCTTTGGCAGTCTTATTTGGAAGAATGTTATTTTAAAATAAGCTTTTTAGTGCTTCAATCACAAATTGGACTAGACATCCAAGTATCATCAAACATGAAAGATATGAACGAGCAGGAAAAAGGAACTCAATAGAAAGAGATAAATGAGAAACAGAAGGAAAACTTTAAGTACAACTAATATTCCCAGAGCAACAAAGGAATATACTGTCTCCAAGAAGCCAGAACAGATGCTATAATAAAGAAGAATGAAGAGGAGTGGTTGGTGGGGGCAGGGTATAGAAGGAGAAGAGAAGAAAAAGGAAACATGAAAAAGCATCAGTTAGAAAGAGGAATTAGGGATTATTGCCTCTGGAGAGCAGAACAGGGTAGTGAGGACACACGAGCCCCCCAAATACCTTCTAGTAGTATTTAATTTTAACTATGTCTACATATAATTTCAATAAAATATATCAAAATTTCCCAAAGACTGAGATTTAGAATTAGGCTTAGAACAGTGCAAATATTTACAGTTATTCCAAAAACATCCTTCTTCCCCACTCCTATAAATAGACAAAACAGAGTCTTAAAAGTATGTAATGAAGTGCTACCTACTCACAGGGAACAACAATTTCTGGCTTCTACAACTGAATAGAGGCTTTTTAATTTCTGAATTTAGGACACATATTAAGCATGTTACTGTGTGTCTTATACTAGCTCACTTCTGTGTACTTACAGCAGAAAAGCACCTATTAGCATTGGGAAACTTAAAATTTGATTGAATGCTAAACAAATACACATAATTGAACATTATGTGAAACCAAGTACTTATTCAGTGAACAAAGTCAACAGTAACAATGTTAGACTGAGCAGACTGAGATTCCTGTATACTTTTCTTCTTAGATTGTTAAGTCCTGTAAAAGAAATTTTTAAAAAATTCCCCAAGTAAGAATGTGCTCCAAGATTTAGGTTCAAGAATGTTTATCTCAGCACTGTTTGTAATAATTAAGGATTAAAAACTACCTAGAAGGCTTTCAATAAAGTTTGTGTCAAATAATTTGATGTTTTCACAATGAAATATAACCATCTGGACCTACAAATACTAGTAACTAAAATGGAAAAAGGTTTATGATATTCTTAAGAGAAATAAGCAATACCTAAACTCTGTATTCAGTGTGATCTCTTATTTGGCTTTCTTTGTTTTGTTTATATGGCTATATTTTACTTCAATTGGAATCTTGTTCTACAATTACTAATTTTGTGTTTCAAAGTAACTTCTACCCTTTAGTCTTCAATTTATCACATGTGAAATAAGAACATTTTTAATACCTATACCATCAGGTTGTTATGCATAGTAAATGAATTCATGAAAGCTAAGTTCTTTGAACATTTCCTGGCATGTGGTAATCACTGTATGTCCATTGATAATACTATTAAAGTAACAAAAGAAGGAGATTAAGAACTAATACATGGGCCACCAATGTTATCTCTGGAATGTGGAATGCTGAGGACCTTTGTCCATTTTCTAGGCTCATAAATGACTTTCTATGAGTGAGTTACTTTCTTATAAAAATAGATTTTAATAATAATTTTAAAACAATAGAATTTGCAATAGAAAAAAATAAGATGATGCATCTCTGTCCAACAGTCTCTCATGAAAAGGAAAGGAAGAAAATTCCATTTTTTCTATGCTTTAAATATTTCTCCTATTACTATATTAACAGTGTTATTCAGTTAGGGATCTAGACAGATTCTTGATGATCAAAAAGTTTTCTCAGAGTATATTTTAATCTGATTTTGTAATTCCAATAATAATCTTGAACTATTAACATAAGCACAATTCAATATTTTGGATAACTGCATAAACCCAAACTCTGCCACATGATTTCAGCACACAGTGATTTTGTCTAGGATAAGAACAGAAAAGAGAGCCTGGCGCGGTGGCTCAAGCCTGTAATCCCAGCACTTAGAGAGGCTGAGATAGAAGAATCACAAGTTCAAAGCCAGCCTCAGCAACAGAGAGGCACTAAGCAATTCAGTGAGACCTTGTCTCTACATAAAACACAAAATAGGGCTGGGGATGTGGCTCAGTGGTCGAGTGCCCCTGAGTTCAATCTCCAGTACCAGAAAAAAAAAAAAAAAGACTTGATAATGATGATGCCATTGGCTAAATAAGATCCTATTGCCCTGATTCCACCCTGCTGGAATTAAAGTTTTGCTATACTGTCCACTGAAAAGAAGAAAATGATGTAAGAAATTTTGCTACCAAGTTCAAAAACTCGAAAAAATCTGGACTGTAGCAGTTACAAATACGAGACATGGTTTGGTTATGGCAAACATCATACATCACAATAAACTTATGCTGTTAATTTGAATTTTACAGTCTTTATACTATTATTTATATTTAATTTTATAGGTTCATTTGGGATTTATAGTAGTTTAAGAACCTTAAGTTTTATTAGGAGTTTATACTTAGTTTTATGTTTATATGCTTAAGTGACAATAAAAATAAAGTAAACGTTGGATGTTTATGAGAAATTTTTTTCTCTAAAGGGAGTTCATGCATTCAAGATTGATAACTAATATGCTGTGTAAGCTTTGATTATACTAGAATTTTAATTTAATTTAATTTGAATATTTAAGATCCTTATTATATTGCTAGTTCTGGGTACTACAGAAAGTATTTACTCTGTGGTCTTGGTACTTGATGGTCTTCCAATTTTTAAGATATTATTTATGAATCTATTAAAAAGCAAAATAAGATAGTATGTGGCTAAGAACCAGGAGTTGTCCAGGTAGTCAGGGCACTGCAGTTTTAGCTCAAGAGAAAAACCTAGAGGGTTGTCACGGTGAGGAAAATCTGCCAGAGGAGTGGGGACTTGACCTTTTGTTTTAAAGGAGGACCAGGGAGGGATTTGAACCAGAGAAGCCCCATGAGAATGATGAGGAGGTAGACATGGAGGTGTTAATTTCACCTAGGTTGGTGGTGGGGTTCATCAATGGGGGCCACTTACATGGCCTTAGGGCAGGAGGCAAGGAGCCATTATGAGTTAATCAGAGTAGTGATGTAAGAAAAATGGTATTTTAAAAAGATTCTTCTGAAATAAACATTTAGTAAGCTCTTACTATTACTACATGCTAAGCACTATGCTGACCATAGACACATTATATTACCTCAATGGGAGATAGAATGCAGACAGCCTCAATTGTGACTACAACCCACACTTAATAATATGGACCAGGTCTAATTGCCTGCTTTTTTTTCCCCCTAAAACAAAATGTCCTAGAAAAGTGTAATAACCAAAGTCATACCTGCTCACTGAACACTTTGTCGACTGGGTCCCTTTTGTTGCAGTAGTGACTAGTGCCTTATGTATCCTGAGAGAAGAAGGGTGACAGAGGGGTAATGCATATGTGCGTGTGAGTCTGGGTGCTTGGGTAATTTCCTTGGAAAGGGGAAGGCTGAAATAAAGCCAGGGCTGTGTGTGTGTGTGTGTGTGTGTGTGTGTGTGTGTGTTCCCTCTAGGGGAACTGGCACAGATATTTGTCCAGCTTGTCTTTAGAGGATGGCCAACATCCTGTATGATCTGATCTTTCTCTTAACAGGCTTCTGCAGATCACATATTGTGGTTCAAGCCCTGCAGTTCAAGCTTGGTGAGTCTTTAAATTCTGACTTTGACTCTGGCTCGCTCCATGACCTTACAGAAAGCCCCCATCATCTCTTTCTCCCTCAGCTCCCTGGACTGTAAAATGCAAGTCATAATACTTTACAAAATTGGTGAGAGAAGGAAGCTTAGAGTGTTTTGTGGATGTATTAATTATACAACTTTTATCCTTGCTCTGATAGCTATCTTTGTCACGATTCTTGAGTATGATGGGGAGAGCAACAGGCCATGGTGTGGGCTTGGGGCAAGGATGAAGAGAGGCAAGACCCTCATCAGTCTGCGTAGTGGAGGCTCTGAAGCCAGGAATGAGATGGCTGCTGCAGGAGCACTGTTCTCCCTCCCAGAGAGTAACACACTTGGGTCACGTGAGAGCCCCCGGAGTAAACAATTGGGCTGTTTACAGAGCCCAGCAGCTAGCCCTCCTGGCTCCTTCACAGTCACAATACAGATGTGAAGGCTACAGAGACTGCTCAGATTCACTTAGGAAATGGCAAGGGATTGAGACAGGGATGTGAGTGGGGCATAGGCTTGGTGCAGCCACACAGAGCAGCTGCTCTCAGCTCTTAACCCTTGGCAGTAGCTCCTCTGCCCTCCACAGCCTTTCTCACAAGCTACTGGACTGGGAAAAGCACGGGCAAGATAGTGTGAGGTCTGGAGTGAGGTGGCAAAGCCACATCGTGCAATACGTACCCACAGTGGAGATGAGTCTGAAGCAAAAGCTACCAAGTGGCCCGGAAAAATGAACTCCTGCGCATGTACCCAACCTAGACCTCTGAGGCTGTGCATAGAACAGCCCTTTCCTTTATATCCACCCCATAAGCAGCAACTTAGGGCAGGGATGCCTTCCTTTCACCCAGCTCACAACCTCATCTTGCTGACTTTGTCTGTCTACAAAAGGTCATTGATCGTATATTCCACAGTCCTTCATTTGGCCCTTGAATTAGCCTGATAAAAGACTAATTTTCTAGTACCAAAGATAGAGCTTAGAGCAGGTTTTTCTATTTAGAGATAAATGGACTTTCACACACATGCACTTGGACTCACAGAATATAATTAAAACATGAGAAAGCTTTAATGGCCACTCTGACTCTCCTGCAATCCCAGTGATGAAAAAAAAATGGGTGGAAATCCCAACCATGAATGTGGGTTGAGGGTTTCTTACCACTCCAGCTGGCCAGGCTTTTTTTTTTTTTTTAATTGCTTTTGATTTTGTTTTTAGCTACCCTTTCTACTTCACCTCTCTTATAAAACCCACACCCCTCTTACAAAACACTGCTTGAGGGGGTCTAACCATTCTGAATGGGCCAGGCATTTAGAGTCAGACTCCTCAGGTAAATGAGGGATGGCCAGACATCCAAGGCAGGCCTTTCCCAGCAAAAGTAATTTGCCAGTCCTGTTAATATACAAATGTACACAACTTGGAGTAAATTACACATTTAAATTTCAAGCATAGCTTTGGCATCTGAATTCAAACTATCGAATTATGAAAAGCTGCATTAGTGATCTTTGTCACGGGCCTACAGGCTTCAACTACACAGAGGCACACTGCTGACCAGATAAAAAATTAACCTCCTTATAAAGTGGGTTTAACTTAGGAAATCCTAGGTCCCAAAAGGAGATTGTTACATACAGACAGACTTTAATTCAAGCAACATTAATTGGACACTGAGCTATGCGCAACTGCCCGACAGTAACTTATTTCAGCTGTTACTATAAGATAAGCTGGCATCCTCTCATCCAACTGAGTTTAACCAATCTACCTAAACCCCTTTTAACTCACTCTTCTTATCAGTCACCAAATCCATTAAACCAGCTCTTTGTTGCACGGTAGGTATCTGTCTTAGTCAGCTTTTTCACTGCTGTGACCAAAAGACCTGACAAGAACAAATTTAGAGGAGAAAAAGTTGATTTGGTGCTCACAGTTTCAGAAGTCTTAGTCCACAGATGATCAACTCCATTTTTTTCTGCCCAAGGTCAGGTAGAATATCATGGCGGAAAGGTGAGGAGGAGGGAAGCACCTCAGGACATGACGATCAGGAAACAGAGAGAGAGCTCACCAGGGACAAAATATACACCCCCAAGTTATGCTCCCAGTGACCCACTTCTCCAACCATACCTTACCTGCCTATAGACATCGCCCAGTTAATCCTGTGACTAGGTTAAGTCTCAGAACCCAGTCATTGTACCTCCAAATTTTCTTGCAATGTCTCACACATGAGCTCTTTGAGGGACACCTCATTTCTAAACAATAACAGTATCCCTCCTTTCTTCCTATTTAGAAGAGAGATGAATAAGTTTCTATTCCCAAATTCCTCAAGTACTATCTGATCCTGTTTCCAGGAGGATCTTCTAGACACATGGGTATAAACTCCTCTAACATATATACAGGTCCGAGAGGCCCCCCTTACTCCCTCAATACCAATATGATTCATATTTTTTCTGCTCTCCACACTGTCTGGATCAGAGAGAGAAGGCATGCTTCCTTACCTCAATTCTTGTAGTATTGAATGGGCTGGTGAAATGGTAAGTGACAAACCTAAGAACAAAAGACCGTGAATCCAATCTCTACTCTGTCTTCATTTCCGAGAGTGACAGCTACTGACATATGCTTTTCCGATGCTGGATCTAGTGGCAAGGGCTTCTGCAGGATGGCTGGGAGAGCCCAGTCTCCATGGAGGTGTGCGCTTTGCTGTGCGGGTTCCCAGAGTCAGCACTGATCCCAACCCCTTAGTTTAGCTTTCTGCCACCTATATTTCTTAGGGAAGTAGGGAGAGAATGAGCGTGGAGGGAGGGAAGGAAGTGCCGGTGAGGATTGTGTCCTGGAATGTATTAAGTCAGTTCATTCTGCACAGAGGTCTGAGAAGCATACGTGATTAAGTAAAGAGGGCGTAGGGGTAGGGGGTGTCATGGAAAACAACCACCTCAGCCAGACATTCTGGAAGATCTGTACTCTCATTTAGCTAAAAGAGTTAATGGTTTTAATGATTTGTTGTGATTTCAAAACAACAGTTAAGAGATAAATCCACATCATTAAGGCTATTATGGTGCTTTGCTTCATTTAGCAAATGGTGGTGGGTTGAGGGGCTTGGGTTGAACACTTAAGGTTGTTTTGCTGTGAAGACACCCACATTTAATAATAACAACAAGCTCTTGGGGCCCAGGAGCAATTGGCTCTCAAATCCTTTGTAGGCAGAAATGGAAAGATGGCCTTGACAACTTAACCCAAAATTTGCTCAAATGCCTTTTCTGTGTATTCTGGGCAGAAAGCAAACAAGCACAGAAAATTGAAAGTTGATTGTTTTTCATCTTGGCTTGAGACTCCAGTCCAGGGGAAAAGATGTGGTTCCCAGTACTTGGATACTCTGGGGAAAATTCTGATCATGCTTTCAGAATGAAAAGCCAAAGACCATTCCCATTGTTATGTACAAAGGGAAGGTCTGGTGTTTACGATGTTCTTTATGTGATAAGGACCAGAACTGTCAAGATAATAACTCAATGAACTTGACTATTTGGAGTTCTTTGTTAGCTGCTATTTAAGCATATATACATTGATCATCAATTTAAATGAAGATTCCAAGGCTTTAGATATATTCTGAAACGCTTCTGGAGCTGTCAGTAAATCCTCCTGTTTATGAAATTTCTTCTTTGAAACTTTTTGCTTTATTTGGCAATGACTCCTTCCTGAAGAGACTGCCCTCCCTGCCGCCCTCTCAAATTTAATTTAAGCCAGATGCTGTGGCACACACCTGTAATCCCAGTGGTCCAGAGACTGAGGCAAAAGGATTGCCTATGTGGGGCCAGCCTGGGAAATTCTGATACTTTTTCAACTTAAAAAAATAAAAAGGGCTCAATGATAAAGCACCCTTGGGCTTGATCCCTAATATAGCACACACAGACACATACACACACACACACGCACACAAAACAACTTGAGATCAAGTAGATTAATTTAGAAAGTTCTAGAAAATGATAGGTTCCCATACCAGTGGTAACACAGCCTAGAGTAGTAGAGGTAGACTATCTATCCTCCATGCTTCTAATTGCTACTTCCAGACCTTTAGCTTTTGACTCCTTCTTTCCCCTTTCCAGGTTTGATGTCCACTTCATCAAATTGCATCATCTCCTATCCCTATTTTTATCTATAAATGCTGAGATTAATTAAGCCTCCTTGTTCTTTTATGATTTTAGTCCCTGGATTATTGATAGTCTCTCCCATGTAACCTGTCACAATTATCCCTGATTTCAACATGATTGAGGATGATCTTTTCAATATCCCAGCCTCTCAGTCCTATGACGTATTCTCCTCATTGTCTTGGTCACCCCACTCCATAGTCATCCTCTAGACTTTGTGCTTACCAATAACTGTATCTCCTACTTAACATCCATTATAAATATCCTATTATCTCGCCAACAATTCGTGTTTCCCCACTAATTATAAAGTGCTTCAACTCCAATAATTCTTCTTCCCAAACATGTCAGGTCTCTCTTCATATATCATCTGCAAGCTTAATTTAGAATAGCAATTCATCCTTTCCCAGCAACTCATTTCGATTTTCTTCCCAGCACTCTTCACCATTTGATATATTACACATTCACTTATTTGTTCATTATCTGCCGCTGTCATTAGAATGTAAACTCCATGAGAGCAGGAATTTAAATCTATTTTTAAGTGCTGATTTTTTTCCCTGGTGTATTAGAACAATGCCTGTCATATGGTATATACACATATACTTGTTGAATGAATTAGGTCCTGAACAAATAGGTAACTAAATCAAACAAGTATTTATTAAGAACTGCTGATGTGCCCAGAACTCTACTATGGGGAAAACAGAGATTTGCTCATCAATCCTTTAGGAACCTACACTCTGATTAGGAAACATGATTGCCATTATACTATATATTAATATACATTATCCCACAGGACTAGGGTCAACTTTAGCCCAAAGCAACTACCTACATCATCAGCAGACAGATATATATTTGATGAGACTATATAGGAGAATCTTTATTAGGCTTAATATTTAGGAAGCAAATGACTCCTCTAACTCAAATGAACAAAATAAAACCTTTGCTTCTCCTCCAGAGTGCAAGAGAAAATGCACAGAACGCAAGAGGGAGAGAATATTGAAGGTTTGGCAGAAGCCCCAGTGTGCAGATAAAAATGCACACAGATGACAGAAAGAGAAAGAGAGAAAAGCACACATTCCAAATGAAATATACAAAATAGACAGCATGCACAATACAGAGCTTGCTGGGGAAATATAAAGCTTCCATAAAAATTTATGTAAATTAATTATGTAAACCAACACAAATAGGACTTTGTAATGGAGTCCTCAAAAATAGGCATCAGCTATCATAGCCTCAGATGTACCAGGCCTAGTCTCACTGGGACATGAAGAGAGAAAAATTTTTAAAAATAAATATGCAAACTGAGGACAGGACAAGCAGCATCATCAAATCTGTCCAAATGTGAGATTCTACTTTTGAGCACAGTAGTGAAAGATCTCAAGTTAATTTGCCTAGAGGGGACAGGCTAGAAATTATTGTTAAAATTACACATTATAGCTTTTATAGGTTATTTTTTTAAATATATAAAGAGTAACTGTAGAAAATTCTATATGATTTCTTGCCAGAGTATAGTACAATACAAGTTCAGTCATTCTCAAGTGGCCCTATTTATTCAGCCATTTTTTTATTCATTTATAAACTATTGCCAGGCATGGTAGTGCACACTTGCAATCCCAGCAACCTGGGAGGCTGCAGCAGGAAGATCACAAGTTCAAGGCCAGTCCCCAGCAACTTAACGAGACCCTGTCTCAAAGAAATACGGACTATGGATGGACTGCAGACATACCTTGGTGGTAAAGTGCCTCTGGGTTCAATCTCTAGTACCACACACACACACACACACACACACACACAAATACAAAAATAAACCCCAACAAACACAAACTATTAATTGAAGACTTCTTCCCCAGAAACTGTAATTATCTTGTTCTCACAAAGCTTACATTCTAATGGGAGGAAACAGACAGAAAATAAATAAATCATTTACATTTATTAATACTCTAGCAATTTATACGGTATATGAGATAGTGATCAGTGCTATGGATAGAAGTAGGAGAAGAGGGAGTTCCAGTGAAAATTAGATGGTTTCTGGTTACATAGCTTGGTTTGAGGAGATCCTACTGACATAGTAACATTAGAGAAAAACTCAAAAGAGAAAAGGAAATGGTTATTTGAACCACTGGGGGAAGGGGAGCATTCCAAATAAAAGGAGAAACAAAACAGAACAGAGCGGCAGCAGGCTTCCATTGACAGGCCACACAGAGATGCCCGCATGACTAAAGCGTGGAGCCAGGAGGGAGCAAGAGGTAAGTCCAGAAAAGTGACCGTGCGTGCTATCCTATCAGGTCTCAGCCATTGAATAAACTTTGGCTTTTAAACTGAGTGACATGGGAAACCAAGAGAGCCTTATGCAGAGAGGAGCTCCATGTGTTGACATACATTTGAAAACTTTTCATTGTGAGGATCCTGTTGAGAATGTGTTGTGGGTAGGAAAAGGGCGAGGGCAGAACTGGCAAGGCCAGGAAGGAGGCTATTGCAACAACCTGGAGAGAGGTGGCAGCTACCTTGTCACTGGTGGAAGTGGTCTCACTCTATACATAGTTGAAGGTTGAGCTCAGGATCCAAGAGTGCATTGCACAGGGGTGAGAGAGTAAGAGAGGAAGAAAGGATGGGCCCTCCCAGCTTTAAGCCAGAGTATAGAAGGATAGAATTGGTATTTTATGAGATGGGAAGGCGATGTGAGGAGCAGGTCTGGAAGGTAAAACTGTTAAGATAAGATTGGACATCCACATAGAGATATACACATTTGGAGTTTTGAGATAAAGAAATCACTCTTGTGTTATTTTTATTATAATACATGACACTTGGCTGAATTGACTTTTCCATCTATAGTAGTCAAGCTACAGAATTCTAGTTGGGCAACACTAGAGAAACTGCACATTTTACAGTAGCCTTTCTTAAGGTTTATTTCTGCCAGAGTGTGATACATATTGCAATGATTAACTGCTAAATTGTGTGGCACTGACTGGCTCTAAATGCTAAATCAGTGTAGAGGGGATGAGAGTGAATGGGAATTAGAGTCATCAAGAGAAGCTACAAGGAGAGGTGGCACTGGTTTTATCACTGTGAAGGATGGGTGGTTTGGGAAGGATCCTAAGAGCTTGGTTAGTATTTCCAAGGGGACCAACAGGAGAAAATGCAAAAATGGGAAAGAGCATGGTACAGGGAAGAGGCAAAGATATGTTAGAAAAGTAGGCACTCCTCGAACATGCGAGTGGCCCTGGAGGCTCTGCCACATGACTTACCTGTGCTACTGAGTTCTTCAAGAAATACTCAGAGAGATGGGAATGTAAGGAGGAAAAAGTAAGTATAGCTTTTCCAAAGTATTTTTAATGAGGTCATGTGTTTTTTTTTATTTTTCTAAAAAGTGGTTTTATTTTATTTTATTCTTTTAGTTAGTTTATTTAATTAGGTATACAAGACAGTGGAATGAATTTTGATTCATTGTACACAAATGGAGCACAACTATCCATTTCTCTGGTTGTACATGATGTAGAAGCACATCATATATGCAGTCATACATAAAGCTAAGGCTATGATATACATCTCATTCCACCATCTTTACTGTTCTCATGCCGTTCCGGTCCCTCCCCTTTAACCAAAGTTCCTCCATTCTTCCTGTGTCCTCTCCTCCATTATGGATCAGCATCCACTTATCAGAGAGAACATTCAGCATTTCGTTTCTTGGGATTGCCTTACTTTGCTTAGCATGATATTCTCCAACTCCGTCCATTTACCTGCACAGGCCATAATTTTATTCTCTTTTATGAGTAATATTCCATTGTGTATATATACTACAGTTTCTTTATCCATTCATCTATTAAAGGGCATCTAAGTTGGTTCCACAGTTCAGCTATTGTGAATTGAGCTGCTATAACCATTGAAGTGGCTGCATCACTGCAGTATGCTGTTTTTAAGTCTTCAGGGTATAGACTGAGGAGTGGGATAGGTGGGTCAAATGGTGGTTCCATTCCAAGTTTTCTAAGGAATCTCCATATTGCTTTCCAGATTGGTTGCACCAATTTACAGTCCCATCAGCAATGTATGAATGTGCCTTTTCCCCCACATCCTTGCCAACACTTACTGTTGCTTGTGTTCTTGATAACTGCTATTCTGATTGGTGTGAGATGAGATAATCTTAGAGTAGTTTTGATTTGCATTTCTCTAATTGCTAGAGATGTTGAACATTTCTTCATATATTTGTTGATCAGTTGTATGTCTTTTTCTGAGAAGTGTCTGTTCAGCTCCTTAGCCCATTTATTGATTGGGTTGTTTGTGTTTTGGTGTTAAGTTTTTTGAGTTCTTTATATATCCTGGAGATTAGTGCTCTATCTGATGTGCATGTGGCAAAAATTCGTTCCCAGAGTGTAGGCTCTCTGTTCACTTCATTGATTGTTTCTTTTGCTGAGAAGAAGCTTTTTAGTTTGAATCCATCCCATTCATTGATTCTTGATTTTATTTCTTGCACTTTAGGAATCTTGTTAAGGAAGTTGAGGCCTAATCCAACATGATGAAGATTTGGGCCTACTTTCTCCTCAATTAGGCACAGGGTCTCTGATATAATTCCTAGGTCCTTGATCCACTTTGAGTTGAGTTTTGTACACAGTGAGAAAAAGAGTTTTGGTTTCATTTGCTGCATATGGATTTCCAGTTTTCCCAGCACCATTTGTTGAAGAGGCTATCTTTTCTCCAGTGTATGTTTTTGGCACCTTTGTCTAGTATGAAATAACTGTATTATGGTTGTTTGTCTCTGTGTCTTCTATTCTGTACCATTGGTCTACATGTCTATTTTTGTGCCAATACCATACTGGTTTTGTTATTATAGCTTTATAATATAGTTAAGGTCTGGTATTGTGATGCCTCCTGCTTCACTCTTCTTGCTAAGGATTGCTTTGGCTATTTTGGGTCTCTTATTTTTCCAAATGAACTTCATGATTGCTTTTTTTATTTCTATATGGGATGATGTTGGATTCACATTGAATCTGTATAGTGCTTTAGGTAGTATGGCCATTTTGACAATATTGATTCTGCCTATCCAAGAGCATGGAAGATTTTTCCATCTTCTAAGGTCTTCTTCAATTTCTTTCTTTATTGTCCTATATAGTTTTCATTTTAGAGATCTTTCACCTCTTTTGTTAAAATGATGATTCCCAAGTTTGTTTTTTTGTTTGTTTTTTGAGGCTAATATGAATAAGGTACTTTTCCTAATTTCTCTTTCAGAAGGTTCATCACTGATGTATAGAAATGCATTTGATTTATGGGTATTGAATTTATATCCTGCTACTTTGCTGAATTCATTTCTTAATTCTAGAAATTTTCTGGTGGAATTTTTTGGACCCTCTAAGGATAGAATCATGTTATCAGCAAATAGTTTGAGTTCTTTTTCTATTCATATCCCTTTAATATTTTTCGCCTAATTGCTCTCACTAGAGTTTCAAGGACTGTTGAGTAGAAGTGGTGAAAGAGGGCATTCCTCTCTTGTTCCCATTGTTATAGGGGATGCTTCAAATTTTTTTCCATTTAGGATGATGTTGGCCTTCGGTTTAGCTAGATAGCTTTTGCAATATTGAGGTATGTTCTTACTATCCCTATTTTTTTCTAGTGTTTTGAACATGAAGAGGTGCTGTATTTTGTCAAATGCTTTCTCAGTATCTATTGATGTAATCATATGATTCTTGTCTTTTAGTCTATTGATGTGATGAATTACATTTATTGATTTCCATACGTTTAACAACCTTGCATACCTGAGATGAAACCCACTTGATCGTGGTGCATAATCTTTTTAGTGTGTTTTTGTATGTGATTTGCCAGAATTTTATTGAGAATTTTTGCATCTGTGTTCATTAGGGATATTGGTTTAAAGTTTTCTTTCTTTCATGTGTCTTTGTCTAGTTTTGGAATCAGGGTGATACTAGCTTCATAGAATGAGTTTGGTAGGATACCCTCCTTTTGTTTTTCATGGAATTTTAGGAGTATTGGTATGAATTCTTCTTCGTAGGTCCTGTAGAACTCAGCTGAGAATCTGACTGGCCCTGGGCTTTTCTTGGTTGGTAAGCTTTTGATGGCATCTTCTATTTCCTTGATTGAAATTGATCTATTTATGTTGTGTATGTCCTCCTGGTTCAGTTTTGGAAGATCATATGCCTCTAGAAATTTGTCAATAACTTGGGATTTTCTACTATACTGGAGTATAAATTTTTTAAGATAGTTTCTAATTATCTTCTGTATTTCAAGTGTCTCTCATGGTATTTCCTTTTTCATCACAAATTTTAGTAATTTGAGTTTTCTCTGTCCTTCTTTTTGTTAGGGTGGCTAAAGATTTATTTATTTTATTTATGTTTTCAAAGAACCAGCCTTTTGTTTTGTCAATTTTTTTAGTTTTTTTTTGTTGTTGTTGTTGTTTTCAATTTTATTGATTTTTTGCCCTGATTTTAATATTTTCCTGTTCTATTTCTTTTGGTGTTGATTTGTTATTCTTTTTATAGAGCTTTGAGATGTAATGTCAGATCATTTATTTGTTGACTTTTTATTCTTTTAAAGAATAAAATGCAATGAACTTTCCTCTTAACACAACCTTCATAGTCTCCCAGAGATTTTGATATATCAGAGTTCTCATTTAACTCTAAGAATTTTGTTATCTCCTCCCTGATGTCTTCTGTTATCCATTCATCATTAAAGAGTGTGTTATTTAGTTTCCAGGTGTTGAAGTAGCTTCTATTTTTTATTTTGTCATTGTTTTCTAACTTCATTCCATTATAGTCTGATAGAATGCAGGGCAGTATGTCTATTCTTATATATTTGCTAAGACTTGCTTTGTGGCATAACACATGGTCTATTTTGAGAAGGGTCCATGTGCTGCTGAGAAAAAAGTGTATTCACTTGTTGATGGATAAAATATTCTGTATATGTCTGTTATTTCTAAATTATCTATTGTATTTTTGAGTTCTATAGTTTCTTTGTTTAGTTTTTGTTTGGAAGATCTGTCCAGTGGTAAGAAAAATGTGTTGAAGTCTGGGTATTATTGTGTTGTTGTCTATTTGATTCTCAAAATTGAGAAGGGTTTTTTTGATATTATATGGATGCTCATTAGGGCATAGATATTTATGATTGTTCTGTCTTGTTGATGTATGATTCCGTTAAGCAGTATGAAATGACCTTCTTCATCCCTTCTGATTATCTTTGGTTTGAGGTCCACTTTATCTGGTATGAGGAAGGCAACCTCTACTTGTTTACGTGGTCCATGTGAGTGGTATGTTTTTTCTCATCCTATCACCTTCAGTCTGTGGATGTCTTTTTCTATGAGATGAGTCCCTTGAAGGCAGCATATTGTTGGATCTTTTTAAAAATCCAATCTGCCAGTCTATGTCTTTTAATTGATGACTTTAGGCCATTAATGTTCAGAGTTATTATTGAAATATGGTTTGTATCCCCAGTCATTTGGTTTATTTTTGGTTTTTAACTTGACTTGGTTTCTCCTTTGATTGGTTTTTCCCTTAGTGTATGTAGTTCCTCCCTTAGCTAATCTTCACTGTTATTTTTCATTTTCTCTTCATTGAATATTTTGCTGAGAATGTTCTCTAGTGCAGGCTGTCTCATTGTAAATTCTTTTAACTTTTGTTTATCATGGAAGGTTTTTATTTTGTCATCAAATCTGAAGCTTCATTTTGCTGGATATAAATTCTTGGTTGGCATGGATTTTCTTTCAGAGCTTGGTATATTTTGTTCCAGGATCTCTTGACTTTGAGAGTCTGGGTTGAGAAATCTGCTGAGATCCAAATTAGTTTTCCCCTGTATGTAATCTGAAACTTTTCTCTTGAAGCTTTTTTTTTTTTTTTGGTACCAGGGATTGAACTCAGGAGTACATTGACCACTGAGCAACATCCCCAGCCCTATTTTGTGTTTTATGTAGAGACAAGGTCTCACTGAGTTGCTTAGTACCTTGCCATTGCTGAGACTGGCTTTGAACTCACAATTCTCCTATCTCAGCCTCCTAAGATGTTGGGATTACAGGTATGCATTATTGTGCCCAACCTCTCTTACAGCTTTTAAAATCCTATCCTTATTGTGTACACTAGGCATTTTCATTATAATGTGTCTTGGTGTGGATCTGTTGTAGCCTTGTACATTTGGTGTCCTGTAAGCCTCTTGTGTTTGATTTTTCAATTCATTTTTTATGTTTGGGAAATTTTCTGGTATTATTTCACTGAAGAGAGTGTGCATTCCTTTGGTTTGTATCTCTGTGCCTTCCTGTATTCCAATAATTCTTAGATTTGATCTTTTTATGTTATAGCATAATTCTTGGATGTTCTGTTCATGGTTTCTTACCATCTTCATTGTCTGGTCAACTTTGTTTTCAAGATTGTATATTTTGTCTTCATTACCTGAGGTTCTGTCTTCCAAGTTATCTAGTCTGTTGGTGATACTTTCATTGAATTTTTTATTTGGTTTATTATTCCTTAATTTCAAGGATTTATGTTTGGTGTTTTTTCAGAGTCTCTATCTTTTTCTTGAAGTGATATTTTGCTACCTATATTTACTCTCTTATCTCTTTATTGATCAATTGTTGCCTGTAATTGCTCTCTCATATTATTCTGTACTTCATTTTAATTATGTACATTCTGAACTCCTTCTCTGACATTTCATCTACTGTGCTGTCAATGGATACTATAATTGTAGCATCTTGCTTTGTTTGGAGCATTTTCTTCCCTTGTATTTGCAGTTGTTCATGTGTCTTCCTCTCTAGCAGTGCCAATATGAGATATTACAGTTTCTACCCTATAATCTTGTAGTGTTACTACAGGTTACCAATAACTCATCTCTAATGTAACCAGGCCTGCAGGGACCTTGGTGATAGTCTTCCTGGTCCTGGCTATTGTCACTAGACTGAAACAGGACAGGACAGCCACACATTGGTGGATGGGGGGCTGCAGCTTGGTGGGTCTCTTCCTCTGCACATGGGGCCAGAGTCAGTATCCTCCAAGGTCATGTTCTTATAAATATTAAACTGATGCATTTCAGTGTTATTCTCAAAACAGTTTCCCCTTTCAGACCTCCACCTCCAGAACTACTTTGAGTACGAGGACCCTGAACAAGACAAACTTGAAAGCCATGTGTTTTGTAAGCTACCACTTAGCATATATTAAGGATCAAATTAGACATATATATTGAACATAAGAGTAATCTATGCAAAAGATCAAGGAACCTATAAGAAAGGAGGGGTTATATATTCATGTAGTCAAGTGAATATGTTCTGGCTATTTGAAATAGAATTATTATGGAATATTTGTTCATGGAAGTTCTTGAAAAGCCAGAGAATCAGTCTCAGGAGCAGCATCTCCAAGAATAACTGGTAAATCACACCACCAGAATGCACCAAAGAATGATCCAATGACCATGGAGCAGAGGCCTTGGATACCAATGATCAGGGCCTCTGTGAACTCAGTGATTGCTATGTCCCATACTCACCAGAAAACCACATCAGAGAGCACTTCCTCTCCACACTTCTGGCTTTCAAATCCAGGTGGTGGTTCCTTTTCACATGGATAGTGTTTCTGGCTACTGAGCCCAGGTCACAGGCTGCTGCCCTAGATGCTGGGGTTACTGGAAAACCAAGTTCTGGCTTCTACTATGGGGACAATATGGGTAAACTATGGAGACTGTAAAGTGAAAACAATTAACAATGCTGTTCAAAGAAGCTGAATGTACATAAATGATGCAACTGCTCCAAAAAAGGGGGGAAAGACAAACCCTTCAGGCCCCTGAATGTACATTGACAAGAGGAAGGGAAAGAACAGGGGAAACAGAATGACCACATGTTTCTGCTCTTTCAACTTAGGCTTAGAATGAGCAGAGGGATCAGATCATGGAGACAATATGAGAAGAGGGGGCAGCAAGAACCTCTGCTGTATTCTTTGTTTTCTTAAAAGAATTACTAACTGGGTGGAAAGTCATGTGCCAATCAGAGTCACAGATATAATAACTGGATGGGAAGTTTGGTTAGGGAGCTGCAGACATGGAGCTTTCATTTTTTGCCATCACCTTCAGACTCAATAAAATTATTTTTTTTCCTATTCTGCTAGTGGAGAAGAAGATTGAATAAAGATTAATTTTTCTGAGTTGCCATAAGAGTTGATTTTATGACCAGCTGCAAGACCAAAGAGGAAAGTTTGCACACACCATTTTCAGAAGCCATAATAAAGAAGTAATCTCAGAGAGGACAGGGAACTGACAGATTAGAAAACATACCTCTACAAACATTGACATTTTCATTCCCTAAGATGGGGTGTGTCCTAAAAAATGAACAGTGCAGTTCGAGTCCCCAGAAATTGCAACATGAACAGAAAGAGATGAGCAAAAATGCTATGCAGGTCAGGTAGGTGGTTTGGAAACACTGATGGACGAGATCCTCTGTGTGGGACCAAGGTGGACAATAACTCTGAAAAGAGAAGAACTGTGGACTGAGCTGGGGTGGCAGGAGGGGAGGTATAGCTGGATTGTGAAAAGGCCAGAAGAAAGGAGAAGCAGTGATTCCTAACAGCCAGGGAAGAAACTTCGACTTGATGCAGGAAGGAATAGGAAGTAATTGCAGTTTTTATATCCGAAGGGTAAAACACACACACACACACACACACACACACACACACACACACATGGAATTAAGGAAGACTGTTATAAATTACAGAGATGAAAATGCAGACTGTAGAGTCCATTACAGAGCTTCTGAGGATAACTGATGAGACCTTGTATAGGGTGAATGTGGTGGGAGTGGGAAAAGGCCATATACATGAATTTCAGAAAACGATGGGAGATGCTGTAGGAGGGTACCTGTCAAGAAACAAATGAGTAGAAAATGACTCCATGGATTTAAGTGCCCTCAATACCCTCAATGCCCTCAATAGACTGGAAGTTGGAAAAAGAATTGATTTTTTTTCTTTTTTGGTAAGGGAATCGTCTTAGAAAATTATAGTGCCAAGTTTAGAATGGTGCCTAAGAACCAAATTTTATTTAATAATGATAAATATCTTTAGTACTAATGGATGGAGTCCAGGACAGAGTCCAGTGTAAAAATGCAGATCACCCTTGTCCTCAGACCTGCTGAATTACAGATTCAATAGCATCTTTTTCCTCCAGCCTGATTGTACATTGTGGTATCCTCTTTTCCTCCTTGTAGAATTATTTGTCAATTGGAATTTGGAAGAATTATTAAAACAGCATAAAACATGAAGATCAAGCAACGAGAAAACTGCAGCTGTTTGCTCCAAATCACACAGGGAGTCTGTAAGGGAGAAAGACCATGATTAGAGTTCCTTACTCTTCCATTATATACTTTAATAGCATTGATGGGGTAACCTTTCTTCTCCAACAGTAGGCCTTGGAGAAGTGGGAAATATTTTTTTGGCCCATTACTATGTGGAGGAAGTACTTTTGACCACAAGTAGAGTCCATGCTGAAAAAAGAACCACCCCAGAACAGGAACAGAGCTAGGTCAATGAGGCATGGGTTTAATTGTCTGAATTTTGTTAATGGTGCATTTTTCCTCTATAAATGTTGTTGTTGCCTCATTTATAGGGCACAGTGCTATCTCTTGTGAATTGTTCACTACATTAAGAGATGGAGTTTCTGAAGCTACTCTCTGATCGGTCACAGGGTCATCAACCACTGCCACACAATAGGCCTCTAAGGGGTCCTAGTGGCTCAGTGTTGTGTTCATGAACCTTTCAACTGCCATTGGACCATTAACAGAGATCCAGACTTTGTTATGAACATGAAGCAGCCTGTGTGAAGTGTCAGTTGGCTCATTTGCCCAGCATTGATATTCTACTTTTCCCAGTTAGCCTGCAGTATGGTACATGCTCAATAGATGTGCATCAAGCTGGAAAAGTGGATCCTGTGTGGCAGATATTAGACTGTGTACACTACGCACATTCTCACTGAATCTTCCTAAGAGTCACATAAGGTAAGTATTAGTCTCCAAATATTTTAGATGAGGAGAGTAAGACCCAGGATGATTGCCTAACATGCCCATGGCCCTGTTCTTAAAGAAGCTGATACTTCTTCTAAGATATCTTTGCATCATCCCCAGGCATCTCCTTGTCTCTTGGTTAGTTTGTCCTGCATTCAAATGAAAATTGATAAAAGTGCCTCTGATAGGTACTTTTCTGGAATGAAGTTTTAAAAAATGTGGAAATCTGTGCTCACACATAATTCTGTGAACAAACAGGAAGAGATGAAATTGTGTCTGTGAGCTTTATCTGTAGTTGGCTATGAGATACTTGCCTTTGTAAACTCACAGAATCTTGTATTTGGACATAGTTGTTTGGGGATCAAATTGTGGATAAAATACCAACCTATAGTTGGTCTAACTAAAAGGTGAGAATTGAAGCATCCTCATCCCCAAATACATTGGATAATTTTTTAATTTAATCTTGAGGTTTCCAATTTGAGCAAAGAAAAATGAAACTGTGCATTCATTAGCCAACATTATCTGAAATAAATCCAAGGTAGGTGCTTTGAAAAAAGAAACCATCAGCCAGGCATGGTCACGCATGTCGGTAATCCCTGGGGCTCGGGAGGCTGAGGCAGGAGGATCACAAGTCCAAAGCCAGCCTCAGCAAAAATGAGGTGCTACCTTGTCTCTAAATAAAATACAAAATAGGTCTGGGGATGTGGCACTGAGCCACATGTGGCTCAGTGGATGTGGATTGTGGTTGAGTGCCCCCTGAGTTTAATCCCCAGTACCCACTCCCCCAAAAAACTGTTGCCTTGATTCCCTTCTCAATACCTTCTCCAGGACCTTACTTTTAAAAAATTATGTTAAAGTCATGCAAGTAGCATTAAAGCACTAAAGAAACTTACACAAAACAAAGCTAAAAACTACACAGAATCTAATCACTCCAGTAAATACAGCTATCTTCATTTATTCCTATTCAAACCTATCCACTCAAAAGCATAATTTTTATATAATTCAAACCACAGTATAGGTACAATTCCATTGTTGAATGTAAACTTATACAATAACTATTTTCTATGTTGCAAAATAAGCCTCATCTCTCATTTTAATGGCTGCGTAATATAGTATTATTTGATATTGTCATTTATTTAACCATTCCTATAGTGTTCAAATCATTTCCAATTTCTCATAATTGTAAACAATGCTACAATGAATTACCTTCATGTATATAACTTTTTCATTCTTAAGACCATTTCTTCAGGTTAAATTCCCTGAAGTATTATTCCAGAGTCAATTTAATACAAATATTTTGGAATTTTTGATTTACGTTGAAGTATTTCTTTTTAATATCCTACTAATATAACATTGCTTTCATTTGAACATGGGACAAATTTCACCGAGATCTCACCATTACTGCCACTGCATTATGGACTGAACTGTGCCAACCCCTGAATCTTTATGGTGAGGCTCTAATGTCCAATGTGATGGTATTTTGAAATGGGACCTTTGGGAAGTAATTAGGTTTATATGAGAACATGAGGGTAGGATCCTCGATATAATTAGTGGTTTCTGATAAAAAGAAACCATAATGAGCATGCTGCTGATTCTTTCTCTATCATGTGAGAATAGAACAAGATGGCCATTTTTGAGGAAGAAAAGAAGTCCTCACCAGGAACCAAATCTGCCAGCATCTTGGACTTGCCATTCTCTAGATCTTTAATAAATAAATGTCTATTACCTACGCCACTCATTCTCTAGTATGTTATTGTGGCATCCCCAAATGACTCATACACACGGCATTTTCTATTTTGAAATCTTGGTATGAAACTTTAAACTTTATCCTTTGACATCCATTTGGAATTTGACCACATATTTCCTTCCTCTAACTTCTGGCTTCTCTCTTCTTACTTCATGAGTCCACAATTGTGTTTGAGCTTCTGCAATGGGATAGACATTGTGCTGCCTGTTAGAAATAGAACAGCAGAGAAAACAGATTTTCTACCCTCATGAACCTTCTAGTCCAGTAAGGGAATAAGATAAGTAAAACAGAAAATGTTAATATCACATTAAAAGACAGTATTGGGAATAAGCACAATGAAGAGGGATGAAATCAAATAACAAAAGGAAAGAGAGGGCTTCCACTAAGCACTAACATCAAAAAATTGAAACTTGGGGCTGGGATTGTGGCTCAGTGGTAGAACACTTGCCTTGCACGCATGAGTCACTGGGTTTAATCCTCAGCACCTAATAAAAATAAATAAATTAATAAAAATATTGCATCCATCTACAACTAAGAAAAAAAAAGAATTTCATTTAAAAAAATTGAAACTTGAAGGACAAGTTGGAGTTGGAAAGCCTCAGAGGGCACATGGAAGGAGAAGGGGTCTAGTGGGGGGACTAGAGGGAGGGTTCCAAGTAGAAGCAAATAACATAAGCAAACACTTAGACACAGAGCAGAGCTAGCCTTAGTGCAGAAATAAAAATCTTAATATGGCTGTCCAGATCTCTCAGTCATCAGATAGTGAAATGTTTCCCAGATCCTTTGTCCCACCTCCCACCTTGCCTCGGGGATGTTATCTTTAGTGTCCGGTCTGCACCACTGTTCATTTTTCCCCCACGGAGCAGTCTTGCCAACTTTCAATTGCACTCACAAATGGAGAAATTGAAAACCTGTGTTGCTTCTGGGTTGATATGGAGTGATAAGCCGGGAAGCGTCTGGCTGGGCATGTTTTTCTTTATGTGTTGGAACAGAAAAGAATATGCATAGATAAGCAGGACACAGCACATCACAAACCCAGCAGTGACTATAAAAGCACGGGCTGTCTCGTGCCTCAGCTCCAGGCAAGCCCACTCAATTCATTTCTTCAGATATCACTCAGAAATTGCCAGAGTGGTTTCCCACTGACAGACTTCATTGCGACACTGTACATCTCTTCACTACAAAGGCGGAGATGAGACAGAGACAAAGAGAGAAATGGATTTACTGTGCCAGGGAAGTTAAGCACACACTGCGTTGGAATTTCATTTCCACTGAATTAGAAGCTCTGGCTCAGCACGGATGGCACAGTGATGCTCCTTTAATAACACAAAGTCAATAAAACATGGAGAAGATTTTCCAGTTTGCTCTGGGGGACATCCATGTGCACATGCTCAGCCTCTCTTCTATCTAGGAATATTGGACCCTCTCTTAATAGTTTTATGCTACCTCAAAGCTCTAAGGATTGACCTTACTCTTTAGTAGAGTCATATAATGGTTGAATCCTTTAGAAGTAACCCTTGAAGACTCTGCAAATCCACAATTTCACCAAGTCCCATCACCTGGGGAGGGCAGACAAAACACCAAGCTGATGGCAACTTGAGTTGGGTGACCTCTAGGGTGACATCTGCTCTGTGAGAATAAATATGTGCCTTAGGACAGTAGAAGTCTGGTGTGGCCAGCTTCAGGAACTTTCACACAGCCACGTCATGATGCTATGGCCTGGCATGTTGAAATTTCTCATCTTGTCCTTTGCTTGCCTCAAAAATCCAAAATTCAACAAATTCCACCCAAATGTGCACACTCTAATTTACTTAGAGTCAACTTCTTTACAAAATGTTTTTCTGTCCTCCTCATTTTCTCCAGATATGACTCCTCAGATATTTTGCTGCATTCAATGAACTCTTCTTTTCAACAGTATAATCCTTTCTTGAGTTGATTTGTTTACAGGTATAACTCTCCTACTAAACTATACGCTAATCGTGCCAGGTTGTACTTTCCAAAGATGGACACAAAAATATCTTCCATCATACGTGTTCTTCTACAAGTAGACCTTGACACATTTTTCATCAAGAGATAGGACCTATTACCACTTCCCAACATCTAGTCAAGCTTAGGACTTGCTTATAACCAATAGAATGGAGAGGAGTTATGCTACCTGACTCTTAACCAAAGGTCACAAAAGGTAATGCAATGTTTCTAATGACTAGGACTTCCTTCTTTGGAGTCAGATAAGAAGTTCAATGACTCCAAGGCCACCACACAGTGAGGAAGCCCAGGCACATGAAAAAGCTACCTAAACATTCACTGATCCTCAGCCCTAGCTGATGTTCCAGCCCATTGACAGAATCTACTCCAGGCATGGGATTGCCAAAGACAACTTCTGGTGTTGTCAGGTCTCAGCCATCTAGTTGTCCCCAAATCACGTGTTTTGTCAGCTGAGGTTATAGACACTATAGGGGAATGCCAAGCCATCCCCACCATGTCCTTCTCTGAATTCCTGATGCACAGAATCTGTGAGCAAAATTTTAAAAGCATGCATCTCCTGGGTGGCTCATTATAAAGTGATAGTTAACTGGAATTCTACTTTATCATTCTTGTTTGTATTCTCAAAGTAAATGTTCAATATGTTGATAGTGTGAATGAATGCACATAGTTAAACCAAGAAAAAAAAAAGTCCATTCATGAACCCAGATGTGATATATGTTAAGTGTAAGTCTCCCAACAAAGAATGTGTCCTGAAATGTTCAGCCCTAGGGAGACCGAAAATAAAACCTATAATATTATCAGAATTTATCAAACAAATCTGCCTTCTGCTGGTCCGAATTGGACCTTGCTGTAGGGTGATATGCATTTTGCAAGCCAGATAAAAATGTTAATTGTTGATATTTAATAATTGATACATTCCTTACTTTGCAGCTTATTTTATGATTTCTTTAATTTGGGTTGGGATTGCCAAGGAGCAGAGCAAAGATCTGGAATGATATATTTCTCATCTCTCTTGGATAGGTTCCCAGAGGTTCAGACTGAAATGGCTCAAGGTCTTTGCCTGTGTAAAAATTTTGAAGCAGATGGCTAAATGTTTGGTATTCAACGATTAAAAAATAAAAATACAGGTTTTCTTTCTGATGAGTGGAGGGAAGAAAGGAAGAGAAGGAAAAAGAAAGAGTCCTGGTTAAAATGTTATTTGTTTCTGAGTATATCCCTGTGAGGTGATAGGCCTTGGAGCCACAGAAGAGAAAAGAAAACAGTGAACAAATCAACAACCACAAGCATTGTTAGGATTGCAGTTGTTGGGGTTTCTTTCCCCTTACCTCCCACCCCCACCAGGCTAATTAGACAGTGGAGCGCGTCTAGTGGGAATAGCTGAGAAGACACCGTTGTAGTTAGGATTCTGAGTCGGACAGTTGTTCTTACATAAACCTCCGTAACTGGGGCTGTCAGTTCTGTGATGTTGGGGAACTTTCCCTCCAGGTAGAACAAATGTTGTTTAATTTGCTGCATGGCAGTTTCGTTAAATAAATCATACATTCATGGAGGCAAAGGAAATTAACAAGATACTCTGCCTGGGAGGTTAGACATATTGTACAGGACTTCAAATAAGCTGGAGTGCACTTTGCAATTCAGAAGATGTATATAGACTGGAATGTACCAAGGCAACTCTGCTTTATTCATACATATATACAGCGGTAGCTGTATACAAATATTTGTGAGTATGTATGGATGAATACAAATTTAATCCTTACATGTATATACATTTTTCTTTTTCCACAAAGATAAGCCATAAATAAATAAATAAATGTATATTTCAAAAAAAATAGTCATAGCGCACCCTATACCTCTGAATCATCTTTATTCATTTAACAATCACGTGAGTAACCATGGGAGTTGTGCCTGGTGCCAGGAAAGAAAGAAACAAAAATATAATTCCTGCTACTGAGCAAGTCAATTCTAATTGGAAAATGGAGAAAACTGAAGCTGGCCTTAAGACAACTTGAATCTATGCAACATTTCCAGTGGTCTCAGTGTTACCTTCAACTCGCCAAGTTTTTATTGAGCACCTGTTATGTGCTAGCTATCGTGCTGAAGTGTTGCAGTTTACAAAAAGAAGTAAGACGCACTCCCTTTCTTCTGGGAAGTTATAATACAGAAGAGAGACCAAAATCCAAACAAAGAATTGTAATCAAGTGGGAAATGTGCAAGAACAGAAATGGGCGGCAGCAGGCAGGCAGGAGGGATTAGTTGAGACTGAAGTGTGAAAGAGCAAAAGGGGAGGGGTGAAGGCACAGGAAAGTGTCATACAGATAAGGACAGTAAAGCTTGATTTTTAGGAATAAATAGGAGTTCTCGGGCACATGTCATTCATGAAATATTTCAGGTGGAGGGAATAGGACATGAAATAATAGAGATACAGTTTCTATAGCATGCTTGGTTTAGGAGATTTCCAATTGTTTCTTGTTGCTAGATTGCAAAACAACGTGTGAATGTGGTAAAAGGTAAAGGGAAGGAAAGAAAGAAGGGAAAATGGAGTGATGGGGTGGGGTGGGGAAGGCTGGAGAGGTAGGTAGCCAGGAAGCCCTGCTGTGCTTCCGGTTGTACATAGCTGTCAACCACATTAGCCAAGAGTATGGAAACCAAGCAATTCTAGGAGAATCAGAAAAATCAACGGTGTTTATTCTGGAGAATAAACGAGTTAGTTCAACAGTGAGAGCTGTCTCAAATATTCACAGGAAAACAATTGAACTCATTTTATGAACTTTTAAAGGGGTAGACTAGGAATAATGAGTGGGAAGCCATAATTATACACATTTTGACTCCATCAAAAGCAGAACTTTGTGAAACTCAGAGCTGTGCAAAGATCACTGGGGCCATGCGAGTGTCAGTGAGCATCCTATAGCTGAAGGGTCCAAATAGAGGGGCATCCCACTTATCAGGGATGTGATTGAAGCTATACCTATATTGGAGGCTGATGAGGAACATAGATGACCTTTCCTGAGGCTGCTTCCAAGTGAAAGATTCTATGATGAGGATCACAATTCCTGAGGTTTTAAGGTAGGGAATATCAATGGATAAAGCACCCAAGTAAGACAATAGAGAGTCAGAGGAGTTGTGTTTAACTATACATATAGTATACAATAATGCTCACATTTCTTTTTTTAAAAAAACATGAAACCATGTTTATGTCAAACAAAATCTTTCAGTGTGCTAAATTTGGTCTGCTGCTTCCAGTCTGCACTTTGTTTTAGGCTCTGTCACTCATTAGTCACATAGCATTCCTGATCTTAGGCCAGTTCTCCCATTATAGACCTGTTTCCTCATCTATTCCTCATCTATAGTGGTCTCTGAGTCCTGTCTTTTTATCTCCCAATGCAGGCAAATTTAGAAACTCGGGAGAATAAAAAACCAACTTAGTAGGCAGGAAGCACTATTTTTGTTTGTGTCTTTGTTGTTTAAAATAGTTCATCTTTAGCAATTAGAGAAATGCTCATAAAAACTACTCTAAGATTTCATCTCATACCAGTTAGAACAGCAATTATCAAAAATACGAGCAACAATAAATGTTGGCAAGTTTGTGGGGAAAAGGGTACACTGAGTTGCAGGTGAGACAGCCAATTGGTGCAACCCATCTGGATATTGGAGATTTCTCAGAAAACTTGGAATGGAACCACCATTTGACCCAGTTATCCCATCTTCAGTTTATACCCAAAGGACTTAAAATCAGCATACTACAGTGACTCAGCCACTTCAATGTTTATAGCAGCCCAATTCACAATAGTCAAACTATGGAACCAACCTAGATGCCCTTAAAAGATGAAGAGATAAGGAAAATGTGGTATATATACATAATGGAATATTGCTCAGCCTCAAGGAAGAATAAATTCCGGCATTTGTTGGTAAATGGGTGGAGCTGAAGAATATCATGCTAAGCTAAATAAGCCAATCCCCCCAACAACCAAAGGCCTAATGTTTTCTCTGATATGCAGATGCTAATTCACAATAAGGGAATGGGGGCTAGGGAAGAATAGAGAGATTTTGAGTTAGTCAGAGATGAAGGGAGAGGAGGGGATATGGGGGTAGGAAGGATAGTAGTATGAATCAAACATTATTACCCTATGTGCATATGTGATTACATGATCAATGTGATTCAACATGGTGTAAAACTAGAAGAGTGAGAAGTTGTACTTCATTTATGTATGATATGTCAAAATGCATTCTACTGTCATGTATAACCAATTAGAAAAAATAAGAAACTTTAAAAAGAGTACTGCTTACTTACAGAGTTCTGTGTCAGAATGAAGAGATGAGAGTTTTGCAAAGATTCTTCTTAATCATTTTTATTTTTTCAAAAAAATTTTTTTTGGTACTAGGGATTGAACTCAGGGGTACTTAACCACTGAGCCACATCCCCCAGTCCTATTTTGTGTTTTATTCAGAGACAGGGTCTCACTGAGTTGCTCAGTGCCTGGCTGTTGCTGAGGCTGACTTTCAACTCGTGATCCTCCTGCCTCAGCCTCCCAAGCCGCTGGGATTATAGGAGTGTGCCCCCTTGCCCAGCTCTGATTTTATTATTTAAAATATACTGGAATATTTACAGAGTAATGAACTCATCCATGTACTTACCTTCAAAATTTAACATTGTCATATGTTTACCCTTTATCTTTTTTAAAATAAAAATTAAAACAGTGACTAAATTACATGTGTATGCCTCTGTAGTCGCATTGGCCTCCTTTTCTCTCCAGAAGCAGCCACCTTCATAAAATTAGTTTGTACCCTGCCCTTCATGTATTTATACTTTGAGTATTTGCGCATGAACAGCACATGATATTTTCTTGGCATTTTCTTACACAAATGGTATCATGTTCTACATATCTAGGCTGCATAGTATTTCTTTCACTTAATAGTGCACTCTTAGAGAAACAGCCAAGTTAATACACATAAACTTAATTTATTAGTTTTACTTGCTAAATAATATTGGATCCTATTAATATACGACAATGCATTTTTTCCAATCCCTTAAACTCTTTCCAAACCTTTGGTTATATATATTTTTAAAAAGCACTGAACATTCTTATACACATTTCTTTTGCACACAACTATACCTGGAAGTGAAACTGCTGACTCACCAGGTATGAACTGTGAAAATTCTGCTAGATATTGCCAGTTTGCTCTCCAAAGTGTATGTGCCAATTTACACTCCCTGCAGCAGTTCCTATTTTTGTCGAATCTGGTCAACATTTAGTATTTCCTAGACTTTTCAAAATTTGTCAACCTAATGAGTCAGAAACTTCACTGCAGTTTCAAATTGCATTTCCCTGATTAGTGAGGTTGGATATATTTTCATCTTTATTGGCAATTCTGGCCTTCTTGTCCATGAATAACTTGTTCAAATCTTTTGACTTCTGTTCAATTGAATGATTTGAGTTTTTTTAATTTACTCTTATTTTATTTATATGTTTATCTTTTGGGAACACAGTTCTACATATTGGCTAGGAACTAATACTCTGGAGCTAGTCAGCAGGAGTTCAAATATAAAATCTATCACTTAGAGTTGTGTATACCTGGGTGTGTGACTTAAGCTCTCTGTGTCTCTGTTCTTTCAACTGTAAAATGAAGATAAAAATTGTAGCTCGTAGTTTCATTTTGGTGATTAAAAGAGTTAATATATATTAACCAATTAGATCTTAATTCAGGTTAGCTTTTATTATCTTACAGATAGGGAAAATATTCTTTATATATTATGCATAGTTTTTGGTTTTTGTCTATAGATTTTAAAAATGTTGTCTTTTGGCTTTGCCAACTTTTGCCATGCAGGTATTTTAAATTTTAATGTGAGTTTATCATTTTTACAATTTGTCCTTTTTTTCTATTGTATTAATCATATGTTTTATCACAAAAACATAAAGTTATTCTCCTATGTTACATTTTAAGACTATTTTGACCAAATTTAAGGCTTTAATCTATGTGAAATTTATTTTCATACAGTTGCAACTCTAGTTTTCATTGTTTCTATGCACATAAGTAATTATTTCAATAGATTCTGATTAGGGAGGCCACTACTTTCATAAATCAAGTTCTCTAATTCCTTAGGGCCTATTTCTAAGCTCTGAAATCTGTCTAATTAATGTATGTTTGACCCTGTCAAATACCACACAGTTTTAATTATAATAACTTTATAATTGAGGCCCTAATAACTTAATAATTGAGGCCTAAGTGAGGCCCGGGACCACCCCCAGTTCCGCACTAGACTCCCTGCCAACCAGCAAGAACACAGGCCAAGGCCCAAGACCAACTTCAGGGTCATCTGCGGGAGCCCAGCCAAGGGCAGACTTGAGACTGCTACCTGCCAGTCACAGGGTAACCCAGACCTAGGTGAAGGACTGCCTCCAGGGACCCCTGCGGGATATTGGGCCTAAGTGAGGCCCAGGACTTCCCCTAGTTCCCTCCAGAGTCCCTGCGCACTAGCAGGAACATAGGCCAAGGCCCAGGACCACCTTCAGGGACCTCCACAGGAGCTCAGCCAAAGTCAGGCCTGATATTACTACCCACCAATCTGCTGACCCACAGAGCAACCCAGATCCAGGTGAAGGACTGCCTCCAGGACCCTGGGCACTGAGGCCCCAGATTGCCCCTAGTTCAACACCAGAGCCCCTGCCAATCCAAAGGAGCCCAGGCCCAGGGCTAGACCCACCACCTGGAATCTCTCAGAGAGTCCAGCCAAGATCAGGCCTAGGACTGCCCTCACAGGTCTGTGTGATAGCCCAGGCCCAGAACTGCCCCTGCACAATTCTGTTGCTCCTTTCCTATATCCATCTTGGACACTGCAGCCATCCCCATAGTTCTTCCCATGCATTAGCCTCTACCTTGGGTCAACAGACAGGGCTGCTATCTTGAGTTACCTTGAGTTACCTCCACCACCACCACCACCATCTTTAGTGGAAGTATTGTCCATCTGGGGCTAGGGACTAGAAGTGAACTCCAAGGTGAGATACAGGTAATCTTTAGTGTCACTACAAGATTATAGTATAGAAACTGCAATATCTCAGATTGGCATTGCAAGAAAGGAAGATACATAATCAACATGATAAAAAAAATGGAAGAAAGTGCCCCAAATAAACCAAGATACTACAATAATAGAATCCATTCACAGCACAGTTGATGAAATATCAGAAGAAGAATTCAGAATGTATGTAATTAAAATGATCTGCAAATTATAGAATGGCTTAAACGAGCAAATACAGGCAAAAATTGATTACTCCAACAAAGAGATAAGAGAGCAAATAAAGGCAACCATCGATCACACCAACAAAGAGATACGGGAGCAAATACAGGTAGCAAAATATTACTTTAAGAAAGAGCTAGAGATTGTGGGGGAAAAAATCAGAAATTCTTGAAATGAAGGAAACAATAAACCAAATAAAAAACTCGATAGCATCACCAGTAGACTAGATCACTTGGAAGACAGAACCTCAGATAATGAAGACAAAATATACAATCTTGAAAATAAAGTTGACCATACAGTGAAGATGGTAAGAAACCATTAACAGAACATCCAGGAATTATGGGATAACATGAAAAGAGCAAATCTAAGATTTATTGGGAAAGAAGAAGGCACAGAATTTCAAACCAAAGGAATGCACAATCTCTTCAAAGAAATAATAGAAAACTTGCCAAACATGAAAAATGAATTGGAAAATCAAATATGAGAGGCTTACAGGACACCAAATGTACAAAATTACAACAGATCTACACCAAGGCACATTATAATGAAAATGCCCAGCATACAGAATAAGGATAGCATTTTAAAGGCTGCAAGAGAGAGGAATTAGATTACATATAGGGGGAAACCAATTCATATCTCAGCAGATTTTTCAACCCAGACCCTAAAATCTAGGAAATCATGGAACAACATATACCAAGCTCTGAAAGAAAATGGATGCCAATCAAGAATCTTATGTCCAGCAAAACTGAGCTTCAGATTTGATGATGAAATGAAAACCTTTCATGATAAACAAAAGTTAAAAGAATTTACAGCAAGAAAGACTGCACTACACAGCATTCTTGGCAAAATATTCCATGAGGAGGAAATGATAATTAATGATGAAAATATATGAAGAGAGGAACTACACTAAAGGAAAGGCCAATCAAAGAAGAAACCAAGTCAGGGTAAAATCAAAAATAAACTAAAATGACCGGGATTGCAAATCATATTTCAATAATAACCATGAATGTGAATGGCCTAAACTTATCAAACAAAAGACATAGACTGACGCACTAGATAAAAAAAAAAAAAAAAAATCCAACAATATGTTGCCTTCGAGAGACTCATCTCACAGGAAAAGATATCCACAAACTTCAAACCAAAGTTAGTGAAAAGGGATAAAGAAGGACATTCATACTTTTTAATGGAATCATAAGTCAACAAGACATAACAATCATAAATATCTATGCCCCAAACAATAGGGCATCTATGTATATCAAACAAACCCTTCTCAACTACAAGAATCAAATATGCCATAACACAATAATACTTGGTGACTTTAACATAGCTCTCTCATCACTGGATAGATCTTCCAAACAAAAACTAAACAAAGAAACCATACAACTCGATAAAAGAATCAATAATTTAGACTTAATAGATACATATAGAGTATTCCATCCATCAATAAGCAAATACACTTTTTTCTCAGCAGCACATTGCTCCTTCTCCAAAACAGATCTTATGTTATATCACAAAACAAGTCTTAGCAAACACAAAAAAGTAGAGATACTAACCTGCATCCTATCTGACCATAGTGGAATAAAATTAGAAATCAATGACAAATTAAAAAATAGAAAATACTCCAATACTTGGAAACTAAATAATACACTATTGAGTCATGCACGAATAACAGAAGACATCAGGGAAGAGATAAAAAAATTCTTAGAGATAAATGAAAACTCAGATACAACATATCAAAATTTCTGGGACACCATAAAGGCACTTCTAAGAGGAAAGTTCATTTCATTAAGCTCATTCATTAAAAGAAGAAAACATCAGCAAATAAATGAATTGACACTACATCTCAAAGCCCCAGAAAAAGAAGAAGAAACCAACACCAAAAGAAGTAGAAGACAAGAAATAATTAAAATCAGGGCTAAAATCAACAAAATTGAAACAAAAGAAGTAATTCAAAAAATTGACAAAACAAAAAGCTGGTTCTTTGAAAAAATAAACAAAATTGACAAACTCTCAGCCACCCTAATGAAAAGAAGGAGAGAGAAAACCCAGATTACTAAAATTTGTGATGAAAAAGCAAATATCATGGCAAACACTACCGAAATACAGATGATAATTAGAAACTACTTTGAATATTTATAGTCCAGTAAAATAGAAAACCCTGAAGACACTGAGAAATTTCTAGAGGCATATGACCTACTCAAACTGAACCAGGAGGTCATACACAAACTTAAACAGATCAATTTCAAGCAAGGAAATAGAAGATGCCATCAAAAGCCTACCAACCAAGAAAAGCCCAGGACTAGATGGATTCTCACCCAAGTTCTACAGGACCTACAAAGAAGAATTAATTCCAATACTCCTAAAACTATTTCGCAAAATAGAAAAAGAGGGAACCCTTCCAAACTCATTCTTTGAGGCAAGCATCACCCTGATACCAAAACCAGAGACACATCAAAGAAAGAAAATTTCAGACAAATATCCCTGATGAACATAGATTAAAAAATTCTCAATAAAATTTTGGCAAGTTGCAGATGAAAACATATTTTAAAAATAGTGTACCATGATCAAGTGGGGTTCATTCCAGGAATACTAGTTTGGTTCAACATACAGAAATCAATTAACATAACCCATCAAATCAATAGACTTAAAGCCAAGAATCATATGATTTTACAAATTGATGCAGATAAAGTATTTGATAAAACACAGCACCCTTTTATATTCAAAACACTAGAAAAACTAGGGATAGTAGGAATATACTTCAACTTTGAAAAGCTATCTATGCTGAACCCAAGGCAAACATCATCCTAAAAGGAGAAAAATTGAAAGCATTCCTTCTAAAAATGGGAACAAGAAAAGAATGTCCTCTTTCACCACTGCTATTCTACATAGTCCTTGAAACACAAGCCAAAGCAATTAGACAGTCAAAAGAAATTAAAAGGATATGAATAGGAAAAGAAGAACTCAAACTATCATTATTTGCTGACTACATGATTCTATAATTAGAGGATCCAAAAAATTCCACCAGAAACTTCTAGAATTAATAAATGAATTCATCAAAATAGCATGATATAAAATCAACACCCACAAATCAGTTGCATTTCTACACATCAGTGATGAATCCTCTGAAGAAGAAATTAGGAAAATACCCCATTCACAATTGTCTCAAAAATATAAATGCTTGGTAATCAATTTAACAAAAGAGGTGAAAGACCTCTACAATGGAAACTACAAGACACTGAAGAAAGAAATTGAAAAAGACCTTAGAAGATGGAAAAATCTACCCTTGCTCCTGGATAGGCAGAATCAATATTGTCAAAATGGCCATACTACCTAAAGTGCTATGTAGATTTGATGTGATTCCAATTCAATGTAATTCCTTATAGAAATAGAAAAAGCAATCATGAAATTCATTTGGAAGAATAAGAGACCCAGAATAGCCAAAGAAATCCTTATAAAGAAGAGTGAAGCAGGAGGCATCACAATACAAGATCTTAAACTATACTACAAAGCTATAGTAACAAAAACAACATGGTACTGGCACCAAAATAGACATGTAGATCAATGATACAGAATAGAAGACACAGAAACAAACCCACTTAAATACAAATATCTTATTCTAGACAAAGGTGCCAAACATATACATTGGAGAAAGATAGGCTCTTCAACAAATGGTGCTGGGAAATGAAAATCCATATGCAGCAAAATGAAACTAAACCCCTATCTCTCACCTCGCACAAAATTCAACTCAAAGTGGATCAAGGACCGAATGCATGGGGACAGTAAAGTTGGTGGAATGAGATGGACATCATAGCCTTAACTTCATGTATGACTGCATATATGATGTGATTCTACATCACATACAACCAGAGAAATGAACAGTTGTGCTCCATCTGTGTACAATGAATCAAAATGCATTTCGCTGTCATGTATACCTAAGTAGAATAAATAAATTTAAAAAGTAATAAATAAATAAATAAATAAAATAATTTACTGAAGTAATTTATTTAAAATAATATTAAAAGTAACTTGTCTTAATCCTTTCTCATAAACATTCTGGCTATTCTTGAACATTTATTCATAGATAAGAATTTTTAAATAAGTTCATAAAATTTCCTGAAATAACTTTATTTATAATTTTTATTGGAATTATATTGAATTTTTCAATCAACTTGGAGAGTAATTTATAGAATATGTTCCTGATGTTGCCCTTGCATATAAATAACAAGGTCATTCTGACCTTGCATGGTTTTATAATTTTTCCATGAAAGCATTAAATACCATTTTTAGATGGTTTCCCTTAGGCACCACATAAATTTCAAAGTAACAGTGAACAGGAACTTTTTAAAATAATGTTTTCTGTTTTCCAATTATCGTTAAATAAAATCTAATCATTTTTTATGTTGATCTTATTTCTAGCAAACTTCCTGAACTTTTAAATTCTAAATAGTTTGTGGATTTTTTGCATCTTGTATGCACACAATGGTATCATCTTCAAATAACAATTGTGTCTCTTTCTTTCCAATAATTATATCATTTATTTCTTTTTATTGCATTTTTGAATTGGTGAGAACATCCGGTAATTGCTACAGAGAAATGGTTTGAGTGAACAGTTTCTTGTCTGAAGTTTAATGTGAATGCTTCTAAAATCTGACTCTAAATAATGAGCTTTTCTGTGGGTTAGGGAGATTGCTCCTTATTAGGGTAAGGAAGTTTATTTCTATGGCTATTGCACTGTTTTTTCCCTTAATTTATGAATGGGTATTGACTTTTACAAAATATTTTTCTACATCCATTGAGACATTCACATGTTTTTTCCCTTTTTTTTTTTTTGCTAATGTGCTGAATTATATAAATAGGTTTTTGAATGCTGTTTGGGATGAACTGTTTTATCATGACTTACTCTAAGTGCAATTCTGGATATGCTAATGTCATAATTTGTTTATCTGTGCCATAGAGAGGACAATAAATTTTATTTCTCATACTCTGTGTCTGATTTTGACATTATACAATGGGTAGTTTGCTCTCTTTGTCTATTCACTGAAACAAATTATATCACATAGGGACTTTGAGTTTCTGATTTTTAGTAAAAAATTGTCTATAAAATTGTGTAGGCCTTATGCTGTCTGTGGAGAGAATTTGTTTTATTACTCAGTCTTTTTTATTATTAGAACATATGGTTTGGAAGACACAATTACATAAATTTTATATACTGTGGTAAGACAAAATGTTCTGTTATCAATTATTTGGAAGTTTTTGAGATTGTTTGTAAACTAGTATGAAATCAACTTTAAAAATGATACAAAAAATCATGTGATCCCCATACCTTAGACATTGGACTATAACTAATATTGTATTGTGGGATAGTATGTTACATTGTATCACTTTACATTGTTACCTAAAAGATGTCAACTATGCTAGTAAAATCTTCTTCATCCTCATTTTATTTGTTTGTTTGTTGTACCAGGGATTGAACCCAGGGGCACTGAGTCCCATCCCCAGCCTTTTTTATTTGTTTAGTTTGTTTAGTTTTTTAAATTTGAGACAGAGTCTTGCTAAGTTGCTTAGGACCTCACTAAGTTGCTGAGGCTGGCCTTGAATTTGCAATCCTCCTGCTTCAGCCTCCCAAGGTGCTGGGAGTAAAAATGTGTGTCATTGCACCCAGCCTTCTTTATCTTTGCTGATTTGGACTTCTTCATTTATCAGTTTTCTAGAATATGTTAAAATATTTACAGGAGTATTACATAATTCCAGATTTTTTTTCTTGTAGATCACCATTTATGTTATAACTACACATATTTAGATATATACATATATATACACCTATATATACATGCACACACATTATCTTGTAGATCAGCATTTATATTATAAATATACATATTTACACATATACATATATACACACACATTTTTTTTTATAGTTATGGCTTCAATTATATTATCAGTGTACAATGCTTGCTAGGGTTTGAGTTCTCTGGAAAGCAGACACTAAGATGATAATTATTAATAGGTAAGTGGTAAAGACCTATGGTGACTCCAAGGAAAGTTCCGGAATTGACCTGGTCCTTCAGTGTTGCTCTTAGTTAAGGTAAAGGTGCCAGAACTCTCTACCCCATGGCAATCAACATCCCCACCATTGTTGATCATCCTAAGGGCACAACTGATCCTTACTATCTTCCTCTCCACTACCCATCACAAATTCCCCCCCACCCTGAGGTAGCACCTCTGGTTGTATTCAAGATTTATGTATTGAGGTAAAATAGATCTTTATCCCTGTGGGGCTTAGATCCTCCCTCGTTATCATGACCTTCTCATTCCTCACCTCAGTTATTATACTTACCCATTTACTATAAATTTCAGTGTGGGAGTACCAATATATATTCAAAGATATCATCCGGCTGCTAAATACATTTCTCTGTTCTCCTTGTATAACAGTGTCCTATTCTACGCCTGCCAAGGTTGTGGTACATTTTCTCATCTGCCGACTTCTTGGAATGAGTTGTTCAAAGTGCCAGACAGGATTCATAGTTGGGTCCCATTCAAATCTGGCAGCCTTTTATATCATCCAGTGTATGAGTCAGACTAAATATCCCCAGATTTGGTTTCCAGATATGGAATACGCTGCCTGTAGAACCCAAAGAAGTCTACCAGGCATCTTGTCACTTCTTCGACCTGAGAATACAAGTTTCAATGATTTGTTCTTTACTTGGGGAGGAGAGGTGATTCTCATTATGCCATAAATGCCAGACACCTATAATTTTACTGATATAGTAGGCCTTGAATCTTCATAGCACTTTTATTTCTAACTATCTGAAGCACATGCTTCTTTTTCTTTTTCTTTTTTTTTTTAGTTGTAGATGGACACAATATCTTTATTTTATTTATTTTTATGTGGTGCCGAGGATTGAACCCAGTGCCTCACACACGCAAGGCAAGCCCTCGACCACTGAGCCACAATCCCAGCCCAGCACATGCTTAACAGACTTCAACCAGCATCTACCCTTTGTTCATTTGATCCTATTAACATGATGTCATCAATATAGGGAACAAATGTGATATTCTGTATGGATATACAGAAAATCTACGTGTCTTCATACTATGTCCTAATAAAGGGCAGAGGGGTTGACACAGCCTTGGAGCAAACTTATATTTTATTGTCTATTTTAAATCAATGAAAATTCTCACATTTCCTATTATCCTTGGAATGGAAAAATGTGTTTTCCAGATCAGTGGCTATACGCCACTTATCTGATGCCAAGTTAATCTGCTCTAGCAAGGATACCATATCTGCCATTGGTTCTAGTACAGGGCTGTGTTTACAGTAGTCCACTCTAATAGATATGTCTGGATTTTGCAAGAAGCAGACTAATTGGTCCAATAGAGACTGATGGGAACCATTGTTCCTGGATCCTCTAACAGACTTTAAAATTGGCACTAATTTCAGCCATGCATATGGGACAATGATTTCTTTTTAAATCTACTATTTTGAAGCAGTGGTATGGTGAAGGATGAGACAATCTCACAGGTTTCCACTTGTCCCTTTCCAATAGGAGGTTCTTATTCTATATGCTAAGGACATGCAGAGGATGTCCCAAATAATAAGGTCATCTGTTATTACTTACAAACTAGAAGGGTTTGTGAATACAATGGAACACTTGAGAGCTGGTCTTGGTTATCCCAGTTCTTTACTCTGGATAGGGACCATAATGGCCATTTTGGCATCAATATCAACTTGGACCCTATGACCAACATTCCTCAAAATGTTTCTATTCCTTGGCTGGGTGTGGTGGTGCACGCCTGTAATCCTAGCACTTTGGGAGGCTGAGACAGGAGAATCCCGAGTTCAAAGCCAGCCTCATTAATGGCGATGCACTAAGCAACTCAGTGAGACCCTGTCTCTACATAAAACACAAAATAGGGCTGGGGATGTGGCTCAGTGGTCGAGTACCCCTGAGTTTAATCCTCGGTACAAAAAAAAAAAAGGATGCCAAGTTCTATTAGCCATCCCCAGAACTTTCTGAAAATCAAGGCCCCTGATTTCCCATTCCCTGTTGCCACTTATAATAATAATTGTGCTCATTTGGCTTCAGTAAAAAATGCCACCACCTTGCCTCTGTTGCTAGGAGTCATTGTGTTCTAGCATCCCCTTTGCTATGTATTAATGAACCTGCTTCTGGAATGGCTTCTTCTACCATCAACTCTGACAAACCCCACTGAACTTCATAGTGATGCTGATGCTTTCCCTACCAGCACACTCCTAACTATTTTGGTAAATGACGTATCCTCCTGGTCCTCCTGAGACACAGTCATCGAATAGTTTTTCTGGTCTTATGTCATAAATCCACTCTAACTTGTCCGCCTTCCCTGAAACTTCTAAATTTTTTTCACCTCATGTTATCACTCTGCTTTTATTCTTTATTTAAAAGAGAGCATCATTTTTTCCATGTTGCTAGGGACCATCATACCTGTTTGTTGTTCATGACTTCTCCTAGGTCCTGGCCAGGGTATTAATACATATATCCTAAGAGTGTACTCTCATATTGATAAACCTTCTTTAATTCAATTTATGTTCCTTTTTTTTGATCCAGAAGACTCAGAATCCAGACCCAACTCTACTAATCCAGTTCCTACTGGTACATGCTAATGAGTTCTGACAGTTTCATTGGGGGCTAATCTCTGTCCCCCTTCCTAGTAGACCCAGGGATATCAGAACTTAATATGGCCAGATTATGCTGTGACTTAAACAAAGTTGTTGACCTACTGACATGGTGGGGAGGTAGGGACAAAACCTAGGGGTGAAGGTGAAGGTACATATGTTATATCTGCCTGATCTTCAAGCAAAGAAGATTGAGTGTGAGCTCTTCACATGAGGAAATAGGTCACTTCTCAAGCCTTACAGAGTTTAGAGGAGTCTGAGGAGTCAAGATTTTCAGATATATTCACCCGAATGCCCACATGTCACATATCCCAACAAGGGCATTGATACCTTGGCAGAGCAGAGTTCCCTGAGTTAGGAGTTTAGTCTTCCTTGAAGTTTGAGTATCCTTACAGTAAAGTTCTGGTGCTTTCCTCATGAACGGACTAAGGCAACCTTCTAGCTTTCACATTTTGTTTTTAATTGCTAATTAATCACTCAGCATTTTGTTATCTTTTTCCAGAGCAGTCAATGGAGCATAAGAATAGCTACTGAATTCTTCTTTCCTTACAGTTGCATTTTTCCCATAGTTTTAAAACCTGATATGCCCCACTAATTAAGGCGTCAAACATTGCTTCTTTTTTTTTTATTTTTTTTATTTTTATTTTTTTTATTTAAATGCATTTCAAGTCATAGTACATAAATAGAGCTCAGTTTTTCCATTTCTCTGGTTGCCTTTTGATTAGTATTTGTCTGGGTCTGATAGAACTCTTCCTGATGTTTAAAGCTATATTTTTTTTCTTAAATGTCATATTGTAGGAGCACTTGCATAAAGCAGGAATTATTTTATTTCCAACCTGCCTTTTAACAGGTGAACATAATACGTTTAGTTTTCCTGCAATTTCTGATGTATCTGTACTTGTGTCTCTCATCTTGACAGTCTCCATTTACTCAGTTGTTTTCAATTTGTTTTTTATTGGAATTAGTCACATTTTTTTGGTTTTGTTTTGCTTTATCCACCTCCCCTCTTTTTATTGATTCAGTAGTTAAGCATTCATTTCTTTTCTTTTCTTTTAGTTATAATTTAAACATAAAATTCAAAGTTTAAACAAATTGGGCTGAGATATAGCTTAGTTGGTAGAGTGCTTGCCTCGCATGCACAAGGCCCTGAGTTCAATCCTCAGCACCACCACCAAAAAAAAAAAAAGAAGTTTAAATAAATCTAGGACTAATCAACGTCTCTATCATACTGCAGACAAGATGAATTTATAAAGACTTAATTCTCAGTTCTCCCCTCATCTCACCCATTACATCATCACATCATACTTTGGTAAGACTTTGGTTTGATACCAATCCCTACCCTTAGGTGCATGTTTGGCTCATATATCCCTACAAACATTTTCCATTCTAACATCTTGACTTTGAATTTTCTTTTTATTTCTGGGACTTTTTTTGATTTTTTTTCTCTTTCTTGCTTTTAATTTCATTCACATACTTTAAGGAAACATTTATTTCCTAGCTAATTCAGCATTTAGAGCAGATTGAGGAGTTTCTCATTTCTGCTTGCTCCTCCATATTGATTGGAAGACGCCTCTTAATCTTTGTTCTTTTCAATCCTTGAAAGACCAGAACATAGAGGTTGATCCATGCTGTTCTTCATTCAATAGTCACTTATTGAACATCTACTGAAGGCTGATGCTAAACCTTGGAGTCTGATGCTAAACTCACTTCATTAAGTTTAGGCAATGTTTATACTGTGGTTGAGACGGTGATGAGGGGCTATACTTTTCCTAGGGGCTTTTATAATCATCCAGTTTAGTTAAACATTCCTGGGGACAAATGCTCTTCTAAAATGAGTTAGACTCACTAAGAATTTCTAGTCTGTTAAGAATAACACTAAAGTGTTGATTCTAGAAAGAGGCCTCAGGGAAAGCCTGTGTAATTGAAATTCACCAAGAAATTAAAAATTCACTTCAGCCAAGAGATTTCACCTCCTTCTTCACCCACCCTCCCCTCTCATCCACCCTGGTGCACACTAAACCTTTCAGCAGGGTCCTCTCCTCTCTCTCTTCCTTCCTCCACTAGGAATCAGAGGGAGTGGTGGTGTTGGGGAAGTCCAGGGCTCTGGATGGTCCCCTGAAGCCCAGTGATTGAACCAAGCCTGGGAAAAGGCCTGTGCCCCTAGGGCTTTGGTGCAGCTCCACATAATCCTCAGAGACCTGTGCTTGGTCTAGAATGAAGTCAGCTCAGGTGTTGCTTCACTGGCATTTTCTATTTCTCATTGCTCACGGTGTTTGTCTCTCCCTCCCAGAGGCTCTCCACCACTAAGGACATGCAGGGAATCCCTGTGTCTTGAGTAACACTCTAAGCCTTTCTAGGAGCTGCATCAAAGCAATAGGAAAACAAAAGGTGGTCTCACAAGGTCTCCTGTTTTCATACCTTGCACCAGATGCACTTGACCTCTATCAGACTCCTGGAGCTGACCTTCCACTCCCTGGACAACCTGTTGGGTCTCAGGTGGTGAATCTTACCCACTTCTTAGAATTCTGTTCCAACTGAGCAGGTCTTAGGAAGAATCGCTGACTGCTTGTTTTCTATCAGCTGCCATCTCCTTTGGAGAGCCCAGTAATTGGGGCCTCTTGAGTCCTGAGCTACAAACACTTCTCCACTTACTCTACAAAGATGTTCATTTTTTCTTTCACAAAACAGATTTGTAGCCAAACTGTTTTTTGTTTGTTTGTTTGTTTTTGCCATGCCTAGGATAGGTGTATAATTTCATCTAAATTTCCTTTTGGTCTTTGACTAAAGCATAAAGTTCTTTTTGAGTAGCCCTGACCCAGGTGGCCTAAAGAGATTTAAATTGACCAAGTTAATTACTCCCACATGCCAAGTGGTTTGAAAAAAGACTGTACATTTTAATCTATGAAATGAAAGGTCATTCTAACTCTCCTCCCACACTTTAATTTGATACTGTGGTTAATGATGATGATGATGATGATGATGATGATATGACAATACGATAGCAATAGCTAGATATTAACTCTCTGTGTGCCAGGAACTTACCAAATGCTTCACTGGCAAGCCATCCTCACAGCAATCATATGGAGTCATTGCTATTAATTTCATCGTTTTTTAAGATGGGGAAAATGAAACTTAGAGTCTAAGTAAATAATTTTAACAGAAGCCACACACCTAATGAAGATTGATACTGCAATTTGAGCCCCATAACCTGCATTTGGATCTACCTTCTGAAAATCCAGCAAATATTTCTTCGGGTCCAGTTCCAAAGTCACCACCATTCATAAGATGCCATGGTTTCTGCAAAGGGGTTCATACAAAAGCAGAACATGAGTCTTAGGAGGATAAGTAGTTAACCTGGCAGAAGTTGTTAGAATATGTCTGGAAGAAATGAGCAAAGGCAAGGACAAAAACCAGTAGAGATCATTCTGGAAACTACAAAGAGTTCTCTTCATGTGGCTGAGTTTCAGCTACAGAGACAGATAGGAGAAACACAATGCAGTCCCCAGCATGCCAGACTGGTCCCCTGGGAGTTTGAATAAAATCAAGTTATAAAGAGTCATCCATGCCTGGCACAGTGATGCACACCTGTGTTCCCAGTGGCTCGGGAGGCTGAGGCAGGAGGATCGCAAGTTCTAAGCCAGCCTCAGCAATTAGCGAGGCCCCAAGCAACTTGCCAAGATTCTGTTTCTAAATAAAATATATTTTAAAAATGGCTGAGTATTTGGCTCAGTGGGTTCAATTCCCAGCATCTCCCCAACCCCCCTCAAAAGTCATCCTGATTTGTGTCCTGTAGAACAAAGAGCTACAGAGTAAATACAATTAAGTACTGATAGATTCCCACTATTGCTGATATAGTTTCTATAGGACAGAAGTTCAAAGTCTTCCCTTAAATTGAGTCATCTTCCTAGACACTGAAAACTTTTAAGGGTTCCTTATGTTTCATGGGACACTAATGACATTAAGAATAGAGTTTTGGGGGCTGGGATTGTGGCTCAGTGGTAGAGCGCCTGCCTCGCATGCATGAGGCACTGGGTTCGATCCTTGGCACCACGTAAAAATAAAATAAAGTTATGTCCATCTACAACTAAAAAAAAAAATTAAAAAAAAAGAATAGAATTTTGGATGGCAGCAAAATTCAGAAGACTTTTCACTCAGTAAACTTCTTTTAAAAATGTTATTACAATGTGTCATGCTCTGTGATAGTTGCTAAGTCAAATGAAAATGGAAACTACCATTTAGGCAGTTGAAAGATTAATAAGGGATACAAATATGATACCCAACAAGAGACCATAGTATGGTATGCACAATGCAAAGAATACACATAAGAAGCATAGAAGCACAGAGTAGGAGGGTAGTAGATCTTTGAGGCTCAAGCTCTGATTCTGCCACTAATTGCTAGGCAAGGAATATAATTTCTTGGGTCCTCATTTTCCCTATCAGCAAAATAAGAACATTGGATGATGTCCAAGAAGCTCTCAGTTGCAAAATTAAGTGATTAAAAATGCAATCATTTAATGACATCACAGACTTAAAAATACTTGCTTGACAAAGTTCAGCATATAGAAATGTAAGCTAAGCTGGTTTTATCTCTGCAACCCCCACTCCCTCTAGAGGACAATTTCCTTTAGTATATTCGAGGAAAAGCTCTCTATCATGTTTTCTAAGTTCAGAGTTTGAGTCTCAAAAATTTCAAGTGGCAGTTTCCTAGGCTAGCCTATGGAATATAACATAATGCTTTTGAGCAAAACTCTTAAGTCTGAATTGTCTTTTTCTGACCATGAAAAATGACTTGACCACAAAAAATGATGTCCATGTTTCACTTTCCTGATCCATAAAATGGGGATTGCAATTGGATCTACTTTTTAGTGTTGTTAAGAGCAATTAGCTGATTCATGTCAAGTGTTGAGAGTAATATCTGGCATATGACAGGCTTTCAATGAAGATGATTTATGTCAATTTATAATGAATCTCTGTGACTTTTCATTCTTTTTCCACCTTCTTTTTAGGTGTGGAGTACTTTCTACAAACCAAAGGTTTTGCAATTAAAGTTGTGTCTCGTAAACCCTAGGGCAACCACTGAAAACATTTTTTAAGTGACATAAATAATAAGTCAACAGAGGAAATAAAATGGAATTATAAAAATGCTCAATTAACCCAAGGGAAGGCTGAAAAAGAGGTAAAAAGAAATAAAGAACAGATGGAAGAAATAGAAAACAGTTAGCAAGATGGTAGATTTTAATGCAACCATATCAATAATCACATTAAAAAATGCCTGAATGCATCAATTAAATGAGGGAGGCTGTCAGATTGGATCAAAAAGCAAGCCTTAACTATATGCTTGCATCAGAAATCAACTTCAGATATGAAGGTATATCTAAATTAAAAGGAAAAGGAAAAGAGAGAAATATTCCATGCAAACATCAACTCAAAGAAAAGCTGAAACAGTTGTTTTGATATCAAACAAAACATTTCAGGAAAAGGAACATTATCAAAGATAAAGAGAAACATTACATAATGAGAAAGGAATCAATTTTCCAAGAAGAAACAACAATTCCAAATGCATATGGGGCATAGTATCAGAGTGCAAAATGCATGTTATAAAACCAAATAGAACTGAAAGGAAATACAAACAAATCTGTAATTATAGCTGGAGACTTTATCACTCCTCTCTCGGTAGTTAATAGACTATATAGAGAGAAAAATGAGGATCCTGAGAAATATTATCAATCAATTAGACCTAATTGATATTTATGAAATTTTTTACAACATTTTATTATGCCTAAATAAAAGCAAAATATACTTTCTTTTTTAAATGTGTGTGGTCATGTGCCAAAACATGTACCAAGATAGACCATATTCAAGATTGCAAACTAAACCTCAACAAATTTAAAAGAATAAGAGTCATACAAAGTATATTTTGAAACCATAGAAGAACTTAATTAGAAATAAATAATAGAAAGCCACTGAGAAAAATCTCAAAATATTTAGAAATTAAGCAACAAAATTCTAAACAGTGCATAAGTCAAGGAAGAGTCTCAAAAATTTTTTAATGTTTTGTAGTCAATGAAAATGAACATATGACCCTCAAAATATGTGGGTTGTAATAAAAACAGTAATTACATGGAAATGTATAACATAAAATAATTATAATAAAAAGGGGAAAGAGTTTAAACCAATAATATAAGCTTTTACCTTAAGAAGCTAGAAATAAAAGAAGAAACTGAATCTCAACCTAGCAAACAAATTATAAAACCCAGAAATCAATAAACTTACAAAGAATAAAAACCACATAATCATTAATAGATGCAGAAAATCATTTAACAAAATTCAACATACATTCATGATTTTAAAATATCTCAGCAAAGTAGAAATAAAAGAGAACTTCATTAACATGTTAAAGTGTAATGGAATATTCGCAAGCTACAAATGTATCACTCTTAATGATGAAAAGCTGAATATTTCTCCCGTTATCTCTTGACATCATTCTGGAAGTCCTAGCCAGTGTAATAAAGCAAGAAAAAAATATGTAAAACACTTAAACATCATAAAGAGAAAGAAAACATGTCTTTACAAATGCCATGATTGTCTATATAGAAAATCCCAAAAGAAGTTGCCAAAAAATACTTCTCAGATGAAGAAAAGAGCTTATCAAGATCACAGAATACAAAGTTAACAATTGGAATCCAAAGTTTAAAAGAATATTATTTACAATAACACCAAATGAAACAATATTGAGATTATAAATCTTAAAAAAATGATATGGGTCAGATGTGTATCCTAATATATACAGAACATGGATGAAAGAAAATGTCCTAAATACATTTAGAGACACACCTTGCTAATAGACTTTAAGACTCAATATTGCAAAACAATCAATTCTCTCTAATTCAATCTATAGAGTCAACAAAATCCCAGCATACTTTTTTTTATGTTATGGATATTTTACTTCAATTTAAAAAAATGTAAGTGCCTCAGTTGGAGTATAGAGAATGGTGGATCCAGGCTGCCCTCTTGTCATCAGAATCAAATATCCATTCTGGGAAGCAGGCAATGTTGTCCATGGCACCTTCAGTCTGCCATGCAAAGACCCCCACGTAGGCCTGTTCACTGGTCCACCCAGATGATCTGAAGCCTCCAGACACCCGTAAGTGGGTGTCCAGGATTCCTCACTAGCCTGGATCCAACCCAACCCAGCAGGCCTAGGGAAACTGGGGTGTCTCCACCACACCTTCTGCTCACCATATGCACCTTCTCCATTTTGTAAACTGCAGCAGAAACCACCGTACTCTTTTGTAAATACTGCAGAAGTAAGTCTATAGTATATGTGTTTCCAAAGAAACTGGAACAGCCAAAACAATTTTCACCGAGAATACAAAGGTGGAGGATACACTTTCTTTTAGTTAAAGACTTAGTGTAAAATCACAGCACACAGTGTAGAACTGGTGACATATAAACAAATAAGTCAATGGATAGGCAAAGAAAGGAGATAAGTTTACACAAATAAAAGGTATTCGATGGACTTTTTGTAAAAGTGCAAATGCAATTGAAGGAGACACTGTAGTGTTTTCAACAAATGGTGTTGGGCCAGGGGCAGTGATGCACACTTGTAATCCCAGCACTTTGGGAGGCTGAGACAGGAGGATCGCGAGTTCAAAGCCAGCCTCAGTAATGGCAAGGCACTAAGCAACTCAGCAAGATCCTGTCTCTACATAAAACACAAAATAGGGCTGGGGATGTGGCTCAGTGGTCAAGTGCCCCTGAGTTCAATCTCCAGTACCAAAAAAAAAAAAAAAAAAAAAATGGTGCTGGAACAATTGCAAATATGAGGAAAAAATGTCCTTACCATATACCTCACCTCTTATACAAAAATTTACTCTAAATAAATTATCTATATAAGTATGAAATAAAGAACTATAAAACTTTTAGGAATCAAAGGAGAAAATCTGTGTGAATTTGGATGAATCAAAAAAAATTTTCATCATCAAAAGCATAATAAATTATACCTCAAAAGTTAAAATGTTTCTTTTACAAAGGACAGAGCCACAAGTTAGAGAAAATATTTGCAAATAACATTTTGGCAAAAGAACTTCTAACCAGGACAAAAAGGAACTCTAAGAACATGGTAATAAGAAATCAAGCAAACAAACTTAAAAATTGGTAAACTATCAGAACAACATTTAACCAATGAAGATATATGGGTGGCAAATAAGCCAACCAAGAGATGTTCGATGTGATTAATCATAGGGAAATGCAAATTAAGACAACCACGACATACTACTACTTACCCATTATAATGGATAATTTAAAAGTGGCCATGGTAAGTGTTGACAAGGATATAAACCACCGGAACACTAATAAGTAGCTAGTGGGAATGCAAAATATTACAATTTCTTTGGAAAACAGTTTGGAAGTTTCTACAAAATTAAACATGTACCTGCCGTATGATCCATCAATCCCACTTCTGGCTATCAACCCAAAAGGCATGAAAACTTATGTTCCTGTAAAAGAATGTATATAAGATTTTAGAGCAGTTTTATTCACAGTCATCAAAAATTGAAAACAATCTAGATTTCCAATGAACAGCAAACACCAACCAAAACAAAGTGTGGTGCATTGGCACAATGAAATACTATAAACAATAAGTAGGGATACACCATTGATTCACAAACAAGATAGATAAAATATTTTACTAAGTGGAAGAAACTAGACTCTCAGCTGAAGGTATAGCTCAGTGATAGGGAACCTGCCAAGCACACACAAGGGCCCATGTTTGATTCTCAGCAACACACACACACACACACACACACACACACACACACACACACACAGAGGAGGAAATTCAGTGAACTCAAAATGCTACATGTTGAATGATTCCATCTATATAATTCTCTTGGAATAGAATGGTGACTTCCATGGGTTACATGGTGAGAGGGGCAGTTGTCTATAAAGAGGTAGAACAAGAAAATTTGGGGGCAGATGAAACTATTCTGTGTGCAACTGTGGTGAGAGATACATGAAGCTATACATTAGTCCAAACTCACTAAGCCATTCACCAAAGGTAATGAACTTTACCATATTAGCTTTGCTTATTTGCTTGAGGGTTTTTTTTCCAGAAAATCCACTAAGAGGGTAAAGAGGAAAAACAGATTCCAGATCATAACAAATGAGTTTACCTTATGAAGAAAGAATTGCATAGCATATAATCTCACAGAGGGAACTGGAAAAAAAGCCAATGACCAAAATAAAGTGTTTTTTGACTGGGTACATAGAGAATAGGGACAAAAGACTGTAGCGAAACATACTCTAGTTGGTAAATCTGTTTTGTCCAGAGGCTTATTAATTAATAGATCTGAAAATATTTTTTAATATCCTAGGGTTGAATAAATGACTAAATATATTTTAGCTAATGAAGCTAGGCTTCTCAAAGGCAAAGAAAGAAATTGAAAACTAAAAAAGGTGGAGGACTAGAATGGAAATTGTGCTGGATTGATGTCAGGTAGTAATATAAATAAATGAATGTTAAAAATTAGACAAATAATTAAAGAAGATAGGTGATAATGATGAAGATAAGATAGGTGGATATCTAGACAGATGATATATGATAATGATGAAGATACACACACACACACACACACACACACACATATATAAAGAGAGAGGAAATAGATAGTAGATGGATACAAATAGATGTATATATGCATTAGTTAGTGTCCATATTATATTTCCCAGTTCCATTCTCTATAATACAAATAGTGATACTCAATAGCATTGAACATACCTAGAACTCAGATCCTACTCTTCTTAGTTCCATTTTCTAATATGAGGAACTCCTTGAAGAACTGATTGATCCCAGGTCTGGGTAGGAAAAATAGAAGATAAACCTCTATAAAATTCATGTGGTGTTACAAAGTAAACAATTACTTTTTACAGAGGAGCATAAAAAAATTATCATTACAAAATGGAAGTAATAATTACTTCAGGCAAGGTCCTGCCAGATGCTACAATTAGCAGCAAAAGCTTACAAAGCACCAGGATATTTGCATAGTATCAAATGATCATCCCACAAATATTTAGTATATTGCAAAGGGGAAAATATGCCATTATGGTGGAGAATGCCAGCAGACACAATCTTAAACAAGTGATCAAGGTTGACATTAGCAGTAATAAAATATATTAACATCATATATCCCTGATATAATGATTTAATAAGAAGGGCACATTATCTCTACTTTATCATTCCTAAGAATGCAGAACTTCAATTTAAACAGGAAAAAACATCAAACAAAACCAAGCTAAGAGTTCTTCTTCCAAGTAACTCATGGATGCTTGGAAGAGAAAAAGAGGGCCTAAATGGAAAATGGTACCCTGGATTACAACTTTGGATAGAAAAAATACTAGTGGAGATAATGATTCTACATATGTTCTACTGATTCTGCTTTTCTGTGAAAACCTTGTCTGATAGACAGGTCAAATCAGCTATTTCTGAGTCATCCATCCAACAGGCGCATCTCCATACCTACTGTTCCTCCCTCCTCACTTGGTCCCACTAAGCACCTATCTGCTGAGTGATGTGTACAACTCCATTGCTCAGGTCTCTCTCAAAATGATGCTCTTCCCCAACAGAGGCCTCAGTGGAAAGGTGGATGTGGGAGAGGTCACACTTCTCTGTGTTTTCTTTTTATTCCCCATAATGCCATATACAAGGCTGTAATATTGTATCCAACTTCAAGAATAACTCAAAGAAGAGGATAAAATTAATTGTAATACAGGATAGGAAAAAAATGTTTATAGTCCAAGTGAAAAGTACAAAAGCATTTGAAAGAAAGTCTATGTGTATTCTCCCCCCATTCACAGCCACCCTTTACTTATCTTCACATCTGCCCTCCTTTCAAAAATGTTCCTTCCTCAAATATTCTTTCCATGCAAATGCCCACCATTTTCTTATGATCAACCCCACAGGAATTAATCTGACACAAGAATCTATTCTATTACCTCTTTAGGTCAAGGTAATTCATAACAATTTAATTCCTCAATCTAGAATAATTCTATGAAAAGGGAATGCTACTTCTGTTCAACTGGCTATTGTTTCATCAGATATGACATAATTTACGAAGAGTCCTGCCTGAGGATGAATTATATTTTAAATTATGTTAAGCAGAACTGTGCCATTTGTCCTTTGAACAACCCCAATGCACAGCTGCCATTTAAGAACTTCTGCTTAGGTCGAATTCGTTTATTTTCTGTTTCTAAAATTCATCCCCAAGTCTCTAGGGATATAAGAAAAAGGCTTTATCAGTGCACCTTTTTCAAGGTTCCCAGTCCTCTGTCTCCTGTAAATTGCCCAGTAAAAATTCCAAAGCACTGTTCTTATACCTAGATCTGGGTTTCCTTCTTAATGAAAGGAAGTACTAGAGTTTATTTTCCTCACATTCAACATTCCAAGAGGTGGGAAATGTGGAAGAGGAAGCAACCATTGCCATTTTTTTTTATTCTCCTTGAAACCATAGATGAAGTCACCATCTTATGGTCCTAAGTCCAGGACCATAGATGAAGTCCTGGAAATTTGAGGAGTGAACAGGGATTAAAGCCTAATGTTTTTAGATAATTCTCAGTTCAGTGGCAAAATGTCCTTAATACCAACTTGCAGAATATGATCTTGTAACAAACCTTAGTATGTCACCTAAACTCACCAACAATTCTCAACAACCTGAAACCCTGTATTTCCACTGTAATTCCAAAAATTCCATAAAGTAGACATCTATTTATAACACATGTACAGTGATGCTCAGGTAGGCCTCTCTTTCGATGTGACTTTGTTCCAACAGATAATCTGCCCACGCTGTGCCGGTGATTCCTTTGTGCTAAATAAATGAAAGTAACATTTAAAGGATGGGTTGAAAATGGGGTCAGGGTAGCCTTGAACAGGAAAAGTAGAAAGATTCCGGAGTTTCAAGCACTCTAAGAAGATGTCCAGAGTGCACCTGAGGCTGACTTGGTGTAGCACAAAGACAGGGCTTGTCAAGGGACAAAGCAATAGGTGTTGGAAAGAAAAATGTCAACAATGGCACCAAGACAATGCCAAAATTAATATTCACCATTGCCAAAGTTGTACTTTGAACTTACACTGGGCTCCAAAGAAGATGGAGTGGATGTTATGTTTGTTTTGTAGAGTGAGCTCCTATTTCTCCCCTGTACTCAGAGGAGTACTACTGCCAGGATGCAGATATTCAGGTATTTGCAGACTGTGTCAGCAGACCCTTGCAAGCCAAGCTTTCATGGTTCCTCCTGCCCCATTGCTGTAGCAACAGACAATTCTGTCTGCTTCACACAGTGGGCTTTTGCACACCATTTGTTTAAAAAAATAGAGTCCTATTAAAAATACCATATTTATAGCTATCTGTGTAGACAGATAGCAAGATCAAGAAAAAGAGATGGTTAGACAGATGGATATGCAGATGTAAATAGACACTGTAAGCGCGCAAGAGAATTATTTCTGAATGACATCCAATGATCCCCACCTCCAGTTACTGTTTTGTGTAATCCCCTCCCCTATGTGTAAAATGGACCTGTTCTTTCTTAAAATAAATTGAATACAGAAAAATTGATGGGATATCACTTTGTAGGTTAAGTTATAAAAAGAAGTGATTTGCATCTTGCTTTTACTTTCTCTATAGCTCTTCTCGCTTGCTCACTCTGATGGAAGCCAGCTGCCATGTTGTGAGGTGCCCCATGGAGAGACACATGGCAAGGAATTTTTTTTTTCAGTACCAGGGATACTCGACCACTGAGCCACATCCCCAGCCCTATTTTGTGTTTTATGTAGAAATAGGGTCTCATTGAGTTGCTTAGCGCCTTGCCATTGCTGAGGCTGGCTTTGAACTCTATCTCAAAGACATCTGATTCTCCTATCTCAGCCTCCCAAAGTGCTGGGATTACAAAGCATGCGCCACCAGGCTCAGCTCATGGCAAGGATTTGAGGGTAGCCTCCAGCCAATAGCCATCAAAAGACTGAGACCCTTAGCACAACAATTCATGAAGTGTCGAATCTTGCCAACAACCATGTGAATAAGCTGGGAAGCAGATTCTTCCCCAGTCAAGTTCACAAATAAGACTACAGCCCCAGCTGACATCTTGACTACAAATTTACAAGAGACCCCTGAGCTAAGCTGTGCCCAGATTCCAGGCCCATGGAAACCATACCTGTTTGTTTTAAGCCACTAAGTTTTGGGGTAATTTGTTATACAACAGTAGATAATTAGTAAAATAACCTATAAATTGCATAAACATATATATGCATATATTTAAATGATATATTTGTTTATTTATTTATATGAACTATTATGAGTTGGCCTAGAAATCTGGAATCCTGTCATAATATTGTTCTTCTAGGAAAATAGGCTGTACATTCTAAACTTTTTCCTTAAGAACTATTGAAACATCAAAACAAATCATTTGTAAGTTTAGGATTTTCTATATTTAAAGCACACTCTTAAAAATATTAATTGTTATTTTTATTGGTATTCATGGGATCTAGGTTGAAGACTTATGTGTAATTTGATGTCTTTTACATGTTTTATGTATTTTCCAAACTTTCCACTATAAATATATCCCAATTTTTTTTTCTGGTAAACTCAGATTAATCATTCAAGACTAACCCAAATATTTCTTCATCTCAGGCTTTCCCTCTTCCTAGGTAGGATTTAGGCAGCCCCATTCAGATCCCTTTTGACCTTCCCTTTCTCCTAACCTTGATCCACTGTATCGTGTTAACTTACCCTTTTAATCTGTCTTCCCTGTTGGACCGTGTGTATATTAATTGTCTTCATGTGCTAGCAAAGTGTTCTCACAGAGCAGGTGCTCAATAATGGCTGATGAAAGAAGGAATGAATAAACAAAGGAACTTGAGAAAGTACATTAGGCACTTGGAGGTATTAATAGTCATTTCAATGACTGTAGTGAAGACAGGATTAAGAGGCAGAAAAAAATCTTCATAAGAAAATCCTACATGTCATCTTTGCTTAAACCCTTTGGGTGGTTCCCTTTCCTTTCAGGAAAGGATTGAAATCTTTATGGCCTGGCTGCTGCCTGTGTCCACAGTGTCTCATCTTTTCCAAACTTCTCCATCTCTTGGTCTCTTTCTTTCTGCGCTTCACTCACAGTGGCCACCAGACACATAGTTGCCATATGTCCTCTGCCATTTTGCCAAGGCTGCTATTCTTTCCAGCCTGTAGCATTTCCCTCGCCTGCTATAATTTTATTTTTTCTATTCATGGCATCTGTAGCTTTCCCCCTATCTGTGTGATCACTTACTAGTCTGTCTGCTAGTTGAGAGCAAACTTCATGAGAGGAGAAAGTGTCATATTGCTGCTCACCAGTATTCATGAGTGGATGGATAGTCTTTATTTGTGGGAATTTACCTCTTAAATATATTCTCCTGAAAGGCACAAGTCTCCATTACAGGATTCAACACATAAGTAAGCCATTTGCATGGTATTTGAGGACAAGTGTGATCTGAAGATAAATATGATTAAGCCAGAGTAACCATGCAGGAATGATTCCCCCAAAGCTCTATCTGTCGTGTTCCACCATCCATCGAAGACTCTGGTTTCTCCAATTCTGGGGAACACAAAAGAAAGACATTTTAGTTGATAGACCAAACTCACCTAGAGGACTTAATTAGGAATTATGAATCATACTAAAACTCATAGATTGAGCACTAAGCACTATTCTAAGAGAGTTACATACATAGACCCAATCCTTCCCACAACACTTTGAGATAGTAACTGTCACCTGCATTTGATGGGGGAGATGGAAGTACACACTTAACAGCCAAAGCAACAGAACTAGAAAGCAGCAGACCAAGCTGGGCGCCGTGGCACAAGCACTGTAATCCCAGCACTTAGGGAGGCTGAGAATCACGAGTTCAAAGCCAGCCTCAGCAACGGCGAGGCGCTAAACAATTCAGTGAGACCCTGTCTCTACATAAAACACAAAATAGGGCTGGGGATGTGGCTCAGTGGTTGAGTACCCCTGAGTTCTATCCCCAGTACCAAAAAAAGAAAAAAGAAAAGAAAAGAAAGCAGCAGACCAGGGATTCAGACTCAAGCAGTCCTGTTTAATGCCCGTGCTCCTAACCAGGACACAGGCTTTCTTCTTGTAGAAACCAAGGAGGCTGAAGTTGCAGCAAACTTTTTCCAAGAATGGGAGTCATTCTGTATCAAAGATTAAGAAATACTGCCAAATGCTTTTCTGACACTTCCATCTGTATCCACTCCCTTCTCTCAACCCAAGTACCCCAAGGAGTATATTTTACATTCTCTGTCATGATTCAGAACATATACTATGAATTCCAAGTCTCAGTTAGAACACCAGCTCTACCCCTTGCTTGTGTAGACTTATGAAAGCTTTCCAAACACTCTGTGCCTGTCTGAAAAGGAGATTGCTAGTTGTGGCATGTTGTTGGGAGTATCAAGTTAATGCATATGTAGGGTTTAGCACAGCACTCGCCCATAACAGGCACTGAATTAGTGACAGTTATTACCACTGAACACACAGTTAGCTTTCTGAGGCTTTTTTTTTTTTTCATCCTATAAACTTACTTGTCTGGTTTATAACATACCTCTTTCTAATTTCCATATCTAGTGATGAGATTTTGGTGACATCACACTGTTGAAGACATATCTCTTTCATGAACATCAGGTTCGCTGTGAAAGAATAGATGTGTGTTTAATAACAAATAATTTTCACTCTCAGTTGTTGGGTTGGGATATGCTCATTGGTCAATGGGGTTACTAAAAGGCAAAGCATAATCCTGGTTCACAATCTGTATTTTGAATTTTTAGAAATACCTTTGCCATTTAGAAGGAGGGTGCTTTTTTCCATCACCTGTTTTGAGTGCTACCTCCCAAATGCCTATGTTCTCACCTCTTTGCCAGCGATAGCTAGGGAAGTTGCCTGGACTAGTCTTTTTCCGTCTATCATTTCCCAGTTTTCTGATGCATGAACCCTTCCTGGAGCTGAGAAGCAGCATCAAAGAAAGGTTGTGCAGCTTATTACTGTGTGTAAAGTACCTTGCAATCCCTGAGTGAAAGAAGCTATAGAAATGCAAAGGATTCAGTGTGATTTTTATCTGCAGAGTAAGTTCAGGTCAGAACATCAGGCGGAATTTAAGCCATATCTCTTGCTTCCTTTGCTATTGTGGATTAAAGTCTGTCCATTTTAATGTTCCTTAAATGTAATTTTTTTTTCTGGGGATAGCTAGACACGCGATGCTGAGAAGGATTTAATTCATTGTGCTGCCACAGGGATGATGATGCTGGCTCAATTTGGCATGCTAGGAGAAAGCCAGAGGACGCTAAACCCTCCTACTGTTGCAATTCTCACAATGCAATATAATTAAGGGGAAGCAGGAGGGCACCTAAGCAAAATGTTAGGATGCTGGACAGTTTGAGAGAGGGGTCAGAGAAGGTTGAACTTGCAGAATGGCTCCCTAGTGTGGGGAGTTATCTGGCCAGAATGGATGAGGAAGAGAAGAGAGATGCGATCATCCAGAGGATTGCTGAGTGTGGTGGACTGCTGGAGGGCAATTGGGAAGAAACCACAAGTTAAAAAAAAAGAAGAAGAAGAAGAAAGAAAAAAGGCACCCTGGGATTAATTGTCATTCCACTGGCCTGTGAGGAAACTGATACCAAATATAATTGAATTACTTTGTAATTATTTCTTTTGGAGTATTTAACCTAAGCTAGTCTTTGGAGATGGATTTTTTTCCCTCTCTCTCTCTCTCTCTCTCTCTCTCTCCCTTTCTTTTTTGCTTTGCACTGCAAATGGTTTTGCATTACAGATATTTTTTCTGCTTTACTGTATTATCTTGTGCAAACTACTCTGGTTTGTTTTTCCCCCTTTTCCTTGCCAATGGGGTTGTTTACTTATCAGAATTAAAGTCAGAAGTGAGCGTCTCTTGCCAGCAGGACAGAATTTCTAATAAATATGTAAATAACGCCTCTCTCAGCTGTGGCTGCAGGCATTGGTGATGCTCTCACATGGCCCACCCAGGCCACAGTCTGGAGCTCAGGCAGCCTTGGAGAGGAGGAGAGATTTCCATCAATCTGCAGACCAGAAAGAAATAAAATTAAATTGAACCTGAGAGGGCAAAGGAATAAAGGTGAGGTGGTAGGAAAGGGCATCTGTCCTTGTGGTTGGAGAGACGGGTCATTTTCTTTGGCCTGTGGGTGAAAGCGTCTGAAGGTTGACAAAGCCCATCATAAGAAAGGGGACTTGGAACATTCAGAGTGGATATAGATAGAGAAAAATAAATGTTTCCACTGCAGGCAGACCATGATCATTTCAATAATAATGGCAACACAGTTATCAATCACCAGCTACACCTGTCTTGTGCCCCATTCTATGTCAGTAGTAATTAACACCAGGTGCCTACATTACACCTTTACCTCAAAAAATATTTTGAGTACATTTATTATCCTTCTGCACAGAAGGGAATAAAATCAACCTTCTACAGAGGTTAAGGACATACTATTGAATGATGTTTAAGAGCAAGCACTCTAGAATCAGAATGTAAGAGATATTGAATTTTCCTGTGGCACTTACTAGCTGTGGGCCTCAGTCTTCTCATTCATTCATTCAATAAATATTGCGTAAGCACCTACTGTGTACCACATAGGTTTTAAGATATGGAGATACAGTAGGGAACAAAACTACAGGACTATACACTGTAGTTAACAGTAGTTGTACCTATCTCAGGAAGTTGTTCTGCATACTAAATGAATTGATAATCACTGGTATGTACTAAATCCTAGTGTCAGTCATACAAAAGGGCAGACTACAGATTAGGGCTCAGCAGCTCAGACTCCAATTGTGAAACAATGTTCTGTTTCTTTTCTTTTGTTTTTTGTTTTTGTTTTTTGTTTTTTTTTGGTACTGGGGATTGAACTCAGGGGCACTCAACCACTGAGCCACATTCCCAGCCCTATTTTGTGTTTTATGTAGAGACAGGGTCTCACTGAGTTGCTCAGTGCCTGGCTGTTGCTGAGGCTGGCTTTCAACTCGTACCAGGGATTGAACTCGGGGGCACTCGACCACTGAGCCACATCCTCAGCCCTATTTTGTGTTTTATGTAGAGACAGGGTCTCACTGAGTTGTTTAGCACCTTGCCATTGCTGAAGCTGGCTGGGATTACAAGTGTGCACCACCGCGCCCTGTTGTTTCTTATTGTATAGGACTCCTTTCAGATTGTGGAAAAGATCCTCCTCAATGTTCTAAACGTCTTAGATCCACTTGGATCTGATCAGCAGGCTCCAAGAGAGCCGTAGTTGAGGTCTGGCATAGCCAACCCAGTGATGAGCCGGGGAGGTGTATAATATTTAAAGACATGCTAGGGAGATCACCCTTCCTCTTCCTCTTGGTGTCCTATTTCAAACTCTTAGGAGTCCAGAATTTGCTTTTGGTGATAGTGCCCTGACTGCAGTTACATTTCATTTATTCTCAGGCCCAACCCGATTCTCCTGAAGAAGATGTAGCTTCAGTTAAATGGCTAAGTCAGCTTTGTTTTCTGTTAGCCTGTTTCTTCATGGATTAAGCACAATGAAGCAGGAAGCGGGGGGGGGGGGGGGGGGGGGT
>CM053410.1:56956435-56967527 GCA_028644305.1 Xerus rutilus | reverse complement strand
TAGTATAGCCTTCTCTGGGGGTTCTCACCTTCCCCCTTCTCTTAACTTGGGGGTATCTGACCTAAGTAACACCCTAAAGGCATTATTGGCTTATCCACTAGAAAATTAAGTGTACATCAGCTTTAGAAGCCCTAAGGTGTGAATGGTAGAAAGTGCTGGAATCACCAGAGTGGCTGCTACCATTTGGACTGAGGCCATAGCTAGAAAAAAAGACAATTTCGATACATATTAAACAGCAACCTCCAAGTGTCAGAAAACCATGGAAATAGATAACCCACAATCTCTCAAAAGTAAAATTATTCATTTTGATATTAGGCAAGAAGACAAATTTCAGAATGAAATTTCTAATATCATAGAATGTTAAACAGCTATTAAAATGATATTTACATAGAGTTTTTAATGATATGGAAAAATCTTATAACCTTAAGCAGAAAAAGTGGAATAAAAAATTACATTAATATACAAAATGGTCTTAAGAAGGTTTTAAAAACACGGAGGGAAAGTTTGAAGGAAATAAGCCCAAATTTCAGGATGATAGAATAAGAAATGTTTTTCTTGCTTTTTTAAAACTGTATGCATTTTCCAAATTTTTAAAACATGAGCATGTACTACATTTTAAAGTAATATGAGGGTATGAAAACTTAAACCTCTACCCACAATAATAGTCAAGTTAATCAAAGGCTGCTGATCCATTCCAAAATGGTGGCCACTGAGATTGTTTAAGGCAGAGGAAATGGACAGCTTGGAGAAGACACTTTATGATCAGTGAATTTTCTTTGTTTCTGCTCTCCAGGGTGTTCTTGCTCTTTGGGATCCATGTCAGGGCATCCAGCTTAGAACTGATGATTAGCAGATGATTAGCTTCTGAAAAGCTCATCCTGACAGCAATGTAAAGAATATATCATTAGCCAGGTGCAGTGGCACATTCCTGTAATCTCAGTGGCTCGGGAGGAGGAAGCAGGAGGATCACTAGTTCAAAGACAGCTTCAGCAAAGGCAAGGTGCTAAGCAACTCAGTGAGACCTTGTCTCTGAAAAAATACAAAATAGGGCTAGGGATGTGGCTCTGTGGTAGAGTACCCCTGAGGTCAACCCCCAGTACCTCCCCCCCAAAATTAAGAATATATTAATAGAGTTCCAGATTCAGGAGGTTGGTACAAGTCTATCCAGACAAGAAATACTGGCTTAGATGAGTGTGGAGGCAAAGAAAATGAGAGAGCAAAGGACACACCTGAAGGCTAATCAGGAGCTTAATCAATAGGTCTTAAGAATGGGTTTTGAAAGGGGAAATGAATAAGAGAGTTGGTTGTCAACATCCCTCCTTTCCTGGCTATGAAATGGATAGACAGTTTGTAATTTACTGAAAGAAGAATCATTAGACTATGATCTCATATTTCATTTAGGAGTGTGGTAAAATATCAGCTGTATCACTGCATATCAGAGTGTCACAAACTTAGTGGATGAAAATAACATTCATTATCTCAGTTTTGAAGAATTAAGAATTCAGAAGTGACTGTGTGGCTCTGGCTCAGGGTGTCCCATTAGGTAACAATCAAGATGTTGGTCAGAATTGCATTCATCTGAAAGCCTGATCTGAAGGGACCAGAGAATCTACTTCTGAACTTTTTCATGTGGCTATTGGCTGGAGGTCTCTCTTCCTTTCCACACGGGCTTCTCCATAAGAAGGCACTGTCCCTTCTTCCTTTGGAGCAAGTGTTCCAAGAGAGAGGAAGCAGGAAACTGAAATGCTTCTTATACCTAGTATCTGAAAGTCACAGTGCTTTTATTAAGTCACTAAGTTCAACCCACAGAAGGTGGAATTAGACTCATCTTTATATCAAATAACTTGTACACATATTTTCAATCACCATAGGAGGGACTGCTACATCAAGCTTAGTTTTGAGCTAATAAGTTTGAGGGATCGTGAAGAAATGCAAATATCATATAGAGATAGGTAGGGAGCTTAAAGAAGGAATTAGAAATGCAATTGTGAATTTTGTAGATTTTATGATGGTGGAAGAGTTGTGTATGGATAAGATTTCTTAAGGAAAGTATACAGCGAGAAGACAAGAAAAATCATCAAAGGTTAAGGAACTCTATCACTGAATATCAGGATTGAGGAAGATGCCTTTGCAAAGGGGACAAAGAAGAAAAGATGAGGGGCAAGAAAGAAAAGCAGAAGGGCATGTTATGAAAGCCAAGCATGACCAGGAAGAGCAAGAGCTGAGCAGAGTTTCACCTAATCTGGTAAAATACAAGGCTGGAAGCCAAAATATGGTTGCTGAAGGTCTAAAGATAGTTAGATTTTTAAAATCATTTTATTTTGAACTGAATTTACAGTTGCAGAAAATCTGTACTGACACACCTCTGCTAGTAGGAAACCAATGTCTTTAATTTGTGGTTTATACTCCACTCATTTCTTTGGCAGAAATGAGCAGATATGTGTGCACTTTCTTCAATTCTCTTTTACATGAAGGGTAGCATAGGGCAGCATACTGTAGATATTCTTTTGGACTTTGCTCTTCCATTTAACAGCATATCTTGGAAATCATAGGAGTTCATAGGGATTTTCCTCATTCTCTGTTTTTCCCCCTGATTTCTGGGTAGTACTCTGTTGAGTGGATATAGTACAGTTAATACAACCACTCTCCTATAAACAGGGTTTTTTTTATTATTATTATTTTGCAAATTACAAACAATGTTGCAATGAATAACCTCATGCATTGCACATGTATTTTTTGTATTATTGGAGGTAAATCTTCAGAGTAGATTGCTAACTTTGGGATTGTAGGTTGAAAAGCAAGCACATATGTAGTTTCTTTAGATATTAAGAAATTATCTTTGAGAGGATATGAGAGGGCCTGTTTTTCCACAATCTCACTAGCAGTACATGTTGTCTTATTTTTAAATGCTTGCCAATCAGTAGGTGATCAAGAGTATCTCAGAACTGTTTTAATTGGTAAATCACTTACTATGAACAACCCTGAATATTTTTTTTCATTATTTGAGAACTTTTGTGAATATGTAGTCTAATTAACTAATTTTTTCTTTTGTTACAAAAAGAAATCAGAATTTTGGTCACTCATTATAGATTTATTGACAGATTATGCCCCTTGTCTCAATTGAAAGTAAATTTCTCACTGATGGTTTCTAATTGCCCAAGACAGATTTAGTTCTCAGAGTCCTTCCCCTATGCAAACAGAAATAAATTAGACTTTTCCTGGTTTCTAAGCAGAAGGTTTATCAGTTTGCTAACTTCTACCCCACCATTTCTCACTTGCTAACTAACCTTGGATTTCTGCTCAAATAGATTTCTTGGCTCCGTTGAATATGTTATTTTACTTGTGATTCAGAGACATTCTGTTTCCTGAAGAACAGAAATCTCTTCACAGTCAACTTCCACCTACTACCTACCTAAGAGTTGGCAAAACAAATGTTTAACACAGAATGTAGCCAATAGATTCCATATATGTATATGAGCACATGTTTTACAGCAGACCATAGTGTCAGCAACCACCATGGAATCCCAGCTGGATTAATTTCCTGCTTAAAAATAAGTTCTGTGCCAGCTACTGTGGGTCTTATCAGAGAATTATAACACATAGCCCTTTCCCTTATGAACTCAGAAGTCTCATCAAAAAGCAAATGTTAGCACATGAGAGAAGTAGATTACAATAGAAAATTGTCTACAACAGAGGGCCTGTCTCTAGATTGCAGAGTGCTGGCTCTAGATGAGGTTGTCATTCATTCAGAGAAGGGAGGAATCAGTGTGGGCTGGTCATGTGGAGAATTTTGAACAAAACCCAGAAGAGTAGGATTTGGATAGGTAATAAAAAAGAAAGCAAGGAGAAAGGGGGTCATTCACTCATTTCACTAAATTGTATTGAGCTGAGCAGCTACTATGTACAAAATACTAAATACTGGCTACAATGTTACAACCCTTGACTTTCTTCTTAGAAAGCACACACACACACACACGCACACACACACATTTCACAGCATTTCTTCATTATTTTAATAAAGTACATTTTGCTGAAATATTTACAATCAGATTTATCCAAACATAGTTTCTTAAATGTTAGAAGCATTATTACCTGGAATATCTATAGAACCTATAGAAAAAAAATTCCCTTCAATTGTTTGCTCTTCAAGAGAACTATTCATTTCTCCTCTTTCCTACTTTTTCTTCCCTTAACAATACCATTGAAGAATGAATACATGAACTCCCATTTCACTGGTGAAGAAACTGAGATTTAAGAAGTGAAAAAAAAATTCTTTAACACAAGAGGTAGAGAAGGACTCAAAGCCAGAGTGGTGAACCCCTAGCTCATGTTCTTATACCTTTTTGTGACCTGAGAAGTTGACTTTTGAACTGGGACGAGTCTAGGAAAAGTCTAGAGAATAATTCCAAAGCACCAGTCCTGGTGTCTACAAACTAGACCAGGCACAATCCTGGTTTAGTGGTTACCCACCTTTGTGATGTGAGCAAGTTCTTTTGCCATTCTAGATCTCCAGCTGCATCTGGCAAATGAGGGGTTTGGACTGGATATTCTCTAATGCTTCTCGGGTGCTGACAGTCTCTGCTCCTAAGCTCCCAGCCAGCTCATGCTCCACTCTGCTCTTCTGAGTCTCAGAATATTCAGAGGGGCCAAGCCCAACAAGGGGAATGAACACGGGCCAGCTGACCTCTAGAAACGCTGTCCACCTCCATATTGGGGACAATGGGTCACACCAAGCATGCTTCATTCTCATCTCTTCAAGAGCCTTTCATGTAGTCACTGAGGGCTGTGAGCTGTAGAAAGAGTGGTAAGAACACAATAGAAACAAGAGTTTAGACCTGTGATGTGCATATCTTAGGTTAGAGGATTTTGTACTCAAGTAGCAAGAAATGTTATAAAAGAATCACCGGGGAAAGCAAGGTCTCATAGCCCCTGCTCTGAGCAGCACTGTGAAAACTGAAGTGGAAAAAGTCAAATTTACAGATCATCTAGGGAAGCTGAAACCCAGCAGTAGGATATTAAACACAAAAGAGCTGAAGTTAACATGAGGCATTATTGGTTTGGGGAGACAGGCTATTTCCCCACGGTCCATAATTAGAACCAGGAACCTTTTGCATGTAATTAAGAGTAAAAGATTGGTTTAACAACCACAGCTGAGCAAGTCTGAAACATTTTTTTGTCCAACTAACATTTGGGATTAGGATTTTTTCTCTCTCTCTCACTTGTGAAATATGAGCATTTCCTGACTATTTAGGAAATTGAGGCTAATTTTACTTCCACAAGCATTTTTGTTGCTAATAATAATAGGATATGTTTTGCATATGCGATATGAAATCAACAAGGTGCCCTACAGAAGCAAGATGGCCTTTGAGGCACTTTTTCTCCCTCAAGGAAGCTGTCACTGAGCAGCTGATTAATTACTGTAATAATCATAATTTTTTTTAAAAAAAAATTCCTCTTCCCATTCATTAAGTACACTGCAGATAGGTGCCAGAGGTAATTATTGTCTAGAAGTACTTCCAAATTATCTTTTCTAATCCAGCCACGCTGACATTTTTGAGAGAAAAAAAGTGTTTTGTCTTTCCTCTTATGATCAGGGTGACATTTGAATATGCAAACAGTGTCAAAGCCTGCCCTGTGGATGTTTGCTGGAGGTATGATTTATGAGGCCAGCCCATTGTATTTGCTATCGAACCATGAGAAAGGTCATTAGGCAAAGAAGCTCTACCTAACTGGGTCTAGAGCTCATCTGGTGATATTTTAATTGTTGCTCTTGTGCTGACTTCCAGGCAGGCTTCGTGCTGTGAGCAGTGTGGACACTCATTTGTCTCAGTTTTGCAAATCTTTTCTAAAGTTTGTGGTGTGGTTTGTGCCAACTTTCAGCCACTCTTAGAGTAGTTCGAGACTGAGTTTAAGGAGAGCCCATGGAAAACCCAAAAGTCTCACTTTTTTGTCAATGGACTCAACTTTCTCCCTAATGCAAATAATCACTTCTGAAGTACACTATATAATTAGCAGTTCTAAATTCAATATAATGAAGAAGAGCTGTCTATTGGCAGTCCACCTTTACGGAGACTGACTAGGGACCTTGCCCTAGCATAGGCTCTCATTTAAGTGCCACTGGAGTTGAATCAAACACTCTTTTGGAAAGCCCTCTAATATCATCTTCTTGAGCCCCTCTCACAACAGGACTCTCCTCTGTAACACCTGGAGCAGCCATTCTGTCTCTACATAAGTATCTCCATTGGCAAGGATAGCCCTACTATAATTTTATTTTATTTTTTTATTTTTTGTGAGGGTACTGGCAATTTAACTCAAGGGCAGTTGACCATTGAGCCACATCCCCAGCCCTATTTTGTATTTTATTTAGAGACAGAGTCTCACTGAGTTGCTTAGCACCTTGCCATTGCAAAGGCTGGCTTTGAGCTCGCCATCCTCCTGTCTCAGCCTCCCCAGTCACTGGGATTACAGGTGCGTGCCACCGTGCCAGGCTATAATTTTATTTTTAAAACACTGAAACCTTCCTTTATACAAGCTGAGCCTGTCTTATCCTAGCCACACCCTCTACAACTATGTAGAAGAAATTTTCTCCCATATTTCAAAGAGTGATCAAAGCAAACCCATTAAGCTCTCAGCTAAACATTTTCTCAGATGGAGCATGATTTTGTATCCTCAAATTTATTTATTTAATACTTAGGTTTTGTTTTGTTCTGACCACAATAGTGGATATAATGGGTCATGGTTACATGGATGTGACTGGTATTACATACACCTTCTAATGTCTTACATTTGTATCTACCCCTTTAGGGAAGTTTATTGTAAAGAAAAAATGTAGCATTATTATAGAGATAGCTGTGAATATATTTGTATCTATTATAGTGATTTCAGCCTCAAGTTACAAAAGAATCCAATTCAAATCAGTTTTAAAATAAGAAAATGTATTAGCTCACAGAATAAGAAATGTAGGGGTGGGGTGGGATTTGGGGATTGGTTGATTTGATGGCCCAGTGATTTCATAGAGGACCCTGTTTTTTCCAGATCTGGCCATGTACACTGCCAATTTTAATTCTGATTCCTTTCAGGCTTTTTAGAATAGCTTCCAGTAGCAAGTAAGGCCATTTTCTTTTTTAGACATGATTGGCAGGAGGAAAAAAACTGGTTTCTGATCAATCTCTTAAAAGAATGAGAAAGAATTTCTTCTGGCAACATTTTCATGTAGTATCATTGACCAGAGTGGGTTACATACCTGTTCAGAGACCTATCATTGGCAAAACTAATCCAAGAACTAGATTTCGATTCATCAGAGTCTATCCCAGAACTGGGAATGGAATTGTGCCTTAGACTCCTGCAGATGAGTGTCTGAGTCCATTCAGATTGCTATGACAAAATATCCTATACTAGGTCATTTATGAAGAATATGCATTTATTTGTCACATTTCTGAAGGCTGGGAAGTCCAAGACCACAGTGCCAGCAAATTTGGTTTCTGGAAATCATTCACTCTGACTCCCAACCTGGCACCTTACAGGAAGAAATGAAAGGCCAGGAAGCTCTCTGAAGCCTCTTTCATAAGGGTATTAATCTCATTCATGAGGGTAGAGCCTTCATGACTTAATCCCTTCACAAAAGGCCCTACCTCTTAATACTACCACAATGGGTATTAAGCTTCAACATATGAATTTTGGAGAGAACATACATTGAATCCATACCAATGGGTGATTATATAATTGACACAAGATTAGCATTTTAAGTAGGAGGCAGGCACCCAGTATTATATGGTAGACTGCTATAATAAAAACTTAACATTCATGAAGATCAATATTTTGTAACTAATAATACCTTTTAATAAAGGACTTCTCTACGAAAGTTCTATTAATTCACATATGTTGGTATTAAGCCTTATTTTCCTTCTATGTTGATAACAGGAAGACTTTTTCTCCCAGGGCAGTAAATTTCACTTATGGGTCTCTGCTAAGCCAAAATCAATTGGGAGGTATATAAGTCATTATCCAACAAGAAAAACAGAAACTACTTTAGATATTTAAAGGAGAGGGAATTTAATATAGGAAATTGGTCACAAAATTATTTGAGTGCCTTAGTCCTTAGGGAAGATGTTGGCACAAGCATCTCTGTTGACTTCTCTGAACTAGTCATCTTAAGTTGTGAGCATCAGGGCACCAGGTGCTGGTTGCTCCACTGAAAGGTATGTCATGGGGGCTGGGGGTGCAAAGGGCTTGCCTGGCACAGGAGGCCCTGGGTTAAATTTCCAGCACAAGGAAAGGAAAGGAAATAAAATAATGTTTTTTATGGTTAAATATTAGGTGGCCCCCAAAAGCTCATGTGTAAGAAAATGCAAGAAGGATTGGAGATGAAATGATTGGGTTATGAGAGCTTTAACCCAATCAGTACATTAATCGCTTGATAGGAATTAACTGAATGGTGACTGTAGGTGGTAGAGTGTGGCTGGAGGAGGTGGGTCATTGTGGGTGTGTCTTTGGGTTACTTATGTATTTGGTAAGTTTAGCTTGGTCTCTCTCTGTTCTTGGTGGCCATGTCCTGACCTGCTTTCTTCCACTACATCCTTCTGCCATGATGTTCTGCCTCACCTCGAGCCATAAGTAATGGAACTGGTTATCCATAGATTGAGATCTCTGAAACCATGAGCCCCAAAATATTTTCCTCCTTTAATTGTTCATATCAGTTGGTCACAGCAGTGAAAATGCTGACTAAATCAAATGTCATGGAGGACAAATTTGATAGACAGGTAGATTCTTAGGTTAATACAATTTGGTGTGATGGGTGGCCACGCATTGTGAGTCCTACGAAGTGTTGCCAGAGATTCTAATTCAGCAGCTTCAATGACCAGCATGCCTGGGTACTAAGTAACATGATATTCCATTATGTTCCTCCTTCCCCAAAGTGGGACAATAACTTCCTATAATTACTCCCTACAATTATAGGCAATCTTTTTAATACCATTTTCACTTCTTCAATATTTTGCAATGATTTCATAACTTAGACTCTGAATTTTATTTGTTTGACATACCTAGAATAATTTCTGCTTTTCTGCTTGGATGTTAACTGATACAACTTTTAACTATCAGTAAGTCACAACTAAGGCTTCACTACCTGAAAAATCCATTTCCCTATCTTAAAGCTTAAAATATGGGGACCTAGGTTCCCTGCTTTGTAGAAAGTAACATCTTCTGACTTCTGTCCACACCACCTCTGTTTTATTTTAGGCTCACTTTGGAGGCATGGGGAATGGTTAAAAGAGACAGAAATTCACTAAAAACACTCTAATATAGTCATAAAGTTTGTGCTAGATGTTTCTGTCTGTGTGTAGTAGAATCAGGTCTAGTAGTTCTATTAGAAGCAGGGCAGTACTAGAAGTCAGTTGTTCTTTCTCTTCAAGGGCCACATGAGCACTCTTTCATCCTGTTTCTTCTGTTCATTTATTCTATCCTCCTCCTATTGACTTGCTTATTCATCCATGTACTTTTTCATTCCTTTTCTTAATTCATGACTTCTGCATATTTATAGTTTCCATTTCCTCTTAGTTTAGGTTTCACCTGACCCCTGTTACTCTCAACTCTTTGGGATCCCATAATACTTACCAATTCAAACGCTGGAAAGAATGGATCTGATTGGCCCATCATCTCTTTCTTTGGCAAGAAATGATATTATTCTTTGACTATCCTGGATACCGATTGCCTGTGAGTCAGATTCTACCTATGGCCAGAGTAGCTACTGTCTGGGGTGAGCCTTGTTACCTGACCTAAATAAAACCTAATGTCTTATTTCCCATTGAGGAGCAGAAACAATCTTGACATATCCACTACAAACTTCAGAACAGATGGAGTATGACTTTTCCTGCTACACACTCCCAAGCTACACAGAACCCAGGTTGAATGCTATGCTTTTGTGATATTTCTTTTCCTTTAGTGTTGGCATGTTAATATATATAAAAATTTTGTAAAATGGAGGCATATGGGGATTCCTTTCCCTGAGCCATTAAACATGATAGGAAATATCCTGGCCCTCATTCCAATAAATATGACCCTGACTGCTGATATTGGATTTTTATTAGGTATGTGAAATAATAGAACAAAGCAACAAAACCACCCCACCTAGGGGTGGTGCACACCTATAATCTCAGTGGCTGAAGGAGGAGGATGCCAAGTTCAAAGCCAGCCTCAGCAACTTAGTGAGGCCCTAAGCAACTTGGCAAGACCCTGTCTCAGACAAAAACAAAACAAAATAAATAAAAAAAAAAACATAAAAAGGGCTGGGGATGTAGCTCAGTGGTTAAGTGCTCCTGAGTTCAATCTTCAATACGAAGAAAAAGGAGAAGGAGAAGGAAGAGGAAGAGGAGACCTCTTAAAACAAACTTAGAAAAAAATAACTGATTAGATTTATCCCATTGTTTATTTTGAAAAGTTTCAAAGGACAAAAAGAAATTTACATTGGTAGGATTGTCCCTTGTCAAATCAGCTGGGTCACCTATACTCGTTTTCAAGTCTGCTTATTTTCCTGCCATCTGCTTATTTCTTGCAGGTTCCCTCCCTGTCTTCACCCGTGTCCCACCTGCCCTGTGCACTGATGGTTCCTTCTTTCCTGATGCCCCTTATTTAACTCTGGTGGCACTGCCTCATCTCTGCTCTCGCCTCCCAGACTGCCTTAGCCTTTTTCTCCTTTCTTCTCATTTTATTTTTTCTGCGCTTGTCCCCACCCAGTGGTTGCTTTGTGATACAAAGTATTGGTGGATGACTAAGAGACCAAGAGTTGTTTCAGTGGGTGTGGAAACAATCAACCTGACCCCAACTCACATTTAAAAACAGTCCCTGAACTAGATCAGAGGAGACTCATTTAAAGATACCAGTTAAAAAATCAAAACCATGTAACACCTGACTTCCACTTCTTAGGTTGATTTAGAGGATCTATGATTTGCTCTTTTCCATTCACTCTTTGAGAATTTTACTTACACAAGTAAAATCCAAATAAAGTTCAAAATCCAAATAAACATCACTAGGCTATTTTCCAGTTCTGCAACCTCTTCCCCCCCCCCCAACTAAAGGCTACCCTTTAAAAAAAAAG
>CM053410.1:56929387-56955935 GCA_028644305.1 Xerus rutilus | reverse complement strand
AGGAAGGAGTTAAAATAGGTAAGTTTCAAGGTAATTTTTCATTTTTAAAATAATGGTCCTCTGATATGTATAATGCCAAAAAAGTCTAATATTTAGATTATCTAAAAGATGAGTCAACCTAAATTGCATTATATTACTTGCTTGTCTTCTCTCTCTGTGCTCAAAAATCAGCAAGATCTGATCAGCTTGGGTTCACCAGGCCAGAATTCAGGACTATGGACCTGTCAGGTACCCTGAGCTGTGTTAGGAATGAGCTTCATGGACAGGTGGGCAACGTGGGGTGCCTCACCATGGCCCTCCTAAAGCCTGCTTCTGCAAGAAACACTGCTACAGATGCGATTACAGAAAATCATTTGGCACCGAGCAGTCCTGTTGAGTCATCACTCTTGTTCTTATGCAAGACTGATATTTTTCTCCTTTTAATTAAAAAAAGAAACATACTGGCATTCTATAAATAACATCATTGGTGATGCAAAGAAAAGCACAGAGGAAGGAGAAACTAGAACAACCTAACCCTAGCACAGCTTGTCCTTAGACTTCCAAGTCCTCTACTCAACACTCCCACAGATTACTGCCACTGAACAGTGTACCCTGCCCTCCAGGGTCAAGGCTCAAGAGGGAGAAAAGAAGGGCAAAGGAGGGGCTTCTTTCACAACTTGTACTAACAGAAACAGCAAGAAGACAAGGGCCTTGATCACTTAAATGGGAATTTGGACTTTCTTTGTGTTACATTAGGATGGGTATGGAGGGATAGGAAGTGAAAGGTGGAATGTGGATATTTTTATTGCTGTTTGGGGGTCAACATAACATAATCCAGTATAAAAGGTCCTACTGTTTTCTCTTAACTTTGTCTTTGTTTTTACTATGTGATCTTGAACCAAAACCGTCACCAGGCTGAGCTTTGTATTCCATACCCATTACATGGAAGAGTCATCCTAATTCTTTCCTTTGTTCATTCTACCAACACTCTTTGATCACCTACTGTTTGCGAGGCATGGGGATAAATGCTGTCTTTAAGGAACTTACAGTCTAGAAGGGATGAAGTCTAGGCTGAGATTCTGTGCACTTTCCAAAGAACATGCTCTCTCCAAAGGCTCTGAATGACGTGAAGTCCCTTCCAGATCTCAAAGTCTGGAATCTCCTCGGGAAGCAATTTGTTAATTCTCTCAGGTTCCTAGCAATGCTTTGAAATAGCAACTCATTAGGTCATCTTTTTTTTTTTTAAAGAGGTGAAATGTTTCCAATAATAGAATGAAGAATTTTAGTACAAAAATCAGCCAAAAGTGAAGCTGTCTGGTTGAACTTAAAGCAGAGGACCTGGAGATTCTTGGTGGGGCTGTCTCTGGAGTATTTCCTCTTAATCCTTGGGCACCATAGGACATGGTTAATAAACAAACATGCTGTTATCATTCAAAGAGTCTTGCAGGTTGAACAAAGTTTCCAAAAATACATAAATCCTGGGACTCTGAAGTAGGGTAACCAGAGCATTGTTTTCTGTCCTTGCCTGCTTTACATCTCTCCGGAGGCCAATGTCCTACGTAGGTTGATTACATCACCTCAAAATGAGCTAACAGCTAAGGACCAAATGGTATAGGGCCAGCAGGAAAGCTTGCCAGTTGCTTTGGGAAGCAGGCAGCCATTCTTCCAGCTTAACGCTTGACTCTCACAAGTCAAAAGCAAAGTGACAAAATGAAATATCTGCTTTAGTTTTATTGAGAACATGATCAGGGAAATATGTAATGGTGATGGTTTGGAGGTCTGAGAACAAACATTTCCTTTATTCTGAGTTCTTGGAGGGCAGGATCCATGTCAACTTTATCATTGTATTTCTCTCAGTTCCCAGGACAAACATATGGACTAAATAGATATTTGATGAATATTATCAATAGAAGTAAAAGAGTGATTTAATATACATGTACTCTTTGTTTCAAAAACATTATAGAAAATCCCCAAATCCAGATAATACTCACCCAAAATTTAGATAAAAATGGTTGCAAAGTTATCAAATTGGAATGATGACATATTTATCTGTAAATATCAACATTCAGCATAGAATCTAGCACATAGCAGCCCATTTTAGATCAGTTAGACAGTAAAATGGTTTTCAATGGTACCCTCAGTCCTAGCTGTCCAGCTTGCAGGCACGCGGTACATTATGATTCCTGCCCTTGAGTGGGGCCATATGACCACATCTGACCAATGGGTCATGGTTTGGAGCAATGTGCATGGCTCTTTGGCTGACTATTTAGTGGTTGATGTAAACCTCTCTTAAGATGCTTTTCTGTCTGTTAGCCTGACTAGTAATTAACCAGACAGTGGCGGCCTCCCTAGGCTGGGACCCAGAAAAAGGGTAATAGAGTAAACACAGGTGGTAGAAGATTCTTCAGACATTTCTCAATGGTCCAGTAGGATGAGAAAGAAATAAACATTTATGGTTTAGACAACAGAGTCTTTTTTAAAAATCATACTCTAACCTAGTTTATACTAATTTCTAGGCTATTCTAACAATAAATCAAAACATTATAGCTTAATAAAACAGAAGTTTAATTTGTGCCCAATTAAACTTGTGGTGGCAGATGGTGAGGTGTGTATAAAGGGCACATGGGTCCTTAGTGGTTCATCATCCAGGATGACAAACGCTTTGCCATATTAAACCCATAGTTTTCAAGGTATCTCAGGTACCTCTCCATCCCTGTCATATCATAGTAGAGTCTAGTCCCACAGAGGTACCTAATTGCAAAGGGAACAGAGAAATATATAGTTATGATCAAGAACAAGAAATGTCTTTCGGTAAGCAGTATCTGTCAAAAAGGTGTTCAAAAAAGAGGTGAACACAGTATGTGTTCAGTTCATGTATGTGCAGTCATACATGAACTGAAGAAGAAGTGAAGAAAGGAGGAAGAGTGAAGCAGGAGGCATCACAATACCAGACCTTAAACTATGCAACAAAGCTATACTAATAAAAATGGCATGGTATTGGCACCAAAATAGACATGCAGATCAACAGTACAGAATAGAAGACACAGAGACAAACCCACATAAATATAGTTATCTCATACTAGATAAAGGTGCCAAAAACATAAATTGGAGAAAAGATAGCTCTTCAACAAATGGTGCTGGGAAAACTGGAAATCTATATGCAGCAACATAAAACTAAACCCCTATCTCTCACCATGTACAAAACTCAACTCAAAGTGGATCAAGAACGTAGGAATTATACCAGAGATCCTGTGCCTAATTGAGGAGAAAGTAGGCCCAAATCTTCATCATGTCAGATTAGGCCTCAACTTCCTTAACAAGACTCCTAAAGCACAAGAAATAAAAGCAAGAATCAATAAATGGGATGGATTCAAACTAAAAATCTTCTTCTCAGCAAAAGAAACAATCAGTCAGGTGAACAGAGTGCCTACATTCTGGGAACAAAGTCCTGCCACACGCATATCAGATAGAGCACTAATCTCCAGGATATATAAAGAACTCAAAAAACTTAACACCAAGAAAACAAACAACCCAATCAGTAAATGGGCTAAGGAGCTGAACAGACACTTCTCAAAAGAAGATATACAATCATTCAAGAGATGTATGAAAAAATGTTCAACATCCACATCCATTAGAGAAATGCAAATCAAAACTAATCTAAGATTTCATCTCATTTCAGTCAGAATGGCAATTATCAAGAATACAAGCAACAACAAGTGTTGGCGAGGATGTAGAGGAAACTGCACACTCAAACATTGCTGATGGGACTGTAAATTGGTGCAACCAATCTGGAAAGCAATATGGAGATTTCTTAGAAGACTTGGAATGGAACCACCATTTGACCCAGCTATCTCACTCCTCAGTCTATACCCAAAGGACTTAAAGACAGCATACTACAGTAATGCAGCCACTTCAATGTTTATAGCAGCACAATTCACAATTGCTAAACTGTGGAAGCAACCTAGATGCCCTTCAATACATGAATGGATAAAGAAACTGTGGTATATATATACAATGGAATATTACTCAGCATTAATAGAGAATAATATTATGGCATTTGCAGGTAAATGGATAGAGTTGGAGAACATAATGCTAAGCGAAGTAAGTCAGTCCCAAAACACCAAAGGCTGAATGTTCTCTCTGATAAGTGGTTGCTGATCCATAATGTGGGAGGGAGCATGAGAAGAATGGAGAAACTTTGGTCATAGGGGAGGGAAAGGAGGGAATGGGACATGGGGCCAGAAAAGATGGTGAAATGTGATGGACAACAATGCCTTAGGTTCATGTATGACTGCACATATGTTGTAACTCTATATTGTGTACAACCAGAGAAGTGAAAAGTTGTGCTCCATTTGTGTACAATGAATCAAAATGTATTCTGCTGACATGTAAACCTAATTAGAATTTTTAAAAAGATGTAAAAAAAGTGTTCAATAAGCATTTGTAGAATAACTAGATGATGAACAAATACAAATACAAAAGAATTGCTACATTAATAGGGATGTTTTGAGTTGCAGACCATAGATTCATTTTATCTCAGTAGACCTGTCTCGAAACTGTAGATGGTACTATTCTTCCCTTCAAAGTTTCTGTTCTCTAACTTTGTAAATGTTTCTCTTTTTCTGAACTCAATCTAAATTCCCATGATTGCCCCATACTTAGAGCAATATTCAAAATACTTAACAACTTATAGACTCCAGTCAGAGTAGACTTTGGCTGGAATGGAAGCCAATTTAAATATTGGTATACCAATCCTCTCAGCTGAACATGAACTCTGCTTCTGACTCTAGACATGATGACCACATTATCTAAACCAAAGGACAGGGTCAGAACATGTAGTTTAACATGTGGCAGTACTAAATCATACAATATTAAATTCATTCTATCAAAATGTGAACAATTATAGCTCATTCTCTACACTCTCCAAGGACAACCTGATTGGCACTCATGTGGAGCTCACTGGGCCAGGGGAGGAAATGTTCCCTGGAAAAGACATTGGGATGCTTTGTGCAGCACAAAGGCCCACATGGTATCATCTAGCTGGCTGAGGAAATCTCCCCTGGAGAAATTGAGACACTGTATTATAGGGACAATTTTCGAGAAATGCTGTCAGAAATTCATCAATGAGAACATTGTGCCCAATATTTTTGTGGATAAAATGCATGTGGATGGATGTGACCAAACTTACAGTAAACAGAGTAGTTTATTACAGAAGCTTCTTCTGGAGACTCAGCATATGAGTATGATCTCATTGTCAGTGATGGTGGCTTTGGTGTGACCTCTTATATGGGAAAGTATGAACATAGAAATAAAACTCAGAGTTGATATTTTTGGAAGTTGTCATTTTGGGAAAGAAAGTTAGGATGCTAGACTTCCAGGTCCTATTGCCTCAGGGCACATCCTGGGGTCTTGGTGGTACTTGTGTGAGGTAGGTTGTATTACTAAGAAATTGATACATCCATCTGCCTTTTAGGACAAGCCTACATGACTCAAGGAAATTTAACTGGGAGTATTAATACAAAGGTCTGAAGGAAGTATCTCCTGGAGCTGCATGTATGTATTCCATCCACTCTGGTCAGGTGTTTGTCCTGGGAATGGTGACCTCCATGAAAACATGTGCTTTGATTTTTTTCTTGGTGGGTCTTCTATCTTGCCTGGCCATTCCTCAGTATTCTGTTGCCACAGAATACTTCCACATTGCTCACAGATTCTCACATCACCCATTTAGGGGTTTCCTTTAAGGATTCTGACCCTGCCATGCACTGCCTGGTGTCCCAGGACTTCCTTTGAAATGTTGGTGGAAGCTTCCATGACCCTGCAACACTTAATTTTTGTATGCCTACAAACTTGGGGAAGATGTCAGAGTCCACTAGTGGGAGCAGTAGTTGGGCACACTTGGAATGTGACTGCAGGGGTCTTTGAGTGCCGGGATGGTGGAATCAAGGAAAAGAAATCCTGGTGAAACAATTCCCTAGGCAGCCCTGTGGCAGCAGGGTTTCCAAGGGCACTCTTCTCAAAATAAAATCTTTCAAATGAGTTTATACTTGAGTCTGAGATGGGTGGGATATGGCCAAGTCCTTAGAAGTACTAGTGCAAAGTACTTGGCTTCTTTTTAATGGCCCTAATCTGTTCAGCAACCACATGTGTACTCCCTGGTCCCAAATTTATATTTTCTACTTTTCTGACCAACCTGAAAGTTTAAAAAAATCTTTCTGCTCTGCTTTTTGCTCTCCATTCTCACTGTAAAACTAGTGAAAAAGAGTTAATACCCACACCAGAGTTTAGAAGGCTATGCTGCCTTGAAATTTCCCCCATCAGATTAACAACTGTTCTGTAATCTTAAAACTCAGCCTCACACAGTGTATCAGGGCATAGAACAAATATAGAAAAATTATTTCCCAGAATATAAAATGAATGGTCTCCATCTAGTCCAATTTCCAACACAGCCATCATTTCAGAAATTTCATCAGCAGTCTTTACTCTCACGTTCCTACCTGCTGTCTTATCTTCTGAGCTACCATCAGTCAAGTATTAATAACAGACCACTTATGGTGGTCTAATATTTTTCTAGCCTACTTCTCCAAATTTTTTACAAATTCTTCTTGTTAACTGGTTGCAAAGACCTCTAAACCATGTGTTATATATAGTAATGGCAATGATCTCATTTCTTGGTAGTTTTCTGTTAGTCAGATTTCTGTTGCTGTGGCAAAATACCTGAGGAAAGCAACTTAAAAGAAAGAAGATTTATTCAGATTATGATTTCAGAGTCCTCAGTCCATGGCCACTTGGCCTCATTTATCTCAACCTCTGGCAAGGCTGTGGGTAATGTGTGGTAGCAGAAAGCAGCTCACCTCATGGAACCAGAAAGCAGAGATGGGGAATTGGGAGGTGTCATAGACAAAATATACTCTTCATAGGAATACCTCCAATTACCTATTTCCTCCTGATTGGCCCCACTTCCTAAATTTTCAAAATATTCCCAACAGCTGATTAAGCTATAAATTCATCAATTCATTAATCCATTCAAGAGGTCACAGCCCTCATGACCCAATCACTTACCAAAGGCCCCACCTCCAAACAGTGCTGCACTGGGAACCAAGTCTTCAACAAATGAGCGTTGGAGGAACATTTAAGATCCAAACCATAACAGGAGGCAAAAAGACATTGACTAGCACTATGATATCATTGCAGAAACTGAACAAAATGATTCTAAAATCAGGTTCATTCTCTTCCTCTTACTCTCAGTGTCACTGTTGACCTGACATTGAACTATGCAAGTTTCTGAGTCCATGCATATTTAGCAGTCTTTATTTAGCACCTCTTCTGTGAGTGTCTATGTGTTAACCACCCAGGACACACAAATCAGACACAGCAAATCTCAATGACAAAATGAGAGCAGACTTCAACCCTGAGACTGATGGACTGATTAAGTGACATAGATCATAGGACAGTATGGGACAAATAGTAGCATTCAATTAGCATCCATTTCCATCTCAGAGTGCTTTACCACACTTTCACCAGCACTCACTTTCAGAGTCTGTCTTCTATTTTTCATCTTCTTTTTTCTCTTTGTTTCATCATGAACAATTTTCTCAGGATGATTTTCTAGTTCACTAATGCTCTCTTCAGCTTCATCTAGTCTGCTCTGTGGCCAACACACTGTGTGTCTCTATTACTCTAAGACTGGCTCTGTTGTGTTCAGACTGATTCTAGAAGATCCTTGTTTCTTTCCTTAAACAGGAAGTAGAAAGATATTATAAAAGTCAGATTCCAATACACTTTAAGTTGAGCAAAAAAACTCATATGACTAGATGTTTTAGAAAAATCCTTTGGTGATTGTTTAGATGATGTATCAGAGATATTTGGGGTAACAGGGAGCCTACTGATGTACTTGATGAGGGACTGAACTAAATAATTAAATACATTTAATTAGCCTGTCTGAGTATCTATGTTTGTTGCAATCATACCTCAAAAAGATGCCCAGAAGGAGGGAACTCAACACATGTTAGTCTGACCCAGGTACAATGTTTTGAGGAAGTGAGAACTTTTGAACTAGGGTATGAAAGAAGGACTTCAGCAGGATAGCTCAACTTTCCTGAGCCCTAGTTTCCTCATCTTCAAATTGGAAACAAGAATACCCAGTTCCCAGTGTGTCCTTGACCTGTGTCTAACTTTCCATTTGCTCTTATGCTATCAGTGAGGAAACACACACAGGTATTCTTGCACCTCCATCGCCCTAAGCTCATTTATGCTATTCATTCTGCCTAGACCATATTCTGCCAGGGCTGGATGCTCTTCCTCAGCCAGTTCCTGTAGACAACAAGTTGGATCCTGTTTTCTATTCATTCTGCCACTCCTTGTCTTTTCACTGGATGTTTCAATGTATTGTCACTAAAAGAAATTCTTGACAAGGCTTAATTTTGTCATTTGATTCTTACATGTCTTATAGCTTTCTTGTCTATTTCCTTCATTATTATATTCTTTTTTACTTTTTGAAATTTATAGCAAAATATTTTAATTTATATCCCTTTCATTTGAAGTTTGTACTATCACTATGTTTTTGGGGGTCCCATAGGCGTTCCATTTGACATGCAAAATTGAAATCACTCTGATGTGAATCTAGAACAGTCTAACTTCAATAATGTGCAGAATGCTGCTCCTGGGGTTGGGGATTTTACTCTGTGGTAGAGCACTCACTTAGCACAAGGCCCAGGGTTCAGTCCTTGATTCTAAAGAAAAAAAAAATGTAAAAGTATCTCCTCCACAAAAAAAATAAGGACACAAAATGTTGCTCCTTTAGAGAACCAATCCCATCCCTTCTCCTCAGTTACTGATGTCACAAAGTTATACGTGCACACATTGTGTGTTCAATAATATAAACTAATAATTGGAAGTTTTTGCTAATAATTGGAAGTTTTTGCTAAGTTTTTGCTCTTAAATCATGTAGAAAACAGAAGTAGCACTAGTTTTTATAATTATCAAGAATCTGCCTTTTCAGATATCTGTGTTTTTAAACTCTTTTTTAAAATATTTTCTTTAGTTGTAGGTGGACATAGTATCTTTATTTATTTATTTTTATGTGGTGCTGAGGATCGAACCCAGTGCCTCACACATGCTCTACCACTGAGCCACAATCCCAGCCCCTGTCTGTCTTTACCCAGCTATGAGTTCCTATTTAATGTCTTTCAATTTGCTTTAAAAGACTCTAATAAAAAAGGTCAGGACCAACTCCCTCTATTTGTTTACTGGTGCTATGGTTTGCATGTGTGTGTCCTCCAAAATTCTTGTTGAAACTTCAATATCAATATTGAGAGGTAGGGCCTTCAGGAGATGGTTAGACCATAAAACTCTGACTTCCTGGATGGGATGTGTACCTTTAGAGAACAGCCCCTGTCTAGCATGCACAAGTCCCTGGTTCCATCCTCAGCAACACACATGCGCGCGCACACACACACACACACACACACACACATACATATACACACACAGTGCATTTATTATGCTAGGCATAATGGTGCATGTCTGTAATCTAGCATGTGTGATATGCTAGTTTCAAAAACAAAGAAGAGAGAATGAAGGAAGGTAGAAAAGAAGGAAGGGGGAAGTAGGCTTGAGGGGATGAGTTCAATCCTCTGCCCTTCCACCACAAGAGGATATGTGAGCCAGGTACCATGTTAGAGGGAGAAAACAAGCCCCTTCCATACACAAAATCTTCTGACACCTTGACCTTGGACTTGTAAGATCCAGAACTGTGGGAAGAAGTCAATTTCTGTTGCTAAAAAATCATCCAGTCTTAAGGCACTTTAATACAGCAGCATGAAGGGACTGCGACATCAGGGAATGGCACCATTTGTCTCTCCTAGGACACTTCCTAGGAGAGGAAGTGGCCATAGGATTCTTGGCTGATAGGTTTGTCCTTGATCACTTTGAGTATATCAACCCACTGCTTTCCAGGTTCCACAATGTTTGATGAGAAATCTGATGAGGACCTTATGGGGAAATTATGAGGAAAACTCCCTTCCTTTCAGCCCCATAGATATTAATAACATGCCCAGGGATGTCCAGGGGAACAGAGCATTTTGTTATAGTGTCACAATATGTGTAAAGTGCTATCATCCTTTTGACACAAGCCATTCTGAGTTGAAAGGAAAAGGAATTGAATAGCTTGAATGTAGATACAATGAGTTCTTTAAAAAGCAAAAGTTATTATAGATTTTCAGACTCAAAATGAAAAGCCTATTGAAGCATCCTATGGGTTTTAATTTCAAAACAAGTAAATATCAGTCTCCATAAACCACTGAAGCAAAAAGCTTCTGGATCCCTTTCTTATTATGAAAGTAGAAAATGACCTGAAGGCCAAAATGTGAGACAACCACTGCGAGTTCCATCCAGCTGTGACTAAGCCATTTGTTGCTCTGACCTCACAAGAAGCCAGTGTGAGGGAATTTCAAACACCACTTAGATAAAGCCCTGGGTATGACTGGTTTTTTTGTCCATAAGCACAGGGAGCTCTTATTGGTGACCTATCAAATGTATAGTTAATTTGTTGGTGGGTTGATGGTTCTGGTTTTGGTCTTTGATATTGGTTTTGGATTTGAGTTTTTCACTGCTGTTGTTCTAGTGGTTATTTATTTGTTTGCATTTAATTTCGTCTTTCTTTTTTGGCTACCATCGTTAGTTGTGCTACTGCTTAGGATGTGTGGTAAGAGTAGTCAGAGCAATGAGGCTACGAAGGTGTGGCAGGGTCTCTTGGTGAGCTCTTCCTTTGAGGATTCCCTCATGTGCCATCACAGGGTTTGAGGGACATCTAGGAGGGCAACTTTGCCCAGCTCAAACTGGCCTGCCATATCCTTATGGGGATAGAGGTGGCCATGAAAGTACTACAAAAGATAGAGCTGAACTGATATCCAAAGTGGATAGAATGAAGGCTGTGGAAAACTCATATGTGACCCAACTATTTCATGTTGTTTAAGTCTTTGAAAAAGTCTACCTTATGATAGACCACACAGATGGGGGACAGCTATGGCATCACATCCCAGAGGCCATTGGCCTCTTAGAAGGAAGAGGCCTGGAGAGTGTTCAGACAAAGCACATGCACTGTGCACTACTGCCATGAAAAGGGCATCGTGCATAGAGGTCTGAAGCCCAAGAACATCCTAGAAGATGCTGGAGAAAGATCAAACTCTACAATTTTATTCTGGGTGGCAGGTTTACAGCTGGGCTGAAACTGAACACAATCTGTGGCACTTTCCTATACTATGCCCCAGAACTCTACTGGTGGGAAGAATATGAAAGTCTCATGGTAGATGTCTGCAGCCTAGGTGTCCTTCTGTACTTCATGGTTACAGAATGATTTCCATTCGATGGGAGCACCTTTATGCAGCTGAAGGAGCAAGGTATGACATTCTCTCTCATGTTTCTTCCAAAGTGGGAAGCATTATCAGTCAGCTGTTTGACCATCTACCCCATGCAGACACACATGGTAGACCAAATCATGGGGTACCAATGGCTGAATTAGGAAAAGTATGCAACTCATTCTAGCAAGTCACTCCCCAACCAACCAGACCTCTCAATGATAAAGCTCATATTTTACATGGATACTTAGACCAAATAGTAGCTAAGGATCTTTGATAACCAGAAAATATGATGAGAGGATGGCTACATATCTGATGCTCCAGCACCAGAAAACCCAAGGGGCAGGCTGCACAGTCTAAGTTAAGTCTGTGTATCTGAAGGTTTTCCTTGCTCATCTCTTAGTTTCTTCCAGTCTCACACTCTACTCAAAGAGAAATGCCAGTGAACTTGCCCTTCATGCCTTCCCTTTTTTGTTCTATGAGCATTAGCTGCCTGTGGAGGACAAGCAGTCTTGGCAGAAGGGCAACAGAAAAGCCAGTGTGCCTGCCATGTCCCTCTGCAGCCTGCAAGCAAGGATCCCCGCTCCCAGCATAGGCCTCAAGCATGTCTGTGCAGCCCCCTCCCCCCAACTTCCCAGTCCTTGGAAGAGCAGCAGTGGATGGAAGGCAGAGAACCCCAAGTCCACCCAGGGTACATCAGAAGAAAACTCCCTCTCCACTGAGCAACTCCATAGTGAGATGGCAGCCTGTATCTGTGACAACAGCAAGGACTGGAAGAGAGTGACTAGGAGGATTGTCATCTGTATTCTCTGACTATGTTGCTGTATGCTGGTCCAAAAGACAGGCACTGGATTGAGAAATGAATTCACTGAAATGAAAGGAGAGCCGACGTGTTTTCCCTCCTTTGATTCCTGGAATGAGAAACAAAGTGGCTTCAATAAAATGGACAACTGAGACACAGGCAAAACTGAAAAGGCGGATCAACAGATCACACAGGGCCCCACTGAAGGGGAACAGCTGATGGAGAAAGCTTTACAATCCACTGAGGACTTTTCCACATGGATTCCAGTCATGAGGGCATCCAGAGCCACCTGGAAATAAAGAGGCTCCATTGCCCCACCAGGAAGAAACAGTAGAGATGTTTTACTTGAGACATTCTACCCTGCCCTGATCTTCTCAATTTTCTCTCAGGGTTCTGGAATAGAAGAGATGGTTCTTAATAAATTTTTGTTTCTCAGAAATCTTATAATAAAAATGATGCACATATATGTATATATACACATACACCCACAATTATATAAAATTGGAACTGTCCAAATATATTGAGGATGAATGGACATTGGAATCCTTATAATTGCCCAGGACATAGCAAGCCATAGGGAGGCCACACAAAAGGCTACAGAGGGAGGTAATCAGAGAAGACTTCAAAGGACAGGTGCCATGTAAGCTGGTAGAGAAAGTTAAACCACACATTGACAGTCAGAAATAGTAATAATGGGAAGGAGTTTCTAAACAGAAATGCCAAAACACAGAATAATTTTATGCCCTTCTTGTGGTATTTATTCTGTTCTTAATACTCAACTTTTGTGGTTGTTGTATCCACCCTGCTAGATTGCAAGTCTTAAGGACAGGAAAGAACTTCGTTCTGTCCATTCCTTTTGTTCTCTGCAAGGACCTATAAATTATAAGTATCTAGTATATTGGTTGAATAGTAAAAAGTGGAATCACTCAACAGTGATTGAAGCAAATTTAAAATACAGTAGCAGAGTTTCAGCAGGGGAAGAACCATACTTAAAAAATCTATACTCTCAGAAGTCAACCTTAGAAATCCATGTGCCTAAGGCAGGTGCATACTTTGAAAAATGAAGTCCTAGCTCTTACAAGTAACCACTACTGAAGGAGCTTCTTTCCTACCACCTGTATCTACTTCCTATCCTTTGGCTGTCCAATCCCACCACACTTGGTCCTATAATTGTCTTCCTGGGACAATTGCCTACCTTATTCGTCTCTTGGCAACTCCATTTCCCATCTCTATTCCCACAAACATTAGGCCTCACTGCTCTGTCTTCTATCCTTTTTCTTCTTTTATCTGAACTTCCTACTAATCAAGTATTTTTGGCTACTTTTGGTAGCTAGATCTACTCTTTATTCAGCTTGGCCCAGCTACCTGATTCTTATAGTGTTTCTGAAAGAATAAATTAAAACTTAGTAAAATAGGATTAGGAGGCTGCAATTATTTCTACTTTCAAAAAGCCTTTGACTAAATTATACACTAAGTGACTTTTTTTTCTTTCTAAAAACATTGCAGAACTAAAGAAAAAAATTTTTTCCTCAATGTTAGGAAACTGGCATAGATCCAGGAGTGAAAATAAATGGAAATAAATGGGTATTCTGTGATGGAATGTTAATAGTAGGATTATCGAGATATTATTCTCTTTACCATTCTTGCCAATGAAGTAGAAGAGGAAATATCTAGTTAAATCTCCAAGTTTGCAGATAATGGAAAATTTCTTCATATGAGGAAATATTATTTGATGTATTTTGGAACAACATGAGAAGAAACCAAAATGAGGTTAGAAAGTGGAGGTACATTTCAACATAACCAAGAACAAGACAGTTACTTAAGGGGGGAAAATCCATGTATATTCAAATAGTACTAGGACCTGAGTGATCACAAGAACTTGATAAGGGAATCCAGGAGACAATAATTCCCATTCCCTGAAGAGACCCTGTGGCTACTAGAGGTAAGAAGATGTAATAAGACAGAAAACATGGCTGCCCCCTTGTATAAGCCATAAATGGTTCCCCATGGAATTGCAGATTCAGCTCAGGCTCCCTAACCTGTCCTCATTTTTATAAAAGATAAAGTAACACTGCAAAACTCCAGAGAAAACAACTAAAATTATCAACAGGATGCAATATATGAAAATGAATCAGAAAGATTAGAACCATCTGGAAAGAAAACAGTTGAGAGAGGATGTGTTCTGAATCTTTTAAAAGATTACAGAGTGTGAAAAATGGTGTGTCACATGAAGTACCCACTGACTATAAAGTGTATATATGTACAATAGGAGCTAATTCCTGAATCTTGAAAAATAAAATTGGAACCAATAAGAGTCAGTGCTTGTCAATATTTGATTCTTAATTATTTATTTTCCTAAAAACTTAATGGGAACTTGCTATATGCCAAGCATTCACCTGGGTTCTTGAGATATTCGGATAATTAAGATGTGACTTTGTCCTTGATGGCATTTATGCTGAAGAGAGAGGGTTACAGAAAAATAGATATGACCTGTATTATGAGCATGTGGTAATAAGAGAGGGATCACTAGGCTTCATCGTGAAGTTGACATCTGACCTAAACTTTGAAGAGTAACTATGATTACATACATCATCAGGGAAGGAGCAAAGGAACATTTCAGACACAGAAGAAAAGCATAAGAAAGGAGGAGATGGAGACCAGTAATCTGTTAATGGACATGGAAGGAACTAAAGGTGGACCTGTAAAGTAGTCTCCAGTCCAAGCCTGAGGAGTCTGTAGAAACACCACCAAACGATTCATAAATGAAAGAGGTATTGGTGTTTATAAGCAGTGAAATAGCATGATTGGCATAAAAAAATAAATAGCATGATTGGTTTGGCATTTTAGAAATGAAATTTCTGAGCTCAGCATTGGTTACTCTGTGGGAGTAATACAAACTACAATAAGAAATATCTATGTTCAAAAACATTTTCATGAATTAACAAATAATAGAAAATCAGAAGAATCCATGAGATCTCAAGTTTTTTTGAGGTCAACAGCATCAGAACATTAGGACGAAATAACAAATGGGCTAGTTTTATTATTGTCACACACCAGTCAGGGTCTGAGCAGCTGTAAGGGCCCAGTTGTCTACATCACTTGATCACCTAAACAAAAAAAAAAAAAGCCTGCTTGGGCTGAGTGTGACCATGAGTGTGGTAGAAAACTAGAAGCCCATTTACTAAAGAAAAGCATTGCCTTTTCAGCATTAAACTTCTGTGAGCCTGAGTGACCTCTGTCCTGTGTTACCTATGAGATTTCATGTGGGTATGTGGTTACTCTTCAGAACCTATCAGAGTTGTGGAAAATATAAAAGCAGCAGAAAAAAGCTGGTTAGAAAAAAATCTACATATGACAGAGAGAGGGGCACCGGGTCTAGAGTAAAATCATGTGGCTACTAACTAATCAGCACCAAGGTAGAGAACCAATCTATGTAGTCAGGGTAAAATATAATAGATCCTAGGTCTATTTTTGCTAATGTTTACAAGAACAGATAGTACATGTGCTGTGTAAGATGGAAGGTAGTGACAACCAAAGGACTTGCATTCTGCTAAAGAAGAGATTAGTATTTAAGTGTGTTCATACTCAGACTGGGGGTGGGAAGTAAAAGTGAGATGGTTTGAGAGGAAAATTTAATATAAGAAGTTGATCCAGGTTCAATGATGGATCGTGGAACACATGAATGAAATCCAGGTGGAACAAGTAGGAAACCCTTTCTGAAGATAAAATATTTGCTTGTAACTAATCTATCTTGCAAGTAATTTTTTTTCTCTTTATAGCTCACAAAATATTTTCAACTTGTATATTTCATTTTCACCATTTGACTATAATCCTTATTTTTCAGATAGAAAAACTTGAACTCTGTGAGGTCTAGATTACTCAGTTTTCCTGTTGCTATAATAATATACCTGCAGTTGGATAATTTCTGAAGAGATTTACTTAGCTCACAGTTCCAGAGGTTCAAGGGCACAACACAGTCATCAGTTCTTCTCCAGTGAAGACCTCATGACAGATGGTGTCATTATGGTGGGAACATGTATGAGTGGAAAAGATCATATCATAAAATCAAAGAGTGACTGGGGTCCCCTCCCAAAGACCTAAGGACCTCCCACTAGGCTTCACCTCTTCAAGGTCCCATCACATGTTAACATTACAACACTGTTGGAACCAAGCTCCCAACACACGAAACCCTAGGAATATGCAAAGCCATATCTAAACCATATCAATGTCAATGGATCAGCCAAGTTTACATAACTAGCTAGCAGCAGGCTGAAACTAGAGAGCAGATCTTCTGAATCCTGTTTTTGTAGTCTTTCCTCTGCACTAACCCCACTGTGGTATGAAGTACCTCTGATTACTCATGTTACTGGGAACTTCAGAATTCAGACCTGTTAAGATGTCTCAGCATGAATAAGGGAACTATAATTGAAGGGGCCTCCTGTTCCTTGGGCTGAGAGCAGGTCAAAGACTTTGGTTGGTTCTCAGGTGGTAGAAAGTCAGAACCAATCGCTTCAAAGCACCTTGAAATTTCTGAAGGATAAAAATGTTCTTTCTATGTCCTAAAAATTGTGGGTTTAGACCTACAATTCAAGGTGAGTTGTCTCACTTTGAAAAACTATATTACTAATCTCACAGAACATTGATTATTCACTTTTCTGCTCCCCTGGAGACAGGAAAAGGACATTTTATCAGTGGAGGAACTGTAGCAAGCAGGAGAGGTAGGTGATCCAAAATCCCTTAGAAAGTCTTTGGCAGCAATAAGAATTTATCATTTAATACCACATAACACCTAGACCTCTGTTCATAGCTTCTATTCACATCACTCCATATCTAGAATACTATCTACCATTGAGTGTAGGTAGATAAGGAACAACAGGTAACGATGTGTGATGATTGTCCCTTTAGAGGACCAGGGGTAGCCCTACAATGATAGTCAATGAGTAAAAAAGTCAATTTTTATCAGCAGATGCGTATTAACAGGGCTATAAAATGAAGCAAAGGCAGCACTAATTTCCTCTTATTTTGCTATAATGGACTCAGTGATACCATCTGCCCTACTAAGGGGCTTCCTTTACTGCTGCTGGCTCTGCACATTGAGAAAGGGGACATTTAGAAACCTCTTTGACCAGGCACTGCTCTGTCCACACATACATACTTAGAGCTTCTGGTGCATTTAAATTGCTTTTTGCAGCAGTCGAAGGGATCAATAGCTCTTAGACTCTTTAAGGGACGAATAATATACAAGATGGACATTTTAAGCTCTTTAGAAAATATATTCATGAGGTCATCCAGTTTCCCTTGGTACCCAACTTTGCTAGTGACATTTATTAATGTTTTTGCAGCAAACAGGAGGTAGAGTTCTCCAAAGGCTCTCATCTCTGCTCTTCCAGAAAATACTGATTTTTTTTTTTTTACAAGAATTGCTGGGGTTGGGGGGAGGGTTAAAAAAAAAGAAATGTTCAAAGTAAAAAAGAAATCTTACAAAAGAATAACTTAGCTCAAAGCTGGCTTGACAAAGTAATTCTATCTAAATAGCTTTGTGCCACTTGATAGAGACAATTTCTCCTGATTTTCTCTTTGAACAATCGCATAGTCTTTGGGAGAATTTGCTTTAAGAATATTATGTTCTTAATGGTAATGCAGGACTTTCCACTGCATCTTTGCAATAGTGAGAGAGGACAGCTTTACATTAATGTGGATTTGGAAAGCGATTTAAAATTCCAATTAATTAAGGTTAATTAATTAGATGTTTGGTAAAACACTCTGAGATACCAGACTGCAGGCTGGGGTGGGGGAATAACTGCTTCTTGATGGCTGCTTCAAAAAAAAAAATTGCCTGAATCCATTAGAAAACACAGTCTGACTCACAGAGGTCTAAAAATTTTGGGGTATGTGATTCAGTTTGAACAAAATCAGATGCTAGAATTTCTTTCTCTGAAAAAGAAAAATAATTACTTATACTCTCTTTTGTTGTTAAACTGATATCTCACAAGACTTCAGACAATACAATACTAACTATGTTTAGATGATTCAAGTATGATATTAAGAGGTTTAAAAGAAGGGGTACACAAGTATCCAATGACCTGTGCATCTTAGAGACACCCAGGTGCCAGGCACCTTGTGGAGTGGGGAAGTGACAGAGGCACTTCTAATTCTAAATGGCTTACGGACCTGAGCTGATGCTGCAATGTGTAGCTTACACAGTCCACAAAGTGATGTCCTTTTAGAACACAGTGATTTTGTCGTTAGCTAGCATTTAGAAGTGGCTAAATTTTCATATGAAAATCCAGGCTTATATTTAAATTGTCTTGAAAAAATATACAATATACCAACATTAGGCAGTCCCATTGAATCTCCTGGAGTTTGGTAGTGATGTTCCCTTCAAATCGATCATATGCATTCAGTCCCCTGTCCCTGTACTCATCTACTATCTACCACCCCTCCCAATAGGCATGGACTTTGTCACTGTCATTATAGAAGTCCACACGTATTGGGAAAATACGTATGTCCAGTGCACCACGTGAAGACTGGGTGAGCTTGTGCCTGGAGTATTTGGAAGTCCTTGGTTAAGCTATTGTGACTGCTGTCTGCATTTTCCACCTTTCTTGCTGGTATTGTATCAGTGCTATTGAAAATCTTTCTCCTCAAGGAAACTCTACATCCCTAAAATCTTTTCAAATCACCATCCATTATTCATAATTGTTTTATGTCGTGCCTTGCGTGGGTCTGCCGGCAAGCTGGGGTCACAGAAGATGAAAGTAAGGGGTCCTCAGGAGGGACGAAACAGGGTCCCACGGGACGAGGTATGGGGTGGTCGGTCGTGGAGCCACTTCACCCAGACTCTGGGGGCTGGTAAGATTGCTCTGCCAGAGGAAACACAGAACCTGTTTATTCCAGGAAGTGTAACAGCTTAAGAATGGTCCTTGGAGGTGGGCACAGTGGCGCAAGCCTGTAATCCCAGCACTTAGGGAGGCTGAGACAAGAGAATCGGGAGTTCACAGCCAGCCTCAGCAACAGCGAGGTGCTAAGCAACTCAGTGAGACCCTGTCTCTACATAAAACACAAAATATGGCTGGGGATGTGGCTCAGGGGTCGAGTGCCCCTGAGTTCAATCTCCAGTACCCAAAAAAAAAAAGAAAAAAAAAGAATGGTCCTTGGACCAATTATGGCCCCCGAGGTTACAGCCAATGGGGTACCACTCTGTGTCAGGCCTGCAGTCCATCAGCATAGGGTAGGGAAAGAGAGAGGGGAGGGGTTGAAGGTATGGGAAGTGCTCCTATACATAATAACCCTCCAGCAAGGGTCTCTCTCTGCTCCAACCCTGGAAGCTCTGTCCATCTGCAAGAGAAGGCAATGGTCCTACCAACAGACACACACCAGAGTTAGTAGACAGGAGATGGAGGGGATGAGCTGTGTTGCCTAGGTACTCCAGCAAATCTTCCATTCCTGACCTAGCTGACTATTTCTATTAAGTTCCTGTTTAAATGCTAGCTTCCTAGGTATCCACCTGTGGTCTACCTGCTCAAAGAAGCCCCTCCCCAGTTTTGCAACATATCTTTGCTAAATGGTCTCATAATCCTTGATACAAGGTAGAAATATTTTTTCTATTATATTTAAGACTTTCTTCTCAATTGGAATATGGGCTCAGTAAAATCAGTTATTATAATTGCCTTGCTCCTTACTATATCCTCTCTGCCTAGCATAATGCTTTGTACCTAGAGGTCATTTAATAATATATGCCAAATTACTAAAACTAAAATATATTGCAAAGATGAAAGACTTTTCTGGCAATTATGGTAAAAAATGTCAAACAATGCTTATAGAGCTCAACCCACAGAAATTAAATCCAAACCAAAGTGTATGGGCCATTCTATTCCTATGAAAATGATACTCCAAACCTAAGTCAAGGCCACAGTTTTGGCTACTTGGCCATATTCTTCCCACTTGCCATTGAAGATATACTTTTTCTAGAAAGACTGAGAAGTTCTGTGCAGAAAATACCAACTATAAAAATGCCACCTAGTTTCAAATGATCATTCCCAGCTTGCCTCATTATTTTTCCTGTGGTGCCAGCTTTGAGATTATTTTGTACTTTGTAAATCATGTAGAATGATCCAAGGATTTGACCACCCCCTACTCCCCATCCCCACTGCTGCCCAGGGCAGAACTTTTGAATAATAGATTTTCTTTCTTAGACTCAACTTGGGAAAGAATTACCACACAGTATTTTCCTACCACATTCTGTACTCTCTTGGAAAAATGGTAAGAAAATTGAACTGCTGTTTTGTGATCAATAGAAATAAACCAATTGCCCATTGCCCAAAAATATAATTTCCCCATATGGAAATAATCATGTTGTTTTGTTTTTGTTTTAGGGTTTTTTTGGGGGAGTGGAGGAGGATTGTTTTGTTTTGTTTACCCAGCTAAAAAAGAAGGAAGAAGATAAGGAAGAATTGTTAATTTGCTGATTCTTTTTACTTTCAAGAAAGATTTCTTTGAATTGTTCTAGACCAAAAGCTATTGTCTTTACTTTTAAAAGTTCTAGAGAGAAGAACCATAAAATTCTCTAATATTTTATTCCTTTAATTTTCAAAGGAACTTTCCCTTTCTCCAGTTTGCAATCCTAAGTAGGAATCTTCTACATTTCTTCCATTGAATGTGTATTTTGGGGTGCTGTTGATTTTCTGGTGCTGTGCACCAAGAAACTTAAATATGGAATTATATGAACTGCTAATATCCAAAGGATGCTCTCATGGATGGGGAGCTACAGGACAGTGGCTTTCTGTGAGGATCTAGAGAGCTCCAGGGAGGAACAACATGAGAGAACATAAAACATCAGAGAACCTATTTTCACCCTAAGCCTTCAGATTTCCTGCTCAGGCAAAGAAGATGGGAAAAGTCAGGAGAGAGGCTTGCTCAAAGCTCTATGAGAGAGAGGTTTATATTGCTTTAAGAATTAAAGATTCTGTCAAAGATGTCTGCTGGGCAAAGAAAACCCCTTGGTAAGAGGCAAGGATTCAGAAAGCCAGCCACCACAGACATCAAACAAAAGAGCCAGTCTTCCTTTGGGCTAAGATGGAGCTCCACTTGGGTACCATTATCCTCTTCCTGCCTGTAGGGCCCTCTCTCTTTGACATCATTCCACTGACTCAAAGACAAGCTGGAATAGAAAAATCTTCCCATAGAAAGGACAATTTTTAAAACATTAAATGTTGATCACAGTCTCCCCTATTCTTGATTAATTTCCTCCTGAATAATCTGGCATTTTTATTTCTTGGGCACAGATTGTGCTCAAGAAATAAAAATAAAGATTGAACAAAAATACTCAAAACATATAAAATTCTTACTTTTGAAATTGCCACAAAAATTCAATACATCTGGACGCTTGGCCATCTGTTATACTCACCCAATTGAAGAAATGATTCTTGGGGATGAGTCTTGTCTTAGAGGTGTGTTAGTAAGTATATGCAACTGCAAGATAAGCAGCAATGTTTTATATACTGCACAGCATTTGGAGCCTGTTCAAAATGCCCCTGCCTCTAAAGAATTATAATCTAATTATAACTACAAAATAAATAGATAAACAAAATACTCCAAGGGGTGGCACATGGCTAGATGAAAGGGGGATCAGACAAGTCACAGAAAAAGAAGTACCACTGAGATCTGAAGGAGAGAGAGAATAAAGTTTGGAGGGCAAGAAAGCCCACATCAAAAAGAATTGAACTGGTCATTAGAGAATAGGAGGTAGGATTTGTGCAAGTTTAAGTCCAAGCAAGTATAGTCAGGAGGTGGCATTCCAGGGGAGCAGAGGCGGAATGGAGTTAAAGTAGCACACCCAAGGTACAGATCCATTCCTTCATTGAGTGTCCCCAGGAGGCCCTGGTTCTGCCTGTTTATTACCATCCCTTGAAGTACTCCATTATTTTATTAGTTCCCATATAAATTATTTATCTGGGAGATCACTGATGCTGACCAGCTCTGATTAGTAATGTCTTCTCTGGGAAGTGCTGCTGGAGGGACTCGAGTCTCCCGAGGCTGCCGAAACATTGAAAATCAATTTTCATTCCTTTTGTGTATGCATGCATGTGTGTGCAGGTCTTAGAAAATGGGGGCTGTTCAGATGGTGGTTGCCCTTTCTAGTGGGTCTCCATCAGATCTACAAATTAGATTTCTGGGGGCAACATTAGGGAAGTCGCCCAGGGACACTACTGCTGGTGTTGTTTATTATAAAGCAAGTCATAATAACTTGACTGGGAGCAGAACATTAAAAGGTCGCCTCATTTTATCTCTAATATGCTTCCTTTGAAAAAAGTCACCTTGCAGCCACATTTGGAGAACAATTTGTTAGTGTATTTACCTTCTCCTCGTCATTCAGTCTGAGCTTAGCAGTCAAGAGAGCATCACTTTGCAGGGAGTTTCAAAAAGCTCATAAAAGCTTCCCACAATTGCTTTTGCTACCCTTACCAACAAATGCCTCCCTTAACTACTCAACTGCTGGTGTTTTCTTTGGTGCTCCAGGGGATGGCTTTGCCTGTAACGGACAACAGCAAGTCATTTCCAATAACTCAGCCCTTTAAAAAAAATAAATTGGACTGTAATAGTTAAAACGATATAAGGCAGATATGTAACTTAATAGGAGGAAAACAGACATTAAATGAAGTTGGGAGAGGATTGTATTCATTTTGCAAAACATTCTTGCCTGCGTTTGTCACGCTCCCTTTTGTGCTTTTTCAAATATGACTCAACTTACAAATTAAATACCAGTCACCTACTCCTGTGTCAAGGGAGAGATACTATGTCAAGTTCACCAATCCGATGGCAGCTTTGCCCAGTTGGAAAATAGTATCAACACATGTGCAGCAATTGACCCCATCAAAATTAAGACTCATCTTGTATTTTTTTCAATAATCAGGTCTCCTTGAGCCTTTAGTGTCCTGGATTCATATATAATAATCCCTGATTTGGCAATTCATCTGAACAATTCTACAGTCTTCTGAATTCCATTTCACCTCACAAAATTCTCACCTCCATGGTCAGCATGAAAACACCTAATAATGCTTAGGAAGTTACCATCAGAGAGGTTTAACTGTCTTTCTAGAGTTTTCTCTACAGATGATGAGCAAGGATCCAACTTGAGGTTTTAACAGAAGCTTGGATTCTCTTCTGTGTGTTACAGACTGCTCCACCCTGGAGGTGAACTGGGAGATCTACAGTCTGATTCCAGTGAGACCTAGAGTCAAGATCCAACAGACATATGAAAAAATGTTCAACATCTCTAGCCATTTTAGAAATTCAAATCCAAACTACTCTAAGATTTCATCTCACACCAGTCAGAATGGCAGTTATCAAGAATACAAACAACAATAAGTGTTGGCAAGGTTGTGGGGGAAAAGGCACTCTCATACATTGCTGGTGGGACTGCAAATTGGTATAACCAATCTGGAAAACATCATGGAGATTCCTTAGAAAACCTGGAATGGAACCACCATTTGACCCAGCCATCCCACTCCTCAGCCTATACCCTAAAGACTTAAAAACAGCATACTACAGTAACAGCCACTTCAATGTTTATAGCAGCACAATTCACAGTTACTAAATTGTGGAAGCAACCTAGATGTCCTTCAATACATGAACAGATAAACAAACTATGGTATATATACACAATGGAATATTACTCAGCATTAAAAGAGAATGAAATCATAATATTTTCAGGTAAATGGATGGAGTTGGAGAACATCATGCTAAGCAAAGTAAGCCAATCCCAAAAAAACAAATGCCAAATGTTCTCTCTGATAAGTGGATGCTGATTCATAATGGGGGAGGGGACATGGGAAGAATGGAGGAACTTTAGTCAAAGGGGAGGGAGGTGGAAGGGGGCATGGGAACAGTAAATATGGTGGAATAAGATGGACATCATAGCCCTAGCTTCATGTATGACTGCATATATGATGTGATTCTACATCACGTACAACCAGAGAAATGAAAAGTTGTGCTCCATCTGTGTACAATGAATCAAAATGCATTCTGCTATCATGTATACCTAAGTAGAATAAATAAGTAAGTAAATCCAAGAGAAGGCAGCCTTTCCCCACCCCACACTAAGGTGTAGCTGCCTTGGACTGAGGTGCTCAGGGACAATAAGAATACTAGAGTATATCAGTATATTCCCTGAGTATATCATGGTGAACTTGGTGTATTAGGTACTTCCTTTAACTTCTTTCTGTGCCTTGAAATTAAAAACTACTGCTGTTTCTGTTAGAATTGCTTTTGATTTCAGCAGATAAATTCACAAAGACAGTAAGGGGTTAATTTTTCTTGTGCAAAAAACAAGTCCAGAGAGGGATATGATGGTTCAAAGACACAGCAGGGACCAAATGCCATGTGTTCCTGCACTACCCCTTTAGTGATTATTTGTCATCCTCATGGTTGCAAAGCACCTCTATACCTCCCAGATGCAGTTCCTAGAAGAGGGCCGATGAACAGCAAACAGGCAGAAATACGTAAGAGCCAGATGAATCCATATCCCTCCCTAAGACCTTTCCCAGAAGTTTCATCTGGGAACTTCATCTACATTGCAGAACTCTTCCATTTGGACACTCCTATGTGCAAGGAGGAGCTGGGAAATAACTGGACTAACTTGCACCCTGAACAATGCCAGGGTTGCATTACTAAAGAAAATGGAAGGAAGAAGTATTGGCAGTATGTATTGGTAATACATACTGTATTAGCCATACACAGCAAGAATCCTTTTCTTTCTTTGGATATAAACTACAGTATGAAAATTAATACATATTGCATAGGCTACAAATGAGAAATAATCACATTTCTTATAATGCCATCTCCCAGCCTCCTCTCCCTTGCTTTGCCTCTGCTGGCCTTGCAAAAATTGTACAGTTGGTATTTACTGTGGCCAAGCCTAATTCATTCATTTATGAAGCTATCTCAGGCACCAGCAGAAGTCATAAACTATTCATCTGCAGAATGTTTATACTGGAGAAGGTCACAGTATTGAGTGTATGTATACCCCAAGGCCCCCTCTCTCTGTTTGGGCCCCTTGTGGCCTGGGCCTGCTATTTTCCTTTAAACAGTGAAATGAGATGTACACAGCTCAAGATACATATTGGTGTTTTCCCACAAGCTCCAGGGAACCCCCAGTCAGAGGTTTGGACACCCTGATTCCTGGTTTTACTCTCCACCTTTCTACTGCTTTTGGCCCTATGCCAGTGCCCAGTGATGAAAACAATTTTGCTTTTCTTCACCATTTTTCACTCTGTGGAAATCTCTGAGGTCTTAACTTCAAAATGCAGATGGGAGATTTTAGCTCTTCAGTCTTTCATTCTGAAATCCCCAATAGGAAGGAAGATCAAAGAAGAGAAGTGCCAGTTTTTTGAGGAAAAATGGGCCTGAATCCCCTCCATACCCAACTCCTTTGCTCATCTACTCTTTGGAATGATCTTGCAGCTGAAAGATAGTTATGAGGTCCAGAGCTCAGAGGTAACTGAGTTATTACACTCATGCTATCAGGTGGGCTTTGGGGTGAAGATTGCCCATGCATCAAAAAATTAAGATAGGGCTGGGAATATAGTTCAGTTGGTAGAATATGCCTAGAATTCACAAGGCCCTGGGTTCAATCCTCAGTACCACCACCAAAACAAAAAATTATAACAGCTAAATAATAACAGATTCTTTCTGTGGAAGCTTAAAATATCACCTAGAGTTGGCAATGTAGCTCATTGGTAGAGTGCTTGTCTAGCATGCCGGAGACCCTGGTTCTGATCCCCAGCACTGCAAAAATAAGTAAATTTTAAAATAATTAATTAATTTAAAATGAAATATTAGCATATTAAATTAGAGCAATGCTTTTGATAAATGTAAATTGAGCCAATAAAACCTGAGGACAGTCAAGTTTAATACAGTTAACTAACTCAAGCACCCAACGCCAGGTCACGACTGATAGTTACCCTCTGCCTAATCTCTAGTTTCAAAAAGCAAACTCTACTTCCTCCTGCTTTACACCCCCTGACTGTGGCAGCTCGCAGCACTCCCCAGCCCAGCAGGTTTGGTCTTGTGTCCAGTCTGTCCCTCCTGACTTGCCTTGCTGCCCGTTCCTCTGCTGCTGCTGGCTTTTGTCATCCCTGCCCAAGCTCCCTAATGCTTCTAGCTGCTTGCCAGAGTCCTGGGGGGCATGTCTTTCTTCCTGGGATTCTGCTGCCACTTCTGGGCCTCCACTTCCTGAAGGAAGAGGGTGAAAGGAAGGCCTCTCTCCTCTTCACTGCACAGAGGCTCACTTGCTTGGCCTACATGTCACTAAATGCCATCAATGTCACGCTGTGCTATGAAACAAACCGTTTTACCTAAGGTTGATGGGAATCGTGCCAGGGCAAGATCAGATAATTCTATCTAGTAAAGGTCT